>CM060932.1:910774761-912024761 GCA_030765085.1 Allium cepa
CCACTTTAAGAATCTTGCGTTCTTTATATTTGATTTTGAATTATTTCATTTTAATTCTCGTTTTCTAATTGATTTGGGTGTTTGTGCAATTTTTGAGCAAACAATTACTTAGTATATTGGTATTCATGGTTAATAAAATTTAATGAAGTATTAAATTACATAGACAAATAATTATTCAACTTCCAAAATACCTAAATATATTAAATTATTATACAATGAAATATTTATTTACGATATCACAAACGATCTTGTACGAATATAAGAAAAAGGACCCTTTTTATTATTTTAAAATTCACCCTTTTACATCGTTGTGTGACACATGTGATTTACCGACCATCCCTTAGGTGAGGTAAGGTATGACAACAACGTAACTACATATGACTGTTGAATTATTCGATTATGTGAGGGTGTCTATGGTGCAACTGCACTTAGCAGGGAATAGAGTGTCATCCAACTGAACATACACACACACACACACACACACACATATATTAACACTGCAACATGTTGTTTACATAAAAATTATATTTACACATTATATGCATTTTTTTTAATATACCGATACATAATTAATAATATTGTTTTTCTTACAAATTATTTTCAATAGCTTTAATTTTCATTTTTCCAAAAATAATTACTTTTCAAAGATTATAAATATATTTAGTTATTTCTTATCAAATACAATAATAGTTAATTATGAAAGTAACTAAAAATAATTGTTTACATTCGTCACGTTGGCCGCTAACGGACAAAATTTCTCACATATTGGAAAAAAGTTGAATACGTCGGAATAGTCGTTCCCACATTTAACGCATATACGCGTAAAAAACGGTAGTAGACATTTCTTTAGGTTCAAACACGCGAGGGTTATCAATTAAACCGAAACCTGCAAACTTGAAGCAAGCCATTTTGAGAAGACCCGAACCAGATAGGCTCGGATAGGTCCGAATGACTAATTTTTTTACTTAGATTCGATCTAATACGAAAGGCCCGATCATAGTGCATTTACAAGCGTTAACAACCAAACCCGATGAAATCTGAACCATCTAGAACCGACCTGAAGGGTCTAATTGCTTTCACTAAACAGACCCTCGCTTTGCTTGAACAGACCCGCTCCCAACCCAAGCGCGTTTGGCACATAAACAAGGCGTAACGCTGAACGCACCTACATGCAAAACGCGCATCCATTCCGGAATTAGCCTTCTGGCTGCGAAGCTCAAAATTTGATTTTACAATCCCTAGATACGTGCGGAAAGGAACGATGGCGATCGCTAGAACTGGAGTTTACGTCGATGATTATCTAGAGTGTACGTTTTCAATTAGTAATTTTTTTGTACATTACTTGCAAAATTTGACATTCTTTACTTCTTTTCTGAAGATTCCAGCACTTTAGCAGCAGAGCTTCAACGGCACCTTTCCACTATGAGAGAACTAGATGAAAGATCGATTGGTATCTGTTTGCTTATTATATATAGGACGGCCTCTTTGTTATACGCATTGTGTATTTTTGAATACATAAGAGTTTCTAATGATTCAGCGTACAAGTCTACTTGAGCGGGGCCTCGGATAGGGCAAGATGTACATGCTCTTACGTCCATTGAATGATAGACTGTTTTCTAAACTTAGATAATTAAACCGAACACTCACACAAACCAAATCCAAGAATGCGTGAGAGTATACAATTGACTTGCATATTTAAAGTTAAGTGTACCACATATAACATATCATACCATTTGCCTGTAGCCCAACTAATTAATATAGATTAGATTTCAAACACTTCGCCTTGAGTAGAATAATTTAGACACTTTATATATTAGGATTTCTGCTGTGTTTTTGCATATGGTATTTTGAGAAATTATCAAACTTACTGGACGGTTGGTTTGATGTTTCTAATTTTGAATTTTTACTTTTCAAATTCATTATAAATTTTTAATTTTACACTTTTTTTAAAAAAAAAAACTGCTTTCAGTTAACTTCTAGCATTTACATATTGAAAATTTCAGTTCAAGTTTTCAATATTGATCTTTTTTTCCCAAATTTTGAGTTTTTAATAAGTTTTTGAGTTCCTTAAAAAAATGTGTGTGTGTGGGGTGGTTTTTTTCTTTTTTTTTAAAAAAAAAAGAAATTTCGTGATTATTTTGAACCTTTTTTATTTATTTTTTCTAGTAGTTTGACTATTGAATTTTATGATTATTGTAATCTTATTTCTGTTTTTTTTGTTCTTTATTTTCTTTGACCTTTTTTTTAGAAACTTGTTCCTTTTCTCTTAAAAAGCTTAACCTTTTTTTTTAATAGCAAACATACGATTTTTCTTCTATATTTCATTTTTATTGCAATTTGAAATGTTTTGTAAACTGATATATATCAAACTATGGATAAATTACTCCAAAGTCCAAAGACTCAAAACTATGAAATATAGTTTTGAGTTACTCCAAACCGAAAACCTCGGAATGCTTTCAAAGCAACATATTGAATACATTCTTAGCTTCTTAATCAAACCTAAATAATTCTTAGAGCAGAAGTGCTCATAATGTATGTAGTATAGTTATGCTGTACATCTGGACAATGCATCCATTCAAGTTGTTTGGGACTGTTCTTCTGAGTTTATTTCATTTCAAGTCAAATTGCTAAAATTACTATATGTGCATAATTTACCTCTATATTTCTATGGTTCCTTGTTTTATTTCTATGCTCATTTGCTACATATTTATATTACAGGCTTAATAAACCAAACAAGAGAACAAACAAAGTGCTTATCGGGGATTCCTTATCACAACTCAAAGAGAGCTATTTTAGAAGATGATGAAGATGCAATCAATAAGATTAAAAAGGAAATTGAAGTATCTCAAGATAATGCATTAAGTTTGTGCACAGAAAAGATATTGCTAGCAAAACAAGCTTATGATCTTGTAAGCTCCTTGCTTATTTTTCAAGAATAATCCCTAGTCCTTTGTGCATGATAAAATGTTAACAAATATACTAAAAGTCTACTTTACTTGCAATCTTACATATATAATTTTTCTTTTCATAAGCCGCTCTAAAATCAGATTAGATATGCATAATCATTTTTCACTCGGCGACTCTCTAACTTTATAGAAATACGCCTAACCAGCTGTTATTTAAACCTTCCAGGATAGCTAAATGGTAGGACAGACCCCAGTCTGGCTATATTTTTATTAACAATGTAAAATATGTGTAGAGCATTAGACCTAACACCTTACTGCAGACAAGCACTCAAAAATTGGCTGATACAGTATACATATAGAATGTATTGTTATTGTTAAACTGACGATGCAAAGCTGAAACATGGAACAATCGAAAATTGATTTTGGTTCTGTTCAGCTGGATGGCTAATAGTTGCTATCTGTATGAAAGTATTTGTGCAAATATTTTTGTATTATGCATTATGCATATAAGATTTCACACCCTAGTTTATGTTCTAATATAGGTTGTTGCTATTCCAAGGATTTTAGCAACAAAAACCATTTTGAATCACTATTTCTTATCCATTTTAATTTGATTTGCCGGGTTTAAAGGCCTGAATAGGTTTGTGATAATAAAAAATTATGCTATAGCTGTCTTTATGTTTGGTATTTGATGGTTTAAAGTCCTGATGAATCCACTTCTACTATTACACTGTAATTTTTATTCGTTTTTACTAAGTTTACCTTGTCTACAATAATTAGTTGGACATCTCATATTATCATATATAGTAAAACACATGTTATATGTGACACAATTTTCTTTAAATATGCAAGTCTAATGTGAGTTTTATTCATGCATTGTTGGATTCGATTGTTGGTGCTTGGTCTAATAACCAAGTTTTGAAAACAATCTTTTCAGTAATGAATGTAAGATTGCGTACATATGCCCATCTTGGACCCTGCTAGGAACCTTATGCACTGGGTAGAGAATGATGATGATGAAATTTATCTTGCGAATATCGTCTTGATTTTTGTTTACTAATAAATGTAATTTCTCACTGTTGTAATATTGGTTTTAACACTAGGTATTTTTATATGTTTAAGACAAATTTGTCTACAATTTATATCAACTATTTTTATTTTAAAGTATTATTGTTATTTATATGCATAATTTTGCTTGAAATTCCATGTATTTGTATATGTATGTATGCATGTGTTTCACCAGCATGATAGACATATGGAAATCTTTAATACTTATCTGATATGTACACCGGATAATCACCAGCATCAATGCCCATTATTTAAACCTTTATTATTATAATTTAGAATCGCTTGCTGATTTCCTAATTTCAAACCTCCACGGTAGAGACATAGCCAAATTCGAGCCTGCGGTGAGTTGAAAGCCTCCTTTAGTCCTATAAAAGCCAGCACCGAGTTGAACTTCGTGTTAATTCTAGGTATTTAATTTGTATCTTAAATTCCATCAATATATTATGATTATTATGCTACCTCTTAAAAGCATTTCCAACCGCAAGCTAACTATGCTACAAACTTTGCTTTCATGCAAATAAAGCTCCTCCAATAGTGATAACATCACATAATAATTCAGGAAATTTCAAGAAGGGGTGCAAGGAATTTAAGCATCCATGTAGTGGGAATATAGGCTTTGTACGAGGCACATCTGTTCAGTAAACGCTGTTCAATAAATGTCTAGAATTAAAATATACTTTGATGTATAATGTATAACGTAGTGTATATAATTCTTTTATTATAATAACAGTAATGTAATGTTAAAGTTTGTAACTTCTCAACCCAGCAACACATGATAGAGCTCTCAGTTTGGAACTCCACCTCAGCTACATCCCACAATTAGAATGTGTATAGTTGGAGGTGCTTGTAGAATTTTGAGATTTCAAAATCATGCCCTGCAATAGTTTTCCACAATATCCAGCTACCCCAGCATCAAGATCCAAAAACTGCGCTATTTCTCATTTGGCGATCATCTTTTATTTTTTGTTCAAATATTTATATACTACCTCTTAAGATCTAAATATCTCAAAACTATGAACAAACTTCTATTGAGTATACGCACACCTCGTATTATTTCCTCTTGGTTACTCCCATTTTAAAACTATGGTTTAAGCTTTGTTGTTACACCAACCTTCTCTGTCGCTCGTCAAGCCACTTCAAGCAACCATTAGTCCAATCAATAAATTAAATAGTAATTCACGTCATGCATAGATGCAAAATCTTCTTGAAGGGTTGGTGCATGGTGTGAAAAAGGCACATGCCTTTTTGAATTACCCTGCGTGTAAATAAGCTGTATATTAAATATCTATCATAATTAATTGAACAAGATCAATGTAACTTATACTTTTGTACTAAACAATATCCAACAATGTTATTCATCATGTCATCAAGATAAATAGATGGTTCAAAATACGTCTTGAGACCAGGTTGAAAAGCATATGTTTTGCTTTTGAACATGAACTAAAACAATATTCTTTTGGTTCAGACTCAAGTTTGAACAATTTATTTGACAATCTTTGTATTGTTCATAAATGTCTAACCATCTTAAATGCAAAATTAAAACATGTTCGGTTTATGGCCATCTAATTTCTTTAACAAAGCAAATGAGATGCATAAAGGAATACGGCATGTTAACTTGTTATATAATTGTTGTAGAAGTGAATATTTGTTATTATTCATTTGTCATAATTCAAAATATTTTTAATTAATTCTCTATTAATTTTATCTAAATTGAGAATCAATTAAATAATCGTAGATAACGCATAACGTGTGCTTTTAGTGTTGTTTTCGAAATTATAATGCATTGGTGTTCATTTAATTATGTTATATCTTGGAATGTTATATCATTTGTTTGAATACATATATCTATTGTTTAGCAGCTGTTTTCAAGTTATATGCTTATATAAATTTTCATATCATAGGTCTAAAAATGAGAAATATGATATTTAATTATATTTTGCTTTGTATGAGGTCATTTTGGTATATACAATTATTCTTTTTGTGTTATTTTGATACGCCAACTATTTGGATACAAAATAAAACACAATTGATGACAGATGGGTCTGGATCGTTGGATCTTATTGTGTTCACATTTGAGGTTAAAATCAATGGGCAATCTAATGGTTGAGATCCATTACTGACACCAAACGTGTCATCAACTTATGTCCGATGGAATTTCCTTTTTGATATATCAATTGTGTATTGCATTTTCTTTATACTTTTTAATAGTTATTTGATACTTTTGATCGTATCAAACTGCAAAAATCTGTAATTAAAATCTTTTGTCAGTTTGTTTAGATATCAATGTAAACAAGTTTTATCATACCATCATATGAATAGATATATTAAGTATTTAAAGATCAATATTAATTTCATACATGATCAATGTTATATTAACTTATATATATATATATATATATATATATATATATATATATATATATATATATATATAACGACCCGGAAATTTCGATCCCGAAATTTCCAGATAGTTAGTGAAAAGAAGAAGGAGAAAGAAGAAAGAGATAGAAGAAGAAAAGAAACACACAATCTCACATTCGCAGCGGATAAAATATAGTATCACATAAATAATAGTTTTACAAGAAGAACTATATCATTACACTTATATCTTTATACATCAGAGTTACACATATACATAAATACTGGACAAAACAATCATGTCCAGAGACTACAATATCATAATAAAAACTCTTCATACGTCCCTGCCATCCTGCTCTCTTCCTGAGTTGCAGAATGTCCTTACCTGAAAATCTGTAATACTCGGTCTGACCCGAGCATTACATCAAAGTAACACCCGAGTCAGGCTGGAAACCAGCGTGAGTAACCCATCTAACAAGGAATACAAAAGCAAACAACTTATATGAACCCGGGGTAACTTATCAATTATAACTTCACAAGCAGTTATGGACAACACTTATTTCACATGTCAATTCCCAACTGCCAAATTTAGATTAAACGACCCAACTCATTATAAAACATTCCAACCCAGCACATTGATTTCCACATATCAATTTCATAAAGAATCGAAGTGGTTCTGGGTATTTACTGATACCCGACTCCGGTCTCTTCGAATCTCACATCTTATTAACCCAAGTTATTAAAATGAGATATAATTCAAACTTTAAATACAGTGTCATCTTTACACAGAAATATTTTCATTGATAGATATCCTTATTCACACAGTTTAAGCAAAACATATCATATCACATAGCATCTCATATCACATATCAGAGATATCAACTAATCTAAGTATACTATATTATTCAATCATTCATAAGCAAGATTTATCAACCATATCTTCTGTAATTAATTTAATTAACCACTAGTAAATTAAATTAATTACTTCATTTACTTAATCAATTAATCTCAATTAATCATCCATTGACTAATAAATCTTTAATCACATTAAGTAGTTAATCTTTAATTATCACACAGATTAATTAGCCTAACCATTCTCATTTAATTATCTTGAAATAATCTCCTAAATCGATTAACAAAATTTATTTCCCTGATCCTTAATTAATTACTCTAGTTAATTTTTCTATACCTTCTTACATTGATTAATTATCCCTTAATTAATCACATAAGATAATTAACTAGACCTTTAATTTTTTTTTAATCATTCTATCTAATTACACTAAATAACTACTTCTCGATTTCTAAAATTAAGTCGTTATCATTAAATAATCACATTTAGTAATCCTTATATATTCCCTTCCTTATAAATACATTAAGCAATTATTCTTTAATTGCTTTCATACTCATAAATCAATTCCATTAAGTGATTAATTCTTAATTAATCATCTTTATATTAATACTTTAATTACTTAATCACATAAAAAAAATCCTTAAATTGAATACTCAAAATTACTTAACATTTATTAACTATCCGATGATTAAATTAATTTATTACTTCCTTAATCGATAACATTAATCGATTTCTCACCATAAAACATTTAATAGTTATTACATTATTAAATTTCATCATTAAATTTTTCCTTGAAAATTAACATATAGGATTAAATCCTTATATAATTATCAAATTACCCCAATTTGAAACATTTATAACTTTGTAACTCATAAAAAAAAAACGGTTAACACTTTGAATAGAACTTAATTTAACCCCTTCTTTGAACTAACACTTCAGATAGGGCTAACCTTCCAAAACTAAACTATATGCATGCTTAAAAACTTAATAGCTTATAATCTTAAAAACTATTATCACTTTGAATATCCTAAAAAAAATAAAAAATGATATACATGCTTTAGCCTGAACACAAAACTAAACAATAGGGCTGACCTTCTGAAACCCCGAGACACTCACGTGAACCCTTCTATATCTACTTCGAGTCGCACAAAACATCCACCCGAGAACGAAAAAAAAACTGAAACTTCATCTTCCCAAACCTCTCAAGTCTCCACCCCAGTCACAAGCCAACCACACGTACCCTTCTCCGAGTCAAATGCTCATTTTCCCACAGCAACCCTCGCGAACAACACGAGCCAACCTTCTTCCCAAACTCACGAACATCAGCAGCAAGTAAACGTGCACCGTGCACGTGTACGAACGGTCAGGCCACTTCTGGCCATCGGCATCTCCTCCGGCAAGTGACTCCAGACCCCCTCACACGATTACAACCACCAGATCACCATCACTTGCTCGAAATCAAAAACGAACATTCCAACTTAAAACTGCAACCAACATGATCAACAAACTATGCCGTAATACGCCACCACTGACCGCCAACGACTCTGCAACTCCATCCAGAACTTCCCAGAACAATTACGTATCGACCCCCTTGGTCCGGCCAAGTCCGGTCCTAAATCGATGGCAAGACCCTTCCTAAAACTTCGACGACCAAGCAGAACCACTAAACCCTAAAATGTCGCCGTCCAATCACTATATCGAACAGTAAAATACTTGGCTATTTTTCCCAAGATCTCTGCCCCTCAACCTTGCTTCAGCAACGATCACGACCATTGTCACATCGCCGGTCATCGGAATTTGGCCGAGACTCCTTACCGTTCAAACCAAAATTTCTCGATATTTAATTACTTAAAAATCTCGAATTTTATATTAAAAATCATGTTTTTGTTTCACGAATTCATTTATACCATCAAAACTTGAAAATTTAATAATCAAGTTTTAACTTGAATTGATCTTCCCCTGTAAATTCTATTTCTTGGTTAATCACGTACGACTTTGTTCTTATGAATATTTTTAAAAACAAGATTCAGTCAAAACAATCGATTCCCTTTTAATGATCATAATCTTTAAGACATTGAAGCCAAGGAAATTGATTTTTGAATTGGGTTTTTTTTTTGAGACTGCAAACCTATAACAGAGACTATATAACATTTATACAGACATGCACTTGATCATTAGCAATTATATTGTGATTCTCAGGCAATATTTTTATAAATCTATACGAACCATATTTCTATCTTCATTTATCATTCACAATTAATCACAAATGAATTTAAATCTTAATAGCTTAAGTTTCACTCACATTAAAAAAATGAACAGAGCTTGAAAATTACAGTATGGCCAGAGACAAATATGTTTATATATATACAGGTCTTATACTTAATACTCATTAACATATGAGTTTATACATGCAAACCTATATTCATACTTTATTCAAAAGATCAAGCATCAGATCAAACATTAAAGGGTGAAATTTACTCACCTGAACTGGTTGAATTGCTGAAGTTTGCATTTGAACTTAAGATTCAGTTGCATGTTTGATTTTTAAAACTTCCATCTTGTTTTCTGCATTACTCCCTGATTTTATAACTGCATGCATGTTTTCCAGAACAAAAAATGCAGTCCTAGTTGATATTTCAGTTGCATGCAGGTTTGGTTGTTACAGGGTGATGGTCAGTTCTAATTCCAGATTTTAAGAAAAGGGTTTCAGGTTTATACTCCAAGTTTTGAATATGATTTCAGATGGTAGTAGCTTGATTTGGTTAGAGGAAGTATAAATTTTAGATTTGGTTTGAGTGGGGATTTGCAGGATTTGTTTTTGAACATAATTTTTTTTCTGTTTGAATGGAGATTGCAGATTTTTTCTTCTTCATAGGTTGAAATGTTGATTTAAAAAAATAAAAAATAAAAACTAAATTAACAAATGCCACTTGTCCTATATACTAACATTTGTCAATTTACTATGCTAATCACTTAACACATGACCTTTAAGGTTAATTAGTTATAATTAAATATTAATTGGTATTTATAATTAAAAGTTAATAAAAGCTTTTAACAAAAATTAATTAATTTTAAAATGCTTAGTTATATATAGAATTTTTTTTTTAAGAATAAAACCAAATATAATTATAAAATAAAAACAATACACATGTCTATTATTTGAAAATAACATTTTAGATAATTTAAATAGAATTTATAAAAGAGGTTGTAAGTTACTTATTGTTTAAATGAATAAATGCTTCATTTATAAATTGTATTCTAAACTTCATATCTAATTTACAAATTATATTTATTAATCAATATTTTCTTTTTACAAAGAACATAAAACAAATCTTATTATTAATCTTATTTAGACTTAAACTTATGCTAAAATCAATTTAAACAATTTATCTTAACAATTTTAAAACTATATAGTTATTTATTAAAGTAAGATTATTAAGTTTATATCACCAAAAATTTTGGGATATCACAATATATATATATATATATATATATATATATATATATATATATATATATATTTTACATAATAAAATAAGAAAGTACATATCAATTACTTCATTAAAAGGAGAATTCATTAGAAAACATTCATTAGCATTTGTGAAAAATAAACAATAAACATAACTATATGATGAATACTAATTCTTATGTATTTTAGATTGTGAAAAAAGAAAAAAAAAGAGTAAAAAGACAAGACAGGTATGTTTTATTTGCACTGTGCACCATGTGCCCCATTTGATGTGCCTTCTCGTATGTGTCGTGCCATAGGTGCAAAAAGTGTAATCACTACGCCGTGTAATGCGCTATGTCGTGTGTCATGACACGCCTTTCATAAAATTGATAAACTCTTTACTACGATCAATTTCCATACTCCGGAGCAATCACAAGCATGCCATCTCCAAACAATTTATCAGACCCAACATTCAGTGCTAGATTTGAACCTTGGTTGGGTATGCCATCTTACAAACATATCTGACTTCAGTATAAGCTATTTCATGACCAGAACTCGAAATTCTTCTGTGTGATTCATTTTCTATGCACATTTCACTGGTTATAACAACATGCCACAAGTATTTGGGATCAAATATTTTCGATAGGTATTACACACGACTGATAATTTATTGAATTATTTCATTTGATGATGCTCAACACCTGTGGGATATTTTTATTTTATAATTATCAAAGTGGAAAGAGAAATGCTCTTTTTACTGGCCTTATACCATACAAAAGTGATGTATAGAACATACATATGCAAAACTATGTTATATAAGCCTAAATCACACCTTTATGACATCCGAGGTTTGACACATTAGTCATCATACTAATGATGATTTGGTCTGTAGAAAGAATGAGAATGGTCACATAAAGAGCAAACACGAATTCATTAGCGCCAAGTTTTATTTAAGGTTCTACAAAGAGGAAGCAGGAGTCTACAACTGATAGATATGCCCATTACTATTGTCTGATAGATATACCGAGTATTATTGCTTTTATAATGCAATATTACATTACTGGTTATTGGTGTCTCTTAATTTATCATGTTTAAGATTTCACATATGAGAGGTTTCATCAGCGGTTGGTTCTAGCAAGAACCTGTTCTGCTTTGCCAACGTTTTTGTACTAAACTAAGTTTTGTTGAATAAATGTTTTATTACATATATTTACATGGTGACGTGACTGTCAAGATAATTCAGCCGTCGTCCCATTTTCAATATTATAAAACCTTATATCTGAATCATTAGATGCTGCCTTTGCTGTTTTTTGTCTTTTTTTGTAGATAGATAGCCACATTAAGCGGCTTGATGAGGATCTGAATCAATTTGCAGAAGATTTAAAGCAAGGTACCTGATTAAATTAGTTATTTTTTGTGATTTTGCTATTTGTTGTACTTTTATCGATATTATGATGTTTTGATTTTATCCAATGAAATTGTGTATGCTAGTTGTAGATAAACAGTTTGATAAAGTGGCTAGTCCTTATAAAGATCATGATCATTTTTAAAGGAAAAGAAGAAAAGGAAGAAGAAACTCATCGGATATTTATTTGTCAATAAATATTTTATTAGCAGTTGTCATAATCCTACCTGAATTCTTAGTTGTGCTATACAGAGGGGAAATTACCACCAGATGAGCCAGCAATACTTCCTCCGTTACCTTTAGTAATTAGAGAAGAGAAAAGGAAAACAGCAGGTTATGTAACCTCTCAGTCAAAAAGGTACAGAGAAAGGGATTGGGACCGAGAGGACCAAGAGCTTATGCCACCTCCTGGGTCATCCAACATGAAATTTATCCCTATTTCTATGGATGTTGATCAAGCTATTGATCCCAATGAACCAACATATTGTGTTTGTCATCAGGTAATGATTACCTATAACCATGTCCTTTTTATTTAGAAAAAGAAAAAAAGAAAATTGTTTCTGATTGATAATCCGCTCTTACAGGTTTCATTTGGAGACATGATTGCATGTGATAACGAGAATGTGAGCTTTCTTGTTCGGTATTCATATTTATTTTAATACCTTAGAGGCTTGGGCTATTTTTGTCATGGTCTGAGTTCCATACGTGACCTCTTGAAATACAAGTTTTGAGGTAGATTAGACACCATTTGGTTTGCCATTTTTAGTTTTGTGTTTTTGTCTAAACAAAAATGTGCAGTTCTTATGTATTGTTGGAAAACAAACAATTTTGAAAAATAAAATTAACATAGGAAATAAAAACAAGTTTATTTGATTTTTCATGTTTTGAGACATAACAAAAGGACGGAAAACAATTCATCTCCTCCGTTGCCCGTCCGTCATCGCAATGGTTAAGGTAGGCCTATCAACGGATACTTTCGGATGCGGATAGTGTCATATCCGCACTCGCATCAGAAATGATTTTCGGATATCGGATATCCTCATCCGCGGATACGAACGGATATCAGATAATTATCCTATCCGCGAACGACTGATAAATCAAGAAATATAAATATAAATTTTAAGTTTAACATACATTTTTTCCAATCTAATTGATTATAAAAGTGTTAAATATAAACAAATATGGCAATAATAAATAGTTTTGAACAGTTAATAAACATTAAGTGCATATAATATAAACTACTAACTTAATAAAACAATAAATAAATATCTTTCATTATACTAAAATACACATAATTTTTTACTATAATCTTGATAAAGACCGGACGGATAATTTTCGGATGCGAATGTCTTCATATCCGCATCCGTATCCATTTTTTCGGATATCGGATATTATCCGCTTTTCGGATACGGATGCGGACGGATTTCGGATTTTTCGGGTATCCATTAACAACCCTAGGTTAAGGATTGTAAAAAAAAAATTCTCATATTTTCTTGTATTTTGTAGTGCATGTTGAAAACACAAATACAAGACTCAAAACGAAACCAAATGAGCCCTTAGTTGTTATGGTTGTGTGCCTTAACGGTGGTTTTGGCCTTTTCATAAGATACTTAGCTTTCAATTGTACTAACTTAGATAAGAACTGAAATTTATCTATATCCTCTCACTGGTGAATTCTATGCTCAATGAAAAAAAATAAAAAATTATACTCAATGAACCGATTTAGTATGCGCGGAGAAACGTGCACGGGCGCACACACAGAGGTATGGACTTTAAGAATGGGATCTCAGTAACCAATTTTTAAATATGTATCTATATGTATTGATATTCACTTGTATTATCATCTTATGTTGTAATCTATATTGCAATCCAAGTATAATTATGATATTGGCAGTGCGAAGGAGGCGAATGGTTTCATTATTCATGTGTTGGGTTGACCCCAGAAACGAGATTTAAAGGGAAGTGGTTTTGTCCTACTTGCAGGCAATATCAATGAAATCCAACTTAGCGACGTCTTCCACAGTTAGTTTTAGCATGTTCTTTTTTTCTTTCTTTATTTTGAACTTTATTGGCCAAGTTTGTTCTAAGTATTTTTCTTAAACACAGATAATCAAATTACGTGATATATTATACCCTTTTTATGAATAACTTACTGTATTAATGCCATTGATGATAATTACATTGTTATGTGAGAGAATTATGCAACTTGAGCATAAAACATTAGGTATAATTGATTGTTTCTGGCTTGTCTATGGTTTACATATAACTTCAGTTGCCTTAAATAACTTTAATTGCATTATGATTTTGGGTATGATATTGTGCTGACCTGTCATATATTAGAACATGTTTATTGGTTTTTGTTAATACGATGAAAAATATGATTCATGCACAGGGCTGCATTTCAATTTTGCTATATCTTAAATCCTTTTTGTCCAATTTTGCCACGTCCTAGATCCTTTTTTATTTCAGGCATAAGGTCCAAATTAAATAATATAACTTGTTTTCTGAGATGATAAGAGAGTGTATATTATCTAATTTGGAACATGCTGTTGTTGAAATCAGGGAGGATTTTTAAATGTAGCAAAAGTGAAAGTGAGGTGGGTGTGCGCGTGCGTGGTGTGTTTTCAGAAAACAGCCATGTAATATGGCCGTATTCCTAGCAATTTAGTCAGTTTTAAATGTGTTTTTTGCTCATTTAACATCAAGTTTTGCAAAAGAAAATTCATAGTTTTGGATCATTGGGACCGAAAATATAAATTGGTTCACTTAGCGCTTTTTTCCCATCTTCTGTGCATAAATTTATCTTTTACTCTTGTTAAACATGTTCGTACGAGAATTCCGTCCATAAGTACAAATACCAAGGGATAGTAAAATTTAGCGAAGGTTTGTCAACATCCTTCAAAAGTTTCAAAATAGGTCGACTTCTCCTTCGGAAAAAAACGTGTTCCATGGTCACTTCTAGACTTATTTTTGCTCCATATTCTTTTTTGGCTTACAACTTAAATCTGGAGTAAATCTCACCTTAATCTAATCCTATATAGAGAAAAACCAAATTTATTTTCTTTGAAAAATCGTAGTTTTAGTGCAAACATTTGTAGAAAAAAAATGCAAATATTTGCAAAATAATATTTGCACCAAAAATTACAAATCTTTAGAAACAATTTTAGGGACGGGTCGTGGATTGTATTTTTTAAAGGGGGCTGAAGGGATTAAGTTTGAAAATAAGGGTGCTTCCTAATTTCCACTAGTATTTAACATGCTGGTTCAAATTTCTTGCTATTTTTATCTCTGGAAAATAATCACGACAGATCTTGAAGGTGAACGAACGAGAAAGAGTAACAGAAAAAAGAACCAGCCAGATGTGTAAATCCCAACATCATTGCTAAATATCATTCAAAGAATAAAAGGTGAATTTTGACGTCATTGTGTTTTTCTTTTGGACTTTGTTCGGCCAACTAAGTTACGCTATTGGGAGCAGATCAATAAACCATTGAGTTCTTTTTTTTTTTTTTTTTTTTTTTTTGCAAATGGGCGCTTCTCTCTCCTAATGTATGGTTTTTTTGCAAAATTTATAGAAAATTTAGGGATTTTATTGGTTGGGCATACCGGCATAGGAGAGAATGAGACCAGGTGATCTGCTTCCTACATTATTTGTTAGTGTATTTAGATACACACCAAGAAGTTGATGGCCTTTCTAATGGTAATTCCTTTTTCCCATGCATTTTCAAAATTTTAACAATTTTTGTTTCTTGATTTGATTTCATTTTTCTTGAAGCATGACCCTTGATTTGTGAGTTTGTCATTTTGAGTTCTTAAATCCCGGTTTAGTATGTTTCTAAGTTTTAGAAACTTATAATACTTAAAAAAAATAAATAAGAGTGGCGGTCTTGAAATTTGTAACCTTGAATTTTGTGTATTTCCTTGATGTTTTATATTGTAATGAAATGGTTTGATGTAATGAATAACTTGAAGTTCTACACTTTTCTTCTTAGTATCCAGTTTTAAGACCAAGCAGCCTTCAAATAAATTTGGATGTTAGGATAAAGACAAGATGGTTCAAGGACTTGGAGGCAAGCTTGGAATGGCGATGAAAGAAGCTTCAAGGAGTTAGAGTACAAAATGAAACAAGGAAAGAGATCGGTACCGACCACTTTTTAGAGTGGTACCGAGTTCTTGCTCTGCCATTTGGTGGCTTCTGAAGCTATGGTCGGTGTTGGTTCGCTAAAGCGATAGTCCTAGGGCCCATTTTTAAAGGAGTAGATGAGCAACTCTAAGAAATTTTGCCGAAAAAGACAAGTATTAGAAATGTCAGAACATCTCGGTAACAACATAATTTCTAAGGCAAGGAACTCGATGAATTGAAGCTAGAAGATGGAATAAAGAAAGACTGCATAATCTGCATTGGCAAATCATGTCGAAAGTGACATGATTCATGTCGGTACCAACATGATTTTAAGTCACAGGGGCTTCTCCTTGCCTCTTACTTTCTTGGATCTGGAGTTAGAACTGGTATTTCATGATCCAACAACTTCATTGGTGATTCTTCTATAAATAGAAGCCTATAACAACACAAAGAGGACTTTTGGTCATTTTTCTTTTTCACTTTCTTATCTCTATCCGTACACTGTCACCTAGGATGCTATCCTTCTTGTTATAAATGAATTTGAACTGTAAGGCCCTTGTATTTGTGACAATCCTCTCTATAATAAAATTAAAGTGGTTGTAGGCCATAGAATTTGCGAAACCACTATAAAGATTTGTATGTTCATATTATTTTCTTGTCATTTCTTACTAGATCTAGTCGCTTTCTTTTATTTAGGGTGTTGTGCCACTTTTTTGTCCAATATTTTTGGTGCATTTACTAAGAAAACAACTTCTCGAGCGTAGATCTAACTATCTATTTGAAGTAGAGTGTTAGGAGTTAGATCTAGAAGATTTTTGTCTTAAATATAGAGGAATTTCATATTAGAAGTAATGGCACCAAGGAGACTTGATAAATCTGGAGCAGTTGTTGGTGGAGAAGATGAAGCTTCCCATCATAATGAGGAGACTAACCAACCGACAACCTCATTGACATGACCATTTTCTCTTTAGGAGATGGTGACAAAGGTAGAGTTTGATATGATGATGGAGGAACTGGATCAAAGAATAGTAGATAGTCAGAAAGCTCTCCTTGACAAGATGGACGCTTGCATTGCCTTGCTAACGCAGCAGTCTCAAAGGTCCAACAGGAGCAAGAGGAAAGCGTCACCCTTCTGATTTTTGAAAATGAAAATTCATTTGCTTTTGGTTAGAACAAAAGGGATGGAAAGTAAAAGATGAAGGAGCAGACTACTAAAGTAGAAGGGAGGAACGCTGGAGGAAGTAGCCAAGCTCCAGCTAGGGGGATTCATATCGGTACTGACCAGAATCAGGTATGTACCAACATGAATTTAAGGAATTCAGGGGGCTACGGCTTGAAGCCGTCAATCTGTCAGATTCTGATGACAATTTGCAGGACATCGCCAATGAGGATGGACTGAATGCTTTGAAAGAGGAAGTGGATAAGCTGAAGGCAGATGACTTTATCTGCGATGCTTTATACCCTGAATGGATTTCAAACCCCTTGTTGGTAATGATAGAAAATGGGAAGTGACAGACATGTATTGATTACTTGGACCTGAATAAAGCATGCTTAGAGGATAGCTTCCTGTTGTCCAGAATCGACCAGCTGGTAGATTGGACTGCCAGACACAAGTTACTTTCTTTCATGGGTGCTTACCCCAGTTACAACTAGAAACCGATGCATGTTCCAGATCACGGGCACAAAGTTTTATAATGAATTTGGGATTGTACTAATACCGAGTAATGTCGTTCGGTTTGAAGAACATAGGAGCTACATACCACGTACCATTAAATTCCATATTCAAGGACCAGATCGGACAGACAATGGAAGTGTGTATGGATGATATGCTCATGAAGTCACGGTTATAGATGAACCGCATGGATGATCTTTCGAAAATGGTTGATGTGCTGTAGAATTATAAATGAAGTTAAATCCATTTAAGTGTTCCTTTAGAGTCGTATCGGGCAAGTTTTTGGGATTTATTGTAAATTCTAGGGGGCATTAAGGCTAATCCAGAGCAGATTGACGCCTTGAAACATATAACTGCTACAAGCATGAGGAATGAGATATATAGCTTGATTAGGATGGTTGTTGTGCTGAGTCAGTTAATCTTAAAGGCAACCGATAAGTATATACCATTCTTTGATGTCCTCAAAAAGAAAAAAGAAAGTTTGTTCAGACGAAGGAATGCCATAATGCTTTTGAGTTACTAAGGCCAATGGAAAGACCACCAATCATGTCCAAGCCTTGGGATGGGGTAGATCTGTTTATCTATTTTGCAATGTCTGCTCATGCACTAAGTGCAACATTGATATGTGAGGAGGCAAGGATTAAGAGGCCAATCTATTACTTCAGCAAGCAGTTTACTAGAGCTAAAAGGAACTATTCGAAGCTGGAAAAGTTCGCTCATTGCTTGTTGATTTACATCGAGGAAGTTATGACATACTTCCAGGCTCACTCGATAAAGGTGTTGACGGATCAGCCCTTAAAGCAAGTATTGCACCGACCCGAGACTTCGAGAAGGTTATTGAGATTGAATATTGAACTAAGCCAGTATGACATCACTTATCATCCAAGAAGGACGATACGAGGATAGACATTGGTAAGTTTCATCGTTTTGAATTTACCGTCCAGGATGGAGAATAAGAAGGTGATATGGTCCCACTTGACCAATGGAAACTATTTGTAGATGAAGCTTCCAATGAACATAGTTCTGGGAAAGGAGTGGTGCTCATGAACCCAAAAGGATGGCGGCCGATTTACTATGTATTGAAGCTAGAGTTCCCCACGATAAACAATGGGGCCGAGTATAAAACATTAATAGTGGGACTAAGGATAGTGAAAAAGATGAGGCTAAGTACATAATGTATATATTCAGTGACTCCTAGTTAGTGGTCTGCTAGGTAAAGAAAGAATTCAAGGCTAAGGGTGCAAAACCTGCCCCGTAGTTGACGAAGGCGATGGAACTGTTGAATGATATAAAGCATTGCTTAATTACACTCATCCCCAAAGAGGAGAATACGAAGGCTGATTTACTAGCCAAGGTGGCCAGTTTTGGAGATGTGTAGTTGATAGGATCGGTCCAATGGAGGTTATCAGCACCAAGCATCGACCAGATGCATGTCTACCAAATCTTGGAGGCCGAGGAGGAAAATGAGTCATGGAGAACTCCACAATGGATTATTTGCATAAGGGCACTTCCCTAAATGGAAGGAACGAATGATGAAAACTCCTTCGTAAAGTGCCATGATTCATAATACAAGAAGAGTGTAGTACATGAGAGGTTTCTAAACTCCCCTACTTCGGCACATAACCAAGGATGAAGCTTGGAAAATTCTCATGGAAATCCATAAGGGTAGCAGTGGTGACTACATCAGAGGATAGACATTAGCGAAGAAGATACTTCGCTATGGACACTTCTGGCCAACAATATACCGTGAGGCTGCTGATTACACCAGATAATTCGATCAATGCCAGAGGTTTGTAAAAATTCCAAGAGCCTCATCCACACATATTACACATATGGTTAGCCTATGGTTGTTTTCATTTTGTGGAATTGATATAGTTGGCTACCAATGCCGAAAGGAAGAGCTAAGTATGCTATTGTTGCGGTGGATTACTTTACAAAGTGAGCTGAAGCGAAACCGCTTACCACAATCACAACAAAGAAATTGATAACTTTGTTACAAAGAATATTATCTATAGATTCAAAGTTCCTCAAAAAATTATATCTAATAATGGAAATTAATTCGAGAGTACCGAGTTCAAGATTTTCTACAACCAGTACATGATCGAGCAAAGATTTTTGACAGTAGCACACCTGTAGGCGAATAAATAGATGGAGGCGATGAATAAAATCATCGAGTCTACCTTGAAGAAATGGTTAACTAAAGCCAAGGGCAACTAGCTTCCAATTGCACTGTGGGCTTATAGGACGACCCACAAGTCCGAGACTAGGCATATTCCATTCGCTCTGGCCTTCGAAGCTAAAGCCATAATTTCAATAGAACTAGAAGTCCCTTCCCATTGGAAAAAGAACTATGACCCCAAGGTGAACAAGGGACTTTTCCTTGAGTCCCTTAACTTGGTTGATGAAAAGGGAGAAGAGGCCGAATTCAGAGTTGATGCTCACCAGAAAAGAGTAGCACGACATTTGAATATCAAGGTCTGGAGCCATACCTTTAAACTAGGGGACATCATTTTGAAACGATTTCTCCAATGTACAAGGGCTCTTGTTCCGAATTGGGAAGGGCCCTATGCGATCAAACATGCCACTGTCGATAGAATCCTTATTCCGTGGGCATGGAATAGCGAACTGTTGCGATGCCATTTCACTTAGGTTTATGTAGTTTATTTTCTGCAAACAAGGCAACCTAGTAAATTTTGTGGAGGGGGGAGGGGAATGTAACAAGGCAGGACTTACCACTTCTTTTGTTTATAAATAAAATTAGCTTCTTGAACAAATGTAACCATGTTTTCATAAGAAAAATATTTTGTTGCATGATTAGTAGTACAATCAGATACCCAAAGATAGGTACCGACAAACTTCTTTGGTCCAAGATTAGGACAAAGAGTATAATCACAAGGGGCGATCAGTTAATTTGCTCTTATCCCTCCGACCTTAACTAATGCCCAACGACAGGCAAAGTCAATGAGGGATGCCCAGAGTTAGGCACCCGAATACCGATTCCCAAAGATAAGAAATAGTGTACAACCAAGGTGTTCACGACCATGCTTGCGGTCCAATTGGACATGCTCGTCGAGGATAGTCAAGGATGGTTGCTGAATGTCCTCGTTAACACCCAGAGATATGTGAGATCGAGGGCGGAGTCCCGGAGGTAGGCGCAAAACACTAATTCCTAGAGATAGGATCAGTGTATGGTAGGAACTTCCGTGACTATGTTTGCAGCTTGGCTGGACATGCCTAGCCGAGGATAAAACAATGATGGTCGAGGTGCTATTTCGGTCGACGCCCGAAGATTGACGAGGTTGAACATAGATGCTCAAAGATAAGTAGCCGAATCATTAATTCATGAAGATATGGATCGATAGGTAACTGGACTTCCTATCACTTACGGCCCGAGGAGACACGCCTAGCCGATGACAAGCGATAAGGATCAATGAATGAATTTGATCAACGCCTAGAGCTAGGTCAAATCGAAATGTGATGTCTGGAGTTAGTGTAACGCCCTTAATTTTTGATAACATTATTCAGGAGATTTAATTAGATAAATTAAATAGAATAATGTAAATGTTAAGTGATAAGGGGATTGAGATATGAAATAAATTGAGGCTGTGCTCAATTAATTAATTAAATGGGATAAAGAATGGGTTATAAGTTAATTAATTTACATAAGGGCATAATGGGTATTAGCCGCAACATAACCCTTACCCTTATATATATATCCACGGCTTGCCATCATTTACGTTAACTTCTCATTTTCACAAAAAACGTAAAACACTAGAGGAGCTGGCCATTAACAAAGAAAGAAAAGAGGAATTCAATCAACGGCTAGAGATTCCAGCTTAGGAGAATAAAAATCTCAATCTCAATCCAATCTTCTTATCTTAATCAAGGTGAATAATAATTTATACCATCTCTATTTTGTTTTATAATTATATGTTTTTGGATTTAAGATTACATCATTTTTATGATTGATTTGGATGATGGTATGCTTGAATTATAGTTTGTTTAATTTAAACAAGATTATATAAATAGAAATATACATGGTTCTAGGGCAAAACCGATTGAAATTGATGTTTGAATGCCATAGAATTTTTTTATGTTATATAAAACATGATTTTAGAGTTGGATTTTAATTTCGATAATTTTCCATGCTACGGAAATATTATTATGAATTTTCAAAGGAAATTTGGTTAACTGGGTTTAGAAATTTACTTCAGAAATATACCGAGAATTTGGGTTTGAAATTTTGATGTGTTAGACAACACGATGAAAGTGAATTTCTATAATTTTTAGGGATTTTTCCTAAGTGATTTGCTTTTCAAATTAAATTATTTTAGAAGAAGGGCTTATTTGCTAAATTAATCTTGATTTAGATCTGAAATTAAGCAGCAGTTATTTTGATAATGAATTTGAAAAGTTGAGGCAACCAATCACATGTTTACACATGGCAGGTTAGTTAGATAAAATTTTCTTTAATCGGCATTAACCAGCTTTTACTCAGAAAAGCAGGTTCCGCCTCTAATAGAAGTACCTTTCGACTTAGAGCTTCCGCCTTCAATCAAGTCGAAACCACACTAAGCCGAAACCAATACACAAGGTATCACTTAGATGGTACATAGTGGATTGGAGAAAAAGGAAAGCATGGCGTCGATAGCATTGCTTTCGAGGGGTCGATACCTTTGTTTGTTTTAAAAAGTTAAGCACACTCCTTTGTTTTACTAAAGCTTTCGACGTAGTCGGAACATATGTTTTGAAAGGAGTTCACTAAAAGATTTTGAAGGGGTTTCCGTTTGATGTTTTACCAGTATTGGCTTTCGATGAGTTCCTTTAGTTGTAAAATAATGCTTTGGAAAGAAGGGTTCCGACCTAGTTGAATCCCTACAGCCATTCTTTTGCCTTTGACTATATTAAAGTCATCAATGCCTTCAAGGGTGGTTTTGTTTTAAAGATGTTCTAAGCCACTTCTTAAATGCTTTCGAAAGGGACCAAGGGTTTCGAAGGCAATGGTTTCGAAATGGGGTTTTGATGCTATCCTTTAGTGTTTTGCCTTAAATGTTTTGAAGCTTTCGAAAGAGATGGTACCGATGCCATCAAGTTTTCCCTAATACTTTTATATGATAAAGGATGGTTTCAAAAGAGATACTTTCCTTTATATCCACTTTGACCCAAATGATATTTTAAGTATAAACCCAATGGTTTCTAAAGAGGGACTTTCAATGGTTTCAAAAGGGATATTTTCAAAGGTTTCAAAAGGGGTACTTTTAATGATTTTGAAGCTATGCTTCTAAAGTTAATAAGTAATACTTTATTGCATTCGAAAGGTTTCAAAAAAAGGTTTTAGAGTGCTTCAATAGGCAAGAGCCTAATGTTTTGAAAGGAGATTTATATGCTTTTGAAGGAGGTTATCCAATGAGGTCGAAAGTAAGGTTATAAAGGTTTCGAAAGCCTAGTTTTCAAAACAAATAGCAGAGTCTCATTTTTAATGGAAAACCATGGCATAAATAAATAAAGTGTTTTGAAAAGGTGTTTTTGAAGAAGTTTTCTTTGATTTGAAAGGTTAAATGAATTAATCAAGTTATTCTGTTTGCTTCTTCAAATATGTATATATTCAGATTGTAATGGACACATAACTGTATTTTAGGGAAGGGCAAAATAACCATCTAGGTTGATCCAGTAGTGAATGTAAATTAAGCTAACTCCTGAATGAGTATAATTGCATCCAAGAGGTCAGGAAGACTAGAATGTAGGATTCTAGAGTATTAAAGGAAGATATTAGTAGGGGCCAATGGGTTCTCAGTAAGCCTATGAACACTGTGTATAGGAAAAGAAACTGGTAGGGGCCAATAGGTTCATAGTAAGCCCATGAAAACTATGTATAATTGAAGATGTTAGAAAGACAGGTTCATAGTTAGCCCACGAGAAATAAGATTTGATATTGGCATGGTCCAATAGATTTATAGTGAACCCATGCAAACTATGTCCAGATTAAGATATAGACAGATGTCAATAGGTTCCTAGTCAACCTATGAAAGCTAGGATAAGAAGAAAAGATGTTGGAGTTACCAATATGTTCCTAATCAACCCATGAAAACTAGGATAAGAGTAATGATATTGGGGTTACTAATATGTTCATATTTATCCCATGAAAACTATGTAATTGAACATGGAGTCCTTAAACATTTTAACCGGTTATTAGTCAGCCCATGAAAACTATTAGGTTGACATCAATCCAAGAAACTATAAATGAGATAGATAGTCAAAACGAGTAGGGATGGATAATCCAGAATTGATTCATTGGTTTTGCATATCGTCGTATCATAATATTTTGAATTGTTTTAACCATGCAGGACCACAGTATATGGTTTTATAAAGGTTTTAGGATACTAGTAAGGGGAAAACCTGTTCCGCTAAGCGGCGTGGTCTCATTAGATATCTAATGTTTTGAGATGGGGATTATTATTCATACTAGGCTTTATGTCTGAATCGAAGTTTATGTTTCCCCTTAAACTCTCAGGTATTTAATTGATTTTGAGTAGTTCGAGAGTTGAGGTTTTCAGGTACCCCATTAAACGATTAAAGCTTCTAGAGACATGCAGGAGGCATGTTAGCTGTCTAGAGTTCTCTTTCATTTTTTTTCCACTGTGTTGATGATGTAAAGGCAAAGTTGTTAAATTGCCTATATATACTCTGATCATCCAAGGGGCTCTCTTCATATGTCGCTCTTAGCGTATGTTGTAATAAATATATTTTCTCTGAATGTGGTTTAGGATTGTGGGAATATGTAATGAATTCAAAATGTTCTGAAATGGAATATGGAATTATTTGATGTTTTAAAATCTTTTCATTTTCATGTGTTTCCGTATATTAATGTATTTAATATTGCCGTATTTGGTCACTAAGGATCAATAACTATGGATGACTGCAGCATCTGTAGCGGTTTGTTTTAGGCCTCCGAGTAGGGGGATGTTGCAAGTTGGTATCAGAGCATAGGTTTATGAAACTTTAAAAGAAATTAAACCTAAAAGATTTTCGTATATAATCCAATGAATTAGAAATATGATCGGGGTTTGGGTTAACACTATAGTAATGTACTTGTATTTTACTTATATATATATATATATATATATATATAAGTACGTATTCCCCTCTCTCTTACATCATTCTTCTATATCTTACTAAGGCTCATATGCAGATTTACGAAAAAGTAGATATAAAAGCAGGAAACGGAAGGGGAAATCTCGTTGGAGGAAGCACCACAACCAACGGAGTGCTCGACCTAATACCAGGAGGAATCAAGGTCGACAGGCTAATGCTAACCAAAATGTTGATGCCAATGTGGGTGCTGGAAATCCACCTGTAGATATGGAAGCGATGTATCAGTTCTTCGTCAATGTGATGCAAGTTGGAGTTTCCGCTGGAGTTGCTGGAAATGTTGGAGGAGCTAATCCTATGGCTCCATTTAGGAATAATTATGCTAAGCTGAGTAGAGACTACACCAGTCTTGGTGGAAAACTGTTTATAGGAATGAAGGATGCTATAGAAGTAGAGAATTGGTTGTTGCATTGTAAACGTATCTTTGCTGATTTGGGTTTAAATGATGAGAAGAAGAGAAGGTTGGCCTCTAAAAAATTGCAAGGGTCATTACTGCATTGGTGGAATAGTGTTACTGTTGGAGTTCCGGAGGAAGAGTTGACTTGGGCTGAATTCAGAAGAAGATTTGAAAGGAGGTTTTTATCCGAGGTTGCTAAGTCAGTGTTGATGAGGAAGTTTATAGATCTAGTTCAGGGAGAGATGTCGGTTATCAAGTATGCCACTAAGTTTGATGAGCTTTCCTAATATGCTATTATAGACATTGACATCAAAAGGAATAGAGGTTCGTTCAGGGATTGAGACCTGAGCTTGCTAGGGCGAACTTGACATATATTTGTGATCCTTGTAGTGTGGTTGTGGAGATGACAATTCACCATGTGGAGATGCTTGCTGTTTGTGCTAGAGAGAAGCCAGCTGAAACCCAGGGTTCTCGGGGAAAGAAAATAAAGTTCTTTAAGAAGAAGGGAGCCCATAGAGGAGATACTGCCAAGAAGGCAAAGGCTGATTCAATTTGCTACAAATGTGATAAGAAGGGTCATTATTTAAATGAGTGCCGATCGGGCAAGAGGAAGAAGGCTGCAGATAAGAAGAGTGTGAAGTGCTTTAACTGTGATCAAGTTAGGCATTATAAGAACCAGTGTCCAGAGCTAGTCAGGGCGGACAAGGGAAAAGTTTTTGCTGTTGGACCATCATCTGTTAAGCCGACTGCAGTTAATAAAGAAAAGACTATGATGGAAGGTACGTTTTCGATTCAGAGTATACCAGTTAGGATACTATTTGATACCGGTGCATCACATTCATTTATATCCCAATGTTTGGTTGATAGGTTATGCTTAGAACCTACCTACCTTGTTACTTCCTTAAGGGTTGCGAATCTAATAGGAGGGTACGCAACTCTAGGGATGTGATGTGACCAGTTAGAAATTGACTTGTTCGGTCATAAGTTTGCATGCAATCTGTATGTTTGCGATTTCGTAGATTTCAGAATCATTTTGGGTGTGGATTGGTTGAGGAGGTACGAGGCTAGGATATTTTGCTAAGATGGAGAGATATCACTAAGACACCTTGATAGTCATAACCGAATTATATTCTCAGTGGAGAATTCTGACCGGAATGGTTGTGCTTTGTTAAGTGCAATGGAAGTGGGAGAAGAACCAAGCTAGTTCGAGTTGCAAAAGGGTTTGCAGATGTCTTTAAGCCGGTCACAAGACAACCATCGAAACGAGCTGTTGAGTTCAAATAGATCTTGTGTCGGGAGCTGAACCTGCGAGTAGACTACCTAGTAGGATGACACCAACCGAGATAAAGGAATTGAAGGTGCGGTTAATGGATCTAGAAGGAAAGAATTTTATTATACCAAGCGGTTTGCCTTAGGGAGCGACTGCGGCATTCGTAAAGAAACCAGATGGGTCGTTGAGGATGTGTATCGACTATCGTAAGTTGAATGAGGGAACGATCAAGAATAAGTATCCTTTGCCGAGAATTGATGATCTATTTGATCAGTTGAGTGGAGCCAGAGTGTTTTCCCATTTGGATTTGGCAATAGGTTTCCATCACTTAAGAGTGGCAGAGGATAACATTCCTTTGACAGCATTTTGGACTAGGTATGTTTCGTATGAGTGGTTAGTAATGCTATTTGGGTTGAAGAATGCACCTGCTTTCTTCGTGGATTTGATGAACCAAGTCTTCCGAGAGTATTTGGACAGATACGTATTAGTGTTTATAGATGACATTTTGGTATACTCTAAAGATGAAAGAGAGCATTAAGATTATCTTAGAGTTGTGCTTGAGACACTGAGGCAGCATCAGATAAAGGCGAAGTTTTCCAAGTATCATTTTTGAAACAAAGAGGTTAAGTTTCTTAGTCACGTGGTTTCAAAGAAAGGGTTGTCAGTCGATCTAGATAAGATCGAACCTGTTAATAATTGAAAGAGACCAGAGACGGTGACTAAGATTAGAAGTTTTCTTGGACTTGCTAGCTATCGCTGGAGATTTATTAAGGATTTCTCGCGGATAGCAGCGCCTTTGACTAAACTAATCAAGAAGGAGGTGAAGTTTGTTTGGTCCGACAAATATGATGAAACATTCCTTAAATTAAAACATTTGTTGACCAATGCACCAACATTGGTAGTTCCAGATGGAAACTATGGGTTGGTGGTTTATAATGATGCGTGCGGGACTGGATTAGGAGCTGTATTGATTCACAAGGGTAAAGTGATTACCTACGCTTCATGACAGCTTAGACCGCATGAAGTACAATATCCTACTCATGATTTGGAGTTGGCAACAACGATCTCCGCGTTGAAGATTTAGAGGCATTATCTCTTAGTGGAGAGATTTGAGCTATACATGGATCATAAATCTTTAAGATAGTTGTTCTCTCAGATGGAGTTGAATATGAGGCAACAAAGGTGGCTGGAGTTTTTGACTGCTTATGTTTTTGGTATAGAGTATACACCAAGGAATGGTACCAAGGCAGCAGATGCTCTTAGCAGAACGCATCAGAATGTGGTGTTAGCTATGTTGGCAGTGTGGAAGGATTTAGGAGCTTTGACTACCTGTAGTGTGCAGTTAAGATCGACTGCTAGTTCTAGTCAGAGTACCTCTATGTTGTCCTGTTTAGAAGTTCGACCAATGTTGATCTAGAGAATTGCTTTAAAGCAGAAAGAGGATCCATTATTGGCCGAGAAGATTAGAAGGCTTGAGGTAGGATCAGAGATCGATGATCTAAAAGGTTTTAGTCTTGACCAAAAGAGATGGATGAGAAAGAAGGGACAGTTGTGTGTTCTAAATGTTGAAAACTTGAGGAAAGTTCTTGAAGAATGTCATTGGTCAAAGTTTACGATTCATTTTGGAGGGACCAAGATGTATCAAGATATGAAGAGGAGCTTCTATTAGGAAGGAATGAAGAGAAATGTTGACTTGTGGGTTAGACAGTGTGCAAACTGTCAACAAGTGAAAGCCGAACATCGAAAGCTGAGTAGATTGCTTGGACCTCTAGAGATTCCAGTTTGGAAATGGGATTCGATATCCATGGATTTTATAGATGGTTTGCCAAGATCGAATAGAGGAAATGAAAGTATATAGGTCATAGTGGACATGTTGACTAAGAGGTCCCATTTCATTCCAGTTAAGTCTACTAGGATGACACCTATTTTGGCTAACTTATTCATGAAGAATATAGTTAGACTACATGGAGTTCCTAGTAGCATAGTCAGTGACAGAGATGCTTTGCTCACTAGTGAATTCTAGAAGAGCCTACATGATACGTTAGGCACTAAGCTCAAGATGAGTACTACATATCACCCTCAGACGGATGGATAGACAGAGAGAGTCAATAAGGTACTCGAAGATTTGTTGAGAGCTTGTGTATTAGACTTGGTGGATTTCGTGAGGATCACCTATATTTGGTAGAGTTTTCCTATAATAATAGCTATTAGAACAATATAGGAATGACGCTTTTTGAAGCTTTTTATGGAAGGCCGTGCAAATCACCAATATGTTGGTTGGGGACTGGAGACAAATTGGTCTTAGGTCCAGATTTCGTTAGGGAGGCGTCAAAGAAGATTGAGTTGATCCGAGGAAGGATGAAAGAAACTCAGTCCATACAAAAGAGTTACGCATATAAGAGGCGTAAAGACTTAGAGTTATCAGTTGGAGATAGGGTATTCATTAAGGTATCATCGATGAAAGGTGTGATACGATTCAGAAAATTAGGGAAACTAGCACCGAGGTATGTTGGTCCATTCTAAATTACAGAGAGGATTGGAAAGCTTGCATATAGAGTAGAGTTGCCAAGAAATATGCAAGTGTCCATAATGTATTTCATGTGTCTCATCTTCGCAAGTATGTGCATGATCCAGAGACTACTATTCCTCTTATAGAGTTTGAAGATTTAGTGTTAGAGCCTAATTTGAATTTTGTTAGACAACCAGTTCGGGTTGTAGCGAGAGATGAGAAAAGAATGAGGAACAAGACAATCAAGTTGGTGAAAGCTCAGTGGAGCGACAACGAGTAGGACTGTACTTAAGAGACAGAGGATAGGATTCGAGATACTTATCCCGATGTACTTTGAGGGTATTTCTATATTAGATTTATATAGATAATTCCCAGTCAAGTAGACTAGTATGGTTGTTAGGAGTTGTTACAGATGATTGCTATGTTTAGTATTTTGTCCTTATAGAATTTTGAGGATGCAATTCTTTAAGGAGGGGAGCCTGTAACACCCCTATTTTTTGATAACATTATTCTGGAGATTTAATTAGATAAATTAAATAGAATAATGTAAATGTTAAGTGATTAGGGGATTGAGATATAAAAATAAATTAAGGCCATGCTCAATTAGTTAATTAAATGGGATTAAGAATGGATTATAAGTTGATTAATTTACATAAGGACATAATGGGTATTAGCTGCACATAAATCTTACCCTTTTATATATATTCACGGCTTGCCATCATTTACATTTATTTCTCATTTTCACAAAAAATGTAAAATGCAAGAGAAGCCGGCCAATAACAAAGAACGAAAAAAGGAATTCAATCAAAAGGTAGAGATTCAAGCTTAGGGGAATAGAAATCTCAATCTCAATCCAATCTTCTTATCTTAGTCAAGGTGAATAATAAATTTTACCATATCTATTTTGTTTTATAATCATATGTTCTCGGATTTAAGATTAAATTCATCTTATGATTGATTTGGATAATGATACGCTTGAATCATAATTTGTTTAATTTAAACAAGATTGTTTAAATAGGAATATACATGGTTTTAGGGAAAAACCAATTGAAATTGATGTTTGAACGCTATGGAGTTATGTTATATAAAACATGATTTTGGAGTTGGGTTTTAATTTTAAAAATTTTCCAAGCCATGGAAGATTATTATGAATTTTCAGCGAAAATTATGGTTAATTGGGTTTAGAAATTTATTTCAGAAATAATATTGAGAATCTGGGTCTGGAATTTTGATATGTTAGACAATATGATGAAAGTGAATTTCTATAATTATTGGGGATTTTTCCTAAGTGGTTTTCTATGCAAATTAAATTATTTTAGAAGAAGGGCTTTTTCGCTAAATTAACCTTGATTTAGATGTGAAATTAAACTGCAGTTATTTTGGTAAAAAAATTTGAAAAGTTGAGGCAACCAATCGCATGTTTACACGTGGTAGGTTAGTTAGATACACAAGGTATCACTTAGATGGTACGTAGTATCACTTAGATGGTACGTAGTATCACTTAAATGGCTTCAATCAAGTCGAAACCTCACTAAGCCGAAACCAATACACAAGATATCACTTAGATGGTACGTAGTGAATTGGAGAAAGGCGGAAGACATGGTGTCGAAAGCTTTGCTTCCGATGGGGTCGATACCTTTGTTTCTTTTAAAAGTTAAGGGCTTGCCTTTGTTTTACTAAAGCTTCTGACGTAGTCGGAACATATGTTTTGAAAGAAGTTTTCTAAAAGCTTTCGAAGGGGTTGCCATTTGATAATTTATAAGTATTGGCTTTCGAACGAGTTCCTTTAGTTGTAAAATAATGCTTTTGAAAGAAGGGTTTCCGACCTAGTCGAAGTCCTACTGCCGTTATTTTTCCTTTCGAGTATATTGAAGCCATCAATGCTTTCGAAAGGTGGTTTTGTCTTAAAGATGTTCGAAGCCACTTCCTAATGCTTGGGTCCAAGAGTTTCTAAGGAAAAGGCTTCGAAAGGGGGCATCGATGCTATCCTTCAGTGTTTTGGCTTAAATGTTTTGAAGCTTTCAAAAGGGATGGTGCCAATGCTATCAAGTTTTCCACAATACTTTTATATGATTAAGGATGGTTTCGAAAGATATATTTTCATTTATGTTCACTTTGACCCAAATGATATTTTAAGTATAAACCCATTGGTTTCGAAAGAGGGACTTTCAATGGTTTCAGAAGGGACACTTCCAAAGGTTTCAAATGGGGTATTTACAAAGGTTTCGAAATGGGTACTATCAATGATTTTGAAGCTATGCTTCTAAGAGTTAATAAGTAATACTTTATTATATTCGAAAGGCTTCGAAAGAAAAGTTTTAAAGTGTTTCGTAAGGCAGGAGCCTAATGTTTTGAAAAGAGATTTATATGCTTTCCAAGGAGGCTATCCAGTGAGGTCGAAAGCAAGATTATAAAGGTTTCAAAAGCCTAGTATTCAAAACAAATAACCCAAACTCATTTTTAAAGAAAAATTATGGCATAATAAATAAATAAAGTGTTTTGAAAAGGAGTTTTTGAAGTTTTCTTTGATTTAAAAAGTTAAAGGGATCAACCAAGTTATTCTGTTTTCTTCTTCATATATGTATATATTCACATTGTAATGGACCCACAACTGTATTTTATGGAAGGGCAGAATTACCAGCTAGGTTGACCCAGCAGTGAATATAAATTAACCCGTGAATGAGTAGAATTGCATCTAGGAGGTCAGTAAGACCAGAACATGGTATGCTATAGTATTAAAGGAAGATATTGGCAGGAGCCAACTGGTTCTCAGTAAGCACATGAAAACTGTGTATAGGAAAAGATATTAGCAGGGGCCAATAGGTTCATTGTAAGCCCATGAAATCTATGTATAATTGAAGATGTCAGAAAGATAAGTTCATGTTTAGGCCATGAAAACTATGATTTGACATTGGTAGGGGCCAATAGGTTTATAATGGACATATAAAAAGATATTGTAGTTACAAATAAGTTTCTAGTCAACCCATGAAAACTAGGATAAGAGTAAAGATATTGGGGTTACCAATAGGTTCATAGTGATCCCATGAAAACTATGTAATTGGACATGGAGTCCTTAAATATTTTAACCGGTTATTAGTCAGCCCATGAAAACTATTAGGTTAATAGTAATCCTAGAAACTATAACTGAGATAGATAGTCAAAATGAATGGGGATGGGTAATCTAGAATTGATTCATTTGTTTTGCATATCATCATATCATAATATTTTGAATTGTTTTAACCATCGTGGATGCAGGAGCACAGTATATAGTTTTATAAAGGTTTTAGGATACTGGTGAGGGGAAAAAATGTTTCTCTAAGTGGCGCGGTCTCACTTGATATCTAATGTTTTGAGATGGAAGATTATTATTCGTACCAGGCTTTATGTCTGATTCGAAGTTTATGTTTTCCCCTTAAACTCTCGGGTGCTCAATTGATTTTGAGTAGTTAAGAGTTAAGGTTTCCAGGTATCTCACTAGATGAATAAAGCTTCCGAGATGTGCTGGAGGCATGATAGCTATCTAGAGTTCTCTTTTATTTTGATTCCGCTATGTTGATGATGTAAAGGTAAAGTTGTTAAATTTTCTATATATACTCTGATAATTCAAGAGGGCATCTTCATATGTCGCTCTTGGCATATATTGCAATAGATATATTTTCTCTAAATGTGTTTAACAATTGTGGGATTATGTAATGAATTCGAAATGTTTTGGAATGGAATGTGGAACTTATTTGATGTTTTATATATTTTCCATATTCATGTGTTTCTGTGAATCAATGTATCTAATATTGCCGCATTTGGTCATCAAGGATTAATAACTATGGATGACTACAGCATCCACAACCGTTAACTTTAGGCCTCCAAGTAGGGGGATGTTACAGATAGACACTCGAAATGTTGTTTCCTAGAGATATGAAGCAACAAGAAGTCGAACACTACTTCGACTATGACCTTTCTCACGGCCGGACGGAACTGGGTTGAGAATGTACAAACTCTACCATAAAGATGGCCAGATGGATAACCAGTTCTATTTAGCCAAAATAGAAATACTTCAGCAATGGTAAATACTACTTTACAATAGAATATAATTGAACAACCATAGAAATTTTATTACATGTATAGAGCTACAGTAAGTAGTGGAATTACACAAATACATGCATGTATAATATTTGTAGACCACATTACAGGCAGTTATATTATATATTTTGATAGTTGTATGTAGGCAAGTAAAGTACAAGTGCAAAAATGTGAATACGAACAAAGATTGTACAGAAAATAAAAATATTTATTTACAACCATCTTTCATACAAAAGTTGCAGGGCCGGTCCCGCACAAGCTCGACCTATGTAAAAAGGGAAACAAAATACATCAGAAAGAAGACTAAAGGAAATTGTTTTTCAAATGCATCAAAAGAGACTAAAGCAGCCTTTGTAAAGAACCAAGTAAGAATCCTACTCCTTCTTCGCTCTCTTGCTATCATCCTTAGGATCCTCCTTCAACGGGCGCTTCTTTGAATCCTCCATTTCCCTTTTTTAGGTTTTCCTTACTCGGGGGTGCTGCTCTCGGAGTGTGTGGCCTCTCCTTCAGTAGTGATGATGACATGATCTTCAAGCTTATCAACGGTGGCGTCAGAAGATCTCGAGATGTCACCAGTATCGCTACCTAGGGGTGAGCATTTAATAATTATGTTGGTTGATTCGATGATCAAAATTGTTAAACCGAAATATAATAAATGAAAATGAAAATCAAATCAACCTAATTATGATTGGTTGGCTCGGTTAGTTATCCGAGTTAACCGAATAAAAAATGATTCACACTTTTATGTTTAGAATCTGTTGTATTTAAAAATATAACATAAATATATTATCAAAATATTTCTTATTTAGTATCTTTATACATTTTATTAGTTATTTCAACATTATATGATAAATAAAATGATTTAGACCACTAAACCGACCTATAAAAATCATTATAACATAAGTAATTTTGACAATATAGTAAAAGTTTGGTTAGTTTGGTTAAACCGATAACCAAAATATTTTTTTATAGGTCGATTATAAACTAATCTACTTTCAAAACCAAACCAAACAAATAGAAATAAACATAGTTTGATCGGTTTATTTGGTTTAACCAAAGAATGCTCACCCCTACCGCTACCCTTCAGATGCTTGATTGCAAGGTAAGGAATCTTCAAAGTAGGATCTCATTGTCCTAGGCCGGTAGGTTCTTCGATTCTTGGTTCTTTCTTGATTTGATTTTTGATAAGTCCAACTTCAATCTCTCTACCACGAAAATGGGGTTGGTTGGGCCTATAGCGCTTGTAACAGTAATGTCTTCCCCTTGCGACTGTGAGATGTCATCCAATCCCTTAGATCCTTAATCTTCTTTGAATCAGGACCAAGGACAGAGCTGGAGGGAAGGATTGGACTGACTAGTCTCGTGGAGATGGTGGTTGACTCGATGGAAATGGAAGCGGGACCCAAACCTTGAATAATTGGTGATAGAGGAAGAGGAAGCAACAGATGACTTATAAGTTCACAACTTGTGAAGTAAAGGTTAGTGACGATTTCAAGCAAGAAATGAAGCTTCTCGAACACCGAAGATACGAGAGAAATATATTCACTGTTCGGAGTTTCTTTAACTGGGGACGCAGTGACTTCACCCTCTGCTATTAATGATCGGATGGGTTAAGAAATAGAAATAGGAATGTAAGGACCATTGGTGGACACGACGACGGAAGCTGGTATCACAGCAAGGATGGCCTAAGAGCTGGCCCCTATGGAAGTTGGATTTTCAGTCATGGGCTCTTTGGAATTTGGAGACGACGATTCTGCTTATCCCAAAGGACCAGCATGATCCTTTACAGGAGCTTTTCTTGCAGCTGCATCCTCTTGTGCTAGGATTTCCTTGCATTTCTCTAAGGCTATGGTGTCGTCGACATCCAAGTGTTTGCCTTTTAATTGGTCTTCAGTGAGGCCTTCACCAAATGCAGCCTCACGACGTAAGACTTTCCTTCCATGCATCTACCAGAGTCACGAGACAGATGCTTGCCAGCCACTTCGAGTTCTTATCTTCAATGACACGTGCGAAGAATAGCTGAAGAATGGAATTCATTTCTTCTTTCTCCTTGGCCTCTTGGCCTTATGCTAGCTCATTTCGAGTACAACACCGCTAAGCTCGACTTGAGCTCTACCTTTGCCTCTATTTCGGCACTTAAAGGTCCTTGTCTTTCAACTTTGGTCTTGAGTATTTGAGTCCTTCAACTTTAGTCTTTAGCATTTGAATTTTCATGTCTTTGCCTAAAGTGTCATATCTTTCTCTTCTATCATTGTATCCTTGGCCTTAACCTAGTCTATAAGCTGATCATTCTCATGATGTGCCTTTCGAAGCTTGTCATTTACCACGGTATGGGCTTGTGTATGTATATTAGATAACTCTTGAATGAGGGCCTTATAGTTTTTAGCTGATGTTTGAGTTTCGTCTCTTTATTTCTTGAGCTCGACTGCGTCTCTCTTTTAATTGTCTATTGTGTTGTCGTAACTCTTTCTCTCTAACTCAAACGACTAGATGTCCGTTTGATTGATTCTATTGACATTAGAGAGAGCAAAGGAGAGTTTCATTCACCCAAACAATTGGTCTACATGCTTCACAACCCCTCCACCTCTGCGGTTAGCTTATTCACGGGGAATAATTATGATCGCACTTCACCCTGTCAGTCAAAGGTTAGAAAATGTGGCCTATATCTTGGTCATTACAGCAATGGATGAGCCTAAAGGAGGTGCGGGGTGGAACTTGACGAGCAATGGCCTCCTTAGATTTTTAAGAGGTCGATGTAGTAGCGACTAGGGGTCAGATTGTTGGAACTTATTGAGAAAGCATGAGTTTAGAGTGTGGCCGAGAAGAGCCAGAGATTGGTATTTGATAGCCATAGGGATCGCGGGACTTCTTCCCTAGGTCATATTGTTTTCCTTCCTCAGCCCATCGCTTCCTTCTATCCTTATCCTCGTAATGTTCATTCTCCTTCATTTTTTCCCTTTCATCTTCGAACTCTCGCTACAAACAATAGTGCCAAGGATAAGGCTCAGGGGTGGTTCCTTAGTGTTATTGATTCTTAAATGTATATAATAGAGGCGATCTCTTGCCATTGTACCTGAAATAAAGGAAAATAATCATATCAGTCTTAGAGTACCAAAGCAAGGAGGAATTCGGGATATAAGTGTTTGTGATCCGATAAATGTATGGAGTGCTGGTATCGCCCTATGTTCTCTAAAAACCGTGTTCATAAGGTTGTAAAGGAAGAGTTTCGCCTCCATCGACTAGAAGGTGAACGGATATGAAGCTGAAACCCAAAGGATATTCCTTGAGAAGACTGTCAATAGGGACGTTGAGATCACTTAGAGAGTCAAAGATATTTTCTGAAGAACCGATTGGAAGAGTTGCCTCGACAGTAGGCTTTATGCTTAGTTTATGGACTGATGGGGGTCCCCGTGATTATTTGTTTCGAATGTGATGAGATAGGAATTTTAGTATGCTTTAGTGACATCTTCCCATACGACTCATATTCCTCTTGACTAAAGTCCTCCTCTCCATCACTTCTACGTCATTCTCCTCTTCATCTCTTTCTTCTCCTTCTTCTTTCTCTTTTATCCACCTTTTCTTCCTTCTCCTCCTTTGGATATCGTTTCCATCCCTACTCTCTCTCCTCTCTCTAGTTGCACTCCACTAGTAATGTTGGCTTCCACCACTCCATTGGCGGTTTCATTAGCATTCCCATGCCCGACGAGCCTTCAACACCCACTTGAATATCTTCATTTGAGCTATGAATTGGGGCACAAAACCTGGTAGATATTCTAGACCCTCTTGGTGGAAGTTCTACCGGAGCAATGAATTGTTCAGGGCGTTGAAGACCACATCGGCGAAGGTTCTCATTTTTTATGAGCTATGTGGTGGTGCATAATCGAATATTGGCTCTTTTAAGGGAATTTAGAACCTCGTAGTGCGTATTTCTCGAGTAGGAATATCTATAAAGGGAGCATATAAGAACTTAGACAGTTGGACGGTAAGAATCCAAGTATGGAAAAGAATGGAAAGGAAGAGGTTTTACTTTGGGAAAACCAAAGTCGGTTAAATCCGGAGGGCACCAGAAGTAGAAGTACCCATTTTTGCGATATCAACATTTACTGTAAAAAGTCTCGATGACTTTGCAATGACATTGGGCTATTATTATTATCAAGGAAGGCAACTTGCTTAATTTTTTTAAAGCTTAGAAGGTGTGTTAACTCTCCAAAAGTTAGAGGCCAATGAAGTGTCATCATGAATAGAACATATAAGGAGTTCAACAAGGCATATTTGTTGGGGTGTACTTGAGTCGAAGCGAGCCTAAGCTCTTGAAGGAAGATTCGGAGGAAAGGATTAAAGGGAGATATAGCTTTGCCTAAGCACGTGTACTTATTGTAGGCTGTATAACCTTATAGAGGATTATGCGCTTGTTAGTTAGCTATTAGAAGCAAGACATCGATCTCTTGGATTCCTTATTGTAGGCATATCATGCAGCGTGACTTAGCTATTAATACTGACGACATTTATTCTAGGGGAACATCCATGACCCTTAACTGACAACTTCGTTAAGGGGAGGACGTGGATCCTAGATTGGAGCTACTGGTAAAATCATCCTCTGCAACTTAGCTATGATTGATTGCCTGGTTCCAGAAGGCATGAATGTTGAGGTTTAAGATGTAGTAGACCGGCTTAGAAGGAGTTGATGGCATAATGCCAATATTGAAATGAGATGAATGATGAGTTCTTCTAGGCTGAAAACCATGATGGTGAACATGGTCAGGTATGTTTTATTTTGAAATTCTATGAAACCTGTGTGACCAACATGTAGAATCCAACAGATATTAACCTGTGTTGACCAATAAGATTCTAAAAGTGGACTGGGGCAATTTGAAGTGTCAATCTATGTAGTGTATGTCTTGTGTCCCATACAACATTCTATGTAGATAGCCTGTTCGTGCTGGAAAACGAGCTTCATCGCACGATGGAACTGTATGTCGGGTCTTACTCGTTATCGCTGAATATTCGATAAAGGAACCATTGTCTGAAGTGACATGGAGCTTTCTTTACAGCCACACATTATTGTGCAGTAACTGGAAGTTCTGTGTGATGGAATGGTTTGAATGTTGGAGTGTGTTTGATGCAGACGTTCTTTAGAGAAGAACCATATGACGACCCATCTTTTCAATCCCTAAATGTCGATACTAATACAATAACGTTATTTGTGTGTCAAGCATTCAAGTGCCGAAAAGATAAAATTTTAAGGTAAAACAAGATGAAAAAGAAAACATAACGCAAAAGAAGAAAACATAATATTTGAATCTCACAGCGGAACAATAACATATAATATCAAAAGATGGTGCAAACTTTCACTCTAAGATACATAACATTTCAGAGTTACTATTCTAAATATTATCGTCAGCCATGATAGTTATAACAATATGTCCTCACAAATGCTGATATGTATAACATAGTAATGCAGCGAAAATAATAATACTACGTAGGTCAAACATGCAGCTTATCTCCTTAAGCTCTAATGAACATCAACGAAAACCTGTCTTTCTTAGAAAAGCACACGAGGAAATTAGGGAAAACAAAACCATGTGTTTGACATAAATTTGGTATGAGAAACTCAACAAATATATAGGCATATGTAACAATACTTTTGAAATTGCACGGAATGCTAACGGTTATCCCCGAAGAAGAAACACTACACATAAGGTGATATAATATATAATGTCTACAGTATAGAACACAAATCAGAAAATGGATGTGATGCTTACATTGATCGCACTACAACAATATTGAGGGTACAATCAAAACCACCAAGGTACATTCGTATAATGGATTTTCAACAGGGACGCCTCTAGTAAATTGAAGCAAATCTTCATGAAATAGGGTCAGAAACTACCTTCTGAGCATCATATATACATCTACATAAAATATACCACAAGATAAACATAACTACCCCACCCTCAAACTTACTATGAACCGAACTTAATATGAACCACGTGGAACCAAGTATCTTCAACTCCTGCATGCATCATCGATAAGCATACTCTAGGTATGGAGTTGATATATCGTGACATAGGTAAGCTAAACCCCAGATTGTTCATCATACTCTGTCTTTAGCCAATTCCGATGTCGAGGTCATATTCAACATCTCTCATAGAGTCTTTATTACTCGAACAGAACACGCTAAATGGATTCCAACGTAAGTACTTTGAGGAATGCTAATGTTGCCCTCTCCCTTGCACTTAACCTCAGGTAGACAGTTCAACTCTATAACATTCTACTTCACAACTACTTTCAAAACATAGAACCATATATCAGTTTTGAAGTGGTATTCGATAAGTAAAACACTTACAGATCCTGATCCCTTCAAAACTAAGCCAAAGAATTTTTGGTTAACTCAATTCTTGTTCTTTAAGAAGTAAGCGAACAATAAATAAGAGGAGTCCTCTCTAAGGGATCTCGTATATATAAGTTCTTAAAGCTAGAGACATTTCATGTCAGTGCTCCTCCTTAGGGTTCTCAAATCATATGAAATCATGAAGCTTTTAGATACTTCCCAAGTTAATTTGGTCAAGTTAGATAGTCAAAAAATCAGCTATCAAATTCAAAATAGACGATTACATATGGAAACAATGTCTAATATACTTATTACGTTTTTGAACTTTTCAAATTACACCATCCCTCGGTCAAGAGTGAAGCCAGATAAATTAGACCATTGGTTGCATCCACGCCTTGCCTAGATAGTTCATTCTTAACTCTCAAAGATAAAAAAGCCTACTTCGTCTATTTTTAGTGCTAAATATACAATTAACTACTTCCCATAAACGAGTAAACATACAAAACACGATCAAGTCACACAAAGCGTGATAAAGCCACCTATGCGATTTCTAATCCCCTTTTTATTTAATTAATTCCTTTATTAATTGAAGCTTCATTTTTATACTTGTATATATATCTTTAAAATACCTTTATAAAAGATATACACATGTATTCTCTATTCAATTATACTCTTTTTTATAAAAAAGTATTCATATACATTTCTCAAATGGTATAAGGATATTCATAAATATCTAACAAGATTTCTTACTATCTTCACTTTTTCCAAAAGATTCCATACTTGTACTTACCTTTATAATATCCATTTAAAAGATCTAAGTATACTCATAAATCTATTTCAAGACAAATATCACTTAAACATTATCACTACAAATCCAGAACCTTTTCACTTATGCTTACCTTTAAAACATTATTTTCAAAGATCTATTTACATTCAGAAGTATAATTAAAAAGTTTAAAAATAAATGTTGTTAAAACATTGTCATAACAAACCCAAAACCATTTACGTACTTGTTACCTTTAAAATATCAATTTAAAGGTCTAAGTATGTCTACATTTATTTAACAAGGTAATACACTTATTAATAACTTTGCAAGGCCATTAATTATAACATAAGTGTTATAATCCAAAACTATCTCTTATTACTTTATAAAATACTTAACTTACTTTCCAAAATTTATATAGTACTTTAGAAATACTTATAAATATGTTTTAAATATTTATGTAAAATACTACTTAAAAGTAACTTATTTATAATTTTTTGAAAATAAAAAAACATTTTTTATATTATAAAACACCTTTATTTCAAAAATACATATATAATTATTAGAAATATATTTAAACCTCAAACCAACTTTAAAATACTGCAAAATATTTTGGAAAAAATCCCTAAAAATACTAGGTAAAAATAACAAATTTAAATATCATTTTTAGACACTTAAAACCTTAAGCAACTTAATACAACATTTATAAATGCTGTTAAAAATCTGGTACAAAGAACAACAATGAAAAGCATGAAATTTGTGACTAGTTTTCTCCACTTAAAAAAAATTATTTAAGACTTAAATATTTTACAATAACCAGGTATTTACTAAAGTGTTTGTAAAGCGACCTTTTTACTCTAACTTTAGCCACTCGGTTTGACCAGTTTTAAACTATTTTAAAATTTCATTTTTTTATAATAATAAATAAACGTAAAAAATGCTTATTAAAAATGAAAAGAAAACCTTAAGGATGTCTTTCAAATTAGCTACAAAATTCCCAAAAACAAAGTATATCAAAGTGTGGCGATCTTCTCACTATAACTTTTTGCAACTTTGTTTTACAAGTTAATGAATAATTTAAACTTACATATTTTTCCACTAATAAGCATACTTACAGTACTTATTAAAAATCCAAACAAGCCCTTAATATGTCATTTAAATTTGACTTCAAAAATTGCTGAACACAAGGTATTTTCAAAGTGCATCCATAGCGACCTTTTCGCTTCTAACTTTTACACCTATGGTTCATAATTTTAATAACTTTCCAAATCAATTACATACTACTTCATACACCAAAATATGTGTAGAGAACAAGAAAACCAAATTATCTTAAGTTAAGTTCAGAAATCTTTCATTCACACAAGCTAAAGTTAAGAGAAATTGAAGTGTATTTATAGTGACTATTCTCGAGTTCAAACACTTTCAAACATACTTCAATTCAACACACAATCCAAACAACCATTTAAACATCAAGTTAATACCACACCACATGTTATAGAAGGTAATATGAGCAATATTATACGATATAAAGTTGTTGTTTACTTTCAAAAGCAAGAGGGTCCGAAGTTTATAACTTTAATTAGTTAATGTCAGTTTAACTTTATATTTGCACGCACATACACACACACAAAATATATACATACAAGATAGTGAGGCAACTCACCCAAATCTATTCCAAAAACAATCCCAATCATAAAAAAACACAAGAACCACTTCCTACCATCTTGAAAAGCATAAAGATCCAACCTTTAGCACATCCAAGCAAAGCCAAGCCTTCCCCCTCAACATCATTGTTCACGGCCTAAGATGGAACCACCCCATTATCTTCACTTCTTCCACTTTTAAATTTAGATCCATGTTTCCTAAGATTTACTAAGCTGATGGAAATTTTTTGGTGAAACTTGGAAGAGATTTGAACTAATTAGATAAAGATTAGTGAAGAGTAAAGTGAATTGGTACTACTCCACTTCCACCATTTTTTATCTTTTTATATTTTTCAAGGTTTAGAAGATAATGAGTGGATATACACGGCTAAGACTCTCTTTTATCCTCCCTTTACACGGCCAAGTCCCCCCTCCATGTTCCTTGCATGCTTTTTTACTTTACGCCTCATTTCTTTAGCAAAATTACCCTTTGCCCTTACACACAAATATCTATCCAATGCATCATGCATGACACCGTCAATATTTTATTTTCCATAAATGGAAAAATATTTTTATTTCATACTAAATAATTTTCTAAATTCTTTAGTGTATGTAGAAAGTTTGAACAACCTCTGTTGAGTAAAAAGCTGTTTATAAATAAACCATTTTTCGGTCACATTATCGATGTTTCTTCAAAGTATATATTTTTGTAAATATTTTTCCAGAACAAGTTTACCATCATTAGCTATGATTTAAAAGGGGGTTAATAAGGTTATTAAATAATTTTAATCACATTTAATCCAAGATTAAGATATTTAGATAATTCAAATATTTAAAAATAAAGTGCTTGAAATTCCAGGTCGTCGCATTCTCCCCTAATTAAAACATTTCATCCTCGAAATTCCAATACAAGATACAAGATGTAACGACCCACAAATCCGTACCCCTTGAGTCAACACTATTCTATCTAAATCGACTCAAGTTGCACGGAAATACGAACCGTTTAGGATAAAGAAGAAGAGGTAGAAGAAGAAGAATAGAAAACAACACTAGAATCTAACCATCACAGCGGAATAAAATATAATAGATAATAAATAATCTTTACTCAAAATCAAATATGCCTGTTTACATATATTACATCATCAGAGTACATCAAACACAGCTCAGCATCCATGTCATACAAATGAATACACAGCTACACAACACAGCGGAAAATATATAACAAGTACGAATGTACGTATCGTCATCTTGCCCGTCTCTTGAGCTCCATGGCATCATATCCTGTATCCTATAATACTCGGTCTGACCCGAGCATTATAGTTAAATAACACCCGAGTCAGTCTGGAATACCAGCGTGAGAAAATCACACCCAATTGATTATTAAAGTTTCAAAAATCCTTTGAAAACAAAAGCATCTCGTAAGACCACGCCACAAATAAACATGTCGGGTTTTTACCTTACGATAGCTAAAACAATTTTTATAGAAATCCTCTGATATTATAATAGGGTCTATATACAAATACTTATAAAATAGCCGAAATTGTTACATTATTAAATTCCAGCTACTAGCCACAGAGTGGGTAATACAAACAAAACTCGTACAAGGCTCGTAGGGAGAATGGATTTCCAACCAATGACTAGGCATTGGGGTACCACCTGTCACAGTACGGGACCTAGATCACCATACCGAGGATTACTCCTGTTGAATATGCGCTTATATGATTTTTGTTTGATGATAATAAACATATATACATTCGTTTAAATGTATTTGATAATATACTATTTTATTTTTCACAGATTAAATAAATATTTGCTGAATAAAATAAATAACACGGAATTTGAATTCAAACGAATATTTTATTCAAACAAATATTTATTACATCTTTGAATAGTACAATTTCAAGCTCTCACTATTCACTATACAACTTTGATACAAATTCAATTACATCACTATTTTTCATATCATCACTTCACTACATATCACTCACACTCATATTTATCTTCAACTTCATTCCAGTTTGAATCCAGCATCTGAGAAATCTGCAAAAATATTCACTAACGCAGTAAAATTGAAAAAGAAATATTTTTGCAATATAAAATAAAATATGATTTTTGAAAATAATATTTGCCTCAGTTATTTGGGTTGTTCGTCATAATTTAAATTTGAATTCATCATACACGAACAACTTGTGACATACACAGTGTATTACTGTATATGTCACAAGGCCGTGCACGCCGATATATACACTTGATTGATTTACAGGGACAAGCGAGCACAGGTCAAACCCAAATGAAAAACCGGGTTCAACTCACGTGCAATAACATTGAAAATCACGACACGAGCACAAGGTCAAACCCGAGTTTTGAAACTGGATTCAACTCAAGTGAAATTTCAAAAATCAACATGATGTGAACCAAGCTCAGAAGCAACAATGAAACTAACTCAAAGCACAAAACTGCACAGCACAAGTAAATGGACAAATGCACCTAGAAAGTGACACAGTCAACTGCAAGTGTCAACCAGTCACAAATGAAGACTAGCTGCTGAATTCCGAGAATGTAAACAAGTCGCAACCACTACAACAGGCCATCAGTGAAACCAAGATGCTACAGATTTCAGCAACATCAAGTGAAATAACCAGAGCCAAGAATACATGTACTCAAGCTCGACTAACAGTGCAGACAAATGCTCATATGAATATGAAATAACCAAAGCCAAGAATACATGTACTCGAGACAATATGCACAAATGTAAGACCAAAGTGCAACAGACCAATTCCAAATGCATCAGAGAAGTAGTAATGAAACTGCAGTATGGTCAGAAGACTGCAATGGATACAACAATGCCCAAGATAACTCAAACAAAGACTACAACAAAAACTGAACCAATGAGACGGCAATGCTCAAGACCAAAGCAAACTACTTAACAATGCACAAGTGAAGTTAAGGTCTGATCACACATCAAATTTGCTATCAAGTACGCAGTAGCAAAGAAGTACTGATCAATGAATGCAACACACATGCACGACTTATGGCAGTGAAACTCAAACAAAGTGCAGAAGTAAACAAATGCAACAATCAGCTCAACTGAATCAAGTAGCCAACAGCTAGTGCTATCAAATGAAGCAGTGACAGTTCAAGTGAATCAAGTTCAAGTCAGACCAACACTACAACTCAAAAAATAACATGAATGCAACATGGCCGAGCATTGATCAAGACCAGTAACATGTGGACAGTAAAAATCAAACAACCAAACCAACATGAAGCAATGTACATGCATCAGTGATGAAAGCTACAAGAGAGGCACAACAACTACAAAGTATCCAAACCAGTACAAACATGAACATGTGCAGATCACAGAACACAATGCCCAAGTATACAATAAAACAAGGCTCAAACCAAAAGTGCACAAGTATTTTCAAACAGCAACAATGCAGACTCGAGCACACAAACAAAAGACTACAAGTTCGCGTCCAGTCACAACAAAGAAAATGTCAAGTCACGTTCATGTTAAAATCGACCAGAGAAGATGGCCAGAGACGAAGACTACGAGATGGACGAAATCAATTTCAAAAATCAAGTGCATATCATTATTCTTTGAAATAGTCAAAGTCAGAAACAATCAAGTCGTGGTCATCACGAAAATGAATTAAAGCCGTGACCACCAAGCAATGAATATACAGGAATTGAAAAGGTCAGAAAACATCTCAATCATCGAAACGAAATCAAGTGGCCGAGGTGAATAATATGACGAATTCAAACAAAATTGATACGAACGCAATTATAGGAACTGGAATCCTATAAATTACCACAAATCATCATCGGCAATTCATCGAGTTCGAACAAGCCAAAATCAGAAAAGCAAAAGGATAAAATACATACCGAAATCACAAAACGAACTCGATCCAAATTGAAGAGCCGTGGGCAAAGCAAAAAGCATCGAAGCATACAATCAAACTGTATCAAGCGGCGAACATCAATTTGAACAACCCTAGTTTGAATCGCAAGGAGCAAACGCACAAAATTTGCAAAAGCCCTAATTGAGTTGAGGAACGACGACCATTTTTTCACAGGCCAAACAAAGAAGGAAATAACGAACGGGTTAAAGAAAAAGCGTGGGCCGGCCTTTTGTTTTAGATTAGGGGTTTTAAAATATAATAAGGGTTTTATTTTAAATTAGGGTTATTTTAATTTTGAATTGTTTTTAATTGTATTTTCCTTTTTTTCAAACCGTTTATTTTTCTAGTCGTGTGACTAGGGGACAAGCTACGTGGCGTAGCTTGAGAATTCGCAACTCGGTAGTTGAGTTGTGGCAGGGTTTTGAGCGTAGAGTTAGATTAGTCAATAGAGGGTATAGCAAGTTTACGTGTGTAAGCGAGGGACTATCTAATTTCTAGTAGAAACCTTGGGGGCAGCACGTAGGCAGGGTTTTGCCGAAGCTGGGTAAATTCTGTGTTGTTCTGTTTTATTCTGTTATTTATATTCTGCGATATCTGTGCTGCTATTCTGTGATCTGAATTGAAATTAATTGATAAGCTTCCGCGATTAATTTTTATAATTTACACTATCACCCTATTCACCCCCCTCTAGGGTGAAATCGATCCTACAACTCCCTTCATCCCCTGCAACACAAGGTCAGAACCATCCCTTACTGGACAGTCCCGAGTGAGATCACCCCGTGGTTGGGATCAGCAACCGCCCACTAAGCCGAGAAATAAAAAGGGACATGTAGACTGGAATGACCTCACCCTGCTTGGGTGCTACCCACCTAGCCTTGCTGCATAACCCCTGATTTTCAGTCATTCCCATTTGATGAGGCTTGAGGCTAAGCGTTACCTTTTTAGATCATATCTCTTAGAATGCCCATCGTCCACCTGACGATGTTTCGCAAGCATTCATCCATACAAGTCCGTCCCGGGTTCGAACGGAACCAAAGGCACTATTCCTACTACATCCATTTTGGAAATATCATCAGGATTAGTAGCGACTAGCCCATGCACTTCACTGCTCCATCTTCGACTCCGAACACGTTTTTCGCACGAAACGTACAAACCAGATCGAAGTGGTTTTCGAGAAATAAATCTCGATCCCGGTCTCTTCGAAACGATCAACGCATTTGGCCAATATTGATAGTCGGTTATTTAACTATCAATTTCTATTCACAAACATCCATCAAAAAATAAATAATTTTCCAAATTATTTATTAATCCCAAAAATATCTTCACAAGATATATTTCTATTTTCAATCCTTTGAAAACAGTTTCAAAACCATCTTTCCTTTCAGAATAAACTTTCCCAATTATTTTCTATCTCCTCTGAAATCACCAAGCACAAAACTAGATTTTAAAATAATTTAAAACACTTTACTTTGAAATATACTTTAAAACATTTATTTTAAAACTACTTCAATGATTTGTTAAAAATACGTACTATATGAATATTTGAAAATAATGTTACTAAATAAAATATAAAACTAGATTTCACTTTTAAAAATAAAATACTAAGTCACTCTTTAAATAATTATTGCTATAATATATTAAAAGGAAATACTTACTTTAGAATTTAGAAATAGTAAATTTTTCAAAACATACCTCTTAAAACAACTTTAAACCTTTAATTTATATTTAAAAATTTATTTTGAAATCGTACTTGGTTATTCAGAGAGAAATTTCCAATCTCAATCACTCAAATCAATTTTCCAAATTGATTCCCAATTTATTCCATTTGAAATAAATTTCTTTACTTATCAGTACATTTCAAAATTCATTAATTATGGACTTTATTATTATTTTCAGTTTGATTCTTAAATCCATTAGCTGAAATATACAAATTTCAGGTTTTTCCCAATTTCTTCTTTATTCTTCTCAAATAATTTAAAATCCTAAATTCAAAATAAATGCTTTGTTCTTTTAAACAAAAACATTGAAGTTTAAGTAAATTTTCCTTACCATACTCAAAATTTATTTGTTAAAATTTTAGAGTCACTTTATTTCCTTCCCAGTTCATTTATAAATTTATTCAACTTTTCTATAATTATTTTACTTACTATTTCACTTCTTTTATTTCCATTTCCAAACTCAAATTATATATTTGGTAATTCATTATTGCCCGATTATAACAATCAAGCTATAGCATTTAATATTTCCACATAATTCATTACAGAATATCAAATATTCAAATCAGAGAATATTAAATACTTAAATAAAGTTGAGGGGTCCAGTTGGATCCCTCCAACCTGTTTTTTCCCTACATCCACAGATGTTAGCACAATATAATATGTCAATTCCAAAATATCATACTATATCACATCAATCAATTCAGCCATTCAAACAATTATTTAAATTTAATTATTTAAATTCAAATTTAACTGAGTGAGATTAACTCACCTTTAACCTTGCATGCAATTCACTTCCGACCAGCTTATTTCTTTTCAGGTTCAAACCTTGAATAAATATTATGTTATTTTTATTAATATTTGAATAAATCAAACAACCAATTACCGTCTAACAGTTTAATAAACCCAAAATTATATTTTTAACCAGTGATTTAAATTTAAAATAGGTATATGTATCTTCATTTTCCTTTTATTGAAACTACATATATACCTATAACAATGAGCTGTATATATACATTAACTGTTTCTATCAGTAAATAAAATAACTTGATGTTTTAAAATATTTTTATTCCCTTTTCTGTAAATAACAAATAGAAATCTACTTTACCGCAAAAAGAAAACTTCATCTGTTATATAAAGTTTTGATTTTTAAATGCCCTATTAATTTTTCTTTTCAAATGCCTTGTCTATACATATCTTAACAGTAAATTGATCCTATAATCTCAAACTTATATGTGTATACAAATATCCTAATTACAGCAATTTAGGATACAACAATTTACTTACTAATTTCAATATAAAAAAATTTACCAGAACCTCGCTTCGGTCTAGAGACTACACCGGAGAACTCGCCTTGCTCCTTCCAATGGTTGATGTCGCACGCTCCCCCAAAGCTCGAGACCTCCACCATCGCTGCAACAGATTCAACTGCCAAACCCTAACTCGCGCGACTTCAATCCATCGTCACGAGCGACGACGAGCTCACTATCCCATGCAACAAGTCCTTTGACGACACCAAGTCGTTTATTCAGGCCATGATAAATTCGCGATTCGCACTGAACGAGGGAGCGTCGGCCCATTGAGGATTCGATTTCCCTCCCTTCACCGATATTGTTTTGCTGCCAATATTTTTTTTTAGTTTTAAATCGAATTCGATTTCGTTCGATCCCTGGATTCGAGAGGAAGAGGGACGAGTTCGAATTGAAACAATTGCGGGATTTAATCCCTTTTGATTTCCAAAATTCGAGCAGAAAGGAAATTGAAATTCGCGATTCAACTGGCCATTGTTTAATTTTTTTTTTGTAATACATATAGAAGAGGAGAACGATACTCGATTGTCAAATGAAATAGAGGAGGAAACATTGCCTGCTTTGAGACAAATCTAGAGATAATTGGGAAAGAAGGTGAACAAATTGAAGTAGACTGCCTATTTGAATTGCAGATACTTTTTCTTTAGCTTCTGAAGGAAGAGTAGGGACATTGATTTGAACGTAAGAAAAAGTTGGTCGGCTATGTTCTGTAAAAAAAATGCTGATGTAAAGTAAGGTCAGCTGATGAGGTTGCTTATGTGAGAATATACATATATATTTTAAATTGCATTTTCGTTGTAAATTTCAACGCGTTTATGTGTCGTACGCTCACACAACAACTCCGATCAATACGAAATTTGAAATCCGATAATAATTCAATATTACGGACCCAACGGTACTGGTTTCGTCGAATTCCGAGACTGTGCCTCGGAAGGCTATTTTTAAATTCAATTTAAACGATATAATTTTAAAACTGAACAAACCACTGTTAATTTCAATTTTTCAACTTCTATTATCCTCAGTGTTATCAATATAAATTTTATAAGTCTTCAAATAAGTTTTAACAGGTTTAAAATCCCAGTTTTTCATATTTTGCCCAATTTTAAATTATTTAATTCAACAATTAATTATCCAATACGTATTGACATTTGAAATTCGAGTTAAAACTTAACTTTTAAATATTTAAAATCAATTTAATTTTCTGATTTTAATGCTTAGAAATTCCGGGTCGTCACACAAGAGAAACAAGCACATATCAATATTTAATAGTATTCACAATCACTAGCAAGCATAGCTCATTGGAATTCCCAGGTTTAAAAACCTTCTTATCACAGAAGGACGATAAATCGATTAAGTGTATCTTACGATCAACAACCTTTGGTTATTACTTAGTCGATTTTTTAATGCTACTTCATAAACAATCGAAGTTTCATCACCTAAAGTCTTCATAAACCAACAAAATATAGTATGCATATATTAAAGCTCACAGGATGTTCTTGGATCATTCGTTCACAACATCAAATCTAATCTTTTGTCAATCACATAATTTCACTTCCAAACTAGTACATATCACTTAACCTCTCTAGTGCGGACTCTGATCAGGTTTCTTGACTAGAAATCTCCATTCTCCTTATATAGCCATATAATATGATATGGAATAATATCAAGAATCTATATCAAGCATTCGCCGTTAAGAATCAAGTGAAAAATCCTTGTTCGAATCGATGAAAATCACTTCGAAATCATGTACTCGAATGCTGAAGCAAGAACAATCATGCGAATAAAATGATCTAAATGGTTTCTTCACTATACCAATTTCCTTTAAATCACATTCATTTACACTAATAGTATATCAAATTCAATAATAAATCATTTTTTTATAAAAACAAAACCTCAAGTTTATAAACATTTTGTAACCTTATTTATAAAACATTCCATAAAAAATTACTTCCTTTTGATACTCAAATAATACTCTACTACATCCTAATAGTATATACAAAACATCAAATTTGTTATACTTAACAATTATGTTTAGCAATCTAAAACTTTTTTTAACTTACTACATTCTCAACTCAAGAGCAAAATCTCAACTTTCATATTTTCACATAACACTTCTAGTTCTATAATGATTCAGAAGTTTCTGACTGTCCATAATCGCAAAAATTCCTATTTCATTCTAACAAAGGAAATCCACCAAACAACATATCATAACATGATGCACATACCTTAAAATCCTAATGTATAGGATACATCTGTCCATAAAATAACTTAACAAAGTTTCACTTATTTATTATACACAGTTTATTAGAATGGAAAAACATAAATATGTTTCATTATTTATTCCAGGCTATTCCACTACCACTCGGCCCCTCTATATAGTATTCATATAAAAATTTTCTACACCAAAAAGTTCATATCAAATTTCTTAAAGAAAAGTTAAGAACTAAACACCCGGGTTTTATTTCAAATCCTTTGAAATAATAATATATACGTGTATCTTTTGTATATCAAATCATAATTTAGGAATTATATCGAACTATGTTTTACCAAATTTTTTTTTGTAAAAATTTCTATGAAAGAATACCCATTTAGAAAACCAAAAATGAATGTCGATGATACTGCAGCCATCACTGGAGTTATTTCCAAGCGACAGAAGTGAGTTCAGTACATCCAAATCATACACTTCAGACTTATACAAAAATCATTTTCAAAGAAATATCAAATACTCTATAAATATTACTAAGTACAATGATCTCAAATAAAATAATTTTTCAATAATTACTTTCAAATAATACCATTGTTATTTTCCCAAAATCTTGAAAAATATTTTCAAAGACACCGGGATTTAAGTTCTCAAAATATCAGTTTAAACCTTCTTTGTTTATAACCATATTTTTTTACAAACCATATTATATAAAGTTAAATTTTTATATAATCTTTTCACAAATGTTTATTTATAAAATACCTTATCTTTCCTTTTGGTTATAGTTAACGTATTTTACGAAATTCAACTTTTATTAAAGTTAACTTCCAACTCAACAATGTCACCGAATGCCTTATAGTCAAACTATAAAAATCAATTCAGAAGGTGCTTGTTTCAATGCATCATCAAATACAGTCTACCCAACCTATAAAGTGAAAAGGCAAACTGCTCATAAACTGGCCGATCATAAATCAATAATCAACAACCAATAGTCAATGCAACAATTGTCTGAGCATGACTAATCATTCAACAAATGATACAATGCTCGTAAACTAGTCGAGCAATATTAAATTAATAATTTTACAAATGATACTAATGCTCATAAACTAGTCGAGCGTGTAAAATTATTCTACAAATGATAGCAATCCTAATAAACTGGCCGAGTACAGTTAAACTAATTAATGAGCGATAATAGATAAACATCATTAATCCCTGCATGAATTAAACAACATTATCAACTTATACATATAAGTTACCTTATATAAGATCTTTAATTTTCGCAGCTAAAATTACCTTTAAGGCATACATTTATAACAAATACAAATACATTCTCATTTATATAATACACTCATCTCATCCTAGTGCATTTCATTTCCCTTTCTCTAATGAGCCATATCTAACCAAAGCCAAGGTTCTCGCTTAACCTTCAGCTTTGTTACTAGATGCAACGACCCACCTTTTCGACCCTCAAATGTCAACACTAATACGTCCACAATATTCGTGAGCTAAGCATCTAAGTGCTGAAAAGAAAGATTTTTAGGGTAAAAGAAAAGAAAAAGAAAACAGGACAAGAAGGAAGAGAATACAATATCAGAATCTCATAGTGGAACGATAACATATAATATCGAAAGACTATACAAACTATTACTATAAGATACATAGCATTTCAGAGTTACAATTATAAATACTATCGTTAGCCTGGACAATTATAACAACCCGTCCTTACAAATACTGACATGTATAGTATATTAATGCAGTGAAAATAAAAATACCATGGCAGGTGAAACATCCAACTCATCCCCTTGAGCTCCAATGAACATCAACAAAGACCCATCTTTCTCAAATTACTCGAAATAACACATGAGGAATTTAGGAAAAAAACTATATGTCAGACATAAGTCTGGTATGAGAAACACAAGGAATATATGGTCATATATATAACGGTGCTTTTAAGACCGCATGGAATGCAGTAACGGTAATTCCCTCAAAAGAACCACCATCTAATAATCACATAAGGTGATATAATAGATAATATCTAGGGTGTGGAATATAAATTAGAAAATAGTTGTGATGCTTACATTGACTACACCACAATAATGCTGAAGGAACAATCACAACCGCTAGGGCACGTTCGCATAATGGATTTTCAACAGGGATGACTCTAGTAAACTTAAGCGGATCTTCATGCATAAGGATTAAAAACCACCATTAGAGCATCGTATATCTCTAAATAAAATATACTATAAGGTAAATGCAACCATTCCATGCCTGAAATAATATAAACCACATGAAAACAAGTATCATCAACTCCTGCATACAACATCGATAAGCATACTCTAGATATGGAGTTGATGTAACCTAACATGGATCAACTAAACCACAGATTGTGCATTCTACTCCATATTAAGCCAATTCTGATGTCAAAGTCACGTTCGACATCTCCAACACGAGTCTTTATTACTTGAACAATACACGATCTCGAGGATTCCAGCATAAGTCCTTCGATGCATGCTAATGATGGCCTCTCCTTTGGACTTAACTTCAGGATAGATAGTTCAACTCTATAGCACTCCACTTCACAACCGCTTCTAAAGCATAGAATCCATATGTCAATTTTGAAGTGGTATTCAATAAGTTAAACCAATCCCAGTCTCTTAAAAACTAAATTAAAGAATCTTTGATTAACTCAATTCTTGTTCTTTAAGAACCAAGCAAACAATATATAAAGAGGACTCCTCTCTGAGGGACCTCATATATATAAGTTCTTAAAATTAAAGATGTTTCATACTAATGCTCCTCCCTGGGGTTTCTCAAATCGTATGAAACCACGAAGCATTTAGATGCTTTCCAAGTTAATTTGGTCAAGTTCGATAGTCGACTAACCGATTATCAGGTAAGTAGACAATCACATATGGAAACCAAGTATCTACTTATCATGTTTTCGAACTTTTTAACTTACACCATCCCTCGATCAAGAGTGAAGCTGGATAAGTTAAAACATTGGTTGCATCAAAGCCTTGCCTAGACACTTCATTCTTAACTCTCACCAATAGGCAAGCCTATTTCATCCACTTTTAATGCTAAGTACACGACTAAATACTTTCCATGAATGAGTAAATGCACAAAATACAATCAAGTCTTATAAAGCATTTTTTAGTCATATATGCGACTTCAAATCCCCTTCTTATATAATTAATTCCTTTATTAGTTAAAACTTCCTTCTTATACTTGTATATAAATTTAAAATACCTTTATAAAAGATATATACATTACTCACTTTTCACTTTTCGTTTGTACTTTTTTTTAATACTTCAAAAAGTATTCATATACTTATTTCGAATGGTATAAGGATATTCACAAATATTTAAGAAGATTTCTTGCTCTAAACCTTTGCTTTTTCTATTTTTTTCCAAAAGATTCCATACTTGTTATTACCTTTAAAATATCCTTATAAAAGATCTACGTACATTCAAAAATATATTTCAAATGGCTTAAGGCAAATGTTACTTAAATATTATCACTACAAACTTAGAACCATTTCACTTAAGCTTATCTTTAAAATATTCTTTTCAAAGATCTATTTACATTCATAAGTATAATAAAAATCGTTAAAGACAAATGCTGTCAGCACATTGTCACAACAAATCCAAAACCATTTCCGTACGTGTTATTACTTTTAAAATATCCATTTAAATGCCTAAGTATGCCTACATTTATCTAACAAGGTAATATGCCTATTAATAACTTTGCAATACCATTTATTATAACATAAGTCGTATAATCCAAAATTATATCTTAATAAAAAATACTTGTCTTACTTTTCCAAAACCTATATGTATAATATATTGTAAATACTTATAATTAGGTTTAAATATTTATGTAAATTACTACTTACAAATAACTAATTTATAATTTGATGAAAATAAATAAAAAGCATATTTTATATTACAAAATCTCTTTACTTCCAAAATACATATATAATTATCAAAAAATATTTTAAACTTCAAACCTACTCTAAAATACTGTAAAATGTGTTAGAAAACATCCCTAAAAATATTAGGAAAAAAAAACAAAATTTAAATATCATTTTTAAACACTTAAAACCTTAAGCAATTTACTACAGCATTTATCAATGCGTTAAAAGTCTTATACAAAGAATAATAATGAACAGCTTGAACTTTGTGACTTGTTTTCACCACTTAAATAAATGATTAAGACTTAAAATTTTACAGAAAATACCGTCCTTAGGGTAAAAAATTAACTATGTAAAGAAACTCCCAAGGACAATTGATAATTTATTTCTAAAAATTCCTAAAAATAAGGTGTTTACTGAAGTGTTCGTATGATGACATTTTTACATTGATTTTAGCTACTCTGATTGACCAGTTCCAAAAAACTTTAAACACTAATTTTTTTATAGTAATAAGAAAACATATAATACTTATTAAAAATATAAAAAACCCTAAGGATGTCTTTCAAATTAATTACAAAATTACTAAAAACAAGGTAATTCAAAGTGCTTACATAGCGAACTTCTTCTCGCTATAACATTTTACAACTTTGTTTCAGAATTTTGTAAATAACTCAAACTTTCATATTTTTCTAGTAATAAGCACATTTATAGTAATTATTAAAAATTCAAAAAATTCCTTAGGATGTCCTTCAAAATTGACTTCAAAAATCGTCGAACACAAGGCATTTTCTAAATGCATCCATAAGGACATTTTCTCTTCAAACTTTTACAACTTTGGTTCACAATTTCTATAATGTTCCAATTCAATTCCTTGCTTTTCCACACACCAAAATATGTGTAAAGAATAACCAAACCAAATTATCCGAAGTTAATTTCATAAATCTTCCGTTTACACAAGTTAAAGTTAAAGCGACTATTCTTGCTTCAAACACTTTCAAACATACTTAAATTCAACACACCATTCAAACAACCATTTAAACATCAAGTCAAGGCCATGCCACATTTATAGAAGGTAATAAAAGTGATATGTACAATATAAAATTGTGATTTTCTTTCACAAGCAAGAAGATTCAAAGTTTATAACTTTAAGTAGTTAATGTTACTTTTACTTTATTTTTGCGCATACACATACACAAAAAAAAAATGCATACAAGATAGTGAGATAACTTATCCAAATTCAAGAAAAACACAAGCCCAATCATAAAAAAAATAAGAAATGCTTTCTACCATTTCCAAAAGCATAAAGATCCAAACTTTAGCACATCCAAGTCAAGCCAAGCCTCCCCATGAACATCATTGCTCACAGCCTAAGATGGAACCATCCCGTCCTCTTCACTTCTTCCACTTTTGAATTTAGATCCATGATTTCTATGATGTTCTAAGGTAATGATGAAAGTTTGGTGAGATTTGGAAGAGATCTGAACTAATTAGAGAACGATTAGTGAAGAACAAAGTTGATTAGTGTTAATCTACTTCCACTATTTTTGATTCTTTTTATATTTTTTAAGCTTTAGAAGATAATGAGTGGATACAAAAGCCTAAGCCCCTCCTTTAACTTCCTTTAAATGGAAAAGAATCCCCTCCATGTGCCTTATATGTGTTTTACTTTACACTTCACTTTCTTTAGCAAAATTACTCTTTTACCCTTACACACAAATATCTCTCCAATACATCATCCATGACAACATCAATATTTTATTTTCCATAAATAGAAAAATATTTTTATTATATTAATGATTTCCTAAGTGTTTTATGTTGTAAAAAAGTTTGAATAACTTCCAATGAATAAAAACCTGTTAATCGATAAATTGATTTCGTTCACATTATCGATGTTTCTTCAAAGTATATATTTTTGTAAACATTTTTCCACAACAAGTTTACCATCATTAGTTATGATATAAAAATGGGTTAAGAAGGTTATTAAATCATTTTAATCACATTTAATCAAAGATTCAAATATGTAAATAATTCGAATATTCAAATATGAAATGTTCAAAATTCTGTGTTATTATATTCTCCCCCACTTAAAACATTTCGCCTTTGAAATTCCAACTCGAGCAAAAAAAGAAAAATCACATAGCAAAAATTAACAGTATTCATAATAACTTGCAAACATAACTCATGGATTTCCCAGGTTCAAAAGCCCTTTCATTGCAGGAAGACAATAAACAATCTACTAAGCATATCTATGCTTTACAGTCTCAGGTTATTATGAATTGCCTCAATAACCTTGCAACGGTACCAGGCTTCTATTATTATCAAGGAAGGTGACTCGCTTCATTATTTAAATCTTAGAAGGTGTCTTAACTCCCTACGAGTTGGAGGCCAATAGAGTTGCATCGTGAATGGAACGTATAAGGAGTCCAGTAGTGCATATCCGTTGATTGTACTTAGGTGGTAGCAAGCCCAAGCTCTTGATGGAGTATTCAGAAGAAAGGATTAAAGAGTGGTAACATCTTCACCTAGGTACATGTACTTGTTGCAGTCTTTATAACCTTAAAAAGGATTATGCGCATGTTCTTTATTAATTGGAAACAAGACATCATTCTCCAGGATTCCATGTTGTAGGCATATCATGCAGAGTGACTTGTCTGTTAATACTGACGACATTTGTTCTAGGGGATCATCTAAGACCCTTAAACCGACATGTTCATTAATAGGAGGAGGTGGATCCTATAGTGAAGCTACTGGTACAATCATCCTCTACAATTTAGCTGTGATTGAGCGTTTGGTTCCAAAAGGCATGGATATCGAGGTTTAAGCTGTGGTAAATCCGACTTTAGGACATGTAGATGGCCCACGCCAACGTTGAAACGAGATGATTGATGAGTCATGCTGGATTGAAAAACTTAAGGGTGAACATGGCCAAGTATGTTTTATTTCAAATTCTATTTTAATACGAACCTATGTGACCGACGCTTAAAATCCAACAGACGTTGATGTATATTAACCAATAAGATTCTGAACGTGGACAAGATAAATTTGAAGTGTCAATTTATGTAGTATGTCTTGTGTCCCATACACGATGATTGGAACATTCTATGTAGATAGCCTGCTCGTGCTGTAAAACTAGCTTCGTCGTACGATGGAACTATGTGTCGAGTCTTACCGTTATTGTCGTATATTGGATAAAGTAACTGCTGTCTAAAGCGACGTGGAGCTTTCTTTGTAGGAACAAAATATTGTGAAATAACCTGAAGTGCTCCATGATGGAATGGTTTGAATGTCTAAGTGCGTTCGACACGGTCGTTCTTCGGAGAAAAATCATCTCGTCGGAGTTTAAAGTAACGATTTCTTATTGACCAAAATTAGGTACGTGATGTGCACGTAAATGTACATATTTTTACTACCATATTCAATTAATTTAATTAAATAAATGAGCATATTGGGTATTTTAACGTGCTTAAACCAAAATTTCAATTATTTCCATATCATCATTTTTTCATCGTCATATAGGAGCAAAATGGTCATTTTTGTGCATGTATTAATTTTGAGACTATTTATTTATTCATTTTTATTTTTATTTGTAGGAATTTGAATGGAAATATGAAGAAGTCTTCATAAAAATATTCACGCACAAGTAAAGAAGGTAAAATGAAGATGTAAATAAATCATTTTATACAACATGGAGGACCCACCTACCTACTTACCATGATGCCCTGTTAAGAGCTAATGCGCATGATTAAAGCTACATGCACATTTAAATGGAGGATTATGCTAATGTTAATGATTACTTGAAGGTTACATTTCCTAAGAAGGTATTTTGGGTAGTCCCATAAAATATGGATTAGGGTTTCAAACATGTGTAAATACCCCTTATGTTTCATATAATGAGCTCTTAGCCACCTCTTTAGTTAGTTTAGTTTTTAGCTCAAAAATAAACAGAAACTCTTTCCTTTTTAATGGCTTCTTAGCCTTCTTTCATGTAATTTTATTTTTATGCAATTTGATTTCATGCTCTTTTAATTCTTATTCTTTATTTTATGCAAGTAATATAGTTTCATTTCTTACAAGTACATTATATTTATTTAATGCAAAATAACTTAGCTCTCTTCTTCCTCTTATTTTTGTTCTATGTTGCGATTTACATTTGTTGATCTGATAAAAAATATTAGAAGCCCAACCCCTTTAATTTAGCGGTAATGAAGCTCTCTTAATCGTGTAAATTCAACAAAGTGATTTCGTATACAACTTATACTCCACTTCCTCCATCACCCCTGCCTGCATACATCTCCTTCCTGCCTGAACACAAACCACCACAACCATATATACACTATCATAAATCTATGCTTTCCTTTACTCAACCAAAACATTACATGATCAACAATCACAGCACACCATCCCCCTGTCAGAAAACTTCACTTCCCTACACTTTCTCGAAATTGCCTTTCTTCAATAAAATTGCTTGCTGCCATCAATAAAACTGCCGCCAGTCAAACATCATTTCCACATACTCCACCATTCTTCCCTACATACATGACAACACCTCACTGCTTCATAAACCATCACAGTGCAACTGCAATTCAACTCTTCATCCCCATACCTGACAACTACTACCATCTCCAGCCACCACACACTTCAATACAGTGTATAGTGCACAACAATACAACTACCTGCCATCTCCTTACTTACCACGCACTTACCATACATTTCTGTCGTGACCCAATTTTTTTCGACGCTCGAAAATCGACATCAATACATCCGCTGTATTAAATGCCGAACAATCGAATGCTGGAAAAACAGTCCGTAAGGGAAAGAAGGAGGTAGAAGAAGAAATAGAAAATAACATCAGAATCTCACAAACTAGCGGAACGATATATAATAGATAAATGACTGATCTTTATACAGAAAGAACTTTATCTGTTTTATACATTACATCATCAGAGTACAACAAAATCAATAGCAAAATACTGGACAGTTATAATAACTTGTCCAAACAAAAGCTGACTATACAACATAACAAACACAGCAAAAATAAGACAGATACATGTGATACGTCTCGCCATCTAACACATCCCCTGAGCTTTATAGCAGTCTATCCAGAATCTGTACTCTATAATACTCGATCTGACCCATAACACCCGAGTTAGTCTGGAAAACCAGCGTGAGAAAATACACTTAATTGGATTATTAAAGTTTCCAAAATCCTTTGAAATCAAAAGGTATCTCGTAAGACCACACCATAAATAAACATGCCCGGTTTTTACCTTACGATAACCAAAACATTTTTATCAAATTCATCTGATATTATAATAGTGCGTATAGAAAGTAAAATAGAATCTAGCTAAAATGCTTGAATCTCACGTTCCAGCATAGTTGGGCACAATCAAAACCGTACAGGCGCTTATTGGAGATTGGATTCCATACAATGGCAGGGCTGCTGGGGTACCTCTCATCACAGTACCTGGTCTAGACCAGCATACCGAGGATCCCCCCTGATCCCCTGCAACACAAGACCGGAGCTACCTCTTACTGTATAGTTCGAATATGATCACCCCGCAGTTGGGATCAACAACCGCCCACACAGCAGAAAAAAGGGACATCTAGACAGGGATGACCTTACTCTAATTGGTTGCTAGCCACTTAGACTTGCTGCACCTCCCCTGTTTTAGCCATTCCCGGTTGATGAGGCTTGAGGCTATGCGTTACCTTTTTAGCACACATACACTTAGAATGCTCATCGTCCCCTGACGATGTTCTAATAGCATTCGTCTATACAAGTCCATTTACGAACCGAACGAAACCGAAGGCACTACTCCTACTACATCCATTTTGGAATCACCCTCAGGATTAGTAGCGATTAGCCCTTGCACTTCATTGCTCCATCTTCGAATCCAAGCTCCTGTATACCTTACGAAAACGTTCAAACCGGATTGAAGTGGTTTTTGGGAAATTAACTCGAATCCCGGTGTCTTCGAAACGATCAGCGCATTGGCCAATGTTGATAGTCGGTTATATAACTATCATATAACATCCACAAACAACCATCAAGCCTTAATAATTTCCCAAATTATTTATTTCAAAATATCTTCAAAGATATTTTTCTACACTTCAACCTTTTGAAAATAGTTTTCAAATCACTTTTTCTCTCGTGGAATAAATTTCCACCCAATTGTTTTATTTCTATTTAAAATCACCAAGTCTTAATACTTCAGATTTTTAAATAATTTAAATCACTTTATCCAAAAATATATACTTTAAAACACTTAAAATAAAAACTACTTAAAACACTTGATCTAAAATACTAGTTATGAAATTTTATAATAATTTCTCAGGTAAAACTTAATCCAAAACTAATTTTAAAATAAAAGTTATTCTATAAGGTATAAATATTAAATTATTATCTTTTAAATTATAACCTTAGTTAAACCTTTAAAATAATCACTTCTATAATTAACTTAATAATTTAAAATATTAAAATGATTAAATACTAATTTCTCTAAAACCTTCTTTTAAAACAACTTTAAATCCTTTAAGTTATACTTAGAAATCTTCCTCTGAAAAAATACTTAGCTTTTTCAGGAAATACACCTTCCATTCCAACATAACCGTCTAATCAATTATAAATCCTTCTCGATTTATCCCAATTTTATTTACGTCCCAATCTCGTAAATTTCTTTTAACACTTTAAAAAGTAAAACCACTTTTACTTTTGAAACACATTTCCTATCTCCTTATAAATTCCCACCATGAATTTATACTTTCAAATTTATATGTTGATAAATATTTCACTTTATTTATAAACCCAGTTTATAAATTTCACAATCTCATTCTTCTTTAATCACAGTTTTCAACCCTTATTCGGTTTTCAAATCGATTTCCAAAACCAACTCCATTTTAAAATTAACTCCTTTACTTATCCTAATTTATTTCAAAACCCATTAATTCCAAATTCATTCCTTTATTAGATTAAAATCTTATTTAAATCTGAAATATTAATTTCACACTTAATTTCAAAATTCTTCCTTTATTTCTCCCAAACAATTTTAAATCCTGAATTTAAAATAATTTCTTCAATTTTTAAACAATAAAACTTAAGTTCTCAAAATCCATTTATTCTCATTTATTCAAAAATCTTTTTCCCATACTCGAATTTTTTTATTAGGATCTAAAAATCAATTTTTATTCCTTTCCAATTTCGTCCTTAAAATTTATCCAAATTAGCTAAAATTATCTTTCTTAAAAATTCTCTTTTTAATTCCTTCAAAAATCTAATCATTATATTTTTTGATATCTCAATATACCCAAAATATATTCAGTCAACCATAGCATTCAATATTTCAATTCCCAATAAAATCAATATAATCTATCACAGATTATCAAATAAAACATATCACCGAATATGAAAATAAATTCAAATATTTTGAGGAATCCAGTTGGATCTCTCCAACCTGTTTCCCTGCATCCATAGATGTTAGCACAATATAACAAATACCAATCCCACTTCGAGGGGGATATTGCAGTATATATGGTCATCCGCTATTATGCGGGGAGCATAGGGTGTCATCCGCTATATAATGCGGGAATCAATCACTCTAACACACACACACACACACAGAGAGAGAGAGACATATACACACACACACACACTATTATATATAATATCACATCCAGTCAATTTAATCATTCAACCAATAATTTAAATTTAACTATTTAAATTTAAATGGTAATCCAAATGAGTGAGATTAACTCATCTTTGATTTTTAATTTGCAATCTGATCCACATCGGTTTGATTCTCTAAGATTTTAGACCTTGTATAAACATTAGATGATTTTTATTAATATTCGAACAAATCGAACAAATAAATTTTAGACCTTGTACTTTATTGCTTCTTTTTTTTATTTTAACCGGCTTGAGTTTTAAGGAGAAAACGAGGTGGATATTTGGTGCATGATTAGAAGAGGTAAGATGCACGTGGAAGAAAAGGCTACAGTGATGCTAAAGAGAAAAAAGTTTGAAGTGAATTTCATTGACCAGTCAAATGATATTTAAATTTCAAATTTAAACCTTCTCAAAATCGTAGCTCAAAATCTCGACATTCTATCGACGCATGCCGCTAGACGTTCATGATGTTATATCCCTATTTCAAACGCACTGGAAAAGGTTTCGAGGCCTAACTCGATCTTATGGAGAAGATAGCTTTTTGAACCCAGTTATTATATTGAATTTTCGATATAAATTTCAGCGCGTTTATAACCTATACGATCACACGACAACTCCAAATACTACGAAAATTGAAATCCCATAATAAAACAATATTACAGATCCAATGGAACTGGTTTCGTCAAATTCCGAGATTGTGCCTCAGAATGCTATTTTTAAATATCAATTTGAACAATATATTTTTAAAAGTGAATATATCACTTTTAATTTCAATTTTAAAGCTTTCATTATCTTCAGTACTATTAATATAAATTTTATAAGCCCTTAAAAATATTTTTAACAGCCTCAAACTTCAAATTTCATATTTTTCCCAATTTCCAGTGATTTAAATTCAATAGTATAATTATCCAATAAATGGAGATATTTGAAATTCAAGTCAAAAATTAACTTCTAAATATTTAAAATCAATTAAATATTTTGTTTTCAAATATCCAAAAATTTCGGGTCGTTACATTCCTCTCCCCCTTAAAAGAATTTCATCCTCGAAATTACTAGTTAAGAAGAATGATCCCTAACCCGTTAACTATTTTCCCAATCCAAATAGTTTTTAACAACTTCCTAAAACCAAACAGTTTCAATGACTTGCCAAAACAATCTTTTTATCAAAGGCACACTATCTCTCTTAGTAACTTTCCAAACTCATCCATAATTTCCAAATAACATTACTTACTCAACCATTTCAAATTTTAATTTCAAACCAAATTTTAAATTATCAAAATTTTCTAACTCCCTAATTTTTCGAAATTTTTTGTCAGCGTCTCCTTTGCACGCCTAGATCGGTACAACTACACAATGCCTCTACGGGCCCCCAGAATTCAAAATAAAACAAAATGCTAAGTGGCTAGATCAGAAAACAATCAAATTTCATCTGACATTTTAAATACGTACCTTTTTATCAGGCAATTCAAATTCATCTTTTGAAATCAAAAACATTAGTTTCCTTTTGCTTTTAAAACACTAGTATATCCCACTTAGCAATAATATCCAATCATATAATTCAAATCATTTGATTCACTTCTTTTCAAAATTTTCAAAATTTGCTTTACTTAAGCCCGTACATGCACATATATCATCCATACGCAATATCCAATCTGATCGCTCACTCGATCACACAATTTTTACTTCCGAACTAGTATCGTCCACCCGACTTTCTAGTGCGGACTCAGATCTGGTTTCTTGATCAGAAACCGTCATTCTCCTTGCATAGCCACAAACTATGATAGAGAATTTTCAAAATCAATCAAAAATCCATATCCAGGTTTCGCCGTCGAAAATCGAGCGGAAAATCCCAACTCGGATCGACATAACTATCTCGAAATTTTATGCTCGAATCTGGATCAAATCGTTATGCGAATAAAATAATATACGTACATTCTACTTATTTATCTCAGTTAATCATTAACTATATCAATTTCCTTTTTATTCACATTTTTTTTGGTTTTTATGAACTTATCCACGCTGATCACTTCCCATACCTTTATTAAATCTTTCATTTAAATACTTACTCAATATGTATTCCTAATACAAAATTTTACTTAAGAATTTCACAATCCATTTCTAAAGTTCAATATAAATATTTTACACACTTAAATATTTATTTAAATATTTATTTTCACTACTTAAGCTTCCACATCTAATTTCATTTAACTTAAATTCTCAATTCCATTCTGAATTCAACTTGTCTTCAATTCTAAATTTATTTCGAAATCAAATTTAATATTGAATTCTATTTACCTTATCTCAACCCATATTTAATTAATCATTTCTTTAAATTAGTTCCACTTACTAATTTATTTTAAATCTCAATGGAATTTACTTCCCAACTTTAATTATTTTGAGTCCACTATGAATTAATTCTATAACTTCACTTTACTTTGCATAATTTAAATTAAATACCATCCCAATATTCAATTTCCATTCATTTTCTTACAAATGTAAATTCATTTGTTCCTCTACCCATTTGTTTTACAATCTTAATAAATTTATTTTCAGTAATCATTTCCTTAGCCTACGTAGGCTCTTTCCTCAAATTTACTTTATTTAACTTAATTTAGTTAAATTCCATTTCAATTACATTCCACTTCGATTCAAATTTTAAAATTCTATAAGTTTCCAACTTATTTAAAATACGTTCACTGATCCCTTTAATTTGCTTACATTTCTAACTATCTCTTTTTCACACCTATTTAATTCAACTCTTCTTTAAGTTAAATTTAATTCCAACAGATTTCAAATTTTATAAGTTATCAAACCCGTTTATATTCCATAAACATTTTTAACTAATTCCAGAGTTTAAACAATTGCTTAAATATTCAATTTTTAATTCTAGAGTTCAAGCTATTACTTAAACATTCAAAATCAATTTTGAAAACAGATATATCCAAATCAATTTATTTCAAAATTAAACCCTATTTCGCAAAACATCCAAGCAACAATTCCTCCCTTAGAAACTCGAAAATGAACATCGATGATGCTGCAGTCATCAACGAAGTTATTTTCCGTTGATCGAAGTGAGTTTATTGCTTTTACTCTTTTAATTTTTTTTTAAACATTTTAAATTCCAAATCTGAATAGATTTCATATCTAATAAAAATATTCTCGAATAATATCACTATTATTTTCTCCAAAACCTTTGAAAATCATTTCAAATCAAAGGAATTTAACTTCCAAAATCATTTAATTCTATTGTCAAATTTTAAATCCCATTTATAATTTAAATTTATGAATTCCATTCTGTTATATAATTTATTTCTTAACTTTGGTTATAACATTATTCCCTTATTTCCAATTTCTACACAGAAATGATAATAATTTAATATTATCATTTCCTAACAACCATGCAACCATATATACTATAATAATTTTCTGAAAATTATTTCTTTTATATATATAAAAATATTTTGGGTAAAATTATTTCATTTACCCTATTTTAGAAAACAATACCGTGTCAGTTTTCCTAGCTTAAGAGTTTAGAAATCCCTATCGATATAGTTGTCCATAATGCACCAACCAGAATTTATAAATACTTAACCGATAAGTCGACACAATATAAAACAACTTATATCCACTAACAAATACGTGCTCATATCTATTAATACGCTCAAACTCATTCTAGAATGCTACTGACTCTATTTCTAATGAGTAATCCCCACCAGAGCCAAGGTTCTCGCTTAACCTTCAGCTCTGATACCAAATGTAACGACCCGATTTTTTTCGACGCCCGATGTAACAACCCGCATATTTTACGATTGAATATTTAAATATTTTATTTAAATATTTCATCGTTAATTGGATTATAGTCCAAAAAGCTACTTTTTGCAAATGGTCGAATTAGGACTCGAGACCACCCCCATTGAGTTCAAAATGACGTTTGCGACCTTTTTGAGTATAAAATTCGATATGTTTGGAGTAAGCCGTATTTTGCTATTTGCTAAGTGGGCTTTTGGGTTTGGGTTTCGCCCAATCTATACACCAACTCAGCCCTTCTCTTCTTCCATTCATTCATTTTCATTCTAAAGCTCAAGCACAACTAAAAGTGGGGGAAGATAATGGGAAATAGAAATTCCAATCCCTAGTTCCAATTGCAAACTCGAATTCTTGCTCCAAATTCAAAGAGAAGCTATTGGTAAGCATCCTCTTCTTCTTCTCCAACTCTTTCTCCTTCCAATTTCAGAAGTTTCCTAAACTTAACTTAGGGAATGTTCTTCTTTTGAGCTTAGATTCAAGCTCATTTGGGTTGTGTTGAAGAGTGGTTGATCCTTCTTTGTTTTCAAGCTTCTCCTTCCTTTTTTTTGTGTAAAAAGGTGAGATTTTTACCTCACATCTAAGTCTATGATTATCTTTGATTGTTAGGTATGAATTCCTAACACTTATTCATGTGCATTTGCTTTTGGTTTGGATTGAATTGGTGAATATTCTAATTTTTGGTGTTTTGAAGTCAAACCTTTAAAAAAAATCATAGCTTTGATCTTTGATCATGCTTTTAGTGGTGTATCGAAGAGCCTATACGGTCGGGTTGTCGATTGGTATAAACCCCTAGCGCCATTGCTCGTTCGATGGTAATTTGGAAGAGTTTGCTCTTCCTTTGATGGGCTGAAAACAGCCCCACAGCTCAGTCAGTCGACTGACCTTTTGCAGTCATTCGATTGGCTGTAGCAAATAAGGGTTCTGGGGCAGTTAGCAGAGACAGGGAGTCTCTGTTTCCTGCAATCAGTCGACCGGCCTCTGTAATCAGTCGACTGACTGCAGAAAATAAAATTTCCAAGTTTCTGGTTCAGTCGACTGGCCATTTGCAGTCAGTCAACTGACCTTCTTCTATTTGCCTATTTAGCCTATTTTGTTGTTGATTTTCAATTTCTATCGATTCATGATTTTCCGATTTGTTGTTATCGTTTATTATCGACCTTGATGACTTCTATTTTGGAATTTTTGGGTATATCCATTTTGCTGGGTTTGGAATCGATTTCTTTTGAATTAATTCACGTCTTCGAACGTGGAATTTTGGTGATTGATTGTTCTACAATCAATTTTGTGATTTGTCACTTCAAAATACAAAGGTTTCTATGTTAGTAGTAAATATTCAAACTCTTTCACAAAGATGATTTCAACTCTATTTTCAATATAAAGCTTGTTTATAAAACCGTTTTCCAATATATTAGTATGTACAAACCTTTACCTTACTCATACGAGAAATCTAATTAAACGGCTTAGTAAAACTAATAGTATGAAACGCTTGCGTTTACCTCGTCGGTTAATTCTTGGACTTGTTCGATTGAATCTCTTGTGACAATTTTCGAGTGGAGACTTACAGTTTGTTCGTAAATATTTAAGTTAAGCCAGTGGTTATGGGACATGAAGCTAAGCTCATCTATTTACTAGCTTAGTGTAATTGACACTTCTTGATGATCGACGATGATCATTTTGTGATTTAGACTAGCCATGTGCGATGTCTCTTTGTCTGCGAGGGAGACTAAATCCCATTTCTGTGGAGCTTCTGCTCAATTTGGTGGGGTAGCGACCCATGGTCTTCGGGCCGTTTTATGGAGCTTCGGCTCAAAAATTAATGGTTAGCGACCATGGAATAGCATTCCGTTTTGTGATACACGTGTTAGTAAGTTTCCATGCTCCCGTTTTGTGATAGCCCTCCCCCCTTTTGTGATTTCTGGATTTTTATTGATGATTTCTAGAATTTGTGTTTCACCAATTTTTGTGATTTCATTGATAAGTTTTATCAATATTTGTGCATTGGTGAATTTGTGTTTCAATAACTTTTACGATTGGCATTGCGATGTTTGCCAATATTTATGACTTGGTGAATCCAAATAAAGAGTATGACATTCTTTTTGATCTTTGAGAAGATTCTTGTGATATTGATTAATCTCTCGCTGATTTTCAATTACATACTTATCACAGTATGGCTCTATGGTTATCATACGTTTTTGTCATATCTCTTATCCTACATCATTTTATCTGATATTTATAGCTAGACCGATCCGTTTATTATTTTCTTATTAAATAATACTCGGGTCAGACCGGATATTACCGGTGCTTCTGCTTGACTCTTTATATGGAGCCATAATCTGACTTTTGTCTAACTACATTAGATTTGTATTTTTTTTGTCATACATTAGAGATTGAGACTACATAATGTATACTTATTCTTTCTATTCTTTTGTGATATTGTGGATCTTGTTAGACCACTACTCTGATATACACTTTTATGTGTAATATTCATATCTGTTTCCACCTTTGAGATATGAACTTCTGTGACTGATTTGTGTTATGATATTTCTATATTTGTTTTCGAAGATTACATATAGCCACTGTGTAGCAGCTTTGAGTTTGCGTCGGTATGTCGGATTTCCTCTTGTTATATTTTTATCTGGCATATCGGTACTCGCACAAAACAATTATACAAATGGTCGCTCCTCAACAGCCTTATTCTCCGCGCTAGTTGACGGCATTACCCTGCAGTGTCCTTGGCTAGTGTGGGTATAGAGGTGGGGCATCACAGCTTGGTATCAGAGCAAAACTTCGGAACAATGTCGAATAATTTAACAAGGATCATCATCCTAGGTCCATTTTAGGAGTCGTGCCTTAGGATTTTATTCGAGTCATTGGACCCGTTCTATCCTATTATCTTTGCGATGCCTTGTTTTATCAATCATTATTGTTTGATATACATTTTGAGAATAACTTTTTCTTCTTCTTTCTTTCTTTCTAAAAGACGATAAATGGTTAGACCAGGCCATCCCAGCGCCCGTCAATCTAGTGCTACTCCCCAGGATGGAGTATTTATGTCTGCCCAACAACTTCTTGACCTTATGAAGAATGCTCAAGCTGCCGGACCCCTTCCAGAGCCTACTCACCCTAAATCTAGGTTTGCACGCCTGTGCAGTGATTAGACAAATTTGGGTGGAAAGCCATTCATGGGTACCGAAAACATCATTGGAGTCCGAGCTTGGCTTAGAACATGCGATCGCATCTTTACTCGCATGAATCTGAGTGATCTTCATCGAGTTCAAGTGGCTTCTAGTATGCTCTAAGAGAGAGCATTAGATTGGTACGAGCTTCTGATTTATGAAATTATTGAGGCGAATCTTACTTGGAAGCAATTCCGGGAAAGATTTCAATCGAAGTTTGTGCCAGAAGCTGAGAAAGTGACTTTAGCCTGTCGTTTTATAGACCTTGTTCAAGGTGAATCTTCTGTGGCAGAATATGTCGCATCTTTTGAATCTCTCTCTAATTATGGGGTCGAGTATATAAATATACCAGTGAAGAAAAATCAGAGATTTGTCTATGGATTAAATAAGAATCTTAAGAAGCCATTACTTCTGAAATTGGAAGTTGCTTTTGACCAACTTGTTGATATCGCTCTTCGACTTGAAGAGGTGATAAAGAGAGTGATGTTGAAGTTGTGGGTGCCAAACCAAACTTCAACAACAACAAGAAAAGGCCTAATATATTCAAAGGTCCTTATCCCATTAAGAAAGGGAAGCAGGAAACTCCTATAGCAAAGATTCTACCTCTAGTGGTGGGCAATGCTATAATTGTGGTTCTAAGGACCATTATGCAAATAAGTGTTCAAAGCCCCTTGCTTGTCCCTATTGCAAAAGTTCGGGCCATTTTATATCTGCATGTCCCAAACTTCAGGGCAAAAAGGAGGGAAAGCTAGATGTTGTGCAAGCCCCTAGTAACGCTTCCCGTGGTCAATGTATTTCTCATTCTATCCTTGTTGGCATTATTATGTTTCGTGATCAACCTATTCGAGTTCCTTTTGATATGGGTGCATCCTATTCTTTTATATCAAAAGAGCTTGTTGATACTTTTTCTTTGAGTGTTATGGCTTTAATGACTTCTTTAAGAATTGCGAATCTAGTTGGTGGATCCGCAACACTTAGTTTGCTTTGTGAAGATGTCGAGATTATTTTGTGTGATTTTTCTTTCCGAGCCGATTTGCATGTCATGCGCTACTTAGGCTTCAGAATGATTTAGGGAATAAATTGGCTTAACCGTTATGAAGCCCATATCCTATGTCCTGAGCGGATTATTCATCTTCGACATCCTTAATCTGTTAAGCAGATTTCTATTGTTCTTAAAGACTCAGATTCCAACTTGGCAGCATCTTTATATTCTTTAAATCCTCATGATGATGATGATGAGGAAGATGTCATTTCTCTTATTCATGTCGTCCGTGAATTTTCCGACATATTTGAGCCCGTTTTAGGATTACCACCTAAGCGAGCAATGGAGTTCAGAATTAATCTGATTCCTAGAGCTCTACCTATCACTCGTCCTCCTTATCATATGTCCAGTAAAAAAATGAGGAGATGCGCAAACAATTATCCGAATTGGAGACGAAGCAATATATTCGTTCTAGTTCCTCTCCTTGGGGAGCTTTGGCTATTTTTGTGAAGAAATCCGATGGTACACTTAAGCTTTGCGTTGACTACCACAAGCTTAATGATCTTACTATCAAGAATAAATATCCTTTACCTCGGATTGATGATTTATTCGACCAACTTAGTGGTGCTAGAGTCTTTTCACAGTTAGACTTAGCAACCGGTTTTCATCAGCTTCGTACTGCAGAGGATAACATTCCTTTGACATCGTTCCGTACTCATTATGGATCTTATGAATGGCTTGTTATGCCATTTGGTTTAACGAATTCTCTGGCTTATTTTGTTGACCTTATGAATCGAGTTTTCAAAGACTTCCTCGATCGATTTGTTCTCATCTTTATTGATGATATTCTTGTGTATTCTAAAACCGAGGAGGAGCATGAAAAGCATCTTCAGATTGTGTTGGAAACTCTTAGGAGCAATCAATTGAAAGCAAAATTTTCCAAATGCCACTTTTGGCAATCTCGTATGAAGTTTCTCCGTCATATTATTTCTGAATCCGAAATTTCCATGGATTCTTCAAAGATTGAAGCGATTCATGATTGGAAGAGATCGGAGAGTGTGATGGAGATTCGTAGCTTTCTTGGATTGGTAGGTTATTACTGCCGGTTCATAAAGGACTTTTCTAAAATTGTCGTGCCTCTAACTAGCTTGACAAAGAAAGGAATTAAATACATTTGGTCAGACAAATGTGAAGCTTCTTTTCAGAAATTAAAAGCACTCCTTTTCGATGCTCCTATTCTTGTAATTCCCGAGGGGAACCAAGATTTTATTGTTTATACCGATGCTAGTCGTGTCGGGTTGGGTGTCGTTCTTATGCAAAGGGAACGTGTTATTGCTTATGCTTCTAGGCAATTAAAGCCTGCCGAGACTAGGTATGCCACTCATGATTTAGAACTCGCGGCTATTGTTTTCTCCCTTCGAATTTGGCATCATTATCTTTTGGGAGAGAAATTTGTTCTCTATACCGATCATAAATCTTTAAAGTATTAATTTTCTCAAAAGGAATTTAATTTGCGCCAACAACGTTGGCTCGAGTTCCTTGCATCTTATGATCTTGATATTCTTTATACTCCCGGAAAGGGAAATCGTGTTGCCAATGCACTTAGTCGTAAGCAACAAAAGGTTGTTTCTATGATGATATCCGAATGGAACGATCTCGAGACTTTGTCCACTTGTGAGATTCGAGATCGTGAATCCAACTTATGTGCATCTCTTGTTTTAGGTAGCCTTGAGGCTCATCCTTCTCTTCTAAACCGCATTCTTGATGCTCAAAAGCTAGATCCCGAATTGGCTCTCTTAGCCAAAGTTGTAGGGATAAAATTGATATTGATTCTCGTGGCGGTATTCGAAAATTTGGTAGACTTATCGTGCCAAATATTGATGATCTTCGAAAAGACATTTTAGAATATTCTCATCGTTCTAAATTCACCATTCATCCCAGTAGTAGTAAAATGTACGCGGATATGAAGCGACTTTATTATTGGGATGGAATGAAATCAGATATTGCTAACTTTATTAAGCATTGCATGACTTGCCAACTTGTTAAAGCCGAGCATCAACGGCCCGGTGGGTTATTGCAACCTTTGGACATTCCAATTTGGAAGTGGGACAAAATTTCCATGGATTTTATTGATGGCCTTCCCCGTTCTCGTTCGGGTCATGATAGCCTATGGGTGATAGTTGATAGACTTACAAAATCCGCCCATTTTATTCCCGTTCGGTCCAATCGGACCGTACCCCTTTTGGCCAAACTCTTTATTAGAGAAATTATTAAATTGCATGGAGTTCCTACTTCTATTGTTAGCGATCGTGATCCATTGTTTACTAGTGGATTTTGGAAGAGTCTTCAAAAAGCTTTGGGAACGAAGCTTAATTTTAGCATCGCTTATCATCCTCAGTCCGATGGACAAACCGAGCGTGTGAATCAAACTCTTGAAGATCTTCTTCTTGCATGTGTTCTTGATTTTGATGGAAGTTGGAAAGATCATATTTCTCTTGTTGAGTTTTTCCATAATAATAGCTTCCAATCTAGTATTGGTATGGCACCTTTCGAGGCACTCTATGGAAGACCATGCCGATCTCCTTCTTTATGGCTTGAGGCCGGTGAGAAGCTGGTTTTAGGTCTAGATTTTATTCGTGATTCCACAGAAAAGATTGACCTTATCCGCCATAGGATGAAAGAGGCTCAAAGTAGGCAAAAATCCTATGCCGATAACCGAAGGAGGAAATTAGAATTTTATGTGGGAGATTTTATGTTTATTCGTGTTTTACCTATGAAGGGTGTTGTGCGTTTCAGTCGATCGGGAAAATTAGCAACTCGATATATTGGTCCATTTCCCATCACCAACGTATTGGTTCAGTGGCTTATCGCCTCTCATTACCGGCTCAATTCTCTGCTATTCATGACGTTTTTCACGTTTCTCAATTACGGAAATGCCTTCGAGATTCCGATTCTATTCTTGAACCTGGTGTTGTGGAAGAAATTGAAGTTTCGCCTAATTTGACTTATGAGCAACATCCTATTCGCATCATTGCTACGGAGGTTAAATGCCTTCGAAATAAAGATGTTCCTTTTATGAAGTTTCAATGGTCTTCAAATCCTAAGAATTGTTCTTGGGAATCTAGAGAATTCATCGAGCGAACACATCCGGACTTACTTTCTCATGCTTTTTGAGGTGAACTTTTTATTTCAAATTTGTTTTGTGTTGATATGCTTTTATGGTTGTTACTTTTTATTTTTCTTCTTAAGTATTGCGAGGACGCAATTTCTTTAAGGAGTGGAGTCTGTAACAACCCGCTTATTTTACGATTGAATATTTAAATATTTTATTTAAATATTTCATCATTAGTCGGATTATAGTCCGAAAAGCTACTTTTTGCAAACGGTCGAATTAGGACTCGAGATCACCCCCATTGAGTTCAAAATGACGTTTGCGACCTTTTTGAGTATAAACTTCGATATGTTTGGAGTAAGTCGTATTTTACTATTTGCCAAGTGGGCTTTTGGGTTTGGGTTTCACCCAATCTATACACCAACTCAGCCCTTCTCTTCTTCGATTCATTCATTTTCATTCTAAAGCTCAAGCACAACTAAAAATGGGCGAAGAGAATGGGAATTAGAAATTCCAAGCCTTAGTTCCAATTGCAAACTCGAATTCTTGCTCCAAATTCAAAGAGAAGCTATTGGTAAGCATCCTCTTCTTCTTCTCCAACTCTTTCTCCTTCCAATTTTAGAAATTTCCTAAACCTAACTTAGGGAATGTTCTTCTTTTGAGCTTAGATTCAAGCTCATTTGGGTTGTGTTGAAGAGTGGTTGATCCTCCTTTGTTTTCAAGCTTCTCCTTCCTTGTTTTTTGTAAAAAGGTGAGATTTTTACCTCACATCTAAGTCTATGACTATCTTTGATTGTTAGGTATGAATTCCTAACACTTATTCATGTGCATTGGCTTTTGGTTTGGATTGAATTTGTGAATATCCCAATTTTTGGTGTTTTGAAGTCAAACCTTAAAAAACAATCCTAGCTTTCATCTTTGATCATGCTTTTAGTGGTGTATCGAAGAGTCTATAAGGCCGGATTGTCGATTGGCATAAACCCCTAGCGCCATTGCTCGTTTGTTTGCAATTTGTAAGAGTTTGCTCTTCCTTTGATGGGCTGAAAACAACCCCACAGTTCAGTCAGTCGACTGGCTGTAGCAAATAAGGGTTCCAGGGCAGTTAGCAGAGACAGGGAGTCTCTGTTTCCTGCAATCAGTCGACTGACTGCAGGAAATGAAATTTCCAAGTTTCTGGTTCAGTCGACTGGCCATTTGCAGTCAGTCGACTAACCTGCTTCTATTTGCCTATTTAGCCTATTTTGTTGTTGATTTCCAATTTCTATCGATTCATGGTTTTCCGATTTGTTGTTATCGTTTATTATCGAGCTTGATGGCTTCTATTTTGGAATTTTTGGGTATATCCATTTTGCTGGGTTTGGAATCGATTTCTTTGGAATTAATTCACGTCTTCGAATGTGGAATTTTTGTGATTGATTGTTCTACAATCAACTTTGTGATTTATCACTTCAAAATACAAAGGTTTCTATGATAGTAGCAAAATATTCAAACTCTTTCGCAAAGATGATTTCAATTATATTTTCAATATAAAGCTTGTTTATAAAACCGTTTTCCAATCTATTAGTATATACAAACCTTTACCTCACTCGTACGAGAAATCTAATTAAACGGCTTAGTAAAACTAATGATATGAAACGCTTGCGTTTACTGCGTCGGTTAATTCTTGGACTTGTTTGATTGAATCTCTTGTGACAATTTTTGAGTGGAGACTTACAGTTTGTTCGTAAATATTTAAGTTAAGCCAGTGGTTATGGGACATGAAGCTAAGCTCATCTATTTACTAGCTTAGTGTAATTAACACTTCTTGATGATCGATGATGATCATTTGGTGATTTAGACTAGCCATGTGCGATGTCTCTTTGTCTGCGAGGGAGACTAAGCCCCGTTTCTGTGGAGCTTCTGCTCAATTTGGTGGGGTAGCGACCCATGGTCTTCGGGCCGCTTTGTGGAGCTTCGGCTCAAAAATTAATGGTTAGCAACCATGGAATAGCGTTCCGTTTTGTGATACACGTGTTGGTAAGTTTTCATGCTCCCGTTTTGTGATAGGCCTCCCCATTTTTGTGATTTCTGGATTTCTATTGATGATTTCTAGAATTTGCGTTTCACCAATTTTTGTGATTTCATTAATAAGTTCTATCAATATTTGTGCATTGGTGAATTTGTGTTTCAAAAACTTTTACGATTGGCATTGTGATGTTTGCCAATATTTGTGACTTGGTGAATCAAAATAAAGAGTATGACATTCTTTTTGATCTTTGAGAAGATTCTTGTGATATTGATTAATCTCTAGCTGATTTTCAATTACATACTTATCACAGTATGGCTCTATGGTTATCATACGTTTTTGTCATATCTCTTATCCTATATCATTTTATCTGATATTTATAGCTACACGAATCCGTTTATTAATTTCTTATTAAATAATACTCGGGTTAGACCGAGATATTACAGGTGCTTCTGCTTGACTCTTTATATGGAGCCATCATCTGACTTTTGTCTAACTACATTAGATTTGTAGTTTTTGTTGTTATACATTAGAGATTGAGACTCCATGATGTATACTTATTCTTTTGCGTAGCACTTGTAACTGTTCTTTTGTGATATTGTGGATCTTGTTAGACCACTACTCTGATATACACTTTTATGTATAATATTCATATCTGTTTCCGCCTTTGAGATATGAACTTCTGTGATGGATTTGTGTTATGATATTTCTATATTTGTTTTCGAAAATTACATATAGCCACTATGTAGCAGCTTTGAGTTTGCGTCGGTATGTCAGATTTCCTCTTGTTATATTTTTATCTGGCATATCAGTACAAGCACAAAGCAATTATACAGATGGTCGCTCTTCAACAGCCTTATTCTCCATGCTAGTTGTCGGCATTACCACGTAGTGTCCTTGGCTAGTGTGGGTATAGAGGTGGGGCATCACACCTAAAAATCGACATCAATACGTCCATTGTAAATGCCGAACAATCGAATGCCAGAAAAACAATCCATATGGGAAAGAAGAAGGAAGTAGAAGAAGAAATAGAAAACAACATCATAATCTCACAAACGCAACGGAACAATATATAATAGATAAATGACTAATCTTTATACAGAAAGAACTATATCTGTTTTATACATTACATCATTAGAGTACAACACAATCAATAGCAAAATACTGGACAGTTATAATAAATTTTCCACACAAAAGTTGACTACACAACATTCCAAACATAGTAGAAATAAGACTGATATGTGTGATACTTCTCGCCATCCAGCACATCCCCTGAGCTCCATAGTAGTCCATCTAGAATCTGTACTATATAATACTCGGTCTGATCCGAGCATTATAGCGAAATAACACCCGAGTCAGTCTGAAAAACCAGCGTGAGAAAATACACTCAATTGGATTATTAAAGTTTCCAAAATCCTTTGAAATCAAAACATATCTCGTAAGACTACGCAACGAATAAACATGCCGGATTTTTACCTTACGATAACTAAAACATTTTTATCAAATCCATCTGATAATAATAGTGTCTATAGAAAGTAAAATAGAATCTAACTGAAATGCTTGCATCTCAAGTTCCAGCATAGTTGGGCACAATCAAAACCGTACAGGCGCTTATTGGAGATTGGATTCCATACATTGGCAGGACTACTGGAGTACCGCCCGTCACAGTACATGGTCTAGATCAGCATACCAAGGATCCCCCTGATCTCCTGCAACACAAGACCAGAGCTACTCCTTACTGGATAGTCCGAATAAGATCACCCCACGGTTGGGATCAGTAACCGCCCACACAACCCAAAAAAAGGGACATCTAGACAGGGATGACCTTACCCTATTTGGTTGCTAGCCACTTAGCCTTGCTGCACCTTTCCTGTTTTAGCCATTCCCAGTTGATGAGGCTTGAGGCTATGCGTTACCTTTTTAGCACACATACACTTAGAATGCTCACCGTCCCCGTGACGATCTTCTGATCGCATTCGTCCATACAATTCCATTCCTGGTTCGAACGGAACCGAAGGCACTACTCCTATTACATCCATTTTGGAATCACCCTCGGGATTAGTAGCGATTATCCCTTGCACTTCACTGCTCCATCTTCGACTCCAAGCTCTTTTCTTCCTCACGAAAACGTTCAAACCGGATCGAAGTGGTTTTCGAAAAGTTAATCCCGATCCCGGTCTCTTCGAAACGATCAGCTCAGTGGCCAATATTGATAGTCGGTTATTTAACTATCATATAACATCCACAAACAACATCAAGCCTTAATAATTTCCCAAATTATTTATTTCAAAATATCTTCGTAAGATATTTTTCTACACTTCAACCCTTTGAAAATAGTTTGCAAATTACTTTTTCTCACGCGGAATAAATTTTCACCCAATTATTTTGTTTCCACTGAAAATCACCAAGTCTTAAGACTTTAGATTTTTAAATAATTTAAATCACCTTATCCAAATATATATACTTTAGAACACTTAAAGTAAAAACTACTTAAAACACTTTATTTGAAATACTAATTACGAAATTTTAGAATAATTTCTCAGGTAAAACTTAAGCCAAAACTAATTTTAAAATAAAAGTTATTCTATAAGGTATAAATATTAAATAATTATCCTTTAAATCGTAATACTAATTAAACCTTTAAAATAATCACTTCTATAATTAACTTAATAAATATTTACTTAAAAATATTAAAATGATTAAATACTAATTTCTCTAAAACCTTCTTTTATAACAACGTTAAATCCTTTAAGTTATACTTAGAAATCTTCCTTCGAAAGTATACTTTGCTTTTCAGGAAATACACCTTCCATTCCAACATAACCGTCTAATCAATCATAAATCCTTCTCGATTTATCCCAATTTAATTTACGTCCCAATTCCGTAAATTTCTTTTAACACTTTAAAAAATAAAACCACTTTTATTTTTGAAACACATTTCCCATCTCCTTATAAATTCCCACCATGAATTTATACTTTCAAATTTATCCACTGATAAATATTTCACTTCATTTATAAACCAAGTTTATAAATTTCACAATCTCATTCTTCTTTAATCACAGTTTTCAACCCTTAGTCGGTTTTCAAATCGATTTCCAAAAGCAACTCAATTTTAAAATTAATTCCATTACTTATCCAAATTTATTTAAAAACTCATTAATTCCATATTCATTCCTTTATTAAGATTTAAAATCGTAATAAATCTGAAATATTAATTTCAAACTTAATTTCAAAATTCTTCCTTTATTTCTTCCAAACTATTTTAAATCCTGAATTTAAAATAATTTCTTCAAATTTTAAACAATAAAACTTAAGTTCTCAAAGTCCATTTATTTAAAAATCTTTTTTCCATACTCGAAATTTATTTATTAGGATTTAAAAATCAATTTTTATTCCTTCCTAAATTCGTTCTTTAAATTTATCCAAAGTTGCGAAAATTTTCTTTCTTAAAAATTCTCCTTTTAATTCCTTCAAAGATCCTCTTTATATTTTTGATATCTCAATATACCCAAAATATATCCAGTCAACCATAGCATTCAATATTTTAGTTCCCAATAAAATCAATATAATCTATCAAAGATTATCAAATAAAACATATCACCAAACATGAAAAAATAAATTCCAATATTTTGAGGAATCCAGTTGGACCCCTCCAACCTGTTTCCCTACATCCGCAGATGTTAGCATAATATAAAAAATGTCAATCCCACTTCGAGGGGGATATCGCGGTATATAGGGTCATCTGCTATTATGCGGGGTGCTTATGGTCTCATTCGCTATATAATGCGGGAATCAATCACTCCAATATATATATATATATATATATATATATATATATATATATCACATCCATTCAACTCATTCATTCTACCAATAATTTAAATTTAACTATTTAAATTTAAATGGTAATCCAAATGAGTGAGATTAACTCACCTTTGATTTTTAATTTGCAATCCGATCCATATCGGCTTGATTCTCCATGATTTTAGACCTTATATAAACATTAGATGATTTTTATTAATATTCGAACAAATCAAAAAGTTAAATTTCCATTTGTTAATTAACCAATGATTTATTTTAAACTAATACTTTAATTTTAACTAATTTTCCTCTATAATAAATTATTTTTAAGAACTACAATAATTTAAATAATTTAATTAAACACGTTAATTACTATAATACATTAATTTAAAATAAACAAGTAAGTTTAGAATGGATATAGGTATTTCTCATTTAGAAATTACATATATAATATTTACAAAATAATCCATATAGATCTTTAAAAATCAAATCTTTATATAAATTTCTATCTTCCAAACTTTATCTATATAAACTAATTTTCTGTTTTCTGTAAATGGCAACAGCAATTTACTTTATACCTTACTGTGATTTATTATATAATATTTTTTCTAAATCTGTATTTTTTTTTATTAAATCAAGTTTAAACGAAAAACAGAAAACGAACGAATACCTCAACGCAGCTCCGCCTTGCCTCGCGAAGGCCATCGACCTTCTCCGAGCACTGCACCACCACCACGTGCCCACGTGAACCCCCAAAACCCTGGCCCCACCGCGAATCCCGATCGCGACTCCAACCATTGCCGTGATTCTCCACGCCACCTCTTTCCTCCTCGCGTGAGACCCCCTACAGCCACGAGCTTCCCTGATCCACCCCGAGTCTTGAATCCTACACGACCTCGTCGCTTCGAGACACGCCTCGTTCGAGAGCGATCGCCGCACCCCACTTCCGATTCCATGTTGAATCGTCGGCTGCTATACCAATTATCGAATGCAATACGATTTGCTGAGAAAGATCTGGGGAAGGCCGCTCCAAAATTTAAAAGAAGCTGTGCACGATTTTTTTCTAAGTTTGAAATTAGATTTCGAATTTCCCTCATTTATTTCGAGCGAACTGTATTGCTTCTTTTTTTTAACCGGCTTGAGTTTTAAGGAGAAAATGAGGTGGACAACTAGTGCGTGATTAAAAGAGGCAGGATGCACGTGGAAGGAAAGGCTACAGTGATGCTGAAGAGAAAAAAGTTTGAAGTGAATTACATTGACTAGTCAAATGATATTTAAATTTTAAATTTAATCCGTCTCAAAATCGTAGCTCAAAATCCCGACATCCTACCGAGGCGCGCCGCTACGCATTCATAATGTTATAGCTCTATTTCAAACGCACTAGAAAAGTTTTTGATCCCTAACTTGATCGTATGGAGAAGATGGCTTTTTGAACCCAGTTATTATATTAAATTTTCGATATAAATTTCAGCACGTTTATAACCCGTACGATCACAGACTACTCCAAACACTACGAAAATTGAAATCCGATAATAAAACAATATTACATATCCAATGGAACTGGTTTCGTCAAATTCTGAGACTGTGCCTCGGAAGGCTATTTTTAAATATCAATTTGAACGATATATTTTTAAAACTGAATAAATCATTTTTAAATTCAATTTTAAAGCTTTCATTATCGTCAGTGCTATTAATATAAATTTTATAACCCTTAAAAATATTTTTAATAGCTTGAAACTTCAAATTTCATATTTTACCCAATTCTCAGTAATTAATTTCAATAGTATAATTATCCAATAAATGGAGATATTTGAAATTCAAGTTAAAAATTAACTTCTAAATATTTAAAATCAATTAAATATTCCGATTTCAAATATCCAAAAATTTTGGGCCGTTATAATTTCGGTACCATACACACTTGTCATCCCCTTTGTACTTTCCAATTGCATACTTCAGTGCAAACAACAACTTCCAAAAACTCCTCCTTACTGTGCAAACTGCACCAACATCTCAACATACCATATACTACACATTGCCTCTCCATTGTCCTACCACATTGCTTCAGATTGCTATCAACCGTGCACCATTCTTAACTGCCTTCCTTCACATCTCTGAACATACATCTCTGAACATCACATCCCTGCCTTCCTTCACAACCATTGCAACAGTATTTCCAGCCTTCAATACCACACCAACCACTAGTGCGGCTCAATACCCCACTGCATTCAACATCTCGTTTTCATATATAAACAACAACTTTTTATATAAACCACCGTCATTCATATACAACACATCATACCACTACTTCACACCACAACTGCATATACAGTACATCATCATTCAAACCACCTTTATCAACATCCCTTTTTCATCCACATTGCTGCAATACCCCACATTACAACTTCAACACTTCAATATTTGCTAAACCACATCATCACTGCTTATTACCACTTCATACCAACATAGTGCACACCACTCCAAGTCACTATCCAACACCTTACCTTACTGCAAGTTACAACTGACTACACAACACTGCTTTATCAAAACAGTTCACCCCATCACCAGTACACTGCCTCATAGCATATATAATCGAATCACACTTCACTGCTGCTGTTCTTCCCCATGCCACTGTCTATATTACCTGACCACCATCTTCCTTCCATTTCTACACTCCTGACCACCACTATATCCTTTCCCTAACATTCACAAACCAACACATACATCATCACTACCATATACTAAACTCACTAACATACTTTCTCCAATCAGCCTCTTCACTGACTACCCCACTGATCAACATCCTCCCCACTATTTCATTACTGCCACAACCATTGAGCTATCATCAGTCCTCCTTCCTTATATTTCCACATCACGGTTGCAATCCCCTACCCACAACAGTACGCTCCAGACCACCAACATCCAACATAACCATACATACTGTTGGGGATTTTACGGTTCGAGGCGAATTTGATGGCGATTGTGATGAAGATAATGTTGTACTTCCGACTTCAAGGATCTATGGAATTGATTCCTTCAGACAATAGTTCAACCCAGCAGGTACAATTGGGTGGGTTATCGAACTATCGACTTTCAGGATTCAATGAAGCCCTATAACAGCGTAATCGGATTCAAAGTTTGTACGGCTTTGATCCGACCAAGAACACTTTAGAATGGTTTCTGATGATGCAATTTGTAGATAAAGAGATGAAGAGGAAGAAGAGAGCAATTCTGCAATGGTTTGTGAATTTGCAACACCTTGGAGGCGTCACAAAACAGAGCAATGGTTTCTGGGCGTCGCAAAACTGCTGTGGGAAGAAGAAGAAGATTCGAAACCGTGTGCAACATTTTCTAGGCGTTGCTATTTATAGATGTGGAGAGGTGTCTATTCGCGAAGCGTCACGACCGTTTGCAATGGTTCGCAACTGTTACGAACAACTGCATCACCTTAACGTCGTGTCTATTCATTTGCAATGTTCAAAAAAAACATTACAAATTCCCGCCTTTTATTCAAACTCAGAAATTCGGTTTTGGGTTCTTAACGGGCTGAAATTTGGCCCTTTACAGTTCGCATATAATCCAAAAAATATTTGCGGATCCGAACCCGAAACCCGTACCCGTACCCGACCCGGCCCAGTTCGGTTCGGTCGGACGGCGGCGGCACGCATGTGGTGTTGCATGACTTCTCTCATCACAACAAAGCAAACATGTGGGAGCCCAAGGCCTCAACATCCACATGAGAGAGCTATACTTACACAAATTATTGTATAGTATTCTAGCATGTGGGACTAATTGTCTTTTCTTCTTTCTCTTCCAAACAAAAAACCCAAACCCCAAAGCTTATTTGAAAATTTTACAACAATCTCCCCCAATTTTCAAAATAAGAAAATAAATAAATAGGACGGCTGCATCACTAGAGTGATTTCCTACATACCTAAGTGGGATCAAGCCTATGTAGTTCTAAGATCAAGTTTTGCATCATCGTGAAAACCAACACATAAATAAAAGGTATCTTTTGGATTTGAACCTTTATTTAGTGTAAACCATTCAAAGCCTTATCGAGATTCTATGATGAACGAATCTTGAACCAAGTATCCCTAATGATAAAATTGGAACAATTACACATGTTGACTTCCTTAGGTAAAGTGTTCTACATTTCTCAGCACGTTAATGGCCATGTGCTTAAATCCTGGTTCATGAGTCTACTTAGAAAGCGGTCTTACTTTCCTAGGAAACAGCCTGATTTCCATACTCATATAGGTAAGTATCTTAAGGTGTTTCTGCGATACACCTTTTGAGGTTTCTAGACTTATTAAGGATATACATCCATCCTTTGTTCTTGCAGAATCAAACACTAAATATTATGGGATTATTGATTTAGTGTTCCATAATCATTCTCTTAACTTGTTGGTACCTATTGAACTTTGTCTATCCTTTCCAAGACATAAGTTGGGTTTCTGTTAAGGATGATCAACATTCATTCACAGACCTTATCCCCATTTCTTATGACTTTATATAAACCATAGCCTTTGGAAGACTCTTTGTAAGTGGGTCAGCCAAGTTTTTCTTCAATTCTATGTAGTCAACAGTTATAACTCCTCTTTTGAGTAACTGTCTCACCATTTGATGTCTCAGACTCACATGTCTAGACTTTCCATTATATGTCTTATTAGACACATTGTATATCGTTGCTTGATTGTCACAGTTAATCAAGACTGCTGGAGATGACTTCTTCCATAAAGGGATTTCCATTAATAAATTCCTAAGCCATTCCGCTTCTTTACATGCATCTGCTAATGCAATCAATTCTGAAAACATTGTTGAGTCAGAAATACAGGTCTGCTTCATGGAAGCCCAAGACACAGCAGCACGTCCTAATGTAAAGATCCATTCAGTCGTAGACTTAGATTTGGATTCTACATTGTTCCACGTTGCATCACTATATCCTTCTATTACAGAAGGATATCCTTTATAAGATAAACCATATTCAATGGTTCCTTTCAAATAAGCTAAAACTCTGGAAATAGCTTTCCAATGTTTGAAACTTGGATTACTCATAAATCGACACAATACGCTTATAACATGTGCGATGTCTGGTCTAGTGCAATACATAGCATACATAAGACTCCCAATAACACTAGAATACTCTAGTTGAGAGATAGTACGTCCAGTGTTCTTTTCCAATTTAATACCAGGATCTAAAGGAGTTGGTGCTGGTTTGTCATCGTAATGACCATACTTTTGTAGGAATTTCTCTATGTAATGAGATTGAGTTAGTAATAACTCCCCCTCTTTCCTAAAAATTTTAATTCCCAAAATTACATCAGCCGCTCCTAGATCTTTCATATCGAATTTAGAAGACAGAAACTTTTTAGTTTCATTCACACAGGATATATTGGAACCAAATATTAGCATGTCATCAACGTATAAACATATTATAACAATACCGTTGTTATCCGATTTGCTATAAATACATTTACCAGCATCATTAACAATGAATCCATATGACAGTTCAACTTTATCAAACTTCTCATGCCATTGCATGAGAGCTTGCTCCAGGCCATAAAGAGATTTCACTAATTTGCAAATTTTCTTTTTTTAGCCTGGGGTTTTGAAACCTTCAGGTTGTTCCATATATATCTCTTCTTCTAAATCTCCATTTAAAAAAGCAGTCTTTACATCCATTTGATGTATGACTAATTTATGAATTGATGCAAGTGCAATTAAACAGCGTATAGAAGATATGCGAGCAACTGGAGCATATGTATCAAAGTAATCTACTCCATGTCTTTGCTTATATCCCTTAGCAACTAATCTGGCTTTAAACTTATCAATGGATCCATTTGTATTCAACTTTTTCTTGAATATCCATTTACATCCTATAGGTTTAGCACCAGGAGGTAAATCAGTTAAAACCCAAGTTTGGTTTAACAGTATGGAATTCATTTCATCATTGATAGCTTCTTTCCAACTTAGAATAAGTTTTGGGATCGTCATCGACGTTCATTACATATTTAGTCACATTAAGGACTTCGTCCTTACTGCCTTCTACAAGATATGTAATGAAGTCAGGACCATAGTCCTTCTCTATTCTCACTCTTTTACTTCTCCATTGTTTAGTACTATTATCTGGTACTGACACTTCCTTGCTGTTTTGAGCAGGAGCATAATCATCGTCATTGATATCATTAGTCATACTAGGTTCTGGACTAGATGATCTCAATGGAATCTCAACAGTTTGATTTTCAAAAAATTCTACATCTACAGATTCTATAACTTCTAGGGTGTCAAGAATAAGAAATCTATAAGTTATACTATTAAGTGAATATCCTATGAAAACACATTTAAATGCTCTATTTCCTAACTTTGGTCGTTTAGGGTCTAGTTTTCTGACATATGCTAAGCAACCCCAAACTTTAAGTCTAGTTAGGTTAGGTTTCTTATTAAACCATAATTCATAAGGAGAAATGTTATTCTTTTTAAGTGGTACTCTATTTAAAATATAAAATGCAGATAACATAGCATCACCCCATATGTTATAAGGTAAATTAGAACTTATGAGCATGGCATTAACCATTTCTACTAAAGTTCTATTTTTCTTTTCAACAACATCATTTTGTTGTGGTGTATATGGGGCAGTACATTGGTGAACTATACCTTGATTACAAAATAAGGTGAATTCATTTAAGAAATATTCACCACCACGATCTGAATGTAATATTTTAATTTTAACTCCTAACCGTGTTTCGACCTCCGCTTTGTAGATTTTGAATTTATCAAAAGCCTCATCTTTAGTTTTCATTAGATATACATATGCATATCTAGTACAATCATCAATGAATGTTATATAGTATTGGTTACCACCATAGGTGATATGACTTTTTAAGTCACCCATGTCACTATATACCAAATTAAGCAAACCAGTTTTCCTTTCTACAGATTTAAAGGATTTTCGGTGTATTTTTGCTTGAACACATATTTCACATTTAGAGATGGTATCAAAATCACAATCAGAAATTAATCCTAATATATTCACATTTCTAATGGAATTATAATTAACATGTCCTAATCTGCCATGCCATAAATTAATAGAATCAATAATATAAACAGAAAATTTCTTTATTAGATTCAACTTAATCATGTCGTTACAAGAGTATCATTGTCTAATGAATTTACCATTCTTAGACAACACTAGCGTATCAGACTCATACACCATCTTGAATCCTCCTTTGTTAAGAAGGTATCCAGAGACCAAATTCTTACACATATCAGGTACATAAAATTCATTGACTAATGTAAGAACTTTTCCAGAGGTGAGAGGAAGTTCTATAGTGCCTTTTCCAGAACTTTGCTTGGAACCTTATTTGCTCCAGTAACTTCGTCGGCTTCTCCTTTATTTTCTTCGTAAATCTTGAAAAGATTACGGTTTTTGCAAATGTGAATGGCTGCACCAGTATCAAACCACCAATCATTATCACTGCCACTAACGGAGTTCGCCTCTTGCACTACAGCCATAAGTGAGTCTTCGACCACATTCACTTTTTGTTGTTTTTTCCGCAGACGTCAGTCTCGGGCATAATGGCCGGGCTTGTTACAAAAATAACAAGCACCTTTCTTTTTGTTGTTGGTTTTGGACTAATTTTTCTTCTTAAACCATGTCTTGTTCTTTAACTTTAATTTATCAGCAATTTCAACATTATTCGCCTTAGAATGGGACTCAGTTTGCGGATTATCATCTAGATCGCGTTTACGAGAGTCTTCTTCAATACGAAGATGACGTTGTAAACTGTCTAAATTATAATCCGTTTTCGCATGTTTCATCTTTTTCTTATAATCATTCCAACTATGTGGAAGTCTAGAAATTATAACTCAAACAACAAAAGATTCAGGGAGATCAATTCCAGCATCTTTAAGTTGATTCACCAACAGTAAGATTTCGCTTACTTGTCCAATTATGGACTTATTGGTGACCATTTTGAAATCCATAAAATTAGAAATAAGAAACTTTTTATTATTTGCCTCGGATATGCGGTACTTATTCTCCAGGGCAGTCCAAAGTGCATTCGATGTTTCTAAGGTCCTATGAGCATTGTAGACCGGGGTAGATAGCGCATTCAGAATATGGCCTCTGCATAGGAAATTATCCTCTTTGCGCTTTGCACGTTTAGCCTTTAGAGCATCATCATCTTTATCAGTTTCCTCCAGGATTTCTTCCAAGTCATCTTCCAAAATGTAGAACAACTTGACGGTGACCAAGAAAAATTTCATCGTCTGTTGCCAACGAGTGAAATTATCGCCATCAAAACGCTCTAGTCGAGTTAGATGCTGATTCATAACTTGTAAAGCGCTCGAACCTTTCATGGTTGAAGTATATTGTCTGAAATTTGTTGGGGATTTTGCGATTCGAGGCAAATTTGATGGCGATTGTGATGAAGATAATGCTGTACTTCCAACTTCAAGGATCTATGGAATAGATTCTTTCAGACAATAGTTCAACCCACCAGGTACAAACGGGTTATCGAACTATTGACTTTCAGGATTCAATGAAGCCCTATAACAGCATAATCGGAAACAAAGTTTGTACGACTTTGATCCGACCAAGAAAATTATAGAACGGTTTCTGATGATGCAATTTGTAGAGAAAGAGATAAAGAGGAAGAAGAGAGGAATTCTGCAACGGTTTATGAATTTGCAACACCTTGGAGGTGTCACAAAACAAAGCAATGGTTTCTGGGCATCGCAAAACTACCGTGGGAAGAAGAAGAAAATTCAGAACCGTGTGCAACATTTTCTAGGCGTTGCTATTTATAGAGTGGAGAGGTGTCAATTCGCGAAGCATCACGACCGTTTGTAGCGGTTCGCAACTGTTACGAACGGCTATATCATCTAAACATCGTGTCTATTCATTTGCAACGTTCAGAAAAAACGTTACAAATTCCCGCCTTTTATTCAAACTCAGAAATTCGGTTCTGGGTCCTTAAAGGGCTGAAATTCGGCCTATTACTATTCGCATATGATCCAAAAAATATTTGTGGATCCGAAACCCGACCCGGTTCGGTCGGACGGACGGCGGCGCGCGTGTGGTGTTGCATGACTTCTCTCCTCACAACAAAGCAAGCAAGTGGGTGCCCCAAGGCCCCAACATCCACATGAGAGAGCTATACTTATATAAAATTATTGTATAGTATTCTAGCATATGGGACTAATTGTCTTTTCTTCTTTTCTTCTTTCTCTTCCAAACAAAAAACCCAAACCCTAAAGCTTATTTGAAAATTTTACAACACATACATCACTGCACATAACTCTATGTCACCGCTGTTCATCCTTCTAGCATCTACCACTTCCCACTGTAACTACTACTCCTCCGTCCATCTTCTCTATATACAATCAAACTGCTGTCCCCAACCATAACCACATCAAAACCAGTCTCATACCCACTGTTTCATTCATACCACCCACACTTTCTTGCTATCCACCTTACTACTTACATACCACCAACATTCACCTCCACAATCACATGCTACTACATCCTCCCTGTACCATTGTTTGCATATCCAAAAAACATCAGACCTCCATCTTAACTGCCTCACCTCCTTCTTGCCTCTTCAAACTTCAATAATCCCATCACCTGTTTCGCAAACCCGTAACTTCCCATTGCCGCCTACCTCCTCTAGTTCATCAACCTCGAGTGCATGAATCAAGCATCGACTTCGCCACTCCATCCCCTTGAAAATTGAATACCACAATCGCAGCACAACTCCTCCAACTCCATTGCAGTTCCTCTAACTCCACCAACCAAAAGTGGAAAAAAGAAAAAAAACCTTTCGATTTGCAGACTGCGACTTAATCTAGGTGCGAAATCTGGGTGCTAGAGTTTGGAAATTTAAGAATTTTATGATCTGCTCGTTTATTTAATTTTATTCGATTGAGAATGTGGGAATGCGTTTTATTTTGTTTCTTTTAGTTTGGCGGAGCTTTGAATAGTTTTATTTTTTATTTTTTTGAAGGTCTTTTATAGGCCGTGTTGCAATTCCTTTTATTTTAAATCTTCTTTATTTAAAAAAAATTAGAAAAAAAACAAACATTTATTAAGGTTTGGGCTGAATAATTTTGTTTTGTTTTGTTAATTGTTGGGTATAAGTTATTAATTTTGTTTTGTTTTAAAAGTTGAGTTGTTTTTATTAGTTAAAATTTTATTTTCTATTTAATTCTTCTCAATCTAAATATATATATATATATCTTGTTTTAAGTTTCAGGTTGCAAAAGCAGAAATTCAGAAGGAAGAATCGTTTGCTAGTTTGCTTCGTTTGTCAAAAATAAATTGCTTGCTTGCTTATATATAAAAAAATTGCCACTTTAAAATTGCTAATAATTCTACACGCTCTGGTATCATACTCACATCTTTTTTTATTTTTCTTTGCATTGTTGGTTACTTGCATTTTAAAATAATTTTTCAAAAACAAAAATAAATCTCATTCGTAGTTGCATCGTTAAAATCACGTTTAATTTCTGCTTTGCATCCATCTCATCTAATTTTTTATTTTATAAGGACAACACCCAAATCCACATAAGGTGGGGATTTCATTACTCCTTTCTTGGTACACAAATTGCATGTCATCTTAGAATTTGCTAATAATAATGGTTAGACACTTGACCTAAGGGTGTCATGAGCTCACCTAGGACTTAATCGTATCTTGACAAGTTGTCTTCTTTCGACAATTTAAATTATTGGTGTCTAGGCTATGTCAGAGCAATAATCGGTTACAAATATTATGGTGATTCGTTAATATTATACTGATTGTTTCTCTGAAGGTACTTAAACCTTCAGTTATATTGCTACGGTGATTCGTTGTAATGACCCGTAATTTTCGATAATTTAAATTAGTTAATTTAATAAGATTTCGATAATTTAACACTGATAAAAATAAAAATTTGTGATTTATTGATAGATGATAACTAAAATGGAATGTAACGATGTAAATTTAACTCAATTATTAACAAATTAAATGGAACTCTAATCAATTAAAATAATTTAAATGTTATACTTGGCTATAAATTGAATATAGGGAAACAAATGTAGATATTGAATTAATTAATGAATTAGTATGTAATTAATGATAATGGGATAAAATCTGTGTTATATAAGCAATTGTAACATTTGTTTGTATAAACTAAACTTATAATGTGATTAAAAGTTGACGGTAACAATTATTATAAGTTATCTATTTAATTAGTCTGTAAAATTTAAGTGGAAATCAATTGGAATTAAAATGTAAATAAATGTTACATTAATGGAGTTAAGGCAATAACTGTAAATTGTAAATCTAATAAAATGAATAGAAATGTTAATTATATTCATAATGTAATAATTGATTTAATGAAATAGTGAAATCAGGATAAATAAATCAATTTGGGATACTAATTTTTATTTAACGTGTGAAATTGACAAAATTCGATATAATTGAAATATAGTAGCTAATACAAATAAAAGATGGAAATTGTGGCATATTAGTGAAATAATATATCAACAAATGTAAACTATGTTACTAGAATAATAATTGATTGAATAAAAAGAATTGAAATCAAATTTAATCAATTTATTGGAACTAAATTGTACTAATTAGATTTAATTATAGTGATTAAACACTATAATTGGTAAATTAATCAATTTTAAATTGATATCTAGATTTGTTTAAATTATTATAAATGTCCAAGCTATCAAAAGTGATAGAAATTGTAAACTATTAAATTTGAATTGAAAAGTGATTTAATGAATTTAATACTAATTTATTTAATGAACGTGAAAATAGCCATTTTGGCTACTGATTTGGATTTCTATGAAACCAATTTCATCGGATCCGTAAAGGTGAATTATTGTAGGATTTCAAGTTTCGTAGCGATCAGACTTGTCTTTTGATCGTACGGGCTTGAAACGCCTAGAAATAAATTTAATTAAAATCAGTTGAAATCAATTTGAAATAAGATAATTTTAACATAACTTCTTCATATGATGGAATTAGGATTTGAAATCTGTTCCATTGAGTTTAAAAATATTGAAAACATCTATTTGATATATAGGTTGACCCAATTTTGTTCCGGAGCCAGAACGGGCATTTCGGGTCGTTTATCATTCCAATCCAAATCGATCTTGTCCATTCTTTTCTATTTTCAGCTATGCCTATAAATACTGGTTATAAACCCTAGGTTATTTCTTATTCAAATTTGTCTGTACGTAAATTTCCTTTTTAACTCCTCAAACAATATCAAACAATATCAAACAATATCGAATTCACCGTTCAATTTCAAATCAAATTCCAAATCAAAAATTAAACTTCTCGAACAACATCGAAATATATATTAGTTTAAAGCTCCAGATGAGCGCAGGGAAAATCTACAATTCATATTTCAATTCGATACATCTTTTGTCCAGAAATTCAGGATGAACCTCGGTCGTTCATAAGCCACAATCTCAATCCAATGGCGGATCTTCAGCTATTGGACGATCGGGAAGCACCATGATGTAGAGGAGGGAGAGCAGGCTCCGTCATCATTGTCGTTCACCATAGCTTGCTCACGGGTCGCCAAAAATCGGTGAATTAGGTTGGCGGAGGCGAGGTGGCTGGGGATCACCGGATGTGGCTATGTGGACGGTGGAGGAGCGTCTGGATGCGCGCGCGTCGGTTGTGATCTCCGATCGGTGTGGCAAGCCTCACAGGCAGCGGCGAAATCTCGAGAATGGTGGCAGCGTGTGTCTTGCTGGGTTCGAACGAGAGGGCAGTAGGGTTTCGAACGATGGTATAAGGGTGACATGCAATTTATTTTTTTATTTTTTTATTTTTATAATATAAATCGTATAACTTTTAATTATCCTAACCTTTTCATACGAGGTCTAATTCACGCGCGGTTTGTTTTGGAGGGATCGTATCAAAATTCCGGATATTTTTAAGCTTGTTTTGAAAAATTGAGACTATTCGAAATTTGGTCCCTAAATTGGATTTAAATTTGATTTTAATTCAAAAGTGACTGTTTTAACCAATCATAATCTCTTAAATTTCTTATGTTGTTAAATTAAATTAATTGTGTGATCAGAAATTTATTTTTGGCTGCTGGTAATTTAAAATTGCTATTCCAGTTAATGAGAATTTATTTTGAACTAAATTTCCATTTAATTATTTTTTGAATTTAAATTGCCAATTAATTACCCATTATTGATAATTAGTTAATTGTTGAATATTATTAATTGAAATGTATGATGGTTGTGATGGATGTTTGATTTTAAGGATGGATGATTGGATGACATGTAAATTTATATACTATTGTCACTCTGCAAGTTCCCTTAATTATTATTATTTGAAAATCACTATGGATTGAAATGATACATACCCAAACGATCTATAGATTAGGAAAAAATTATTATGGGTTGAAATGATAGACTCAAGCGATTTTATGGATTTTAATATTAATTCGGGATTGCGGTTTGAAATGATATATAACCGTAAAAATTTAAATTGTGGATTGAAATGATAAATATCTGTATCACTTGACCCTAAGGTAGAGAATTATATACGAACACTAGATTGGTTAAATTAAATGATTTTAAAATCGTTAATTTTTGAATTTAGTTATGTGATATTTTGAAATAATAATTTATTTATAAATTGAATTATTATTAAAAATCAAGTTTATGTTGAAATTTGAATTAGTTTAAAGGAATTTTTAAAAGAAATTAAATTGAAATTTCAAAGTTGAATTTGGAGCATAAGTAAAGTTTGCCAAAATTGAGTTATTAAAATTGTTCGAATATAACTTTGAAATATATTGAAATTGGAGTAATTAAAATTGATATTTTAAACATGGATTTGGAAGCGATATAGAATTAAATATTTTATTGAGAATTTGAATTGAAAGATTTGAAATTGGGTTTTTTGGAAATTGAAAATAGTCCAAATGTGTTAAAAAGAAATGAATAGTTTAAATTGATATTAAATTCAAATTCATATTTTAATATAAACTGTTTTAAAAATATATTATTGTAAAGATCTTAAATTTTAAGATTTTCAAAATTTTAAACTATTTTAACCTATATTAACTATATTAAATTAATTTAACCTATTTTAAACCATTTAATTTATTTTAATACTAATTAACTCATTTTTATGTTAAATCTAATTAATCTATTTTAAAGCTATTTAATCTATTTTAATTATGTTAAATCTATTTAACTATCTTAAATCAATTTAACAATATCTTTAATCTGTAATTAAACCATTTTAGAGTATTTAACTATTTTTAACTATTTAAACTATTCTCTAAATTTCCAGACAAAGTATAAGTGTCTATATTAAATTCATTGGGTTAAAAGAGAATACAAAGTTAAATGATGTTATAATCTAAGGTGGGATTTAAATGTTATAATTAATTGAATTTGATGATTTTGAAGTAAGAATTTAACCCATTTTGGAAATATGATTTTTGAAGAAATTATGATTTTGGAAAAGATATGATTTGAAAGTGAATAAGGGTTGAAGTGAATATGATTTCAAAAGAGATATGATTTGAAATTTAATATGATATTTTGATATAAATTGTGAATTGACTTTTGAAATGTAAAAGAACTATCGGATGTGAAATAATCATTCGGTTGTTAAAGAGATCGGGGTCAGATATTGTCATACTCTCTGCCAATACCGAAAACCACTTTAACAACTGTGCACATGGTGGAGATTCCAAAATTGAAGTAGGATGGTTTAGTGAACGATTTCTGTATAAGATATGACGTGACCCTAACTCCCGTGAGTCAACTTAGATGTGGCTAAAACAAGAGCTATACCGGACCAAGTGAGGCTATTCCTTCTATCGGGCACATTCCTTCGATAATATACTTTGACTTTGTGATTGATTTGGTGTCCACCCCTTGGTTTTTGATATAGGAGTGTGTCCGAGGTGGGCGGTAGTAGCTGCTAAGCATTACCACCAGTCCGGGAGTGCAATTGGTATATCTACCCTGGCATTTCCTCGAGTGAAGTGTTCACATGCCCTAGCACGCCTTCTACGAGTTTTTTTTGTACCGTACCTATGGAGTGCCCTCTGTGTAAACCTCTCGGAGGAGTGTACGGTACTGTATAGACTATGGAAATATACAAAATGTGTTAAGGGGGATATGGGTAACGTTTAATGCTATTTTAATACTTTTACTTTATTATAGACATATTATAATAGTGCATTGTACTACATAGTAGATAGTTTAACGGATCCTTAGGAGATGTGAATCCCGTACATCTCTTAAGTTACTACACCCACGTTAGACACTGGTAGGAGATGTCAAACCCCGTAAACAACTCCGACGCCATTGCACTCATATTTACCGTTTATTTAACTTACATAAGATCCTTTAGTTCCGGTTCGAGTGTTTTGTCTTTTCAATTTGCTCGGGTTAGCATGAGCATTTCAAGAATTGAAGACCTTATTTCTGAAGGATGAAGACAAAGATTCGTACTACTATTATTTACTATATTTATTCCACTACATTCATATTGTGCCGCTTCGTTATTTATTTATCTCTGATATGTGTAACTCTGATTCTGTGCTATATAAGTATAAGCAAATGTTTTGTAAACAGCTTCGTGAACTGTTATTTGATTATTATATCTTGTCATTCCACTGCAAGATTCTGTTTTTTTCTTTCACTGCTTTTTCTTATTTACCCCATAACAATCTGCCCTTTTGAATGGTTTGAGTTCGATGTATGTGTCTTCTTAAATGTCCAAAAAGGCCGGTCGTTACATTCGTGGTGCATCAATAAATCCTGTCCATTACGCGGCTGAGAATTATCTTGTTGGATTAAGATAAAGTGTGATTATACAATTTTAGGTTGGAAGCTACTTAAGGACAGAAATTGTAAATAGTTCCTTGCATTCATTTAGTTGTATTAGTTCATGCATATTTAAAAAAAAATCATGAAAATCCAATACTAAAAATAAATTTGAACATTTTCCTTAACTTAGTTTTTAAATCCTTTCCTTTAAAAATTTTCAATCAAAATCAAAAATACAAAAAAATCTTTTCAAAAATATATAAAAGATTTTTTTTGAAAATCCAAAAAACAAAACAAAAATTTAATTTGAAAAATATATTCCTTTTGATAAATTATTTTCCTTTATAAAAAACAAGAAAAACAAAAACAAAACAAAAAAACTTTTGAAAATATATGAATTTCCATACTCACATGAATTTTATGACAGTTGTGAAAATCAATATAATCCATATATTTTTGCATCAAATACTTATGGATATTTTAGTAACAACTTTTGTATAAATTATTTGGACCTTAGAGAATAAAATTCTCCAAATAGTGAGTAACCCTCAACTCTCAAAAAGAGCGTTGAAACTATTTCGTCTTTACTTGAACTCTGTAAACAAAATGGTTAAACGATAAATGATTTCTGTAATTCATATTTGTGCAATAACTCCGGTCAAGGATTTCAAAATAATCAAAATTTGAATTCATTTCAAAATTCAGATGTTTTCGATTATAACCTATGCTAATTTAATTATGAACTTAAAAATGAACTTCAAAATCAAAACGAAGACGCAAACAACTATTTAAATGGTTTTGGCAATGGGAGTTATTTCAATTATGGTGAAATTTTTTTCTCTCAACAATTTCAAATTGAAAATCCTCAAGTTAATAGTTATAAGTTGGATTTTGTTGAGCAAATGGAAGAAATTCGCCAGGATCACATGGATTATTGCTTGAAACATATATGCGACAATGTGAGCAACAAAATCAAATCTCAACGTGTGACGAGTCAAATAATAATCCACATTTTATCAAAATCAACGAATTTCAAATAACAACTTCTAAAATTGGAAACGACAATCTTAATGAAGTTGTTGAAAATACGGTAATTGTGTTAAATTTCCATTCTTTTGAGAGTATGGAGCCAAATTTAAAATTCGATCTTCCTTTTTTCGATTTTGAAAAATTGAATGCAACAACTTTGAATTTGAAGTTGATATAGCAATGAAGTTGTGAATAATTCAACAAAGGAAGATGAATTTTGCGAACACAATTTTTTTGGACTTTCGAAGATGAGTTGCTGAATTCTGAAGAGATAGACTTAAATCACCATTTCGAAAATCATCGAAAATAAAATAACTCATAAATTTTTAATAAAACGACATTCATTTTTCCAAATCAACATTCAACTTTGAAATCATTTATGGTTTGGGTTTCTATGCTTAAGCTGTGTCTCTATTCTTGATGACACAAATGAACTGGTCTTTGGAAGACCGTTTCATTCACCCTTTAACAGTTTATTTTCAGATATCGCGTAAATAAAAATCATTTCATTTTCATGTAAATATAGGTCATATTTTTATTTTATTTTTCTCCTTTCACTTGGGTTCAATATGGGGACACAGTCAAAATAAAGTGTGGGGGAAGTCTCATCCGCATTTTTTATTTTTATGGTTTTTTTATTTTCTTTCCAAAACTCAAAGATTTAATATATATATATATATATATATATATATATATATATATATATAAACAAAAAACCAAAAAAAATCCCAAAAATAAAATTTCTTTTTTTAGCATTTTCAGAGAAACACAATAAGATAAGTTTTAGTTATTAACTTGAATTTTTGAAAAATTATTTGTCTCAACAAAAATAAAAAAAAGTTTAATTACAAGTAATTATGGTTTAACTAGTGTATAGGAAGGTTCATGGTGATAATTATAAAGTATATCCTAATTGAAAATCTTTATTTAAAAAAGTTGTGGATTTAAAGAAAAGGATATAACAATTTTTATCTTCTAAATTAAATGGTATTAGGATGATTTTGCAAAACTCACTTTTAAAAAAACGAAAAAAATATAAAAAAGGCAAGCAAAAGGAAAAATATATTTGTGTGTGTGTGTGTATATATATATATTATTAACACCTAGACTCACGTGTACACATGCAAGGGTGTACGCTCGCCATACTCTATACCCTTTTCACGTAAGCCTAAATGGCAGTACATGGTTGGTATATCTGGCCTCAGTTTATCTGAGTTAGGTGTATATATATAAAAATTCTTTCATCAATAATGCCTACAGTCGATAGGTATATACACTTGTGTACACTCGCTATGCTCTGTATTCCCCTCACGTAAGCCCACAAGGCAGTGCATGAATAATATATCTGGCCTCAGTTTTCTGAGTTAGGCATATATAAATATTGTTAATATCAATGACATTTCAAATAAAGAGAGAGTAAGCAATTGAAATCTAAGCACTATTTTTACTTATTTGATTTGACTTGTTATTCAAAAGGAATGAAAATACCACTTTCAAAAACTTTGATAATCAACTAAGGATCTATTTCATAGTTGCACTATGTTATCAAATGAAACAACTAGCCAAACTAGAGTCTATTTTTTTTGATAACTTAATTTTTATTGGAAACTTTGACAAGTAAAAGGACATAAATTTCTTGATAATGACCAGAACTTATATTTACTTATTCATGTTAATTTAAAAGTAAATTCTTTATTTGTAAATATTTTCAAAAACTTGCATTCATATCTTTATAAATAAATCTTGCATTTAGGAAATTTTCAAGTTGCATTTGGATTTTGTGGGTAGTATCCACGAAAACCCTCACGAGACGACACTCGTCCTACTAGGGACACCTAGAAGTTTAGCTGCTGGTTGCATACACTCAATGCAATCATGTTTCCTACGAAACAGATTTATCTTAATTTTTCTTTATTCAAGGATGAAAAAAGATAAGTGTGGGGGTATTTTTTGTGCACGTAAATGCGCATATTTTTACTACCATATCTAATCTAATTTAACTAAATAAATAAGCATATAGGGTATTTTAACATATTTAAACCAAAATTTCAATTATTTTCAGATCATCAATTATTCATCTTCATATAGGAGAAAAACGGTCATTTTTGTGCATATAATACTTTTGAGAATATTTATTTGTGCGTTTTATTTTTATCTATAGGAATTTGAATGAAAATATGAAGAAGTCTTCATGAAAATATGCATGCACAAGTGAAAGAAGGCAAAATGAAGATGGAAATAAATCATTTCATCCAACATGGAGGACCCCACCTACACACTTAACATGATCCCTTATTAAGAACTAATGCACATGATTAAAGCTACATGCACATTTAAATGTAGGATTATGCTCATGCTAATGATTATGTAGAGGTAATATTTCCTTGGAGGGTATTTTGGGTAGTCCCCAAAAATATGAATTAGGGTTTCAAAAATGTTTAAATATCCTTTATGTTTCATGTAATAAGCTCTTAGCCTCCTTTTTAGTTAGTTTAGTTTTAGGCTCAAAAATAAACAAAAACTCTCTTTTCATTTTAATAGCTTCTTAGCCTTCTTTTATGTAAGTTTATTTTTATGAAATTTAATTTCATGCACTTTTAATTCTTGTTCTTTATTTTATTCAATCAATATAGTTTTATTTCTTGCAAGTAGAGTATATTTATTTCATGCAAAATTAGTTAGCTCTGTTTTCCTCTTGTTTTTATTCTATGTAGCAATTTACATTTATTTACATAATAATAAATATGAGAAGCTAAACCCCTTAAATTTAGAGGTAGTGATGCTCTCTTAGTCATGTAAGTTCAATATAGTAATTTCAGTTGATCACTTTTTGTGCTTAATATAAGTTTGATGTGGTAAATATTTTGTTGTTTAGCTTTGAATTTGATAACCTATGTTGTTGACACCAAATAGGCTATGCTTAAACCAACACAAACACAAACTACCTCTTTATCTACATATCATTATGGTAATGAAGTGGAGTTTAGAATCAAAATTTGATGGTCTAGATTACTAATCAATAGTAAATAGACCATGCTTATAATAGATTTTATTTTCAATTTCATTAACATTTTTCATGAGAGTTAGCAAGTGGTTTTGTAACGACCCGGAATTTTTGGCAATATAGATTTAATAATCTGCCTTAATAATTTAACTGGTTTGATAATTTTTATTTATAATATTAATTTAAACTGATAATTTTTTTTTAGGGATAACAAATATTTAATCTAATAATTGTGATCAATATCTTTTTAACAATTTAAAATAGATAAGATTTATTTTTCAAAGCTAATCAAATTTTATTATGTTTATCATTTGATATATATATATATTGTGAATAGAAGATCTGTTGTTTTAAATTTAAAGATGAATTTTCAAATTGTACTATATATGATTGTATATGTTATAATTTGAGTTATTTTGAAATTTAATTTATTCATAATTTATATATGTATGAATATTGTAATGTGAAGCTTTGTTTTAGAGTTAATACTTTTAAAAAAAATTAATTTAAAGATTAATTCATTTGTTTTTAAAATATAAGATAATCAGTTTGTTTTTAAATAAGATAATTTAAAAAGATTTTAAACAAAGTTTTGTTTTGTGTTTCTTTTAAAGTATTTAAAATATGAGATTGTTATTTATTTTAAATATGATAGTTTAAAAAGATTTAAACATTTTGTTTTTTTTAAGTGTTTAAAAATTAAAATGGTTATAAATATATAAAGTTATAAATAAAATTTCTTTTTAATTAATCTCTTGAATTAAAATTGGTTATAAACATAAGTAATATGTGAATAAATTACTAGATTCATATTTATATAAACATAAATGTCCATATTACATAAATATAAAATATAATTATCTTTGTAATAAGGTTTTAAATACAATTATGAAAGAATTTAACACTTGTAAACTTAGAAGCTCATGGTAATGACATTTGTTCAAATTGTAAACTTGTGGCAACAATTTCATTTTAACTTTTATTAAATGTTTTTAGAAGGAACAAGTTTCTTTCATAAAACTTTCATTTTCCTTGTTCTCTTTTCTAAAGCTCAAACCAGAATTTCCTCAAACCTGAAATTCATAACCCCAAAAGCAAATTTAAAATCTGTATTCAATTAAAAACTTCAATCTGCAACATCAATATGCAAATGAAGATCTGCAGTTTTCATCTTTAAAGCATGCAGATGGATTTTACAACAACAATTTCAACATTTTAAATCAAAAATTAAGAGCATGCAAAGGAATCAACTTCAGCAAGCAAAGCAAAAGCATTTTTCACATTAATGTTGTTTAAGCCTGGGAAATATAGGACCTGTTCCATGCTCTGCAATTATATTCAGGTGAGTAAATTGATTTTGAAAACAGATGAGTTGAATTCTGTCCATGCATGTGATGATCTGTAGATTAATCTAGGTTGCATGAAAATCTTTCAGTTTCTATATTATTGAATTGATGAATATGTGTATATATGTCTGTATATATATCAAACTCTGTTACCTGTTTCTTTTCAGACCAGGTTTACATTCAAAATTTCTAATCTCCCAAAAACATCAAAATTTGACTTTGAGGATTACATGGAAGTTGTTTGTTATTGCATAAGGATGATTTTAAAAATGGAATTAGGATTTTTATTTGAGTAAATTGTTTTTAAAATGAAATATATAGTAAGAATCAATTGCATGTCAAAAATCAACTTGTATGTTTTCTGATTTTGATTCCATGAATGTGTTAAGGACTAAGAATTATGATTTTTAAAGTACATATCATAAATTTTAATTGAGGAATTCATGTCAAATTGGGTTTTGTTTGAATTTGGGGTTTTGGTGATTTGCCGATGATCGGCATATTGATCGGAGCTTTAACTTTGGTCGAAGCTTGCTAGTATGTTATGGATGATGGAAAAAATATTCAAAATTTTTTCCAATGTGTAATTTGTTCGTAATCGATCAAATTAGGGTTTTAAGTTATTTTGTTTCGGTCGAACTGAAATGGGATTTTGCTACTTGAACATTCGACCAGGGTTGATCGCTTCTGGGTAGAACGAAGCTCGTGTCGACGCGATTCGATGTAGTAGATCGGCGGGGTTCACCGGAGTTTGGATGGACGGCGACGTTGGAATTTAATTATTTAATTTTAAAGTTATGTTTTAATAACAAATTTTTCAAATTTTATTTTAAATGAATAAGTTTAACTTAGATAATTAATGTGTTTTGAAAATTTCAAATTTTATTTCTAAATGTCTTATTTTCAAATAAGGTTGTTATTATGATTTTGAAATCTAAATTGAATAATTTGTTTAAGTTGTTAAAATTGGATTAATTCAACAATTTATTTATAAAAGTGAATATGGTTAAATTATTTGAATAATTAACTTACGAATGCTTATTTGTTAATAAGTTAAGTTTGATTAAGATTTATGGTTTTCTTAATTAATTAAAGATTTTCTTTAATATAAGAAGTTAATTAATTAAATGTTTAATTAATTTTAAATAATTAGTTAATTGTTTATTTAATTTTAAATAATCACTTAATTATGGATTAATTAAGTGTAATTACTTAATGAAGTAATTAATGATTAATAATTGAATGTAATTAAGAAGGTAATTACTTATGGAAGTAATTAATGGAAAATACTCATGGGAGTAATTAAATTGGAGGTGATTAATGGGTAATCACTTGTTGTTATCAATTAAAGAATTTGATTAATTTAATTGTTTTGAAGTTAATTAATTATGAAGTAATTAATTTATTTAAAGAATGAAGGACTGTTTAATGATGGAATTAATTACTTGTTAAGTAATTAATTAAGAAAGTAATTAAGATTTATTAATGAAAGTAATTAGAGATAATTACTTATGTAGGTAATTAAGAGTTAATTACTTAATTTATTTTAGTTAATTAATTAATGTGATTAATTAATGAATGAATTTAATTTAAGATTAATTACTAAGTGTAATTAATTAAAATTATAATTAATTAATAAAGTAATTAATTAAGGATTGATTTATTAATTGTTTAATAATTACTTAATGAAGTAATTAAAGATTAATTAATTGGATTAATTAATCAAGAATTAATATAATTAATTTAGAAGTTAATTAATTAAGTTAAGTAATTACAAATTGTTAATTACTGATTATGATTAATAAATGATTAATTATAAGTTAATTAATTAATTAATAAGATCATTAATTATTGAATTTAATGATATTAATCGAGGTTGATTAATATAAGTGATTTATTCAGGAGTGATTAATTAATTGTAATTAATTAAGGGTTAATGTAATTAATTATGATTGATTAATAATGGAAGAAAATGTAGAATCATTAATTATTATAATTAATGATAGTAACTAACGATTAATTACTGCATATGGTTAAGGGTAATGACTTGAATGTAATTAAATATAATTAATCAAGGAAGATTAATTAAAGAAGATCATTAGAGATGATTAATTTATTTACTTAAAATAAATTAATGAAGAAGGTTTTAAGTAATCCAATTTGATTAAGAGATAATCAAATTCTGCTTATGGATGATTTGTTTAGATTGGTTGATTGATTAATATTGGGTGATCAATATTTGGTGATTGATATTGGATGTTTGATATTGGTTGATATTGGTTGATACTGGATATCTCTGTTATGTGATATGAATTATCTATTGTGATAATATGATTCATCTATCTGTTTATATATCATCCTGAATATAAGTTAAATTGTTTAAACCCTTAAGTACAACTTGGACATTAAAATGGCGTTTGGTTTCGGTGAGACCGGGATCGGGTTTCCACATTTGGGATCCGAAAACCACATCGATTCCAATTAAACTTTAGGTCATGAATCCAAGAGGAGCAAGTGAAGACTTGAGGTGTAAGGGCTATACGTCAGTATAACTCTGTGGGTGATTCCGTAATGAGTTGACGGAATAGTGCTTATAGATTCGAGATGGTGATTTAGAGTGCAAGGGCCATGGTCGTTGACTCTGAGGGTCATTCCAATAATGAGTGCAACGAGATAGTGCCTTCGGTTTCATTCGAACCCGGAACGAACTTGTATGGATCGAATGCTTTCAGAACATCGTCTGGTGGACGATGAGCATTCTAAGATAGATGTGTTCTATAAAGGTAATCGCAGCCTCAAGCCTCATCAACCGGGAATAGCTAAAACAGGGGAGGTGCAACAAGGCTTCGTGGGTAGCTCCCACTTGAGAGCGAGATTTACCCCTGTCTATAGGTCCCTTTCTATTTCGGCTTAGTGTGTGGTTGGTCACGCCAACTACGGGGTGGTCTTGTTCGGGACTGTTCAGTAAGGAATGGTTCCGGCCTTGTGTTGCAGGGGAGTGGGCGTACTCCTCGGTACGTTGAACTAGGCCACGTACTGTGACGGGCGGTACCCCAGTAGCCCTGCCATTGATGGAAACCCATTCTTCCTACGAGACCCTACGGTTTTGATTGTATTACCCACTTTTGTGGCTAGTAGCTGGAATTTAATCATGTAACAATTTCTGCTATTTCATATTTACTTGAAAACCCTAGACACTATCATAATATCACTGGATTTCCTATCAAATGTTTTGGTTAGCGTAAGGTAAAAACTTTTCCATGTTTATGTGTGGGAAGTCTTACCTGATACCTTTTCTTTTCAAAGGTTTTTCTAAAGTTAAGCAATTTAAACCCGTTTACTCACACCTGACCCCTGTCTGACCCGAGTGTTTATTTTCTGTTTTATTAAACTCTTGGGAACTCATATTATGTATGAGTAGTCAAGTGGATCAGGTTAGCTTGACGAATTCTACAGGAGATATGGAGCAGGAGGCTTCGACGTGTAAATATATATCGGTTCCGATGTGTTTGTTTGGTATCTGTTTCTTGTGTACTTGAATTGTATAATTAGATAGATGTTTATAACTGTCTAATCTGTGTTGTTTATTGTGTACTCTGATGTAATAAGATACTATGTAATATTTTATGTGATACATTATATTTTATTCGTTCCGCTGTGAGTTATCTGATGTTTTTCTGTTTCTTCTTTCTCTTTCTTTTCTTCTTCTATCCCTTTCTTTCTTCAAGATGATGCGATTTCCTGAAGATAGGAAGTCGGGTCGTCTCAGGTTTAGTGGGTGTATTATAGTTTGATGGTTTATGATGGGCTAATTAATAGAACAAATAAGCCATACTTATTATAAACACATCAACTAAATTCACTAATGATCAAAAGAGAGATCATAATTTCATTTGGTTGATTTATGTGATCATGAGAAGGAAATTACCTCTAAATTGCCTTCCACTCTCATATTTTTATCCACTTTTAGCTTTTGTTAGTTTTTACATTTTTAACTTAACATAACTTCAAATCTTGGTTTAATTTGATTGAGTAGAGATTTAAAATCAAAACAATTCACTACGGATCGACCTGTACTCACCACATACTAAAATTATACGCCGTGCGCTAGTGATTATTTTTAATTAAAATTTGATCGACAGTTTTCCGATCCGATAGAAAGTTTTCCGACAAATAGTAAGATGTTCCAATGGACCTTCGGGTACATGAAGACTTGATGCCATTGCAATGGAGGAAGACCCGAAGCAAGGATAGAAAAGTCTGAAGCAAATACTAGGAGGGTGTGGAACCACTACGACTCAGACACTTGTGTTGGTAACTCCGAGTCAATCTTGGTGTCGCCCTAAGGAAGCTCATATTCTTGCAATAACCAAGGTCAAAGAAAGGGTCAACCACAAATCAAAACTATCAACTTTTCGTCGTCCATCGAGACCTTCGACCAAAGCCTATGACGATGCCACAAAAACGCCACAGGAAAGAAACTGTGACGACCCGCCCTTCTTGACCCTCGAAAATTGACACAAATAAGCCATTGTATAATATGCAGACGATTGAGTGTCGAAAAAGACAGATTGCTGAGGGAAAGAAAAAAAGAGGTAGAAGAAGAGAGAAAAACAACATCAGAATCACACAATCGCGGCGGAACAATATATTATAAATAAATGACCGATCTTTATACAAAAGAACTGTAATTGTTATATATAAAACATCAGAGTACAACATCAAACAAAAACACAACACTGGACAGTTATGATAACTTGTCCACATAGAAACTGATTATGCAGAAAACTATACACATCGAATAATACATCAAATACATAAGATACGTCTCACCATCCAGCTCATCTCATGAGCTCGACAACATCCTTTCCTATATCTATAATACTCGGTCTGACCCGAGCATTATAGTGAACTAACACTCGAGTCAGTCTGGAAAATCAGCGTGAGAAAACACACTCAATTGGATTATTAAGGTTTCCAAAATCCTTTAAAAATCAAAGGCATCTCGTAAGATCACGCCACAAATAAACATGTCGGGTTTTTACTTTACAATAACCAAAACATTTCTTATCAAATCCTCTGATATTATAGTAGTGTCTATATACAAATACTTATTCAAATAGCCGGAAATGTTGCATTCATTAAATTCCAACATACTAGGTATACAAACAAGTCCGAAGGCACTTATTGGAGATTGGGTTTCCATCAATGGTAGGGCTACTGAGGGTACCGCCCGTCAAAGTACCTGGTCCAGATCAGAGTACCGAGGATCCACCTTGATCCACTACAACACAAGACTGGAGCTACCCCTTACTGGATAGTCCGAATAAGATCACTCCGCGGTTGGGATCATCAACCGCCCACACAGCCGAATAAAAAGGGACATCTGGCAGGGATGACCTTACCCTATTTGGTTGCTAGCCACTTAACCTTGCCGCACCTTCCCGGTTTTAGCCATTCCCGGTTGATGAGGCTTGAGGCTATGCGTTACCTTTTTAGCACACATACACTTAGAATGCTAATCGCCCCCCTGACGATGTTCCGATAGCATTTGTCCATACAAGTCCGTTCCCCGTCCGAACAGAACCGAAGACACTACTCCTACTACATCCATTTTGAAATCACCCTCAGGATTAGTAGCGATTAGCCCTTGCACTTCACTGCTCCATCTTCGACTCTAAGCTCTTGTCTTCCTCACGAAAACTTTCAAACCGGATCGAAGTGGTTTCGAAAAATTAATCCCGATCCCAGTCTCTTCGAAACGATCAATGCATTGGCCAATATTGATAGTCGGTTATTTAACTATCAAATAACATCCACAAAACATCCATCAGGCCTTAATAATTTTCCAAATTATTTATTTCAATATATCTTCACAAGATATTTTTTCACACTTTAACCTTTGAAAAATAGTTTTCAAATCACTTTCTCTCGCGGAATAAATTTCCACCCAATTGTTTTATTTCCACTGAAAATCACCAAGTCTTAATACCTTAGGTTTTTAAATAATTTAAATCACTTTATCCAAAAATATACACTTTAAAACATTTTAAAATAAAATATATTTAAAACACTTTATTTAAAATACTAGTTATGAAATTTTATAAAATTTCTCATGTAAAACTTAAGCGAAAACAAATTTTAGAATAAAAGTGATTCTATAAGGTGTAAACATTAAATAATTATCTTTTAAACCATAATATTAGTTAAACCTTTAAAATAATTTACTTATATAATTAACGTAATAAATATTTACTTCAAATGTTAAAATGATTAAATAAATTTTTTCCTAAAACATTCTTTTTAAATAACTTTAAACGTAAAACTTATATATATAAAAATCTCCTTTGAAATATACTTGGTTTTATAGGGAAATACACTTCCATTTCAGTATAACCCATAAAATCCTTTATAATCATGCTTGATTTATCCCAATTTAATTTACGTCCCAAATCCCGTAAATTTCTTTCAGCAATTTAAAAATAAAACCACTTTTTATTTTTAAAACACATTTCTGTCTCCTTATAATCACTTTCAAAAAATATATACTTAAATTATTTACATCAAGGCTACTAAATTTACTCAAATAAAAATAATACTTAAGAAATTTATAAGAGTTTTGAGTAAAACTTAAACAAAAATTTCCTTTTAAAATAAAGTTATTATGTCAAATATTTTTGTTAAAATTCCTTTTTAAAAATCATAATACTAATTTACCTTTAAAAATAATTAACTATCATAATTAACTTAAATAATATTTACTTTTCTCTTAAAAATAATTAAAATAATAAATTTTCTAAAGCACATTAATTTTTTTATACTTCTAGTTTATACTTTGAAATCTTTTCTTTGAAAATATACTTAGTTTTCCAGGAAAAATATACTTCCAGCTTTTAACAATAAAATCACCTTTTATTTTTAAAATGAACTGCACCTTTTCTTATAAATTCCACCAGAATCTATACTTTCAATTTATTCACTAATAAATATTCCACTTTATTTATAAAGCAGTTTCAAATTCCATTGCTCATTTTTTTTAAGTCACGGTTTTCAAAACACTAAATCGATCTCAAACCGATTTCCTGGTTTTAAATTCCCTTTAAAATTCATTACTCAATTTATCCAATTCTCAATAATTATTTACTTAAGAATTTTCTTTTCATTTCCTTTAAAATCCAAAGCTTTATATATATTTTTCATTTCTTAAAATACCCATATATATTCAGTCAAGCATAGCATTCAATAATTTTAGCCCCAAATATAATCAATATAATCTATCACAGATCATCAAATAAATCACATCGCTGAATATAAAATAAATTCAACGTTTTGAGGAATCTAGTTGGATCCCTCCAACCTGTTTCCCTGCATCCACAGATGTTAACACAATATAAAATACCAATCCCACTTCGAGGGGGATATCGTGGTATAAAGGGTCATACGCTATTATGCGGGACGCATAGGGTCTCTTACGTTATATAATGCAGGAATATCAATCACTCCAATACACACACACACACTACTGTATAATACCACATCCAGAAAATTCAACCAATCAACCAATAATTTAAATTTAAATGGTAATTCAAATGAGTGAGATTAACTCACCTTTGATTTTACTTACACTTCGATTCAAACCGTCTTGTTTCCTTCAAGATTTCAGATCTTATATAAAATTTTATGAATTTAAATATTTGAACTAATCAAATGATCAATTACCATCTAATAAATTTTAATTAGCCAAAATTTAGTTAACTAATTATTTTTCTTATAAAAATCCTTTAGGAACTAAAATAATTAATATAAGTTAATTACACTAATTAATCTCCTTAATACACTATTTTCTAATAAAATAAAACTCCTTTCAAGTTATATATTAATTTAGAAACAGGATTTTCATAAAGCTTACTGCAAAATATTTATATACTTTTCCTTTTCTGCAATTAATCAAATAAAATCTTTTCCTAACCTATACACATGTATGTATGTATATATATTTAAAATAGAAACCTTACTGTTATATATTTTTTCTATAAAATGTATATAAATAAATTTAACAAAATAGTTTAAAATAAAATATCTCCACTGTCTTTTTTTTCCTTCCTGGTTTACATAAACATATGTTTGTAAATTAAGTTAATTGAAAGTAAGATAAAATCGAGAATACCTTATCGCCTTGCGAAGTGGAACCCTAACCTTGCCCAGCCTAATTATCTCGCTACGTCTTCTAAGACACGACGACCCGATTCGATCGAACCACGAGTTCGACGCAGCTACAGTGCCTTCCCACGCGAGCGGCCCCATCCCACCTCAACGTCGCCCAATACCTTCGAGCCATCACCAACATCGCGACACTGCCACACTCGCCCCTCGCCCGTAATTTCCACTCCCTTGCGTAAAGGCGAATCTGTCGCCCCTCGATTTCAAATGAAACTAATTTCGAGGTTCCCCTTATCGAAGTCGAAATCGACTTCGATTCACTTTTTTTAAAACGAACATTGATTTCGTGAAGTTATAGAAAAGGGGAAGAAAGAATAAAGAGGGGTCACGATTTTAACAGCCATATTTTTTTTAACTCTTAGGCTCGGCCATTATTTGATTTCTCAAAAATTCAATTGAACATGGAAGTGATTTTAAAAAGAACGAAAAGGGGAAAAGAAATGATGAACGCGTGTATGCATAGATGGCATGAACTAGAAGACAGGTGGCAAAGATATGAAAAGATACAGTCCTGATGTTAAATTAATTGACCAGTCAAAGAAAGTATATTTTAAATTTAAATTTAAATAGTCTCGAAATCGTAGCTCAAAATTCCGATCTCCTATCGAGGCGTACCGCCAGTTGTTTATAATGTTATATCCCTATTTCGAACACAATGGAAAAGGTTTTGGGTCCTAATTCGATCGTATGGAGAAGAAAGCCTTTTGGACCCAGTTATTATATTAATTTTTCAATACGAATTTCAGCGCGTTTATATATCATATGATCATTCGATCACTTCAAATGTTACGAAAATGGAAATTCGATAATAATACAATATTACGGATCTAATGAGACTGGTTTCGTCGAAATCCGAGACTATGCCTCGGAAGGGTAGTTTTAAAAATCAATTTAAATGATATATTTTTAAAACTGAACAAAACACTTTCAGACTTAAATTTAAAACTTCTATTATCTCTAGTATTACAAATATAAATTTTCCAAGCCTTTGAAATATTTTTAACCGGCTTAAAAACCAAGATTCACTATTTTAACCAATTTCCAACTATTAAATTCAATATTTTAATTGCCAAATAAACAGTGATATTTGAAATTCTAGTTAAACTAACTTCCAAATATTTAAAATCAATTAAATATTCCAATTTCCAAATATCTTAAAATCCCGGGTTGTTACATTCCTTCCCCATTAAAAGAATTTCGTACTCGAAATTGCTAGTTAAAAAGAATGATCCATAACCCATTCATCATTTTTCCCAAAACCAAATAGTTTTTCAGTGATTCCCTAAACCGATCTTTTTATTAAAGTCACATTATCACCTTTACTAACTTTCCCAAACTCAACCATAGATTACAATACATATTATTGACTCAATAATTTCAAATTATAATTCGAAACCAAATTTTAAATTATCAAATGTTCTCAAAAATTTTCTAACTTCCTAAATTTTCGAAAATTTTCGCCAGCGTCTCCTTTGCGCGGCTAGATCGGTACAACTACAAAATGCCTCTTCGGGCCCCTAAATTTCAAAAGAAAACAAAATGCCAAGTAGCTAGATCAAAAAACCATCAAATTTCATATGATAATTCAAATACATACCTTATTGTCGAGAAATTCGATTTTTATCTTCTGAAATCACAAATACCAATTTTTCCTTTGCTTTTTAATTAGTGGAAATTAGCAATAATATCCAACCATAGAATTCAAAATCATTTTATTCATTTCTTTTACAAAATTTTCAATATTAGCTTCAGTTAGGCCTGTACAATGCACATATATCATCCGTACGCAATATCAAATCTGATTGCTAGCTCGATCACACAATTTCACTTCCGAACTAGTATCGTCCACTCGACTTCCTAGTGAGGACTCAGATCTGGTTCCTTGATCAAAAACTATTATTCTCCTTGCATAGGCCTATACTGTGATAGAGAATTTTCAGAATCAATCAAAAATCCGTATCCAGAGTTCGTCATCGAAAATCGAGTGAAAAATCCCAACTCGGACCGATATAACTATCTCGAAATTCTGTGCTCGAATCTGAATCAAATCATCATGCGGATAAAATAATATACGTACATCCTAGGTATTTATCTTGATTGATTATTAGCCATATCAAATTTCTTTTTATTCACATTTATTTTGATTTTCATTCACTTATTCACAATCATACCATTTCACAACTTTCTTAACCTTTATTAAGTATTAACTAAGAATATTTTTCCAATACCAAATTTTACTTAAAAATTTCACCATTTCTTCTTAAGTTCAATATAAATATTTTACACACTTAAATATTTATTTTTCACTTCACCACTTTATCTTTCACATCTATTTTTATTTAACTTAAATTTTTAATTCTATTCTAAATTCAATTTATCTTTAATTCTTATTTATTTCCAACTTTTACTTATTTTAGTTCCCTCGAACAAATTCTACAATTTCAGTTTACTTAACACCATTTAAATTGATTCCCATCTTCAATTTCAATTCCAGTTCAATCTACTTACAAATTTAAATTAATTTGTTCATTCACAAATTTATTTCCAACTTAATAAATTTTATTACAATGACCATTTCATTTTTCCTACTTAGACCAAAATTTACTTTTATTTAACTTGACTTAGTTAAATTACATTTCCATTTAAATTTTTAAACTTCCATAAGTTTTTCCAACTTATTTAATTCCATTCACTACTCTCTTTAAATTTACTTCATTTAATGGGTTTACTTTTCCAACTTATTTTGTTTTCATACTCATTTTAATTTAACTCTTCTTAAGTTAAATTTTATTCTAAAAAAATTTCAAATCTTATAAGTTTCCAAACTCATTTATACTCCATAAACATTTTAAATAAGATTCCAGAGTCTTTTAACAATTACTCAACATTTCAAAACCATTTTTGAAATCAATTATATACATAATTCAATTGCATATCAAATTATCCTTTGAATTTTAAAATGAAACCCAGTTTTGCAAACAACTTCAATTCAAAACCTCCAGGCAACAATTCCTCTCTTGGAAACTCGAAAATTAACATCGATGATGTTGAAGTCATCACCGAAGTTATTTTCCAACGACCGAAGTGATTTTAGTGCTTTTACTCTTTAAAATATTTTCAAATATTTTTAATTCCAAATCCCCTCAGATTTCATTCCCAATTCAAAAATATTTTCGAATAATATCACAATTATTCCTCCAAAGCCTTTGAAAACCATTTTCAAACCTAAAGGAATTTAAATCTTTCCCAAAATTTCAAATTTCAAATCCTTCCAATCTATATTCAAATATTACCCTAGAATTTTACCTCATTTCAATTATAAATCACATTTATAATTTACAATTATGGATTCCATATTTATGTGAATTTATTCTTAGCTTTTCGTTATGATTTCATTTTCTTATTTTAATTCTCACAGCAATAATGATAATACTAAATATTATCACTTCCTAACAACCAAGCAACCATATACTATAATTGTTAGCACCAGAATTGGTCATTATCGCTCTTGAGAAAGATTATGTAGAGGATTAATGAAGAAAGTAAATTAAAATAGAGAATTGTATGCTAAATTAAATGCAAAGACAAGAACACCGGATTTATAGTGGTTCGGCATAACTGCCTACGTCGAATTTGAAGTTAACCTTTATTGCTTTACTCAACGATTGATTACAGATACAATCCGTACACCAACTACTTGAATACAAATGCTAAGTAACAAGAATGAGTCTTGAATGCGGCAGAGTCTCCTCAGTGTTCTCGAAAAAAGGTCCCTTTAACTGTGCCCCGATCCTTCTATTTATAGATGAAGATGGGTTGAACATCCCTCATGGGCCTAGGAGTAAGATACCTCGGCTCGTAGTAAGTGACTTCTGTACGCGGAGCCACAAATGCCGTACGGCAATGCCAAACCATATATCCAGGCGGAACGGCATTCATATGCCGATCGCGGAAGATATGCCAAACGGTATCTGCATGCCGATCGAGACAGTGTGCTGAGTGAAGAGTGTAGGCCAAACGAGACCTGTGCCGACCGAGACTTGATGCCGGTCGAGGGGAGATACCGAACGAGACTTTATGCCGAACGAGGCTCATGCCGAACGAGGTGAAATGTCGAACGACCTTGCTATGCCGAGCGAGGTGAAATGCCGAAGGACCTTGCTATGCCGAGTGAGGTGAAATGCCGAACGACCTTGCTATACTGAGCGTTGTGAAATACCAAACGACCTTCCCATGCCGAACGAGGCCTTGTGCCAAGCGACCTCCTTATGCCGAACGAGGCAGGATACCAAGCGACCTCTCTAGCCGAGCGACCCCTCGATGCTGAATGACCTTTCCATGCTGAATGAATCCTTTTGCCGACTGCACATCTATGCCAAACGATGCTCTATGCCGAGCGAGGGGAGATGTGCCGAATGAGGCCTGTGCCAAGCCTCTTGTTATGTGGTCAAACAAACGGGTAACACTTGCCCTCCAAAGTGTATCATGTGGAGAACATGATGCGCTTTGAACCATGAGTACTCCACGTTTTTCTTTAAGCCCTTATTCTGTCCTCACCATGGTGATCTCCTAAATGCCGAACGAGGCACTGAATGCCAAATGACATATAGATGCCGAACGACATTGGATGCCGAATGACATATGGATGCCGAACGGCATTGATGTCGAACGAGGGAGGTGCCTTGACTGGTTCTACCGGTCACTATCCATTCATCTTCCCTCGTTCCTATATAACTCAACTCTTCTTTTCTTTTCCCTTTTTACTTTTTACCTCTGCTCTAACATCTTCACGAACCAACCTCCCTCCAGACTTTTTCCAACACTTCAATCTTCTTCTCGACTCCCGAGTTCCACACGTTACATCTCGACTGCCTTCAATAACAAATCCGAGAGGACTCCACTTCAAAATCGAGCACACCATTAGACCTCGACCCCTTCTTCTAGGTATGAACTCTTCATTCACTTGACTCTCTCTGAATAGAGATTTTAAACGAGACTTGAATCTACGACCTTCCTATAAACCATTAATAATGGAAGTCGCGTAGATAAGGAAGGTGGATTTGAAGTTTTAGACGTGCCTTAGGATTAGATGGAGAGGAAGTAGAAGAGGGTATCGACTCAATAGGGGTCGGTGAGGATTGATACTCTTGATCGAGGGCAGCATGCGATTTGAAGTAGTGTTCGATTGGCTATTTAGGAGGATGTTTAATTTGTCTGAAGAAAGGTGTTGGAAGAAGACGTATGGATGGGGCTCGGCGTGACTTCATCATGCCGAACGATGTGAGGGTGTGTAGGAGTAAAGTTGAGGTTGGGTAGAGTGCCGAATGAGGTGGCTCGGCATGACTTGCTGGATGACTTGTCTGTGCCGAGCGGTAGAGAGGATGTGTAGGAATGAAGTTGGCGTTGAGGGCAAAGTGCCGAGCGATGCGGCTCGGCATGTCTACGGTACGACATGATTGCGGTTCGGCATGTCTTGCCGCATGTCGAACGGTAATGATGGATGGTAGGAGAGTGGTGTACAACAACAACACTAGTCGAACATAATGCATAGTTGACTCAACCTATTTTTTATGCCCGAACATATGACAGTGAATAAGCACGAGGACTTAAGCAATTAAGCATATCGGACAATCCAGACTGATAACTCCTCTATTGTGACAAATATAAACCTGGATTTATCTTGATTAAAACGGATAATAACCTTCAACGTATAGTATCGATCTCGAATTTTAAACAACAACCACCTTACGATAAACTTTCGGATACGGTCAGCGATGATGGTCTTCAGAGATGAAAGTCCAAAGCTTAACTTTACTTCATCAACTCTGTGACTTTTAATTTATTGGCACTTATATTTGAATCATAGCACTGTTCACAAACAACACGGGGGGAGTATTTTTGTCGTTAAGTCTAATGTCGATTGTTTTTCAAGTATAGTTCAAACAGGTATTTCATCAGATTCTACGTACATTAGAGATGTTTAGGAAATCAAGTTCTACCATGATCTCGGACAGACCTGGGCCATCTTCTCAACAAGAAGTAGTTAGGATTACAAATCCGTCGACTACTCCTGTTCAAGACGTGTCGAGCCCTATGATCGCTTCCGTTGACTTAACACTTGATGCCCTAGATGCAGTGATCTTTTTAGACAATCCGATCGATTCTCAAGCCACAAGAATTAACGAAAGCGCTCTTCGATGCATATGCTCGGTGCATGGGATTCCTTTCGATGATGTGTTGGTCCCATCAAGGCAAGATCGTCCTTACCTGCCTCCATTCGGATACACAGCCTGCAATAGATTTATGCATTAGGTAGGTAGCGTGCCGTCATTCAACTCCTTCCTCCGTGATCTGTTACAGTATATTGAGATCACTCCATCACAACTACATCCAAACAGTCATGCATTCATATATGGCACGTGCATTCTCTTCATGAGCGTCATCTTCAGGCTCCCGACTCCTGGCGATATCTGTTATATTTATCGGTTCAAGAGATGATCGGACAGCCCATCTTTTTTATTTCTCGAACCACACAACAAGTGTCAAATTCTGACCGGGGCGTGGAGCAAATTTGCTCACTATAAGCACGAGTGGTTCTACGTGCGCTGCCCCCTGGCTTCATAAGAAGATGGGTAGAAGGAAGTAAGTTTCTTTTCTAGATTAACACTTGCATTCGATGGTGATTGCTCCTTTTCTAACACTTTATCTACTTCTACAGGTGTTAGCCCACATCCTGAAGGCTCTGGGTACTCTGAAGCCGTTGAGGCTATTTGAGCTATCCCCACAGGAGACCGAGACATTAGATATCTTATTTCGAATGAATCGCTCTCGAAGTTTGGGCTGTTGGCGGCAGGCCGCTGGATAAGACTTTCCCCAGGTGCCACCATAGCGGGGTCTGCTTTGGGCAAAGGAAAGAAGCAAGTCGGGCCTTCAACATGCCCCTGATACATCTGTGGAGGGGGAGATTAAAGAAGCTGAAACGCCCGAAGTACATGGCGAGAATATTAGCCCTGCTCGGGAGCCGGTAGTCGAGGTGCACGATATCGAAGTAACACCCCCTGCGAAGGAAAAGAAAAAATTGACTTACAAACTAAGAAAGAAGACAACAACGGAACTTCTAAAGTCACCATCACCCCGATGGAGAGAGAGCCTTCTCCTCAACGCTTGGAAAGTTCATTGAAAGGCCTGTCAGACCTCACTATTCCCGATGACTTGCTTAACTATGGCTTCAATGATCCAGAAGCGCTTAAACTTCATTTGCCCACAAGAGGTGATGCAGGTGCTCAGGCCCATGTTCAGGGAGAAAAAACTCCCATAAGTAGATATAAAGGAACTAGTCTGTTGGGGGAAACACTAGGACATACACAGACACATGCACTTCACGTTGCACTTAAATTTTTTCCATCGCTCTACTCTTTGGTTGTTATTCAAATTCTATGCAGGTGATATGGGACGTACACACGGACTCGATCGATTTCGCAGGTCATCTATCTTCCGCCACTTTGGACGAGACTCGGGCTTCGAAAGACGTCAGGATAGAGATGATGATAGCGACAGGGATTATCACTCCCAAGATTCATCATCTTAAAAGAAAACTTATCATCAGCCTTCGTACTAATCTTCCTTCTCACTCGGAGCAAGGCAGGGAGAAATACGCCGCAAGGGGTCCCGATCCGATGCCCCTTGTAATCAACACTTTGGTTTTTCCAGCACACGGCAATCCCGAGAGCCCACAAGAAGACTGAACTCTCAAAACCATCTCCTCATATTCCCGCAATAGATCTGACGATATCGGAGAGGCTAGCCGAGATTAAGGCCCCTAAATATTCTTCGATGGTCTGAAGTTTCTCCCGGCGATTCATCACATTCCGAGAGACGTCAAACAGAGCGTTATTGCTTGCAATAACGACATCTATGTTCAACATGACGCGTTTGTCCATCTAGCCGAAAAAGTCTCGAAAGTCTCTGTTGAGCGTCAACACAAAATTAATCGCCTGAAGCTTAAATCCATTCATGATAAAGACATTATCAAAGCTCAAGATGAAGAGCTCTCTTCGTACAAGTCTCAACTCAAATCTGCCCAACAAAGTGCTAAAGATACTGCGAAGGACGTCATTCGTTTGGAAATGACGCTTAAGAAAGAAATTGACGAAGCGGTCCAACGCTGTGGGGCTTTGGCTTTAGAGAAGGATTCTATTCAAAAGGAAAGGGATGCATTTGCCCTCCGAGTCAAAGAGTTGGAAGGTCAACTCGACAAAGAGAGAGGAAAAAACTGCTGCCTAGGAAGAGTCACAACAATATTGCGACGAGATTGTTGCTACATGGCTCCTGAAGCAAAGCTCGACGACGAGCTCTGTAAGGTCGGGATGCTAAAGGATGAACCCTATGAAGAGGTTAAGAGAATAGCATTCCGTGGAGATTGACTCTTTCATTGAGGCGGCTATAGAGGCTGGCAGGGAGGAGATTAAGTGCATGTTCGACCCACTTATAACAGAATACAACGCCCGTGTCCTCATGCATCAGGACTTAACTTTTCTTGGCAATGGCTACCTCGAATCTCTAGCCGAGGCATGGGAGACTTTAATAAAGATCAGGAACGTCAAAGCTAGGCACCGAAGAGGTTGACGAGGAGGCTTTGGTGAAAGAATTTCTTAGGGGGACCGATCCTTCAGACTTGTTTGCAGCGAAGGCCCTCTACTGCAAAGGTTCCTCCTCATCTAAAGGAAAAGATGTCATTGCCGGTCCGTCTGAAACCGAGTCTCCAGCCCTTCCTCCTACTCAACCGGCTGATCGGCCAATAGTCGATCCATTCGAGCAACATTTTGGTTATGACCCAGAAGACCCTGGCCTTAGCATTCAGGTTCTATCTCTCATTCCAGAGGGTGAGACTCCTTGGACGGTTGAGAGCCAGTAAGAAGCCAGTACATAACTCTTCTTTTTAAAGTTTAAAGAGCCATCATTTTCGATGAGAGATTATTGTATTCTAATGTTTGTCTCTTGTGATTTTGCGCAGGCCATTCTAATCCTAGACCAAATCCAAGGAGTGATGACACCAAGGAGGAGAAGGGGAAAGTGAGCGAAGCTACTCACATGGGAGAGACACCCGGTCCAGATGCTCAAGTGATTGAGGCACTTGACGAGGACAAGTCTAAGACTTCGTCTCCTGTTGAAGAAAGTTATGAAATTGAGATCACAAGTGCCTCTGGACACATTTTAAAAATGAGCATGAAGGAGCAGCTCGCGGAGGAAAAGAAAGCGACAGCTGCAATCAAAGTCGAGCCCCGAGTCGTGGACCTAGATGATCTTTGAACAAGCCTTTAAAGGTCATCCTCCTTGTTGGGTCCAGGCCACTAGAGGTCCCTCGTTCTTCCTCAGTTGTCACCTCCCCATCAAGCAAAACTTCCAAGAGAAAACGCTTGGGGGAGGAGTCGTCAGAGAAGACGAAGGAGGAAAAGAAACCGAAGAAATCAAAGAAGTAGCTGTTAAACTCGTTCAACGAGAGTCAACTTAGATTATGTAATTATTTTTATTTATTTTCATAGTCAATGTAGATAGACTTTTGACCTCAAGTTTTGAAGGAGTTGTAGTAGAACCCCATTTTGGATTAATAAATAAAGTTTAGTTTCTTTGTCTTTCAAATGACTTTTGTTGTTTAGCTTTCTGTATAACTGCGGTCGAAACTTGAGCTATTGTGAGTTATATAAACCCCAATTCATTTTCATATAACTCGGAAATTCTTTGGAGTTATACATCCCTTATTCCACGTTTCAGGTACTTAGAATATTTTTTAGCCTGTACACTAGGGACTTGATGTCTTCAAGTCATTTGCACTCTAGTCCACACTCTGGGGAGTTAGAGATTTTTAGTCGTTTATACTCTAATCCGCACTCTGGGGACTTAGAGTACTCCAGTCCGCACTCTGGAGACTTGGAGATTTTTAGTTGTTTATACTCTAGGCCGCACTCCGGGGACTCAGAGTACTCCAGTTTGCACTATAAGGACTTGAGATTTTAGTCGTTTATACTCTAGTCCGCACTCTGGGGACTCAGAGTACTCCAGTCTGCACTCTGGGGACTTGGAGATTTTAAGTCGTTTATACTCTAATCCGCACACTGGGGACAGAGTACTCCAGTCCGCACTCTGGGGACATGGAATGTTAGGTCGTTTATACTCTACTCCGCACTCTGGAGACTCAGAGTACTCCAGTCCGCACTCTGGGGACTTGGAGATTTTAAGTCGATTATACTCTAGTCCGCACTCTGAGGACTTAGAGTACTCCAGTCCGCACTCTGGGGACTTGGAGATTTCAAGTCGTTTATATTCTAGTCCGCACTCTAGGGACTCAGAGTACTCCAGTCCGCACTCTGGAGACTTAGAGATTTTATGTCGATTATACTCTAGTCCACACTCTGGGGACTCAGAGTACTTCAGTCCGCACTCTGGAGACTTGGAGATTTTAAGTCGTTTATACTCTAGTCCGCACTCTGAGGACTTAAAGTACTTCAGTCCGCACTATGGGAAGTGGGGACTTAGAGATTTCATGTCGTTTATACTCTAGTCCGCACTCTGGGGACTCAGAGTACTCCAGTCCACACTTTGGGGACCTGGAGATTTTAAGTCATTTATACTCTAGTCCGCACTCTGGGGACTCAGAGTACTCCAGCCCGCACTCTGGGCACTTGGAGACTTTAAAGTGTTCGTGCACGTTCATACGTCAGACAAAATAATATAACTCTAGTTGTTTGCCATAGTATTATCATATACAGAAACATCAATAATTCATGGAAAAGATGGCTTCAAGCCTTTATTAATGAAAACAAGCTAAATTGTCTTATTACATGCCGAAAACTAATAATCAACGAAATAAAAATATGCTGGAAATAATTGCAACTAAAATATGGAAGAAATAGACTAAGTGTAATAATGCCGCAGATATTCGCTATTCCATGCTCGGGGGAGTGTTACACCATCAATGGTCGCTAGCTTCAAAGTTCCCTCTCCAAGCTTTCGTTCAATGACGTACGGACCTTCCCATGTAGGATTCATATGCAACGGGACTGGGAAAACTTGTTTCAAAACGAGGTTACCTATATCGAAGACTCTTGGCCGGACTTTTTCTTCATAATATCGAGGGACTCGGTGTCTATATGCGACCGCTCTTAAATCAGCTTCTTCATGTTTTTCATCAATGAAGTCCAGCGATTCTAGCAAAAGATCCTGATTCATCTTAGGGTCATAATGAGTCACCCGATGTGATGGAACTTCAAGTTCTACGGGTATAACGACTTCCATGCCATATGCCAATGCGAATGGAGTGTGGCCAGATGCGGACTTGTGGGTGGTTCTGTAAGCCCAAAGCGCTGTTGAAGTCCATCCACTCACTTGCCTCTAGCCTTTTCCAAACGCTTTTTCAATATGGACTTGATTACTTTGTTCACGACTTCCACATGTCCATTGGATTTTGGATGAGCAACTGCTGCAAACCTTTTTTCAATGCCATACTTTTGACAAAATTCTTTGAACTCCTTGCTTTCAAATTGAGTTCCGTTGTCTGTAATGATAGTCTGTGGAAGGTCAAAACGACATATAATGTTTCGTACAACGAAATTAATGACCTTTTTGGTGGTGATCGTGGCCAAAAGCTTTGCTTCTGCCCACTTAGTAAAGTAATCGACCGCAACTATCATGTATTTCGCACCACCTTTGAATATGGGTAAAGAACCGATTATGTCAATTTCCCACATTGCAAACGAACAGGGACTAACCATTTGCGTAAGTTCCGTTGGCGAAGCTCTCAGGATTTTGCATACTTTTGGCACTTGTCGCATCTCCTTACATAGTCTACAACGTCCCGATTTACAGTTGGCCAATAGTATCCACAGCGGAGGATTTTCTTTGCTAATGTCTGCCCCCCAGTATGGTCATCACATTCTCCTTCATGGACTTCCTTCAGGACTCGTTTTATCTCATCGTGGGCAATACACCGAAGTAAGGGGGTTGAGAATCCCTTCCGATACATTATTCCGTCCTGCATTACATATCGCGAAGCCTTACGAATGACTTGTCGTCTTTCGCTCCTTCTTATGGGCAAGACCCCGTGCAACAAGTTTGCTTGAATGTGGTCATCCATGATTCCTTCTCAATTTATGTTTCTAACACGAAATCTACCTCCATCATATTTATATTCGGAGTATGTAAGGTTTCAGCAGGAACTAATCCCATTTGTTGTGCATCGCCAGTGCTCGCAAATTTTGCGAACGAATCGGCTTCTCTGTTTTGTTCATGTGGGACATGCAAAATATCATGATATTCTAGATTTGCTAGAAGCTCGTGAACCCATGCAAGGTATGGGGAATGTCTCTGTCCCTTCGCTTGATAGTCCCCCCGCACCTGGTATACCACCAGTTGTGAGTTACAAAGATTTAAACCGATTTTACTCCTAGTTCTCTGATAAGTCTCAAGCCAGCAATCAAAGCTTCATACTCGGCTTCATTATTTGTCATTGGGAATTCGAGCTTCAACGCATAACAAACTGATCGGTTTTCAGAAGTCACAAGAACTATGCCAGTCCCCGAGCAATGGTCGTTAGATGCATCGTCGGTGTACATCTTCCATCGAACTAGAGGTATGACATTGTGACTGATCGATTCTTCTAACACGGTGAATTCAGCAATGAAGTCTACTAGTGCTTGCCCTTGTATAGCCCTTCATGGAAGGTAGGTAATATCGAACTGACTCAACTCAATATTCCATTTTAACATCCTTCCAGAGGTTTCTGGTCGTTAGAGTACCTGTTGCAAGGTTTGGTCGGTATAAACACTGATCGAATGTGCCTGAAAGTACGAACGAAGCTTGTGTGATGCAATCACCTAGCAAGAGGTTAGTTTCTCAATCTTAGGATAATTTCTTTCTTCCCCTATCAAACATTTACTGACATAGTACAGTGGCTTTTGAACTTGGTTCTCCTCGCGAACCAAAGCCGTACCGATAGCATGTTGGGACACAGCCAAGTACACATACAACATTTCATGGTCTACTGGTTTCGATAGCACCGAAGGACTTTCTAAATGCCTTACCAGAGCTCGGAACGCTTCCTCACAGTTAGATGTCCATTCAAAATTTCTCTTTCATTTCTTTATTGCATCGAAGAAAGGAATACGTTTATCTGTGGCTCTGGATATGAATCGACTCAGCGCGACAACCTTTCCATTCAAGCTTTGTACTTGCTTTATAGTTCTGGGTACTTGTATGTCTCGAATAACTTGAATCTTTTCCAGGTTAGCTTTGATTTCCCATGCGTTTACAATGAAACCTAAGAACTTACCTAATGCAATGCCGAAGGAACACTTCATAGGATTGATTTTCATTCCATAATGTCTGAGTATATCAAACATCTCCACTACGTATCGAATGTGGTCGTTTGACTGCCTTGACTTCACGAGCATGTCATCCACATAGACTTCCATTTTTCTACCAAAGTGGTCTTTAAACATTCGATTCACCTGACGCTGATAAGTTGCTTCTGTGTTTTTCAATCCAAAAGGCATCACTACATAGCAATATAGCCAAACATTTGTGACAAAACTAGTTTGTTCTTGATCTGGAATGTGCATCGGGATCTGATTATATCCGTAGTAGGCATCCATAAATGACAGTAACTCGTGTCCAGCCGTTGAGTCGACCAGCTGGTCGATTATAGGTAAAGGGAAACTATCCTTCGGGCATACTTTGTTTAAATCAGAGTAATCTACACAAGTTCTCCACTTCCCATTTGCTTTCCTCACAAGCACAGGGTTAGACACCCATTCAGGGTAGAGGGCATCCTGGATGAACCCATTGGCTTTAAGTTTGCCCACCTCCTCTCTGAGAGCAGCGGACCTCCCCAGGTCCATGCCTCTCCTTTTCTGTTTCAAAGGAACGTACTTCGGGCCTATGTTCAACATATAATTTGCAATAGCGAGAGAAATCCCGCACATATCAAAATGTGTCTAAGCGAAAACATCCATGTTCGCTCGAAGGAAATCGATAAGATCCTCGGTCACTGAAGGGTCGAGTTGTGAACCAATTTTGAGTATTTGTGATGGGTCATCTCGGCTGACTGGAATGTCAATCGTTAGTTCAGCCGGTGCCGCATTCGCTTCCCTGGGTTCCCTATCATCATCTCTCGGATCTTATGTCTCTATGGATCTGGGAGTGGGCCCGAGAAAGGGCTTGGGCACAACTTGTCAATCATCAGTATTCCGAATGCGGATGGAGCTGTACGCAACCTTTCCTTTCTCTCTCTGTTGGGCCTCTCTCAGCTCAGCCACATAACTTGCGCGACCGGTTGCCTAATCGCCATGCACCACACTAACTCCTTTGTCTGTCGGGAACTTCAAAGTCAAACCCCACGGGGCCAAAGCTGCCCTAAACTCCGCAAGGGTCGGCCGACCCAGAAGCACATTATATGGAGAATCAACATCCAACACTATAAACGGTAGGATTCGCACCCTCCTACGTTCTCCTTCTCCCAGTTCAACTGGTAACTCAACATACCCCACTGCATTAGTTATTGCACCATTAAACCATGGATACGGGCTTTAGATGGCTTTAAATCTTTTGTCTCCATCATCATTAGGTCGTATGCCTTTTTGAAGATGATGTTAATGGAACTTCCACAATCAATTAAAATTTTCTTCACATATGCTGGCCCGATCGTCGCAGATATGACCGTTGGGTCGATGGTAGGAGCCTCCGCCTTGTCCACATCTCGACTCCTAAATACTATGTCATCTGTCATCATGCGCTGCTACTTAGGGGGGATCCCATCCTCCACATTCGAACAACCCTCATAATCTGCATGCCTTAAGGAGTTAGCATATCTCTCCATCTTTTGGATTCTTGTCTGCAGGGTAAGGTCGACTGACTATCGTGTTTATGACCAATCTACCCACGGTTCGGGCAGGTTCCTTCGGTTGGCGTGGCGCCGGCTTGCGTCCGGGGTCTGATGTTCCTTGCTTACCCTCCTGTGTCTTCTTGACAAGCTCATGCAATTTTTTCTGTCTAATCAGTTTCTCTATGGCATCATGGAGGTGTCTACACTCTTCCGTATTATGACCATAATTCTCATCGAAGCGGCAATACTTCCCAGTCCTCTTTTGTTCCTCTATTGACTCTTTTGGGCACGACTTTCTGTACTGGAAAGTATTATAAGTTGACAGACAAATATTCTCAAGAGATGCATTTAGTGGGGTGTATTCATTGTAGGTCGGAATCCTTCGCTTCCATTTGCCTGCTTCTCTTTTCGTTCCGAGATTTCCTACTCCGGACCCTTTAGATTCCTAGGCTTGCTCTGGACATTGACTTGAACCTTTCTCGAGTTGTCATCGGATTGTTTCATGGCGATGTTACTTTTCACAGTCTCCTGAATAGGACCTGGTTCCTTACTCGCCTCGTCCATCTAGCTTCCTCCCTCCTTATGAATTGATGATCCTTTAAATAGAAACGCTCCAGAAGTAGTTGAAGGCTTTCCTGCCAACTAGTCTCCAAACTCTGAATCCAGATCCACACCTCGCATTACCGCCATTAGAATTACATGGTCGTTAGGGTTGCTAACTTCAGTAGCCGCAACATGAAATATCTACAAGTACTCTTTCAATGACTCCCCCGGAGCCTGGATTACACTAGATAAGGGCATTACATCCTTGGGACGAGTGGCGTGTATCCTGAATTGTTCTACAAACTTCATTGCCAACTCATCAAAGCTGGATATAGACTGTGGGGGAAGTCGAGCGAACCACATGGTGGCGATTCTGGATGAAGTGACTGGGAAGCATCTACACTTGGTTGCATCATTCACTCCAGTCGAATCCATCATCCATTCATACCTCATCACGTGCTGCCTAGGGTTGGTCTTTCCTTCATAGGCCGGGATAGTTGGCATGCTAAACTTCCTAGGGTACTCGACCCGTAGAATAGTATCCGTGAATGGAGTATGACTCCTACATATCCTCCAATCTTCATTGGTCAAGCCTTGATTCTATGTCATCAACTGTCTGACCATAGCCGATAAGTATGGAGTTTGTATGGAGGATGGAAGGTTGGACATTGTTCTATGGGACCGCTTAGGTTGGTGTCTCCTCTGTTGGCGGTTTGCCAAGCTGTATCTTGAGGACCAGCTTCATTGGGGTCTTAGTGAGCCGAACGTCCAGTCTCCACACGTGCTCCAACTCCTAATTTTACCATTCCGTCTTTGGTGTGGTCTCCAAGATGTAAGTGATCCCTAGTTGATCGATCAATAGCACCTGCTTGTTCAGTTTCCGTTTTGCGACATCTACGCTTGGGAGGTTCGTTGAACAAGGTCGAACTGTCAGATGAAGAATAAAGAACGAGGCTACCTCCAGCATTCTGATGTTGTTGCTGAGTAAGCTGAGTCATGAGGTTAGTGTTAGCTTGAATTTGTTCAGCAAGCTATCTCTTGTTTTCCATGAGTTCTCTCATCAGGTCGTTGAACTCCGTCCTAGTAACAACCTCCGTCTGGTTATGGGTTCCAGCCGTCCCTACACAAAGATTAGCTTGCTGGTTGCAAGGTCCTATCTGTTATATGCTAGCAGTCTCGTTGACGTTCGCTTTTTGAGAGGCAGATTTGGTACGTGATCTTCCTATAGTAGAGTTTTTGATAGAAACTCTGAGTAGATTCAACGGACGTCCTGTGAATGACTTGGATCTCCTTTGGGGGATTATTCAATCCAGCAGTGGCAAAGTTAATCCTAGTGGCCTGAGTTCATTTCTCAATGAAAAGAACCAAAATGTTAGCACCAGAATTGGTCACTAACACTCTTGAGAAAGATTGTGTAGAGAGATAAATGAAGAAAGTAAATTAAAACAGAGAATGGTATGCTAAATTAAATGCAAAGACAAGAACACCGGATTTATAGTGGTTCGGTGTAAATGCCTACGTCCACTTTGAAGTTAATCTTTATTGCTTACTCAACAATTGATTACACATACAACCCATACACCAACTACTTGAATACAAATGCTAAGTAAAAAACGAGTCTTGAATGCGGCAGTGTCTCCCCAGTGTTCTTGAAAAAAGGTCCCTTTAACTGTGCCCCTTCCCTTCTATTTATAGATGAAGATGGGCTGGACTTCCCTCATGGCCTAGGAGTAAGATACCTCGGCCCGTAGTAAGTGACTTCTGTACACTGAGCCACAAATGTCGAACGACAATTTATGAACCATATATCCAGGCCGAACAGCATTCGTATGTCGATCGAAGAAGATATGCCGAACGGTATCTACATGCCGATCGAGATAGTGTGCTGAGTGAAGAGTGAAGGCCAAACGAGACCTATGCCGACCGAGACTTGATGCCGGTCGAGGGGATATGGCAAAGGAGGCTTTATACCGAATGAGGCTCATGCCGAATGAGGCTCATGCCGAACGAGGTGAAATGCCGAGCAAGGTGAAATGCCGAAAGACCTTGCTATGCCAAGCGAGGTGAAATGCTGAATGACCTTGCTATGCCGAGCGGTGTGAAATGCCGAATGACGCCTTGTGCCGAGCGACCTCCCTATGCCCAATAAGGCAGGATGCCGAGCGACCTCTCTATGCTGAACGACCCCTCGATGCGAACGACCTTTCCATACTGAACGAGGCCTTGTTCCGACTGGCACATCTATGTCGAACGATGCTCTATGCCGAGCGAGCGGAGGTGTGCCGAACGAGGCCTGTGCCGAGCCTCTTATTACATGGTCAAAAAACCGGGTAACAATAATAATTTATAAAAATTATTTATTTTATATACAAAATAATTTGGGCAAAATTAATTCATTTACCCCCTTTCAGAAAAAAAACTGTGTCTATTTGTCTAGTTTAAGAGTTTAGAAATCCTTGTCGATATAGTTGTCCAGACTGCACCGACTAGAACTTATAAACACTCAATCGATAAGTAGACAAAATATAAATATTCACTAACAAATACGCGCTCATATCTATTAATACACTCAAACTTATTCTAGAGTACTACTGACTCTATCTTAGGTGAGTAATTCCTCCACTAAAGTCTAGGTTATTGCCAACCAAAGCTCTGATACCACAGTGACAACCCGCCCTTCTTGACCTTCGAAAATCGATACAAATACGCTACTGTATAATATGCTGACGATCGAGTGCCGGAAAAGGCAGATTACCGAGGGAAAGAGAGAAGGAGGTAGAAGAAGAGAAAAACAAAACAACATCAGAATCTCACAATCGCAGCAGAACAATATATGATAGATAAATGACTGATCTTTATACCAAAGAACTGTAAATGTTAAATATATACATCATCATAGTACAACATCAAACAAAAACACAATATTGGATTGTTATGATAACTTGTCCACATAAAAATTGATTATGCAGCAAACCATAAACAGCGGATAATACATCAAATACGCGTGATACATCTCGCCATCTAGCTCGTCTCTTGAGTTCCACAGCACCCTTTCCTTTATCTATAATACTCGATCTGATCAAGCATTATAGTGAAATACCACCCGTGTCAGTCTGGAAAACTAGCGTGAGAAAACACACTCAATTGGATTATTAAAGTTTACAAAATCCTTTAAAAATCAAAGGTACCTCGTAAGACCACACCATAAATAAACATGTCGGGTTTTTACCTTACGATATCCAACACATTTCTTATCAATTCCTTTGATATTATAGTAGTGTCTATATATAAATACTTATTCAAATAGCCGAAATTGTTACATTTATTAAATTCCAGCATAATAGGTATACAAACAAGTCTGAAGGCACTATTGGAGATTGGGTTTCGCCCGTCATAGTAACTGGTCTTGATCAGAGTATCGAGGAGCCACCCTGATCCCCTGCAACACAAGACCGAAGCAACCTCTTATTGGATAGTCCGAATAAGAACACCCAGCGGTTGGGATCAGCAACCACCCACAAGCCGAATAAAAAGGGACATTTAGACAACGATGATCTTACCATAATTGGTTGCTAGCCATTTAGCCTTGCTGCACCTCCCCTGTTTTAGACATTCCCGGTTGATGAGGCTTGAGGCTATGCGTTACCTTTTTAGCACACATACACTTAGAGTGCTCATCGTCCCCCTGACGATGTTCTGATAGAATTCGTCCATACAAGTCTGTTCTCGGTCTGAATGAAACCGAAGGTACTACTCCTACTACATCCATTTTGGAATCACCCTCAGGATTAGTAGCGTTTAGCCCTTGCACTTCACTGCTCCATCTTCGACTCCAAGCTCTTGTCCTCCTCATGAAAACGTTCAAATCGGATCGAAGTAGTTTTCGAAAAATTAATCCTGATCCTGGTCTCTTCGAAATGATCAATGCATTGGCCAATATTGATAGTCGGTTGTTTAACTATCAAATAACATCCACAAAACAACCATCAGGCCTTAATAATTTCCCAAATTATTTATTTCAAAATATATTCGTAAGATATTTTTCCATACTCAACACTTTGAAAAATTGTTTTCAAATCACTTTTTCTCTCATGGAATAAATTTCCATCCAATTATTTTTATTTCCACTAAGAATCACCAAGTCTTAATACCTTAGGTTTTTAAATAATTTGAATCACTTTATCCAAAAATATATACTTTGAAATATTTTAAAATAAAATTTATTTAAAACACTTTATTTAAAATACTAGTAATGAAATTTTATAATAATTTCTCATGCAAAACTTAAGCCAAAACAAATTTTAGAATAAAAGTTATTCTATAAGGTGTAAATATTAAATAATTATCCTTTAAACCATAATACTAGTTAAACCTTTAAAATAATTTACTTATACAATTAACTTAATAAATATTTACTTAAAATGTTAAAATGATCAAATAATTTTTTTCCTAAAACATTCTTTTTAAATAACTTTAAACTTCCAACTCATAAATAAAAAAATCTCCTTTGAAAATATACTTGGTTTTATAGGGAAATACACTTCCATTTCAGTATAACCCATAAAATCCTTTATAAATCTTGCTTGATTTATCCCAATTTAATTTACATCCCAAATCCCATATATTTCTTTCAACAATTTGAAAATAAAACCACTTTTTATTTTAAAACACATTTCCATCTCCTTATAATCACTTTCAAAAAAACACATACTTAAATTATTTACACTAAGGCTACTAAAGTTACTTAGATAAAAATAAAGTTATTATTCTAACTTTTAACGATAAAATCACCTTTTATTTTTAAAATGAATTGCACCTTTTCTTTTAAAATAAAGTTATTATATCAAATATTTACGTTACAATTCCTTTTTAAAAATCATAATACTAATTTACCTTTAAAAATAATTAACTACCACAATTAACTTAAATAAATATGTACTTTTCTCTTAAAAATAATTAAAATAATAAATTTTATAAAAAATATTAAAACATTTTTTTTATACTTCTAGTTTATACTTTGAAACCTTTTCTTTGATAATATACTTAGTTTTCCAGGAAAAATATACTTCCAACTTTTAACAATAAAATCACCTTTTATTTTTAAAATGAATTGCACCTTTTCTTATAAATTCCACCGGAATCTATACTTTCAATTTTATCCACTGATAAATATTCACCTTATTTATAAACCAGTTTAAAAATTCCATTTCTCATTTTCCTTTAAATCATAGTTTCCAAAACACTAAATCGATTTCAGACCGATTTCCTGGTTTTAAATTCCCTTTAAAATTTATTACTCAATTTATCATATTCCCAGTAATTACTTACTTAAGAATTCTCTTTTCATTTCCTTTAAAATCCAAAACTTTATATATATTTTTCCATTTCTTTAAATACCCATATATTTTCAGCCAAACGTAGCATTCAATAATTTCAGTCCCCGATATAATCAATATAATCTATCATTGATCATCAAATAAATCACATCGCTGAATATAAAATAAATTCAACGTTTTGAGGAATCCAGTTGGATCCCTCCAACCTGTTTTCCTACATCCATAGATGTTAGCATAATATAAAATACCAATCCCACTTCGAAACTGATTTCAAGATTCCCCTTGATTTCGTGAAGAGGGGTCACGATTTTAACAGCCATATTTTTTTAACTGTTAGGCTCGGCCATTATTTGATTTCTCAAAAATTCGATTGAAGATGGAAGTGATTTAAAAAAGAATGGAAAGGGAAAAAGAAATGACAGAGGCGTGTATGGACAGATGGCGTGAACCGGGAGACAAGTGGCAAAGGTATGAAAAGATACGGTTCTGATGTTAAATTAATGGATGAGTTAAAGAAAGTATATTCTAAATTTAAATTTAAATTGTATCGAAATCGTAGCTCCAAATCTCGATCTTCTATCGAGGCGTGCTGCCAGGTGTTTATAATGTTATAGCCCTATTTCGAACACAATAGAAAAGGTTTCGGGTCCTAATTCGATCGTATGGAGAAGATAGCTTTATGGACCCAGTTATTATATTAAATTTTTGATGCGAATTTCAGCGCGTTTATATATCGTATGACCACTTGATCATTCCAAACGCTACAGAAATTGGAATCTGGTAATAATACAATGTTACGGATCCAATGGGACAGATTTCGTCGAAATCCGAGACTATGCCCTGGAAGGCTAGTTTTGAATATCAATTACAATGATATATTTTTAAAACTGAACAAAACACTTTCAAACTTAAATTAAAAACTTCTTTTATCTCCAGTATTATAAATATAAATTTTCCAAGCCTTTGAAATATTATTAACCAGCTTAAAAACCAAGATTCACTATTTTGACCAATTTTCAATATTAAATTAAATAATTTAATTGCCAAATAAATAGTGATATTTGAAATTCCAGTTAAACTAACTTCCAAATATTTAAAATTAATTAAATATTCCAATTTCAAATGTCTAAAAATCCCCAGCCCTTACAGAAACACAACTTTATGTCGATTTAGATTTGAGTTTGGAGATTTCGAGGCCAAGATCTCTGAAGGCAAGACGAATTGAATCATGACTGTTGATGTCTACTGAGGAAGGTTGCGGTGGTTTGGTGATGGGACTAGGTCGCGGTAGTTAGTCGAGGTGTGAGAAATGAAGAGTGAGTGAAAAACAGTTAAGTATTAAGTCTTACAGGCATTAATATGACTCAACATTTCATGTTGGTACCGACATGAAGTGTTTGGTATCAACATGAGTTATTGACTCCATAAATAAAAAAGAGACGAGGAAAAGGAATTCTCTGCTTGTCAAGGCATGGAACGATTTTCGGAGTAAAGTAGATCTTGATCTTGGCATAAAGAGCTATACGACTGCTATTTCAAGTGGTTAAATGGATGCATGTGGAATGGAGGTGACACTTTAAAGAAACTCTTGGATGAATAATGGACTCGCATGGATGATCGTATCCACCCGTCTTTAAGACAAGCAACTTTCAAACGAATCTCGATGTCGGGGTAAAGAAGAGATGGCTCAAGGACTTGGAGGCAAGCTTGGAATGACAATGGAAGAAGCTTCAAGGAGTTAGAGTGTAAAATAACACAAGGAAAGAGATCGGTACCGAACACTTTTCAGGTCGGTACCGAGTTGTTTTTCTACCCTTGGGTGGCTTCTAAAGCTAGGGTCAGGGGTTGGTTGGCTAAATTGATCGTCTTGAGGTCCATTTCTAAATGGCAGGTGAACAACCCTAAGAAGCTTCGCCGAAAGGACAAGTACTAGACATGCTAGAACATCTTAGTAACAATCTAATTTTTAAGGCAAAAGTGCTAGGAAGTTGACCAACCGAAACTAAAATTTGGAGTAGAGGAAGCCTGCATGATTTGAGCTTGGCAAATCATGTCGGTACCAACATGGTTTTATGCTATAAGGGGCTTCGTCTTGCCTCCTACTTTTTTTGGATCTAAAGCTTGAACTTATATTTCGTTATACAATGACTTTGTTGGGCGATTTTTATTAACTATATAATATTTCTGGTCAACCAAAAAGTCAGGTTTAACTTACCTAATCTGTTGTTGCCGAGGCATTTCTGATTCGTCTAAATTCGAACAATGTTTGAATTTAGTGTAAAATTCAATAAGCTCCAATTATCACCAATCCAATTCCAAAGCGTAATATTCATAGTTACGAGCGTAATGCAAAAATCCACGTTTGATTTGGACTTAAAACGAATAACATATTCAAGTTTTTAAGTCATCGATTTTAAAATTATAACTAAATAGATTAATTACAATTTAATTACTAATTACCCAAAGCGAAGAGGAGCACAACAAGCACAAATTATGGCTGCAAGTTCCTTCATGCCGCCTTGACCTTTTACAGGCCACCGCCAACATCGTCGATCGCACGCCACCGCGTCGAATGCCGCCACCGTTCTACCAAACAACCAAACCCAACGCCCTCGTCAACCTCACTACTTCCACCATCACAAGCCACATCGCTTCACTAAACTTCACCAGTACAGAGCCCTTGATGCCCTCTATGCTTTCTCTTTAAAACCCCTTGCCTGCAAGCACCTAGAATCGCCGCAATAACCCAAAGTTGCTGCCGACATTCAACTTTGTACTGCAGCCACCAGGCGATGATTAAGGATGATCCAACCGTCCAATGGATCGAGCTTGATTTTGGCAACATTTCTCTAGTTGATGATGTAAGCAGAAACTGCCTCGAGTGGCTCTGATGGACGAGAGCCATAGGGTGAGGGGAAATTTAAATTTGAAACATCTGAACTAATTTTTTTTTCTAATTTGGGCACAAGTTTTAAATGGGGATGGGTATGGCTTAGGTATAGGAAAGATATGGTGTAAATAGTGTAAAGGTAAGGGTTGGTTATGGTATACATATATACATCTGTGTGTATTCGAAAATATCCAACTTTAAATGCCCGAAAATCTCGAACACCAAATGTGGCATGCCACCTGGCATACTATTTGTAATACCCCTATTTTGAACACAACAGAACTAGTTTCGAGACCTAATTCGATCATATATGGAAGATAACTTTTCAAATCCAATCATATTATATAAATTTCTATAATTAATTTGTAAGCGTTTCGAGTTCGCTCGACAAATGATACGTTCAATCACTATGAAAATCGTTGGCATACAATTACTCACTATTACAGATCTAATGAAACCGATTTAGTCAAAATCCGAAAGAGTGCCCCGAAAGACTATTTTCACACATTAAATTAAATGAACTATTATAAAACCTAATTTAATCACTTCAATATTACAAATTAAAGTTTACTACCATTATTCCTATTTAAATAAAATTTAAATCAAAATTTGAAATCATTTTTATTCATATAAAATTCAGAATTTAATTATTTAAACAATTCCAAATATTAAATTAAACAATTTAATCATCAAATAAATCACCAAATTTGAAATTCAAGTTATTCAACTTACAAAATTAAGTTTTCAATATTTGAACTCGATTAAATACTCCAAATTCAAATGACTAAACTTTTGGGTCGTTGCATTCTTCCAGCTTAAAAAAAATTCATCCTCGAAATTTCCACGGTAAAAAAAAGGCCAACCCATTACTTTTTAAAATCAATCTATTGAAATAGATTACCGAATCCATTTATGTCTTTAACTTGATTCATTGATACAACTAATTTCCACCATTAAATCATTCCAGGATGCAACTCAATCAAATTTTAGTTATAAAAACTTTTTCCAAAATTTCGCAAAAATTTTCTAACTCTTTAAAGATTTGAAAATTTTCGCCAGCGTCTCCTTTACGTGGCTCGATCGGAAAAATTTATAATATATGTAATCATAAATATACATCTCATCTTCAAGGATAAGGCATCATGTAGGGAAAAACATAAAAATACGGCATGTAATCCGAGATATGTACCTTCTTATTAGCATTAGCAAACACATATAATCAATAAATAATGCGAAAGCGAGCTCCAAATGCAAAGAATACGCCATCCACACCTATTAATCACTCAACAGCCATTGAGAACATGTATGGAAAAAGTAACATCAACATATAACATAGCCTATACAATAACCAAAGGAAAGTGTAGCAAATGTAGCCATAGGACCATCAAATATGTAATATCCATTCAATTAATTCATAACATATCAATTTTACATTTTCCAATGTCAACATTTAATATATTAAAGCTCATACAATGTACATATATCATCTGTACACAAAACCATACCCGATCACTTGCTCGATCACACAATTTCACTTCTGAACTAGTGTCGTTCACATGACCACTCTAGTGCGGACTCAGATCTGGTTATTATTCTTCGTGCATAGCCATATACTATGATAAGGAATTCCAATATCAACCAAAAATTCATATCCAGTGTCCACCGTCGAGAATTGAGTGAAAAATTCTACCTCGGACTGATGTAAATCATCTCGAAATCATGTACTCGAATCTGGATCAGTAGTTATGCGAATAAAATAATATACGTGCAACTTATGCATTTATTTTAATTCGTTTCTCATGATTCAAACTCTTTTATTTACCTTCATTCATTACCTGATATATTTCTTTCAATTCTGATGTCACTTAAGAACCATTCCATCAAAATTTAAGTTTTACAACATTTCATTCCATACTAAATTCATTTATGAATCATTTCATAAAATTTTACTTAATTTATAAATATTTTATACAACATTTCTCATGTTCACCATAACTTCACTTCTTAAGTTCATATTAGTTTTAAATCAAATCCAATTTCATTATTCAACTTTATCAACAACATTCTAAACCATATTCAGTTCACTAACTTATTTAATTAGTCCATCCCATTGATTCATTTTAAATCACAATTAATTTCATTTCCAAAAATTATTTTATTTAACCCAAATTAGGTTAATTTCTTTCCAAAATTATTTTTATTCAACTTAAGTTAAGTTCCTTCTCAATTTAGCTTTCTTACTAATTTATATTCTACAAATCTAAAAATTTGCATTAATTTACCAATTCTTAAAATTTATAAGTTACAAAACTTATTTTCTCATATTTTCATAAAACGCTTAAATGAAAATTATTTTGTTCTTATTTATTTCAAATTATTTTGAACAATAATACAAATAATTCCTTTGTATTCCAAATCATACTTCTGAATTTTAAAATCAAAACTAGTTTTAGCAAAACAAAATTCTAGTGGTAGCAATCCGTCTCTTAGAAATCCAAAAATGAATGTCGATGATGCTGCAGCCATCATCGAAACTCTTTTAAATTCCCTTTTAAAATATTTCAATTCAAAAATATTTTCCAAATAATATCATTATTCCAAAACTTTGGAAAACAATTTTCAAAATCAATGGGATTTGAATTCTCAAATTCTCGACTTCAAAATCCTTTTTATTTATAAATCATATTTATTAATTTTCTTTATGATTTCACTATAGTTATATAAAACCATTTCTTAATTGTTTATCTTTGTTTATGCGATAGTAATAATAATTTTGATCAGAGTACAACAATACAATAAATGACAATAATCAAATTTTATCATTCTCTGACAACCAAACACACCTTATATACTATAATAATTTCTAAAAAATCATTCCTTTATATATAAAATATAATTGAGGTAAAATTATTTCATTTACCCAATTTCAAAACAATACCGTGTCGAATTGCTCTATTCAAGTATTTAGAAATCCCTATCAGTAACGTTAATTACTCCTATTGAGCAGAATCCATAAGTCACTCAACAAATCAAGAAACACAATATAAAACATTTTTATATCACTAACAAATATACGTTTATACACACACACACACACTCAAACTCATAATAAGGCAATCCATTACCTTATATATTAATGAGTTACCCCAGCAAAGCCAAGGTTCTCACTTAACCTTGTGCTCTGATACCAAGCTGTAACAACCCACCTTTCCGAACAGTTTAAGTGGATAATTAACCGCACATGATCCACTCAAATTGAACGGAAAGACGGATAGTTACGGGAAAGAAAGAAGAGAGAGAAGGTAAAAAAGAAAACTAAACAACACAGAATCTCACAATGGAATGAATAATCTATAATATACAACAAATCTTTGCACAAAAAAAACTATATTTTATGTATATGTACAAACATCAACCAGAGTATCCTAACCTATTTCAGTCCAGACAATTATAATAGCATGTCTTTACGATTGCTGATAAATACAAAAATCTTTTACAATATTAAAATAAAGATAATCTTAAAACAATATAAGGTATAAAAATTCTTAAAAAATATTAAATATAAGTAAATAATTTTAAGACCATATTAAATATAAATAAATAACTTTAAACAATATTAATTATAAACAAAATTTTTAAAACAATATTAATTATAAACAAAATTTTTAAAACAATATTAATTATAAACAAAAAAATAAAACAATGTTAATTATAAATAAATATTTTAAAACAATATTAATTATAAATAAGCAATTTAGAAAACAATATTAACTTTAAATAAATAATTTTGAAAAAGGATAAATAAATAGGTTGGAATAAAGTAGAAATTAAATCCTTTAGAACAAAATATTTCTAAAACCGAATTTCGGATTTGAAATCATTTCCTGTATCAAAAACACATTTCCAACTCAAATGGCAATTCATAGTATTTTTAAAATACAAATTTGATGCCAATAGCGGACAATGCTTGACCAATATCAATATTGATTTCCTATCATTATTGGTTTTTGGTTGCTCACATAACAATGTCATAACCAATAGGGTTAACTATCAGATTTGATATTCCATAATAATTCAATAAAAATATTACTAAAGAACATTTCAATAAATGGCGAGGAATCCTATTGGATTCCTCCAACATGTTGCCACCTACATCACAACTCGTGTACATATCAACACATACGTAAATAAAATCAACAGTATTAGGAATCCTGTTGGATCCCTCCAACCATCCCCTTGCATCACAAGTAGTATATAATTGTATAATATGGGTCATCCGCTACTATGCGGGTGTGTATAAATGGTCATCCAGTCCAGGGGAGGGAATAAATCCAAACCAATAGACAAAACAATAAATCATCCAAACATACCATCAAATTTTTTTATCAACTATATAATATTTCTAGCTAACCAAAAAGGTGGGTTTAATTCACCGAAATTTCTGTTGTTTTTGGGGTTTTTAGTTCGTTTGAATTGGAACGACATTTGAATTTAGCATAAAATTCAACAAGCTCCAATTGTCGCCAATTCAATTCCAAAGCGTAGTATTCGTCCTTACAAACGTAACGCAAAAATCTACATTTAGACCTAAAACAAATAAGATATTCAAGTTTTTAAGTCATCGTTTTTAAAATTATAATTAAACAAACTAATTACAACTTAATTACCAATTATCCCTTTAATTAAACATTTATCCTCTCTTCCTCACTCATATGCGAACAGGAGCACAACAAGCACAAACCATGGCCATGAGTTCCTTCATGCCGCTGTGACCTTTTGCACGCCGCCGTCACCATCATCGATCGCACGACGCCCCTTTCTCGACGTCGTGTCGATTGTCGCGGCCATTCAGCCAAACAACCACCCCTTCGCCCACGTCCACCTTACAACTACCGCCACCACATGCCATGCCACACCACCAAACTTCACTAGCATAGACCCTCGACGCCCTCTATGCTTTCTCTTCAAAACACCTCGCTTGCAAGTGCCTAGAAATGACCCAAAGTTATTGCCGAATGTTCAACTATGAACTATGGCCAACATGTGATGGTTAAGGATGATTCAACCGTTTAATAGGTCGAGCTCGATATCGGCAACATTTCTCTAATTGAAGATAAGACCTAAAACTAGCTCAAGTGGCTCCGATGGACAAGAGCCGTAGGATGAGGGGAAGTTTAAATTTGAAACATTTGAACCAATTTTTTTTCTGATTTGTGCGCAAGTTTTAAATGGGGATGGGTATGGCTTAGGTATGGGAAAGGTATGGTGTGAATGGTGGGAAGGTATGGGTTGGTTATGGTAAATATACATACATACAAATATATATATATATATATATATATATATATATATATATATTATATCAAAAAAATCCAACTTTAAACGTTCGAAAATCTTGAACTCCAAACGAGGCATGCCACTTGGCATCCTATATGTAATACCCCTATTTCGAACACAATAGAACTAGTCTCTAGACCTACTTCGATCATATATGGAAGATAGCTTTTCAAACCCGATCATATTATATAAATTTCTATAATTAATTTCTAAGCGTTTCGAGTTCGCACAGCCAAATGATACATCCAATCACCACAAAAATCGTTGGCATACAATAACTCACTATTACAGATCCAATTAAACTGGTTTCATCGAAATCCGAACCAATGCCCCAAAAGGCTAGTTTCACATGTTAAATTAAACGAACTATTATAAAAACAAATTTAGTCACTTCAATATTATAAATTAAAGTTTGCTATCTTCTTTCCTATTTAAATAGACTTTAATCAACCTTCGAAATCATTTTTATTCATATTAAATTCAGGAGTTGATTATTTAAACAATTCCAAATATTAAATTCAACAATCTAATTATCAAATAAATCACCATATTTGAAACTCAAGTTATCCAATTTATAAAATTAAGTTTACAATATTTAAAATAACTAAATATTCCAAATTCAAATGATTAAAATTCCGAGCCATTTACACTTTTGATTCGTCTTATATCTTTATCACTTCTCATTCATTTTCTTTTCTTTTTTTCCTCTTTTTTTACAACTAAGCATCGACTTGTATATTATGACTCGTCACTAAATTTTACTGTGTTTTTTTGTTCTAGAAAATACTTCAGATATTGTCCACTTCATTTTCATTTTATCTTATTTTATCTTTTTTTACTTGTGAATTGGACTTAGAGCTTAGACCTAACCTTCGATTCAAACACTTCCTACCATTGTCGCTAGCTTGCAACTCCATCATCATCCATCTATAGCTGTTGCTAGTGCTGATTCATTCAACTCAACCACGATTCAACACGAGTTCTAACTCAACCTTTTTACTTTGCCACCATCGCTTGCTTCATTTCCCAACTTAGGTAGGCAGCATCACATCTTTTGAGGTTGTTGGCACCTGGTGATGCTATCGACCTAATTGACTTCACTCGTTTGATTCATCTTCCTCTCATTTGGCCATGGCAGGCAAAGCATTCGCTAAAGAGGCATTGAAAGCTTGAGGCTACTCCGAAGTTTCTTCATAAAATCCCTGAGTTTGACGGGCCTGCCAATGCTTTAAGTCAGCTTTGGGTTTTGCATAGCCTTGCCTCAAGTTTTTTGAGTGGCCTTGGCTTTACAAAAAAAACTTGTTAAGTCCTTTCCAATGCAAAGAGGAAGGAGATCAAGTTCTATGAGTTTTTGGTCGAGTGTTGATCGACGGTTGAGCTCTGGTGGGACGGTTTCAGATAACGGTCATACTGAACACTCTACGATGTTAAATATACTCATTCATCACTGCTTTAAGCAAGAAACTTCACTCCACTGTCCCTGTAAAGATAAGTTTCATGTCATTCCGGACGACGGTTCTATTGTCATAAATCATACGAAAACGAGTAAAATCTAATACATTGTTCCGTAGTGCGACCAAGCTCATTTTTCAACATGATCGAGATATCTATATAAAGTGTTAGTGCTTACCATGCTCTAGACACATGACACACACTACACAGAGTGAATTTGTCAATGTATAAGGTTCGGTAGGTTAATACACAAGACATCCATTGGGTTTTATATATTAGCTACACATGGTATAATTTTAGCATGAAGATTAGGGTTACATCTCACCCGACTTAGCTTATCTGTTAAATTTTTCAATAATTATGAACCATTACATTCCTCGCGTCTCTCTCAATGGATGCAAGTCCATTAACTTTGGAGTTCTTCTCACTAACAACAGCTTTGGTTGTGCTTTAATATTTAGTTCATTGTCTACTTCATCATCTATATCATTTCCCCTTCGACTTCGATCATCTCGTCTTCAACCTAGATGACCTCTTCAAATAGTTCCCTTTTAATGGAAGGTGAAAGCAATGTAGGGGTTGCACCTAATATCAATCTTGAGGGTGCCTTAATTCTTGATAACCCTCTAAATTTACCCGCATCTACATTGGATGATGCGAGCTTTAGGAGAATTTGTGAAAGGTATGGTACTCTTTTTTAGGATGTTTTATTTCTAGAGCCCTTTCAACCGGCTTATAGTCCATCCGAAGGTTATATAGCCTGCAATCACTACATGTGTCTTTCTGGAGGATTCCCTCCATGCAATCATTTAATTTGGCTCGTCTCCTAATTCATGAAGCTTGCCCTTGTTCAATTCACCAGAACGACTTTGTTTCTTTGAACAACATTAATATGGTTTGCCTTCATCAATTAGGTAGAGTGGCTATTCTTGAGGAAATTGGATATTTATTCAGCTTCAAGAAGCAACGAGACAGTCCTTCTCTAACCAATCTAGAATCGTCGAAAGGTCATCATGTGATTATTGGTCTTTGGAACAAGCTTAGCAATTTTAAAGATGGATATTTATTTGTACATTGTCCAACTGACTTAGAGCGGTGGTCATTATCAGAATGAATGTTTTACTGTCACTTTTTATCTCTACGAAGTTAGTTTCGTTCAAATCATTGATTCGGTTGTTTTATCAATTTACATATATTCCAAGGAGACCAGATAGTGCAGCTTTGGAATGTACTCTTAAAGCTCTTCGAGCCATTCCTACCAAAAAGTGAGATGAAATTTCTTATGATAGATGTAAAGATGCGATAATTTCAACTTCTAAACAGTGATCATAGTCTTGGTCTCATTCTTGTTGTTCGTAGATTGCCCAACCTGCTCAGGAGGCTGAGTTCGAGCCCCAAGCTATTGGAAATCTAGAACTTCCTCATGTAGTTTAGGATCCTCCCATTGATCAAAAGGAAGATAAGATGGTAAAGATGATGAAGGCAGCGATAAAGGGGAAGATGGTGATGATGAGGATGAGGGCGAGTTGAAAAGGTGAATCTTGGTCACAATCCATACGAGAGATGGGTGGTAATGGTTAAAAATTGCTTATTCCCCATCATCCAAATTTAAATACTATTCCATCCCATCATGTTACACAGCTACATCAGGCCCCAATTGGTGATGCAACTCTAGCTCCTCCAACTGGTGATAGCCATGGTTCTTTTGGGAGTATTCTATATAATATTCCTTTTTATGAGCTGAAAATTCAGTCTCCATAATACCAATTCCCCTATACGTGTGGCTACGTATTTGACGTCATGAGCATGGTTGATGGGGGGCATTAGGACACACTGACACATTGTACTACATCCATAGTCACTATACGTTTACATTGCATGTGTCATTCCTTGACTTGCTAATCTCTACTTGGATGAGTTTTCTTTTCAGGTAAAAATGCATCCAAATGTCTATACAAACTCTAATGCCAATCTGTAGGTTATCGCAAGCACTATCCTTTACGCAAACATAGGGAATCATCATATGAATCCAACTCAGCAAGGCATCGGAGGAAAGAAAAAGAAAAGTATGGTGAATAGGAATAGATGCATTGCAATCATCTTTAGCGAGGGTTACGTGATCGGTCTAGATCAGGTAGAAGTTCCCCCACTCAACATTGTAGTTGCTCACTGCCAAAAAGCATGGATTTAAATTCTTTAAAACGATCTTGTCCCTTATTCTAAAGCTCTGACCGTCTCTACTTTGGCAATGCCTTCCACACAACAAATGGATCAGGTAGAAGTTCCCCCACTCAACATTATAGCTGCTCTCTGCCAAAAAGCATGGATTCACATTCTTTAAGACCTGATCTTGTCCCTTCTTCTAAAGCTCTGACTGTCTCTACTTTGGCAATGCCTCCACTGTAGTGATCCGGCTTCTGACACCAGAAAGTCGCATCGCTAATTAAGAAAGAAAGGGATAGAAGAAGAAAAGAAAGAGAAAGAAGAAACACAACAACATCAGATAACGCACAGCGGAATGAATGAAGTATAATATATCATATAAAATATTACATAGTATCATAATACATCAGAGTACACAACTTCTACAACAGATATTTGACAGTTATAAACATCTGTCTAACTATACAACTCAAGTACACAAGATACAGATATAATCTCAAACACAGCGGAACCATAATATATCTACACGTGGAAGCCTCATGCTCCGTATCTCCTTCAGAATTCGTCAAGCTAACCTGAATCACTTGACTACTCATACATAATATGAGTACCCAAGAGTTTAATAAAACAGAAAATAAACACTCAGGTCAGACAAGGGTCTGGTGTGAGTAAATGGGTCAAAATTGCTAAACTTTAGAAAAACCTTTGAAAAGAAAAGGTATCACGTAAGACTTCCCACACATAAACATGGAAAAAATTTTACCTTACGCTAACCAAAACATTTGATAGGAAATCCAGTGATATTATAATAGTGTCTAGGGTTTTCAAGTAAATAAGAAATAGCCAAAATTGTTACATTATTAAATTCCAGCTACTAGCCACAAAAGTGGGTAATATAAACAAAACCGTAGGGTTAGGAAGAATGGGTTTCCATCAATGGAAGGGCTACCGGGGTACCGCCCGTCACAGTACGTGGCTTAGATCATAGTACTGAGGATTACGCCCAATCCCCTGCATCACAAAGCCGGAGCCATTCCTTACTAACAGTCCCGAGTAAGATCAACCCATAGTTGGCGCGACCAACCACCCACTAAGACGAAATAAAGGGACATCTAGACATGAATAACCTCACCCTGAAATGGGTGCTATCCACCTAGCCTTGTTGCACCTCCCCTGTTTTAGCCATTCCTGGTTGATGAGGCTTGAGGCTGCGATTACCTTTATAGAACACATCTATCTTAGAATGCTCATCGTCCACCTGACGATGTTCTGAAAGTATTCAATCCATACAAGTTCGTTCCGGGTTCGAACGAAACCGAAGGCACTATCTCGTTGCACTCATTTTGGAATCACCCTCAGAGTCAATGACCATAGCCCTTGCACTTTGAATCACCATCTCGAACCTATAAGTACTATCTCCGTCAAACTCATCACGGAATCACCCCAGAGTTGTACTGACGAATAGTTCTTACACCTCGAGTTTTCATTAAGCTCCACTTGGATTCACGACCAAACGTTTAATTGGAATAATGTGGTTTTCGGATATCCAAATATGTAAACCCGATCCCAGTCTCACGGAATCCAAATGCCATTTTAATGTCCAAGTTGTTTTAAGGGTTTTAAACAATTAACTTATATTCAAGATGATATAAACAGATAGATGAATCACATTATCACAAGAGATAATTCATATCAAAAATTCATCTCACAAAGCAGCATATCACATATCAGAGATATCCAAATCATCCAGTATCAACCAATCACCAAATATCAATTATCCAATATCAATCAATCAATATTAACCAATCATCAAAAGAAGAATTGATTAACTGTAAATCAATTGGTTACCTAAATCCTTCTTTATTTATTTATTCCAAATAAATTAATAAATTAATCATCTATTAATGATCTTCCTCAATTAATCCCCCTTGATTAATTATCTTCTAATTACATTCAAGTTATTTTCCTTAACCATATTCAGTAATTAACCCTTTAATTACTATCATTAATTACAATAATTAATCATCCTTCATTTACTTCCATTTTTTAATTAACTATAATTTATTACTTTAAACCTCAATTAATTACAATTAATTAATCATACTTAAATAAATTATTTTTATTAATCAACCTTGATTAATTCATTAATTATATTAACTAATGATCCTTATTAATTAATAATCTCTTTAATTAAATAATTAACTTGTACTTAATCATCTCATTAATCATAAAAAGTAATTATCAACTTGTAATTTCTTATCTTAATTAATTATATTAACCTTTTGATTAATTAATCTAATTAATTAATCTTTAGTTACTTCATTAGGTAATCAATTATTCCATTAAATAAATAATCCTGAATTAATTACTTTATTAATTAATTATAATTTTAATTAATTACACTTAGTGATTAATCTTAAATTAATCACATTCATTAATTAATTAATCACATTAATTAATTAACTAAAATAATTAAGTAATTAACCCTTAGTTACTTACATAAGTAATTATCTTCTAATTACTTTCATTAGATGATTACTCCTTTAATTAATTACTTAACAAATAATTAATTCCATTATTAAACAATCCTTAATACTTTAATTAATTACTCCATAATTAATTAACTTCAAATCCATTATATTAGTCAAATCTTAGATTAATAACATCTAATGATTATCTATTAATCACCTCCATTTAATTACTCCCATTAGTAATACCATTCTTAATTACATTCAGAAATTCACCATTTATTAATTCATTAAGTAATCACACTTAGTTAATCCATAATTAAGTGATTATTTAATATTAGATAAACAATTAACTAATTATTTAAAATTAATTAAATAATTAATTAACTTCTTATATTTAAAATCCTTAATTAATTAAGAAAATCATTAAACTTAATTAAACTTTACTTATTAATAAATCATATTGAGTATTCTTAAATTCATATCAATAATAATTTAACCATAATTATCTTCATAAATAAATAAATTATTTGAATTTAATCAAATTTAATAACTTAACAATAAACTATTCAATTTGGTTTACAAAATTATAACTTAAACTTTATTTGAAAATAAAGCACTTAGAAATCAAATTTAAAATTTAAAACACTTTAAACATCTAATTTTAAACTTATAAATTTTCAAAATAATTTGAAACTTATTTATTAAAACATTACAAAAAAAATTTACTTTAAACTTTGATTCAATATTTAAATTCAAAACATTCTTTTAAATTTAAATTCAAAATTTAATTAGATAATTACTTTCAAAATAAACATCTTAAACATTTTTAAATTTGAAATAAATTGAATTATCACTTTTAAAGGTTTGATTTACATTTATTTCAAAATAACAAGTTTTAACTTAGTATATTGTTTCTCTTATAAAACTTATTTATAATATAATGCTTACTTTCATTAATTCAAACACAAGTTACTTAGCAACTTACCACTACACAGACCAACCCAAAAGAAAAACACGCAACCAAAAACCCAAGTCGAACACAGGAACCTCTCGTGCCTACCCCGAAGAAAATCAACTACCTCCCCACTTCGAGTCGATCACGCGAACATCACGAGCCTTACACGAGAATCCCCCTTCTTCTCCAAAACTCACTCCTATAGCAAAACTTCACCGGCCCAAACGTGCACGGTGCACGACAAACCAAACAACGTCGAGCTCTCCACCGGCCATCACCAAGTCGGCGGCGACCACGTCGACCATCACGACCAACCAAAACCCGATAAACGTCGCCAAATCAAAAACGAGCACCCAAGCCAAATCTGGAAACGCAACTCGAACATAAAACTCCTCAATCTCTGACGATCCAGACGCCGATTGACCATGCCGACCCCACCATCAAAACCCTTGGTCCCCGAGCACCCTCTCCCTCAAATGCGATCGAACCCGAACCCTTGTCCATGTTGCAAATGCCTCGGCAACCAAGACAATCAAAACATAATCCTAAACCATAGTTTGATCCAATACGAACAATCCAGACATTGGACAAATTCTAAAGCATTTTTCCCATCATCCACCACATATAAGAAAGCTATGATCAAAAATCCATCTTCAATCATGGAGTTTATCATCGGAAATTGATCAACTTGCCGAAACCCTTCATTCCCAAATTCCCAATTGGATATTAACTTAAAAATTATAAATTGCATGTTAAAATTCATCATTTTTAACAACTAATCCATATATACAATCCAAAACAAAAATTAAGGATATCAATTTTTGAGCATGTAGCAGTGACATTACTGTAAATTCCATTTTAAAAATTATCTGTATATTTAAATTTACAGAGACTATTTTTAAAATTTCCATCAAACATCAACATGCAACTTTCATTCAATCATCAAGTTCAAAAATGATCTAGTTTGGAAGATTTGAATTTTTGAAGAAAATTCTGGTTAAAAAAACAGTAAACAAAGTTTCATATGTATACAGTCCTATACACCTATATGTATATAGATCTGATAAATTCAATAATATAAATACTGAAAAAGGATTTCATGAAATCACCAAACTCAAATCACAGATCATTCATGCATGGTAGTTAAAATAAAGCAGATCAAACTGTTTTAAAAAAAATATATTTACTCACCTTACTTAATTTGCAGAGCACAGCAGAGCAGGTTATAAAATTTTCCAGACACTTGATATTTAAATATGGATAATGCTTTGATTATGAAATCCTACTGCATTCCTCAAATTGATGCTTTAAATGTTGAAACTGCAGTTGAATTTTCCTTTGAAATGCAGGAGATATGATGTTGCAGGTTGAAGTTGAGAAGAACTTTGCTTTTGATTTTGCAGATTTCATTTCAGATTTGTTTTTGTGGTTTTGAATTTTAGATTTAAGAAAGTTGTTTACTGGTTGCCATTTATTTGAGTTAAGAAGTGAAAACAAAGAAATAAAAATGTTTGTAAAAACAAGTTTTCTTCTAAAAACATTTATTAAAAATTAAAATAGAAATGTTGCCACTTTTCTTTAAATTGAACAAATGTCATTCAACGTGCTTAATTTCTTTACAAATGTCACTAACTTGTTAATATGTTTACACATGTTACCTAAGTATATTTTAATAAATTTTCATTTAATTTAAATGTAAATGTAAACTTACATATGTAAATATAAATTTACCTTTTTAAACAAAATATCCTAAAACTAATTATAACATAAATAAATTTTTATACATGTATTTTTAAAAATCTAAAACATTTATAACCATTTTAATTTAAACACTTTAAATAAAACTTTATTTCAAACTATCATATAAAAATAAACAACTATCTTATATTTTGAAAACAATTGAATAAATTTTAAATTAGCTTTTGAAAAATATTAATTTTAAAACAAAGCTTTAAATCACAATTCATACATATATAAATTATTAATAGATTAAATTAAATTTCAAAACAATTCCAAATTATAACATATACATACATATATATTACAAATTTGAAAATTCATCTTTTATTTAAAACAAAAGATTTCCTATTCACAATATATATCAAATATATATATATTATAAATAGAATAAAATTTTATTAGCTTTGAAAAATAAATCTTATCAATTTTCCCAGATTAAAAATTTATTAACCTTTAAAAGATTAAATTTACCAATTTAAATTAAAATTATAATGAAAAATTATCAAATCAATTTAATTATTAATATAGATTATTAAATTGATATTGCCTAAAATTCCGGGTCGTTACAATCCTGCCCCCTTAAAAGAATTTCGTCCCCGAAATTTAAAAGCAAAGGTAATTTAATAACCCAGCAAAGATTTCAATTTCAAACAGCAAAGCATACCTATCATCCAGTAACTAACAACAAACAAACAAACCAACCTAACAAATTATCCTGACACAAATCAGAATAAATCTTACTAACACTACCTAGAGTTTCCCAAGTATAAATCACTGGGAGACTCGCTCTACAGAAACAAAGCAAACTACACCACCAAAATCCAAAGCTCCTCTCACCTCTAGATCATCAATCTCAACAGAGCATCATACTATACCCAAGTCTAGCTCAACTTCCAAATCCAACTGAACTGTAGATTTAACAACCTACAATGAATCATACACGTACTCCCTTAGAGATACGTGAAATTCAATGAATCCTAGTTATCCAAACTGGCAATTCAATCTATAAACAAAAGAACTTATCCTATCAAAAACACAAATAATAAATTTCAAAATGCCTCAGAACTAGCCATCCAATCTTACCCAATATCTGCTCTCTTAACCAGAGAAATCTTAACAACAATGAAGACTCCAACTTCGAATTTCAAACTCCTTATCACATATCTGCATAACTCAACAGACAATCTTGGGCTGCCAATCCTCTTCCTGATCAGCTCAACCCATGTTGATGCTTCCAGAAACAACTTGACCAAAGCAAACAGTTCCTGGATCCTATTAAACAGAAAAGTCTTCCAAGATTCATCGAAATCCAGAACACAAGCTCTACTTCCCAAGCAATAGCAAACTGAACTGCTTACTCCCTTGCATAGCTGCCACCCCGCTTCCGCTGCACAACTCTGATTCTGGAATAGATGAGAATACTGCTGTTGAACACGAGTACAACTTATCTAATATATCCAGGAAAACTTTGTTCACCAAATCCATAAAATCTGAGCTGCTACACCAACTCTACTACAAGGATAACTACCAAAATCGCTTCTGGAACCAAATCAATATGGAACTCAACTCCAGATGCAGAAAAACTTCTGATTACTTTAGTAGCTCCTACTTCCAAATGAGAAACCTGGGTCTCAAACAAAAGATTGCCAAGAAAAATTCCCAAACTAATCGCAAGTCACTTTTGTGATCGTACCTAGTTCGGATTCCAAAGAAACTGTCATCACTTTATCAAATAGAACAGCCTTAAGCTTTTTCAAACAAGGTTAACCCTTCAAGAAAACATTCACCAACTACCCGGACTGCTAAAGAAGAACCACGAAAAATTCCTGAACCATCGGAGAAACGGCCACACTGTTGCTTCCAAACTCTACCTCGATGATACTGCAAAGCTAAAAGACCTTCTCGTCAGCACACCGAACACTTCGAACAGCACTGCTACCACAGCTAACCAAAGACTTCTAGTCCAAAGGATTCTCGAATACCAAAACTATCAACAAACCACACAACGGACCTTCGAGATGGCAGACATCCTCTCAAGAAATTCGGGCTCCAAACCAAGCATCAACATCTCGCTCTCCTCAAGGAATGACAAATGAGACCATGCCGAAGCGAAGCAACTCATAGACCTTAGTCTCATATTCCAAACAGCCAACCTCCTTGTTAAAGATCCAGATAACTTCTACACAGACGAATCTTCCCTGCGGCAGGTAAAGACTGCTCCTCAACTACTTCTAAAACTGCTTCAAGAGAAAACATCTTTGGAAATATCCATGGGTACTGCATCTCATCATGCAGTTATCAAGATATTACCACTTACTTCTGCACTTCCCATAGATCCAAACTTACACTTCAAAGATGAACTCCGAATCTTTAAAAGATACCCTTCGGATATCAGAGAAATCCTTACTCCAAGCTACAAATCTCACTCGAGATGGTATTAGGTCTATAGTCTCGACAATTATACTTCCAACCTCAAACATATGGATCTCTTCCATTAGTGGTAGTCGTGTTACACACACACAACACTACTCCATTTACCTTTAAAACTTATGTTGGAAAATCCAAACAGATAACCCAACAGATTAGGTGTGTGTGTGTGTGTGTGTATATATATATATATAAATGCAAGTACGCTCTCTCAAGAAGACACCACTCCAGAGCCTAGGTATTCACTCAACCTAATGCTCTGATACCAACTGTAGCGATCTGGCTTCTGACACCAGAAAGTCGCATCGCTAATTAAGAAAGAAAGGGATAGAAGAAGAAAAGAAAGAGAAAGAAGAAACACAACAACATCAGATAACTCACAGCGGAATGAATGAAATATAATATATCACATAAAATATTACATAGTATCATAATACATCAGAGTACACAACTTCTACAACAGATATTTGACAGTTATAAACATCTGTCTAACTATACAACTCAAGTACACAAGATACAGATATAATCTTAAACACAACGGAACCATAATATATCTACACGTGGAAGCCTCCTGCTCCATATCTCCTTCAGAATTCGTCAAGATAACCTGAATCACTTGACTACTCATACATAATATGTTTACCCAAGAGTTTAATAAAACAGAAAATAAACACTCGGGTCAGACAGGGGTCTGGTGTGAGTAAACGGGTTAAAATTGCTTAACTTTAGAAAAACCTTTGAAAAGAAAAAGGTATCACGTAAGACTTCCCACACATAAACATGGAAAAGTTTTTACCTTACGCTAACCAAAACATTTGATAGGAAATCCAGTGATATTATAATAGTGTCTAGGGTTTTCAAGTAAATAAGAAATAGCCGAAATTGTTACACTATTAAATTCCAGCTACTAGCCAAAAAAGTGGGTAATACAAACAAAACCGTAGGGTCTCGTAGGAAGAATGGGTTTCCATCAATGGCAGCGCTATCGGGGTACCGCCCGTCACAGTACGTGGCCTAGATCATAGTACCGAGGATTACGCCCAATCCCCTGCATCACAAAGCCGGAACCATTCCTTACCGAACAGTCCCGAGTAAGATCTCCCCGTGGTTGGCGCGACCAACCACCCACTAAGCCGAAATAAAGGGACATCTGGACAGGAATGACCTCACCCTGAAATGGGTGGTACCCACCTAGCCTTGCTGCACCTCCCCTGTTTTAGCCATTCCCGGTTGATTAGGCTTGAGGCTGCGATTACCTTTGTAGAACACGTTTATCTTAGAATGCTCATCGTCCACCTGACGATGTTCTGAAAGCATTCAATTCATACAAGTTCGCTCCGGGTTCGAACGAAACCGAAGGCACTATCTCGTTGCACTCATTTTGGAATCACCCTCAGAGTCAACGACCATAGCCCTTGCACTCTGAATCACCATCTCGAACCTATAAGTACTATCTCCGTCAAACTCATCACGGAATCACCCCCAGAGTTATACTGACGAATAGTTCTTACACCTCGAGTCTTCATTAAGCTCCACTTGGATTCACAACCTAACGTTTAATTGGAATCGATATGGTTTTCGGATATCCAAATATGGAAACCCGATCCCAGTCTCACCGAATCCAAACGCCATTTTAATGTCCAAGTTGTTTTAAGGGTTTCAAACAATTAACTTATATTCAGGATGATATAAACAGATAGATGAATCACATTATCACAAGAGATAATTCATATCAAACATTCATCTCATAAAGCAGCATATCACATATCAGAGATATCCAAATCATCCAGTATCAACCAATCACCCAATATCAATTATCCAATATCAATCAATCAATATTAACCAATCATCAAAAGTAGAATTGATTAAATGTAAATCAATTGGATTACCTAAATCCTTATTTATTTGTTTATTTCAAATAAATTAATAAATTAATCATTATTAATGATCTTCCTTAATTAATCCCCCTTGATTAATTATCTTTTAATTACATTCAAGTAATTATCCTTAACCATATTCAGTAATTAACCCTTTAATTACTATCATTAATTACAACAATCAATGATCCTTCGTTTACTTTCATTTATTAATTAACTATCATTAATTACTTTAAACCTCAATTAATTACAATTAATTAATCATACTTAAATTAATTATTTTTATTAACCAACCTTGATTAATTCATTAATTATATGAACCAATGATCCTTATTAATTAATAATCTCTTTAATTAAATAATTAATTTGTAATTAATCATCGCATTAATCATAAATAGTAATTATCAACTTGTAATTTCTTATCTTAATTAATTATATTAACCTTTTGATTAATTAATCTAATTAATTAAGTTTTAATTACTTCATTAAGTAATCAATTATTCCATTAAATAAATAATCCTTAATTAATTACTTTATTAATTAATTACAATTTTAATTAATTACACTTAGTAATTAATCTTAAATTAATCACATTCATTAATTAATTAATCACATTAATTAATTAACTAAAATAATTAAGTAATTAACCCTTAATTACTTACATAAGTAATTATCTTCTAATTACTTTCATTAGATGATTACTCCTTTAATTAATTACTTAACAAATAATTAATTCCATTATTAAAAAATCCTTAATACTTTAATTAATTACTCCATAATTAATTAACTTCAAATCCATTATATTAATCCATTCCTTAGATTAATAACATCTAGTGATTATCCATTAATCACCTCCATTTAATTACTCCCATAAGTAATACCATTCTTAATTACATTCAGAAATTCACCATTTATTACTTCATTAATTAATTGCACTTAATTAATCCATAATTAAGTGATTATTTAAAATTAAATAAACAATTAACTAATTATTTAAAATTAATTAAATAATTAATTAACTTCTTATATTTAAAATCCTTAATTAATTAAGAAAATCATTAAACTTAACTAAACTTTACTTATTAATAAATCATATTGAGTATTCTTAAATTCATATCAATAATAATTTAACCATAATTATCTCCATAAATAGATAAATTATTTGAATTTAATCAAATTTTAATAACTTAACAATAAACTATTCAATTTGGTTTACAAAATTATAACTTAAACTTTATTTGAAAATAAAGCACTTAGAAATCAAATTTAAAATTTAAAACACTTTAAACATCTAATTTTAAACTTATAAATTTTCAAAATAATTTGAAAACTTATTTATTAAAACATTACTTAAAAATTTACTTTAAACTTTGATTCAATATTTAAATTCAAAACATTCTTTTAAATTTAAATTCAAAATTTAATTAAATAATTACTTTCAAAATAAACATCTTTAACATTTTTAAATTTGAAATAAATTCAATTATCACTTTTAAAGGTTTGATTTACATTTATTTCAAAATAACAAGTTTTAGCTTAGTATATTATTTCTCTTATAAAACTTGTTTATAATATAATGCTTACTTTCATTAATTCAAACACAAGGCAACTTACCACTACACAGACCAACCCAAAAGAAAAACACGCAACCAAAAACCCGAGTCGAACACAGGAACCTCTCGTGCCTACCCCGAAGCAAATCAACTACCTTCCCACTTCGAGTCGATCACGCGAACATCACGAGCCTTACACGAGAATCCCCCTTCTTCTCCAAAACTCACTCCCACAGCTAAACTTCACCGGACTAAACGTGCACGGTGCACGTTGCACGGCAAACCAAACAACGTCGAGCTCTCCTCAGGCCATTAATAAGTTGGCAGCGACCACGTCGACCATCACGACCAACCAAAACCCCATAAACGTCGCCAAATCAAAAACGAGCACCCAAGCCAAAATCTGGAAACGCAACTCGAACAGAAAACTCCTCAATCGCTGATGATCCAGACGCCGATAGACCATGCCGACCGCACCATCAAAACCCTTCATCCCCGAGCACCCTCTCCCTCAAATGCAATCGAACCCGAACCCTTGTCCATGTCGCAAATGCCTCGGCAACCAAGACAATCAAAACACAATCCTAAACTCTAGTTTGATCCAATACGAACAATCCAGACATTGGAAAAATTCTAAAGCATTTTTCCTATCATCCACCATATATAAGCAAGCTACGATCAAAAATCCATCTTCAATCATGGAGTTTATCATCGGTAATTGATCAAATTGCTGAAACCCTTCATTCCCAAATTCCCAATTGGATATTAACTTAAAAATTATAAATTGCATGTTAATATTCATCATTTTTAACAACTAATCCATATATACAATCCAAAACAAAAATTAAGGATATCAATTTTTGAGCATGTAGCAGTGACATTACTGTAAATTCCATTTTAAAAATTATCTGTATATTTAAATTTACAGAGACTATTTTTAAAATTTCCATCAAACATCAACATGCAACTTTCATTCAATCATCAAGTTCAAAAATGATCTAGTTTGGAAGATTTGAATTTTTGAAGAAAATTTTGTTTAAAAAAAAAAGTAAACAAAGTTTCATATGTATACAGTCCTATACACCTATATGTATATAGATCTGATAAATTCAATAATATAAATATTGTAAAAGAATTTCATGAAATCACCAAACTCAAATCACATATCATTCATGCATGGTAGTTAAAATAAAGCATATCAAACTGTTTTTTTTTTAAATATTTACTCACCTTACTTAATTTGCAGAGCACAGCAGAGTAGGTTATAAAATTTTCTAGACACTTGAAATTTAAATCTGGATAATGCTTTGATTATGAAATCCTACTGCATGCCTCAAATTGATGCTTTAAATGTTGAAACTGCAGTTGAATTTTCCTTTGAAATGCGGAAGATATGATGTTGCAGGTTGATGTTGAGAAGAACTTTGCTTTTGATTTTGCAGATTTCATTTCAGATTTGTTTTTATGGTTTTGAATTTCAGATTTAAGAAAGTAGTTTACTGGTTGCCATTTGTTTGAGTTAAGAAGTGAAAACAAAGAAATAAAAATGTTTATGAAAACAAGTTTTCTTCTAAAAACATTTATTAAAATTTAAAATAGAAATGTTGCCACTTGTCTTTAAATTGAACAAATGTCATTCAATGTGCTTAATTTCTTTACAAATGTCACTAACTTGTTAATATGTTTACACATATTACCTAAGTATATTTTAATAAATTCTCATTTAATTTAAATGTAAATATAAACTTACATATGTAAATATAAATTTACCTTTTTAAAGAAAATATCCTAAAACTAGTTATAACACGAATAAATTTTTATACATGTATTTTTAAAAATCTAAAACATTTACAACCATTTTAATTTAAACACTTTAAATAAAACTTTATTTTAAACTATCATATAAAAATAAACAACTATCTTATATTTTGAAAACAATTGAATAAATTTTAAATTAGCTTTTGAAAAATATTAATTTTAAAACAAAGCTTTGAATCACAACTCATACATATATAAATTATTAATAGATTAAATTAAATTTCAAAACAATTCCAAATTATAACATATACATACATATATATTACAAATTTGAAAATTCATCTTTTATTTAAAACAAAAGATTTCCTATTCACAATATATATCAAATATATATATATATTATAAATAGAATAAAATTTTATTAGCTTTGAAAAATAAATCTTATCAATTTTTCCAGATTAAAAATTTATTAACCTTTAAAAGATTAAATTTACCAATTAAAATTAAAATTATAAAGAAAAATTATCAAATCAATTTAATTATTAATATAGATTATTAAATTGATATTGCCTAAAATTCCGGGTCGTTACATCTACACAACAAATGGTGTCCTCGCATAAATCAGAATAAGGCACTCGACTATTTGGTTCTATGACTTCGAATCTACCAAACAAAGGCTTTGTGAAGAGCATGCTCTCATTCTTGTTCTTACGACAGTCACAAAATCTGCATCAAATTCACAGCTTGTTGCACTTCAGAGAGCTTTCCCTACATTCTTCTTCGAGGGGGTGAAATTTATTTATCCTTTGAAAGACATTCCTATCATTGTAGCTAAGGATGTCATGACTTGTATGAACGATGCATATGATTAATATCTAACAAGGAGGAGGCTCACTCAAGCCTTGTCATACGTCAACATGGCTAATCAATTGATCATTCAGGAGAAGGAGATAGAGAACAAAGACGATGAGCGAATCATCCCTACTTTGGACAAAGATTTAGAAGAGATCAAGGAGTCTTACTAAGAAATGGAGAAGAAATTATTAGAAGAACAAAAGGCTTTTTAGGACAAGTTTCAAATGCAATATAATTAACTTGAGTCTGCGTATCACAGAAGTCACACTTTTTCCTCGGAGAAAGAGGCTCTCCAGACCATGGTCGATGAGCAAACATTGAAGAATTTACAGTTAATGACAACATTGGAAGCTGGAAAGAAAGAAAAGGGTGAGGCTTTGTCCATGGACGAAGAATATATGGGTGAAGTGCTTGATGCCGAATAGACACAAAAAAATGCAGATACCTTCATAGCCACCACCGAAAAAAGGTCCAGTCTAATAGTGATCCCTCTCTGGTGCGCTTCCATGCGAATGTTATTATATTTGGAAACCTAAAGTTGCTTGGTAACATATATCCTAGAGCATTATCCATAGTCTATGAAGAAATCATTAATCAAGAGAAAGAACATTCATGTCGGGTCGATGTCAATGAAGATGTGCTAAAGGCCGACATTGTAGAAAATGAAGACTTGGATACACTTGTCATAGGCCAAGTGATGTTACCTTCTAGGGCTTCTAGTCCTGCCTTGGTGCCTGCTGAGGCCCTTCCTAAATTTATCTCTAAGGATTTGGGTGAAAGTTCAACTCTCGTCATGTTGGCGCCAAAAATGGTACAATACCCAGAAACCCATTGAAATATAGAGATCTAGCAGAAAATAACAAGAAAATAAAGAATATACAAGGGTTTTTCTTATGGTTAAGCAATCTCTGACGTCCACTTGATATTTTTATAGGTTATAAATTTGAGAGATATTTTAATCACAAGTACAAGAAATTAGCAGGTTGTTAAGCCTAGAACTACCATTTTCCTGGGTGACTATTGTGAAAAGAGATAGGGTAAAGAAAAAAGTCCAAAAATATCCTTCTTTATTGCCATATGGGTCTGTATTTGAAGGAGAAATTACTCATCAAATCAGGATTCCTGAATAGTACAAAGTCCAGATGCATGCCCATAGGCGTGGAAGGAAGCACGTCGACCAAATACAAAAAAAAACTCTTAGTACCGAGAGGTTCCTTTTAGCATCGAGAGGTTTTGATGGGTGAAAACCCATCTTTTTCCTTTGTTTTTTCTCCCACCTCTGATTGAACATGGTTTAAGCTCTATTTTATGACGATCGAATTGCATTTAACATTTTCCTTGATATCACTTGTCTTATCCTACTTTCTTTGCTTTCTTCTCATCAATCCTTATAATTTCTCTTTTATTCTCTGAAAAAAGTACTTTACAATGATTGCTAGAGATTATGCATCAAGTACGAGGAATTTAAGGGTGTTAATGGAAGAAATACCTCTCGATAGTGAGAGGTCCACTTAGCCCCATTTTGCCTGAAACTTGTTGAATGCCATTTACATCCCCTTTTGAGTGTTTTTCCAAGTTCGTGGGTCGTTTTGTCTTCATCTCAACTTTCTACTTCCATTTGAAATCTGCTTGATCAAAAAAATAGTTAAGACTTTCCTCCCAAAGTACGCCTTATGGGTCGTTTTGTTCTTATATCATTTGCTTAAAAATAAGTTTCAGTAGTAGTTGACTTCTGGCGGTCAAGCTTTCGAACTATCCAATGATCTAAGTTGCGGTGAATCGTCTGATTCCTTCGGATTCTCCTGCAAATCAAAGGTCATTCCAGACCTATTATAGTTAAGTACTCCAACCCTTGCTTTAGTGCCAACTATGAATCATGATCGGCCTGTCTTTATCCAAAATTGTAATATTGTATATCAAAATAGTCCCATGTTCATTCAAGATTTATCTATTCTAGTCTAATCACAACGCATTCAAATCCTAAGTCAAATCAATGTCTATTTTAGGGTCCGATCTTTCTGGATTGCTTAACATCCGATCTAAGGCCTTATCCAATCTTGGGTTCCATCCAATCTACGGTCTCATCCAATCTAGGGTTCGATCTTTCTGGATCATTTACCATCCAATCTAGGGTTCCATCTCTTCGGATCGTTTATCGTCCAATCTAGGGTTCAATCTCGCCAAATCTTTTATCATCTAGCATTGGGTTCAATCTCTATGAATCCTTATCGAGTATAATCCGCTTGCTCTCCAACAAGGGAACTCAACATCCAAGCAAGTCCATCCGCTCACTCTCCGGTGAGGGGACTTACTTTTGATCTCCTTGGATCCTTGGTGAGCCCAATACGCTCTCTCTACGGTGAGAGGGCCCAACATCCAAGCAAGTCCATTTGCTTACTCCTGGGGACTTACTTCTTATAGTCACTGTCCTATCTCTACAGACGGGAATATCATGATCTATCAATATCGGCCGTCACATTCAAGTGGTTTGTTTAAAATCCTAATCAATTTTAGGGGGTCGTCAATCACCATTGGTGTTTTCAAATCAATGTCGGTCATCACTCATGAAGCCTAAGTCAAGGCATTTAGCAAACATAAAATCATCTATCAAGGATCACCTTCATACTTCCAACTCAGAGCATGCTTAGGGACTGATCAGGATCCTATGCATGTGTAAGCGATTTGACGATAATATTGCATATTGAAAACAAAATGCAAGGTAAGGGCATCGAGCCTGGCTTTAATCCATCCCGATTATGGGGTTATCATCTTATGAAAGTCTCTGATCCATAACTTCATTCTGCCTCCCGTTTTTATATTGAGCTTCTGGTACCAACTCCTGTTGTTGTGCATTCGCATGCTTCTCTAGCTCTAGCATCACCTATTCTGGGCATTAGAGCTCATCCTAAATCCAAATCGATCGCTCCTTCGAGTAAATTCCTCTCGGTACCAACTCTATTCAGGTTGCTACACACTGGTTCTTCTTGTGGGGGCATTACTCGAGTTTGTTCTATTCCAATGCCAAATGCTCTTGCATTAGTTTTTGGCCTTTGGTTCTGAATTCCATGTGCTTCGGCTATTCTTTGTTGTTCCATCCTTCTGGATTCCATCTAGCACCTCCTATTGTTGAGCCATTATTCCATCTTACATCTCTTTCATCATTCTCTCCATCTCCCCCTAGTCACATAGATGGATTGATTGGAATAAGAGGATACCTTCTGTTTGCCTCCATACTCTGGTTGACTCCCTCCAATCATTAATCATGTGTTAGGCATCAAATCTTCTTTGAATCTTAGTTCCTTGAGAAATTCCTCTAGACCTAAATGAAAACTCTTTGTATCTAATCTCTGAACTCTTCCAATCCACAGTAGACAGCTGAATTTGTACCCGAATTCCCTTTTCTTAGTAAAAGCACTAACATATTAACACCAAAATGGCACAACACCTAAGAACCTATTGAAATATAGAGATCTAGCAGAAAATAACAAAAAAGTAAAGAACATATATGAATGGTTATAGTGGTTCGGCAATCTATGGCCTATGTTTACTTTATAATTTTATTGATTATGGGTTTGAGAAAGATTTTGATCACAAGTACAAGGAATTTACCAACAATGTCTGCCTTGGTGACTATTGTAAAAAAGGATAGGGAATGAAGAAAAAGTGCAAAAGGATCCTTCTTGGGTTACCATAGGGTCTGTATTTATAGGAGAAACTACTTTGTAGATCCAAAAATGTGCAAAGTATGAAGTACAAATGCAAATCCAGAGGTGTGGAAGGAATCACGTCGGCCTAAATTCCAAAAAAGACCTTCGATACCGAGAGGTTCCTCTCGGTACCGAGAGGTTTTGTTGGGTGAATACCCATTCTTTTCCTTTTTTTGTCTCTAACCTCCGATTTAACGTGTTCCAAACTCTTTTTCACGAAGATGAAATTGCCTCTGACGTTTTCCTTGATAATACTTGTCTTATCCTACTTTCTTTAATTTCTTCTCATCAATCCTTATAATTGCTCTTTTTTCTCTCTAAATAAAGTACTTTACGATGATTGCTAGAGGTTGTGCATTAGTATGAGGAGTTTGGGGGTGCCAAGTGGAAGAAACACTTCTCGATACCGAGAGGTCCTCTTGGCACGAGAGGTACACTTAGCCCCATTTTGCTTGGAACTTGTTGAATACCGTTTTAATCTCTTTTTGAGTGTTTTTTCCAAGTTCATGGGTCATTTTATCTTCATCTCGACCTTCTACTTCTATTTGAAATCTGCCCGGTCAACATGTTGGTTAACACATCTTAGGTACTCTTTGCAAAAACGAGCTACTTTGTGGCAACTATTTCTTGTGTTGTTACTTCTATTGCATCTGGGACTCTCATCTTTGAGCCTGTTATTTCTTTCTATGAAACTTTTTGAACTTCAACCGTTGTGGTAAGTTCTGTGGCAATGGTTCTTCGACATCCTCAGCTTATGTGCAATACAGTCCTGAGGATCATACTTACACATTTCTTAAGTCGTTTCGAAGTTTCCAACTTTATCTCCCATTGTAGAGGAAAGTCTGATGAGACTCTTTATCATATAACTTCTGTTTATCCTCGAGATATATCACTAGTTTCTTTCATTATCAAGAAGGCTCAGATGACACTCATCGATGTTTCTAATTTCTATTTTTCACTTTCTCAAGTTTTAGGTCCATACGCCCTTGCCCTTTTACCTAATGTGTATCTGGATCCGGGCCCTCAGGCTGCAATAACTGAATTCATTATTTTTTCTGTGCTAATTTCCATTCCAATCTCTTTAGTTGGGTCCATTCCAGGTCCTGATTCCAAAAGGATACATGCATTGATTGAAAAGGCTATGAACGATTCTGACATGACTCGATACGGTGAAGACGTAGCCATCATAGAGGCTACCGAGCACAACTCTGGTCCGTCAATGCTAGAGAAGCATATCTCATAACTCAAGACCGTTAAGTAAATCAAGAAAGAAAATAGCGTTGATAATATTTCACCCCCACTATTTGTTCCTTTACCGACGCCATCACTCATCAACTCAACTTCTTCTCCTATAATGGCTGACATTCAAGCCGAGGCCACTGAATTCTCGAAAAGTGATTATAATTAGGATGAGGACCCCGATGGTAGTAAAGAGTGAGGGGAACAAAAATTTAATAAAAGACATGCTTTAACATCTCCATAAAATAAGAACGATAACAGAAAAAAGAAGCACGATAAGGTTTCATTTTCTATGTAGCTGTTATTTTGTTTTAATTTCTTCCATTTTCCATATGTATAGGCCATTGTTGTGCAGGTATGACCCCCACTTTTGCTTTCAAAGTTTAGTTATGAATAAAATTGTTTTTCTTTCAAAATCTCGTCTTCTTTTATGACAAATCAACTTTTTGGACGATTTAAGTCGATAATAAACTGCATTTGTCCAACTCAAACCTTTTATAAAGGCAGATTATCAATGGGTTTTAATAAGAAAATGAGAGAAAGAAGGGAAGCAAAACATAGAATCTTGCAGTGGAATGACAAAATATAATAATCAAATAAATAGTTCATGAAGCTATTTTACAATATACATTTGATTAAAAAATTTACAGCATGATTAGAGTACAATCAACAAACATACCAAACCAATACAGCAGAATGATAATAGTAAATACGACCAAGCAAATTTCATCATCTTTAAGGAATAATATCTTCAACACTGAATTACTCAACCTCACCCGAGCATGAGGAAAAGAGAAAACATTCGAGTCAGAACTAAAAGTTCTCATGTAAGTTAAATTAATAACAAGAAAATATAAGTGTAATAGCTTCAGAGATGTTTACGGGATTTTCCATCTCCTATCAAGTGTACAACGTGAGTGCAATAACTTAAGAGATATTATAGAATTTTCCATCCCTTAAGGACCCATCAAACTATCTATATATAGTAAGATACTGTATATATGTAGTGCCAATCAATAAAGTAAAGAATTAAAATAGCATTAAGGCTTTAAATTGATCCTCCTTAACACATTTTTAAGTAGGTAGTCTATACAGGTCCTGTAACACAACCAATAACGTGGATAGTCAGTGAGTCCCCTACAGGTACGATACTAAAACAAAATCATAGTGGTAACATAAGGATAATCATATGACAAGGCATGTGAGGCGATGCCTAAGGTAGGATACTACCGTTTTGCATTTCCTGACTAGTGGTAACCCATAACGGCCCACCGTGAACATCCATCCCATAATCAAATCAAGGTGCACCAATCAAGTCCAAAATCAAGATGGAGATACGAAGAACAGATGTCGCTACAGGTAGCTAGCCTCATTGGTCAGGTATGGCTCTATTTTAGTCGTTTCAAATTGACACTAGTGTCGGGGCTATCCATCATCGTTCTCTTTCTTTAAATCCAAAAACATCTCCAAACTCCACATTTTGGATAATATCCACTGCTTACACAGTTGTTAAAGTGGTTCTGGTATTAATAGAGAGTATTCCAATATTCGACCCTGGTCTCTTTAACAACCAAACGTCATTTTTCACACCGGTTGGTTCTTTTAAATTTCAAGAACAAGTCATATTTCATATCAAAATTTCAGGTTCACTTCAAAAAATTATTTTGAATCCAAAATAGGTTATACCTTCATACCAAAACATTCGTATTTAAAATCAACGATTTAAATCCAAATAGATCCCCTTTAAAATAGTTTTAATATTGAAAATGGTTTTGAATAATTAAAATAGTTTGAATATTGAATTTATTTTGGATAATTAAAAATAGTTATAATATTGAAAATTAGTTTGGAACAATTAAAATAGTTTATATATTAAAATAATTTGATTATCAGAAAGTTTATCTATTAAAATAGTTTATATTAAAACTATTTCTTTCTTTCACAAAACTTGAACTCATGTTCTAATTCCTAAATCACAACGAATTCAATTTTTGGACTTCTAATTCAAATCAACTACATATTCAAATTTCAATTTAAATCAACCACAATTCAAAACAACTTCAAACCTTACTTTACATTCGATTTAAATGGTTCTAATCAAATGACTGAAAATTTCAATTCAAATTCTCATTTTAAACAATTTAGTTTAAAACTATTTCACATCCCAAAATTTGAAATACCAATTTAAACCCTTTTAATTAAAGTAAATTCAAAGTTAAAATTAAAAATTAAACCTTTCAAATAATTCACTTCTAATAAATTCAAATCATATCTCAATTTCCACTTTAGGATTTCAAATTAAATTCCTTAAACAATTTCATTTAAATAGTTCCAATTTCAACATTTCAAATCTCGAAATAGAAAATAATTTAATTCATGTAAATCAAAATTTTATTCTCTTTAAAACAATATCATTTAGAAAAAAAAATCTAAATTCAAGGTTTAAAACCATTTAATTTAACCACATCTGGTGTCCATATATGATTTTCTACGCTATGGCCAAGTGATCAGTTATTTCAATTTCAATTACATGGTTAGATATATATCATTTCAACCTATAATTAAATGAAATTGGTATATATCATTTCAACCACTTTCTTAATTCAATTTTGATACAATCTAAATGACAATTTATATGATATCAATAATATGCAGGGTGATAACAGGGATATATGAAAATAAATAAACAACCATACATCCAACATATCCATCAATAGATATCCAATTGCAATCAACATCCAAATCAATCAGTACATCACAATAGTTACAAATTATCAAATGTCGGGTGTTTAACAACAATTCAATCTTAATACCAATTTAAAGGTTAATTCAATTTGTTGTCAGCTTCATATATAAAAATCAATTCAATTTGGGCACATTCAATTCAATATCAATTCAAATGTCAAACTAAATTTCCAAACAACAATCAATATAATTACTCACTTCATGATTTTTTTATTCAACTAACATTAGAAAATTTAGTATCGCGTGGATGAGTTTAATCACTCACTTTTTATTTTAGCCGATAAAAATACAAACAGAGGCCGAAAATCTCAACAATCTCCAAATTCAACTAAATCAATTTCATGTTGTCTTGGATTTCAATTCGATTACAACGAAGAAACCACCTGTCAATTGGAGTTCGTATGGAAAAGTTATGCAAGTAAGAAGTTTGAAATTTAATTAAAATTATATAAAGGAAAAGTGATAAAAATAACATCACCCTTATGAAGAACGAACCCATTGAACCACTCCTATCAGCAACCACCTTTATGTCGCTATGCTCGGTGCCACCAAAATCCAACCATGTTGCCTTCATCCATGTCTCAGGCTGCCCCTAACCATGGCCACGCGACAACCCACCGTTTCCAGAAACTGCTCCGCCGTCGCCGCCATTCCCACACCAATACTCGAGAACTCCAAAGCTTTTGCTATGATCCAAACCTACAGATGAACTCGACTAAGCCCCTTTTGTAAGCTACAACTCCCTGATCGTCGAATAGTTAACGATCCACTGTTAAACGATAAGACTTAACATGAACAGCCAAGACTTCTTCGTCAATTTCTAGCCAAACCAAGCTTTAATTGCAAAAACGAGTGCTAATGCTAACTCCATTAGTCGAGTGCTTTGCGATGATATGCTATATGATAGGATTGGAGCAGTTAGAAATTCTGAATTAGATTTGAATTTGGAATTTAAGATTTTAAGATATTCACCACTGAGAAGAAACGAGTTAGATCTAAAATTACGTACAAAAGAGTATAATAGGTTATTGGGGTTTCAAAAAAACATATAATAGACCAAGATGAAACAAGAATAGATGGAATATATATCGATTGGGCTAAAGCGATAACAAAAACCCGAAAAGCCCATTTCGTTCCCGAAACGAAAATAGGTCATCCTATATATCGAAATGTAGTTTTTTTAATAATTTTAAACTCAATGAAACTAATTTCAAACCCTAATTCTATTGTATGCAGAAGTTAGCTTTAAAATAAAATTATATTTTAACATGCTAATTAAACGAATTATTATCAAAATAATTTAACCACTCCCAAATTCTAAATTAAAAGTTTTCTACCATCACTCTTGATTAACAAGACTTTAATAATCTTTTGAAATCCTATTTTCCATGTTAAACCCAAGATTTAAATTAAATTCAATATTTAATTGCAACTGTAGTAAAATCCTAGTTCATTATATTTTAAATTTTAACAAATTCTTTTATTTTGATTTACCTATTCTTTATATTAAATCAAAAATTACCTTATGTAATTTATTTAACATAAGTTTCCATTTATTATACTAATACTTTATAGTTAACATTTTCTCTCATATTAACTATTGTTAGCTCCAAAATTGGTCACTAGTACCCAAATCCAAAAGAAAGCACCAAATCACAATCACGGATCGCAGATAGAATGTATGTAGAGAGTATAAATATGAAGAGCGATAAAAATTAAAAAGAAAGCGGTAATAGCAGAGAATTTATAGTGGTTCGGCTGATTCTGGCCTACATCCACTCCAGAAATTTTCTTTTTATTGATATGTGTATCAGTTACAATTACAATCCACAGTTTTCGAAACAATAATGGAAGAGTAGCCTTAGTGAGGAAGAAGAAGGGAAACAGAATGAAGATCCCTTTTCTAAAACCCCGCCTGTTGTATTTATAGGCAATACCTGAGTTACTGGGCTTCTTGAGTGGTCTGGGCCCATTGAGACCATAGCTAAACCTATGCCCTTCATCAAGACCGACCTTGAGCATTATACATGCCGACCTAAAGCATCCTAGGTATTAACCCAAAGAAGACCTATCCATAACTCCAAGCAAATGAGCAACCGACCCTAAGCTGCTATAACATGCCGACCCTGTGATACGCCGACCACCACTTCGTCTACCGATCCAATCCTCTTTAGCCAACCCGAAGGAAGATATGCACCAATCCAAAGTTAGTCCTCGCCTCCACCAATGCCGATCCTATGCTAGTTTCACCATAGCCAACCTAGAGACTTCCTTATACCGACCAGAGTCCATCTCGAAGCCAACCATAATTGTCGATCCACTCCTGATGCCGATCCACTCGTCATACCAACTTTGATGACACACTTTTTGGACAATTTAAGTCGATAATAAACCACCTATGTCCAACTCAAACATTCAAAAAGGGTAGATTATCAATGGGGTTTAATAAGAAAATAAGAGAGAAGAAGGGAAGCAAAACATAGAATCTCGCATCGGAATGATAAAATATAATAATTAAATAAACAGTTCATGAAGCTATTTTACAATATATAATTGATTTCTTTTTTTACAACATAATCAGAGTATAATTAACAAACATACCAGACTAATGCAGCAGAACAATAATAGTAAATACGGTCAAGCAAACTCCATCTTCATCTTTAACGAATAATGTCTTCAACATTGAAATATTTAGGCCGACCCGAGCGTAATGAAAAGACAAAACACTTAAGCCAGAACTAAAAGTTCTTATGTAAGTTAAATCAATAACAAGAAAATTTGAGTATAATAGATTCAGAGATGTTTATGGGATTTCCCATCTCCTATCAAGTGTACAACGCGAGTGCAATAACTTAAAAGATGTTACGAGATTTTGCATCTCCTAAGGATACATCAAACTATCTATATATAGTAAGATACACTATATAGGTAGTGTCTATCAATAGAGCAAAGTATTAAAATAGCGTTAAGGCTTTACATTGATCCCCCTTAACAAATTTTTAAGTAGGTAATCTATGCAAGTCCTATGAAACAACCAGTAAGGTCGGTAGCTAGTGAGTCTCCTATAGGCACCATAGTAAAATAGAATCGTAATGGGCTCGCATAAGGATAATCGTATGACAATGCACGTGAGGCGATGCCTAAGATAGGATATACCGTTTTGCGTTTCTAGACTGGTGGTAACCCCTAACGGCCCACCGCGAACACCCATCCCATAATCAAATCAAGGTGCACCAATCGAGTCCAAAAATAAATATCGGAATATGAAGAATAAATGTCACTAGAGGTAACAAGTATCATTGGTCAGGTATGGCTTCTGTTTTAGTCATTTCAAATTGACACAAGTATCGGGACTATCCATCATCGTTCTCTTTCTTCAAATCCAGCAAATGCCTCTAATGCAACCTCTACATTCTAGATAACATCCACCGCGTACACAGTTGTTAAAGTGGTTTCGGTGTTGACAAAGAGTATGCCAATATTCGTCCCTGGTCTCTTTAACAAACAAACATCATTTTTCATATCGGTTGATTCTTTTAAATTCCAAGAACAAGTCATATTTCTTATAAAAATATCATATTCACTTCAAAAAATCATTTTGAATTCAAACTAGGTTATACCTTCATACCAAACATTTGTATTTAAATCAACGATTTAAATCTAAATAGTTCACCGTTAAAACAGTTTGAATATTGATAATGGTTTTGAATAATTAAAATAGTTTGAATATTGAAATTAGTTTGGATAATTAAAAATAGTTATAATATTGAAAATTAGTTTGGAATAATTAAAATAGTATATATATTAAAATAATTTGATTATTAGAAAGTTTATATATTAAAATGGTTTGTACTAAAACTGTTTCTTTCTTTCACAACAATTTGAACTCATGTTCCAATTCCCAAAATACAACGAATTCAAATTTTCAACTTCCAATTCAAATCAACTTCATATTTAAATTTCAGTTTAAATCAATCTCAATTCAAAACAATTTCAAACCATACTTCAGGTTCAGTTTAAACGGTTCTATTCAAATGACTGAAAGTTTCAATTCAAATTCTCATTTTGAACAATTTAGTTTAAAACCGTATCACATCCCAAAATTTGAAATACCAATTTAGACCCTTTTGCTTTCCCACTTCTTGGTCAAAACTGGAATATCAACAAATAGGTAAGGAATGATGGATATCGGGATTGGAGATCGATTGGAAATCAGGCTACAATCGATGACGTCAAAATTTGGTTGAGCTCCGATCGGGACGAAATTGATTGGAGATGATGATAAGGACTAGAAAAGGCTATGTTTTAAATTTCAGGTTAATCGGAGTTCATATGAAGGAGATATGATTGATTCAAGGTAGGAAGAACACGCGGTTCGTATCCATAGGTGTACAAGGGGTGGTTTGTATCGATGCGTTTCGCATCGATCAGGAAGATGGTGGTTCGAATCGATATAGTTCGTATCGATCTGAAAGTGATGATTTCCAATCGATACCGTTCGTATCGATCTGCATGGACTCAAATCGATAGTGCTCGTATCGATCAGACTAGGTATGAGCCTCGTGTTCGTATCGAGCAAGTAAGAAAGCTGGATGACTCAGTGACAATAGATTTAGCTTGGGCGGAAGGATGTTTGATGGATTGTTCGATTCAATTAGTTCTTATTGGTCGAGAGGAAATGTAGGAGTTTGTTTCGAATCGGTGCACTTCGCGTCGTTGTAGAATAATGGGATGGATGCGCAGAAGTCCTTCGCATCGATCAGCATTGGATCGATACAAAAAGGAAGTAGCAGTTTTGGGATTCTGGATTCGAATCGATCTATACGAAGAGTGCGTTCGAGAAGGATACGCGGGGAGTTGGCTTCATGGATTCAAAGGACTTAGGGACAATGTTCGTATATATTCGAAATGATCGATATGAAGGAAATGGTCAGAGCGGTATGAACAGAAGGATACGAACCGGGCAAGAAGAATGGATACGAACTGAGGTGCAAAGCATGATTATGCGCGTGAAGTATGCGCAGTTCAAGGGAAGAAACGTTCAACACGGCGACAAAGGTGGATCAACCCAGGGATTTCGCGACACGTCATCGATGCACACGCGTTTTGGATCAAGTCGAAGGAGATGGATCCGAAGCAATGGATTCGAAGACGACAGCCAACGGACAACCCAAATTTGAATCGATCATAACTCAAGATCCACTGATCCAAATGCCATGAAATTTTCACAGTAGCTTGCATACATATTGAAGAATGTCCACACCAAATTTCACCTTGATTGGATGATTATCTGATCGATTCGAATGGAGTTTGAATCGATCCCAAAGTGGGCCCAAATTTTCTGAGGCCGGGCATGTGGGCCCCCTCACGTGCCAGAAGTGGTCTCCCGAATTTTCAGCGAAATATCAGCATCCGACGCCTATAAATAGAGCCCCTGGTCATTCAGAAAAGGGGTCTCTCTGGATCTTTTGGCCTTTCAACTTCCAGACTCTGCCGGATTCATTTCTACACTTAAATACTGCTATTGTACTGGAAATTCCTCATATTTACTGCTGTAATCATCTGTAACCAGTAAGGATAATCAATAAAAGGATAAAACTTTGGAGTGGACATAGGCCGGAGATAGCCGAACCACTATAAAAACTTGTGTCTCTGTTCATTATTTGTGAATTGCTGTTTGATACTTGTTGAGATCTGATATTTGTGCTTGAATATCATTGGTTTGTGTTCATACACTGGTGCTTTCACGGTATTTGGGGTTTGTGACCAATTTTGGCGCAAACACTTTGGGGCTTTCATTGAGAGGGACTAGCACCCGCTACATCGGATTTGAAGTTCAGATTTGAAGAGTTTGAGGAGTCTTGATTTGAGGACAATGACTAGGCAAAATAGTAGAAGACAAAGGGCTAAGAGAAGCCACTAAGGAGGAAGCCAGGAGGCATCCTCTGGAGCAGGAGAAGGACAGGTTTCCGTCTACATCACCAGGGATGAAATGGAAGCTATGGCAAATTCTTTGCAAGAGAGATTGTTGAAGAGCCAACAGGAAATGATGCAGACTTTCTTTGAGCAAATGAGAGCTGTAGGGATGCAGAACTTAGGAACAGCTACAGTGGCTGTGGATGCAGGACAAGGGACTAGGGTTGTGGAACCCAATGGAGGACAGGATACAGAGCCAGAAGGCAATCAATAAGGGCTTGGGGGCAGGCCCACAGGATCCAACACAGGAGAACCTTTGGAAGGAGTTCAGCAGGCCAGAGCTAACGTTGCTGCTAGTGAGCCACATGAAGAATATGTGCCGGAGTTCCCTCGGGGGAAACCCTTGACAGACAATACTGGGTTACTGGAGATCATCAGGAATACCATGCGTGGAGGCTTGACCAATAGAGACTTGGAAGGAGTGAACAGGAGTCCGTTCGCTCGGGAAATAAGGATGGCACAGAATCCGCCTAAGTTTAAGTTACCCAGCGTGGAGGTATATGATGGCAAGGCGGACCCAACTGATCACTTGATGAGGTACACCAGACACATGGAGGTGCTGGGGGCATAAGAGGAAGTGATGGCCCGATGCTTCCCTTTATACTTGACGGACTTAGCTGCAATGTGGTTTAGGCAGCTGGGAGAAGGATCTATCAGGACTTGGAGGGAATTGGTAGATATGTTTTTGGGACAGTTTCGGGTTCACATCAAAAGGCCGAAGAATGTGATGACATTGACATCGGTAAAGCAAAGGATGGATGAATCGCTTAGAGCTTTTCTAACCCGATTCAATGCGGCGGTTGCTTCGGTGGATCGGCCTGATCAATCGATGGTTTTAATGGCGGCAGTATTAGGAGTAGGGAGGATTCAGATTTCAAGGTAACTCTGATATGAGATCCCCCACAGGATCTCGAGGAATTCTTTCACGAAGCGGAGAGGTTCCTTCGGCAAGAAGATGCGAGTATGGATTTAAAGTCGAAGGAGATAAATGCAACTGAGGGTGGAGGACCATCCAGCAAAGGTTCAGATAAAGAAAAAAGAAAAAGGAAGTTGGACGGTGATTCTGGAAAAGGTAGGAAGCGATGGAAGGATCCAAAGTTTTCCACATACACAGGATTGAACGAGACGTTGGAGCGGATATACCTGGATACTCGGAATCGCCTTCCCTATCGAAGGCCGGCTAGGAGAGAACCATCAGAACGGGAGAGGACATCAGGAAGGCACTGTCTCTTCCATGATTTGGATGGACATGTAACGAACAGTTGCAGGCATTTAAAGGATATAATCGAGGAGCATGTAAGGAATGGACAGTTACGACAATATGTCGGAACTTGGAATGCAGCGGTGGAACAGGAGCAGCCTCCATCTACCTCACACCATAACGATGTGAGGCCCAGGAATGATGGTCGATTGATTATCCATTGACCAGCATAATATGAAATAAGTAACAAGCTATTGGCAAACAGCCAAGTCATTTACACATGTACGGGGACGGAGATAGCCCTACGCATGCTCTGAATGGTGGTAAGCCGCGATGCTATGGTTTGTGAAATTTGTCTTTTGCTTTTGAATTGGACATTGATTTTTCTGGTTTGGTTTTGGAGTTTGGATTGAACCCCTGGTTTTACTTGCCTTTTGATTTGGATTTTCCTTTGGATGATTGTTTTCGGTTTTGGATACTGGTTTGGATTTCTGATTTTCTGGTTTTGATTTGGATTTTGGATTTGGATTTTAGATTTGGATTTTGGATTGGATTTTGATTGGATATTTATCTAGTTTTTGATAAACGGTCGTCGGGTATGGATTATGCCTGGCAAGGGGTGAGTCACTTTGCCCGAAAGTGGTAAATTGACTCATTCAGGTCGTCGAGTAATGGACTATGCTCGACAAGGGTCCGGAGAGACCAGGATTTGGCCTAGGACTTAAGCCCTATATTATCAATTGTTATTTTCAGGTCGCTGAGTATGGACTATGCTCGGCAAGGGTCTGGAATGACCAGGATTCGGTCTAGGATTTAGGCCCCATATTATCGATTATTGTTTCAGGTCGTTGAGTATGGACTATGCTCAACAAGGGTCTGGAGAGACCAGGATTCAGTTTAGGACTTAAGTCATGGCATTGTACAACGTCCAGGGATACTGGACCAAGGTTGTCAAGTGTGGATTGCGCTTGGCAAGAACCTGGAGGCGTTAGCTCAACGTCCAGGGACACTGGACCACGGTCGTCAAGTGTGGATTGCGCTTGGCAAGAACCCTGAGAGGTTAGCTCAACGTCCAGGGACACTGGACCACAGTCGTTAGATGCGGATTGCGCTTGGCAAGAGCCCGGAGAGGTTATGGATTTGGATGTTGACCCGAGAGGTCCTGAATTCGGTTATTGGCTATTGGATAAGGATGGATTAGGACCCGGTTGTCGAGTTCGGATGGATACAGAATTGGCAAAGGCTTTGGTTACTGGATTTGGAATTGGGCATCGACTCGGAGCAGTCAAGGATGACATACTCTGGCGATATGCCTATGGACTTTGGATATTGGAACAGAACTATTCAAAACACGCCTTCTTATCACAAGGCATGTTTTGGGGGGCAAAGTGTTATCCCACTTCTTGGTCAAAACCGGAATATCAACAAATAGGTAAGGAATGATGGATATCGGGATTGGAGATCGATTGGCAATCAAGCTACAATCGATGACATCAAAATTTGGTTGAGCTCCGATCGAGACGAAATTGATTGGAGATGATAATAAGGACTAGGAAAGGCTATATTTTAAATTTCAGGTTAATTGGAGTTCGTATAAAGGAGATATGATCGATTCAAGGTAGGAAGAACACGTGGTTCGTATCCATAGGTGTACAGGGGTTGGTTCGTATCGATGCGTTTCGCATCGATCAGGAAGATGGTGGTTCGAATCGATACAGTTCGCATCGATCAGAAAGTGATGATTTCCAATCGATACCATTCGTATCGATCTGCATGGACTCAAATCGATAGTGCTCGTATCAATCAGACTAGGTATGAGGGTCGTGTTCGTATCGAGCAAGGAAGAAAGATGGATGACTCAGTGACAATGGATTTAGGTTGGGTGGAAGGATGTTTGATGGATTGTTCGATTCGATCGGTTCTTATTGATCGAGAGGAAATGTAGGAGTTTGTTTCAAATCGGTGCACTTCGCGTCGTTGTAGAATAATGGGATGGATGCGCAGAAGTCCTTCATATCGATCAGCGTTGGATCGATACGAAAAGGAAGTAGCAGTTTTGGGATTCTGGATTCGTACCAATCGATATGAAGAGGGCGTCGAGAAGGATATGTGGGGAGTCGGCTTCATGGATTCGAAGGACTTAGGGACAATGTTCGTATCTATTCGAAACGATACGAAGGAAATGGTCAGAGCGGTACGAACAGAAGGATACGAACTGGGCACGAAGAATGGATACGAACTGAGGTGCAAAGCATGATTAAGCGCCCAAAGTATGCGCAGTTCAAGGGAAAAAACGTTTAACACGGCGACAAAGGTGGATCAACCCAGGGATTTCGCGACACGTCATCGATGCGCACGCGTTTTGGATCAAGTCGAAGGAGATGGATTCGAAGCAATGGATTCGAAGATGACAGCCAATGGACAACCCAAATTCGAATCGACCATAACTCAAGATCCACTGATCCAAATGCCATGAAATTTTCACAGTAGCTTGTATACATATTGAAGAATGTCCACACCAAATTTCACCTCGATTGGAGGATTTTCTGATCGATTCGAATGGAGTTCGAATCGATCCCAAAGTGGGCCCAAATTTCCTAAGGCCGGGCATGTAGGCCCCCTCACATGCCAGAAGTGGTCTCCCGAATTTTCAGCGAAATATCAGCATCCCACGCCTATAAATAGAGCCCCTGGTCATTCAGAAAAGGGGTCTCTCTGGATCTTTTGGCCTTTCAACTTCCAGACTCTGCCGGATTCATTTCTACACTTAAATACTGCTATTGTACTGGAAATTCTTCATATTTACTGCTGTAATCATCTGTAACCAGCAAGGATAATCAATAAAAGGATAAAACTTTGGAGTGGACGTAGGCCGGAGATAGCCGAACCACTATAAAAACTTGTGTCTCTGTTCATTATTTGTGAATTGCTGTTTGATATTTGTTGAGATCTGATATTTATGCTTGAATATCATTGGTTTGTGTTTATACACTGGTGCTTTCACGGTATTTGGGGTTTTGTGACCAATTTTGGCGCAAACACCTTTTAATTAAAGTAAATTCAAAGTTCATATTAAAAATTAAACCTTTCAAATAATTCATTTTCGATAAATTCAAACCATATCTAAATTTCCACTTTAACATTTCAAATTAAATGCCTTAAACAATTTCATTTAAACAGTTTCAATTTCAACATTTCAAATCTTGAATTAGAAAATAATTTAATTTACATAAATCAAAATTTTATTCTTTTTAAAACAATATAATTTAGACAAATCTAAATTCAAGATTTAAAACCATTTAATTTAGCCAAATCCGTTGTCCGTATATAATTTTCTACCTTATGGCCAAGTGATCAGTTATTTCAATTTTAATTACATGGATGGATATATATCATTTCAACATATAATTAAATAATATATATATATATATGACCTTTCAACCTATTTCTTAATTCAATTTCAAAACAATTTAAATGGCAACTTATATGATATCAGTAATATATAGGGTGATTACAGGGATATATGAAAAAATATAAAAAAAACAGTACATACAATGTATCCATCAATAGACCTCCAATTGCAATCAACATCCAAATCAAAAAATACATCACAACAGTTACAAATTATCAAATGTCTTGTGTTTAGCAAGCAATTCAATCTTAATATCAATTTAAAGGTCAATTCAATTTGTTGCCAATTTCATATATAAAAATCGTTTCAATTTTGTGTCGATTCAATTTCAATATCAATTAAAATGTCAAATTAATTTTCTAAACAACAATCAATATAATTACTCACTTCATGATTCGTTTTATTCGACTAACATCAGAAATTTTATTGCGTGGGTGGGTTTAATCACTCACCTTTGATTTTAGCCCATAAAAATCTAAATAGAAGCCCAAAATCTCAACAGTCTCCAAATTCAACCAAATTAGTTTCATGTTGTTTGGTATTTCAATACGATTACAAAGGAAGAAACCACATCAATTGGAGTTCGTATGCAAAAGTTATGCAAGTTAGAAGTTTGAAATTTAAAATTTAGTTAAAATAATATAGGGGAAAATTGTTAAAAAGAGCATCACCTTCAAACCCATACGAACAATGAAACCATCGAACCACTCCTATCAGCCGCCACCTTCACGTCGCTATCGCCGCCGCTATGCTCGTTGCCACCAAGATCCAACCATGCCGCCGCCATCCACGTCTCAGGTCGCACCTGAACATAGCCACGCGACCACCCTCCTTGCCAGAAACTGCTTCGTCGCTGTCGGTGTTCCCACGCCAATTTTGGTGAACTCCAGCAGTCTTGCCACGATCCAAACCTACAGATGAACTCGACTAAGTCCCCTCTATAGGCAGATACTCTTCGATCGTCGAATGGTCGATGATCCACCGGTAAACGGTAAAACCTAACATGAACTCTCGAGATTTCTTCATCAATTCTGGCCAAACCAAGCTTCAATTGAAAAAATGAATTGCAGATGTTGACTCCATTAGTAGAGAGCTTTGCAATGATATATTATATGATAGGATTGAAGCAGTTTGAATTTTTGAATTAGATTTGAATTTGGAATTTAAGGTTTTAGGATATTTACCATTGAGAAGAAACAAGTTAGATCTGAAATTACATACAAAAGAGTAGAACAGAAAGCTAGTAGGGTTTCATGACAGCATACAAATAGACCAAGATGAAACAGGAACAGATGGAACATATATTGATTGGGCCAAAGCGATAACAAAGGGCCGAAAAGCCTGTTTCATTCATGAAACGTAAATAGGTCATCTCATATATCAAAATATAGGTTTTTAATAATTTAAAAGTCAATCAAACTAATCTCAAAATCTAATTCTATTATATATAGAAGTTGGCTTTAAAAAAATTATATTTTAACAGGTTAATTAAAATGAATTATTACCAAACTTATTTAATCACTCCTAAATTCTAAATTAAATGTTTTCTATCATCACTCTTGATTAACAGGACTTTAATAATCTTTTGAATCCTATTTTCCATGTCAAACACAAGATTTAAATAATAAATTAATTTTAACATTTAATTACAACTGTAATAATCCTAGTTCATTATATTTTAAATTTCAACACATTCTTTTACTTTGATTTACCTGTTCTTTATAATAAATTAACAATTCCCTTATGTAATTTATTTAACATAAGTTTCAAATTTATTATAAACATACTTTACAGTTAACGTCTTCTCTCATATTAAATGCAATATTTCAATTGCATTAATTTTCTGTTGATTTCTAAATTATTTTCAAAAAAAATTAAATAATGTGATGAGAAATAAATCAATTGTTACAATTTAATAATTCAAATCTATTAATTTATTTTTTACAACAAGGATTATAAATTTACTTACCAAATAATTGATTTCATATTCTATACTAAGACCAATTTCAATTTGAATAATATATAACTTCTCTTTTAATACATCATTTATTTTATTCCTTATTAAACTTCATAATTATATCCAAATTAAAATTTACATTTATATTCCAATTAGAGTTAAACATTCATTTTATTCTTTACAACATTAACATTTGTTATTAGAAATCTTGTTGTTAATATGCAACCCAACATTGTTTCATATTCAGTTGTTTTGGATTATCATCTTTTAACTTATAAAAAAATTGTTATTTAAGAATTTTATCGTAGATTATAACATACATCTAATAACATTTCCATTAATAAATGAAAAAAATCTTTATTTGTAACCATTTTTATTCAACAATTATATTAAATTTAATATTTCTAAATGGTTGAAAATACGGGTCGTTGCATCTTTTATCTTTTAGGCTTTACACTTATCTATCTATGTATTTAGTTTGATCGAGTTTGTGATAGTTATTTTTGATTCGGTGCAATATTATTATTCACTATAATTTTGTATGCATGAATAATGTTTTTCCATTGCTTAGTGATACTTTTCAATTTCATTATGTTTATTGCTGCAAAAGCACTTCTTCCTTGGCTAACAGAATTGTAATTGCTTGGCCAACTCTGTGGCTAATCTTATTTACCATTGGCTAGGTTTCATTTGATTAAAAACAAGATTGTAGCCTCACATTGCTTCCTGTGTCTAGGAAGTGATGCTTTGGATGTCGATCTCTTGACATATGTGCTCGATCTCGCCTATCTCTAAGTGTTGATCATAAGTACTCATCATATATGTAAAAAGATTCAATTTTATACTGGATCCTATCTTTGGGATCTAGCATTTTAGATGCCTATCTCTGGGCATCGTCATTAGGCCTTGCCTATCTTCGAGCATCGACCTTAAACCTGGCCTATCTCTAAGCATTGGTCAAAGATCATATGTGTAGGGTGAGTCATCTAATCGACCTAATACGATTATATTTCAGCGACCCGATCATGAATCAAAGTACTTTGCTGGTGCCTATCTCAAAGTAACAATTTAAGACCTCGCATATCTCCGAGAATTGGTTAAAGGTTAGAGGCATAGGTGAATCATTCGGTCGACCCTAGCATGATTATACTCTCGTGACCCGATCATGGATCGGAGGAGTTTATCGGTACCTATCTATAGGTACATAGATATCTTCATTTTTTTTAAAATAGAATGTTCAAATTTTTGCTGTTATTCATACATCATAATGTCAAGCTTTTGAGAATACAGTTCCATCGATTCCTCTAGCCAATTATATTTATTGATATAAGAATGTCATACTCTGCCTTATTACATCAGAGCAAAGTTATATATTTACAGAAATAAGCCTAAGCAAAATAGCGTCTCTGGTGCTCGCTATTCTACGCTCTCAAGATTCCATCAACAATCGCCAGCATGAAAGTTCCATCCCTAAGCTTATGTTCAATCGCATAAGGACCTTTCCAATTTAGGCCAAATGCTCCTATATCAGTAAAGATCTGTTTCAAAATGAGATCGCCTATCTTGAAGGTTTGGTTTCTAACCTTGACTTTGACTTGCTGTTCAACCATTTTCTAGTAAGCAGCTGCCCTCAAATTAGATTCTTTTCATTTCTCATCGACCAAGTCGAGACGCTCAAGCAAGAGTTCCTCGTTTATCTTCGGATCGTAGAGAGTTCTTCAATGAGAACAAACTTCTAATTCAGTTGAAATCATGGCCCCTGATTCATAGGCCAACACAAAAGGAGTATGACCGGTCACATATTTGTAATACGTTACGTAAGCCCATAATGCTAGGGGTAATTCAATGACCTAATTGCCCATGGCATTTGTTGATTTCTTGGGGTAATCCATTCGCTCGCAAATGTGCTAAAAATGAAATTTTCTTTTCAATTTGATAGTTGTCGTAGAAATTTGTGTATTCGATGCTCTCAATTTGGCTCCATTGTAGATGACAATTTTCTAAGGAACTCCAAATCGACATATAACAACCTTCACTACAAAGTTGATCACCTTCTTCGCAGCAATCTTGGCTAGCGGTTCTGCTTTGACCCACTTTATGAAATAGTCGACTACAACAATTAGATATTTCATTCCATCTTTTAACATCGGTAGCACAATGATTATATCAAGTCACCACACTGCAAATGCCCATGGGCTAACCTTTGTGTAAGCTCTATGGATGGACCTCTATGAACCTTTGCAAATCTTTGGCATCTACCGCACGTACTAGTGTAATCATAGTTTTCTAGTTGATTGTTGGCTAAAAATGTCCATAGTGATTATTCTTTTGCCAAAATCTGCCTCCCAGTGTGATTACCGTAATTTCCTTCGTGCATATAGGCGAGTATTTTCTTGGCTTCTTTCTTAGGACACATCGTAGTAAGAGAGTAGAGAATCCTCTCTTGTATAGTACTCCTTCCTATATAATAAATCATGGCACTTTGCACATGAGTTTTCTTCATTCATTTCTTCCATTTAAGATAATTCCCTTCATAAAATACTCTTTAATTAGAGTCATCCATGACACCTTCTCTACGTCGACCTCCAAGTTCCAATCAACACCCTTCTGGTCAATGCTTGGAGCTGACAAAACATTTGGAAGTTCCCATAATTGATGTATCTCTAGAGTTAGCCAACTTGGCTAATGGATCAGCTTTCTGGTTTTCATCTTTAGGAGTGTGCATTATCGTGCAATATTCAATGTTATTCAGAAGTTCCAGAACATTCATCAGTTAAGGGCAAGTCTCGCACCCTTAGCCTAAAACTCCTCCTCCGCCTGATAGACCGCTAATTGAGAGTTGTTGAATATATGCAATGTTAACTCCCAATTCTTCGCTATTGAATCTGACAATCAATGCTTTGTATTCAACTTCATTATCCATTATCGGGAACTCAAGCCTCGGGGCATAGCATATTGTTCATTCCTTGGGGGTTATCATGATCACTCCTCCCTCAATTCATTAGATGCTGCTTCTGTATACTATTTCCATTGAGCAAGTTAGACAACTTCTTTCTTCCACTTCTCCACACTGGATGGTGGACTTAACAATGAGATCAGCCAATGTATGTCCTCATATTGCCCTCCTAGAATGGTAGGTTATATTATATTAGCTTAGTTCAATATTTTATGCCACTTTGGTGATCTTTCCAAAGTTTTGGGTGACACTTGACTTGAAGGCTAATAAGTTGGTATTTTCATTGGGTGAGCTTAGAAGTATGGCTGCAACTTCCTCGAGGCAATCAACAAGCAGTAAGCTAACTTCTCTAACTTTTTATAATTCTCTTTTTCTCCAAAGAACCTCTTTATAATGTAATATACGAGTCTTTAAATCTCGAACTCCTTCGGTGCTAAAGCCCCACTCAGTGCATGAGTAGACACTGCCAAGTAAACAAACAAGTCTTCCCTTTCCAAAGGTTTTGACAGGACTAATGGTCTCTCCATATGATCAAGTAAGTCTTGGAAAGCTTTCCAACATTCCCCATTCCAGAAAACTTCCCTTTCTTTTTTTTAAGGGCATCAAAGAACAGAACACATTTATTTGTCACCATTGAAATAAATAGACTCGGTGTGATGGCTATTCCATTTAAGTTCTGCATTTCCCTCCTTATTTTTAGGGTATCAACATCTTTCAGCACTTTGATCTACTATGGATTAGCCTTTATGCCCTTTTAGTTTGCTATAAAAGTCAAGAACTTTCCTGATAGACTCCGAAAGTGCATTTCAGTGAGTTGAGCTTTATCTCGTATTTCCAAAGCACAATAGACATTTTTGAGAGGTCACGCACATGGTACATCGATCGCTATGACTTCACTAGCATATCATTTACATTGTTTGCCCGATCTAATCACTGAATATCGAATTTACCAATCTTCGATGGGTAGCTCGGCATTCTTCAGATTTAATGACGTCATGCGATAACAATACAACCCCAGATCAATGATGAAACAAGTTTGCTCCTGATCTGGAACGTGCACTGTTATCCTGTTGTAATTGGAATATGCATCTGTAAAAGATAGTAATTCATGCTCGATGGTTCCATCAACGAGCTAGTAAATTCGTGCTAGCGGGAATCTATTCTTTGGGCACGCCTTATTCAGATTTGAATAATGGATGCATGTCGGCCATTTTCCTTTAGACTTCTTGACAAACACATGATTCGATACTCATTCAAGGTGTATAGCATCATGGACAAAGCCAATCATCTCCATCTTATCCACCTCTTCCTTCAACGTAGCGACTCTCTCTGGATACATGCCGCACCTCTTCTGCTTTATAGGAGAGCATCATGAGTCTACATTCAATGTATGACATGGTATCTTCAATGATATTTCATACATATCAAGATGTGTTCTGGCAAACACATCCAGTTTTTCCAAGAGAAACCTTACCAACTCCTTTATTTTCACACCAAGCTAAGACACGATCTTTACGACCCCGGGGGGGTCATCCACATCGATCGAAATGTTGATCGTCAGCTCTACCGGGGACTTTGAATGCTCTAGCACTTTCCATAAATCCATAAATTTCTAAAATTACTATGTCGTTTGAGCCTGGGTTTAGGCGATAGTTGCTATGCATTAACTACCATAATGTAGAGAGTCTTCTCTGTACCCTTTTCTTTCTCAGTCGCTTTGCCTCTCTGAGCTTGGCAGCATAACACTCATGACTAGTACTTTAGTCTCCCTAGATAGCTCCAACCCAATTCTTTATTGGAAATTTCATCATTAAACACCGCGGGGCTTAGGCACCTTGAAACTAGCAAGGGTCGATCAATCCAAGAAAGCATTATAGACAGAATACATTTCAATCTCAATGAAGGTCTACACGCACACTATCTTGTCATCTCCTTCACTAAGTTCTGCTGATAAATTAATACAACCAGCAAGCTCTATAGCTTCTCCGGTAAATCCTTAGATCTGGGACTTACATGGCTTCAGGTTCTACGTACTCATTTTCGATGATCGAATGTTTTCTTAAATATAGTATTTACCAAGCTTCCATAATCAATGAGCACCTGGTGTACATTAGCCAGCCCAACCACAGCCATAATTACTAAATGATAAAGCGTCCGCACTTGCAACCCATCCGCATCTCGATTTCTAGATACGATATCATCAGTCATCATTTTCAGTTGTTTGTCGAAACTCCATCTTCCACCGCAAAACAACTCTCTTGCACAACGTGCGTTAAAGAACTTCCATAACTCCCCATCTCATTCCATCTTTTCTCAGTTGGATGAGGTCCAGCAGTGATAATGTTGATCACTAGTGGTAGTATTGATTACAATTCTCTTTTCAGGCTGCCCAGGTCCATCACCACTAGGTCCAGCTTGATTTCATTTGGCCATTTGCCCTTAGGTCTATTATTCATTTACCAACAATCCTACAGGTCTTTCACATACAGGTTTAGCTTCTTTCTTCTGATTAAATCTTCTATTATATCCCTCAAATGTCGGCACTCATTGGTATTGCATCCACGTATCTTATAGAATGACAGTACCTCCCTGAGAGCTTTTCTCGTTCAGTTGACTCCTTTCGAGTCAGCTTTCTACAATTCTTTATACCTTGTGTTGTAAGATAAATCTTCTCAATGGTCTCATTCAGTAGGATATAATCATTAGGCCTTAAGTATTTTGGATACTTCATAAAGTTCGCCTTCTTTCCACCAGCACCCCGACTCCTTCCTTTTTTATTGTCGTTATTCCAAACATTAACTGTAACATTCACCGTGCTTTCACGGGTTTGTTTTATAACAATGTTGCTCTTCACAATTTTACTAAATGGTGTACCACTAGCTTTTCTAATGGCTAGGTCTGCCTCTTCCAAGTGCAAAAAATAGTTTTCCTTTTGATAGAAGTCCTCCATGGTGAGTGGCTGCTTCTTCCTTAGTCATTTATAAAATTCACGTGTATCCCCTAGATCAACGCTATCAACACAATGTCCTTCTTTGGATTATTGATCTCAGTCACAATAGTATTAAATCGACTCAAAAATCCATTTAAAGTCTCTTTAGGACACCTTTAAAATCTCTTTAGGACTCTAATGAATGATCGACAAAGATATTATGTCATCCGGTCGAATGGTGTGGAGTCTGAACTACTTCATAAACTTCCCCGCTAAATGATCGAATGAAGGTATGAATATAAGCATGATTTGGGTAAACTACATTGCAGCTACTCCATTCAGGATTATAGGAGAACATCTACACCTCACTGCGTTTGTTGCTCTGGCATAGTCCATGTGCCACTCGTATTTTAATAAATGTTGTCTAGGGCCTATAGTATCATTGTATGATGGCATAGTAGGCATAACAAACTTCCATATTTAACCTTCCTATAAGATATCATCGATGAATGAGGTCATGCTGAGTGCCGAGCCTTATTTGTCATTACTACTGTACAGTGTACTGGTTCTCATTCATCAGCCTCCTCACCATTTTAGCTACATATCCTGGATCAGTCAGATCGACTTTACAATGATCATTAGGGACTGCCTTGAATGTTTGGCTCTGCAAATTATCTCGGTTAGTTTTGTGGGTATCTGGGTTCACCTTTCTCTAAGAGAACTGTTTATCCAGTTTTTCATTATTTAATTTCCTTCTTTGATGGCTCAGGGACATTTTCTTAAACACCACCTGTTATTTTTTCAACACCAATACCAACCCCTCTTGCAACTCATCATCTAAACCCTCTACCATAACTCAATTTTTTACTAGTACTGAGTCATGATAGCCTAGGCCGAGTTGTGACTTATCACATATGGCTTTCTAGAACCCATTTTGATGTCCTAGCTTCCCCTATTCTCATCTTTTGCTTTCCATCTTTCTAGTTTATGTCCAATGAAGAAAAATTCCCTTTTTCCTAATCAAAAGATGATGATTCTCTATGACTCTTCTTTAGCCTTGGGGGTAGTTAAGTCATCAAAGCAAGACTATTTTCTATCTGCTTCAGAATCGCATTCTGATTCGATAACATCTTTTTATTCATCTCCATGATCATTTGGTCCAAATCCACCTTAGTCTCCATCTTCAATGCACTTGACATTTCAGTAGTAACGGGTTGATTTATTTTTTCCTCATGTTGAGAGCCTTCATTTTCAGTACCATTGATAGCCCTTAAGCTGGATGGTTTTTCCTTAGCATTCCTAGATGTCATAACTCTTCCAAATTCGATGATAGAATTTTTTCCAATTGTAAGTAGTTAAGGATCTTTCGACTATAACTTTCTAGATCTAACTTGTTGATAGTGATAATCCAAAGTTTTAAGATATGTCTACATATGAGAACTTCAAATCCCTCTCTACGAATGCACCAAAATGTTTGCACCGAAAATGGAACAACCACCCAATCAAATAATAACCATTAATTAGAGAAATAAACAATTGGAAATGAGGCAGATTATAAAGGCTTTATGGTGGTTTGGCCGAAATCAATAGTCTATGTTCACCGTCAGCTTTGCTAATGATTCTGACTTTCTTTTATAGCAGGGATTACTTACAACTCGGGTAAGAATACAGCAAAGTCTTGGCTAAGAATCAACAGTGATTTAGTCGAAATTCACTTTATTCACACATTAACTAACATAGTTGAAGTACCTCTTCAAAAATTTTGTATAAAGACAACTTAAACAGTCATCTTCAATTTAAGATAAGTCCTGTAGCATATTCATACATTGACTAAAGTAGTTCAAGTACCTCTTCAAAATGTTTGCATTTTAAACAATCATTTTCAATCCAGGATAGGTCATCGAGCAATGTCATTGTTAAGAGGACTACACAAATAGTTTCATCATGTTAATAATTTCTTATTTTGTTTGTGGAAATAAAAATCCATCTCTTATTATCAAACTTAATATCATAAAAACCTCTCAAAAAACAAGTTTCAAGAAATACCCATATTATTATTTCAATGAAAACGTGCTATGTAGACTACAAATATTTGTAGTGTATTTGCATTATAGACTGCACACTTTGCTATATATTCCCTATAATAAGGGAATTTCAAAGATTATTTTCCAAAAACGGTTTCAAAAATTGTTTTAAAAGCTTGTTTTCTCAAACAAATTATTTTCTATATAAAATACATGTTTTTACACTATTCGAGCATATATGAAGGAGAATTAAAAAGTTTAGTAAACGCATGTGTCCCATTTCAAAATTTTCTTAACTCTAGAATATTTTACTCATTATTCACTAAAGGTTTTAGATATCAAAAATTCCAATTTGTCAAATTATTTTTTTAAATCAATTTGCGCCCCCAAATGATTATCCCGATAGTCTTTTCATATTCCTATCCCTACTTAGATAATTAATATAACTATCTAGGACATACTCTAGGGGATAGGACTCTAAGTCATCTAAGTCTCGGATCCGTGATATTATATGTTATAATGTTCTAACACAACTCTAATATCAAACTGTAATGACCCCACTGCAATGCCCAGATTAGCAAATAGCATTACAAGTAATGTTGTCTGTAAATCTGGAGAATACGGCATGTTGAGGGTGATCGAATGTGAATATATCATTATACTAATACTGACATGTCATTTATCCCTTTTCACTTAATATTTGAACTGAATTTGATGTGTAAAATATTAATACAAAATAATAAACACACCAATTTCTCAGAATTAGAATATCATATAAATAACAGATACAGATTACAATGGAATAAATCTCAACTTATACATATACAAATTGTTTAGTTTATAAAATGAAATACTAAACTCATTTCTTAATTAAATCAAAACAATTAATCCCTAAAGCTAAATTTAATTTCATAATTGAATTTCACAAGACACGTGCATTTACCGAATCCTTTAATTCTCCTTCTCATTCGGTCGAATAGTGCAAAAATTATGAATTTTTTATATAGAAAATAATTTATTATAGAAAACAAGCTTTTAAAACTATTTTTGAAATTGTTTTGGAAAATAACTTTTGAAATTCTCTTATTATAGAAAATAAATAATTTCAAATAAGAGATTTCTCGTGAGGCGGAAGTGAATTTTGAAACTTGTGAAGAGTGTTTGAAAAAATGTCCCTTTTTATTTATTTTTCCTTTTTATATCTACATCACCAGCATTTCAAGACTCTATTAAAATTCACAAGAAATTTGAGAAATTACTTTTATATTTTAACCACGGTTCAAAGTTTCGGTTTTGGTTTCTGTCTTTGTTATATAGGAATTCGATGTAATATATAAATTTTAGGAACTTCTATTCAATTTAAATTTTGAATATCTTTATTTATTTTTCATATAATTACGTATGATATTTACATAATTTATGGAAACAAAACATATAATTTGTGTTTAATCGAGCATCAAGATATAAAAGAACAACATTGATTAATTATAAATATTTACTGCACTAATAAATAATTATTCATTATTTTGTTTTTAATTTTTTTAGTTACAACATTTGAATATTTTGTGAATTTATACGTTCCTTAAGTTAAAATTTAAAATTGATAGAATTAATATGTGAATTTATATATTGTGAATTAATATGTGACTCGCAAGAATTTACTATATGCTAGGACGTTGATAGAAATAACCCGTTTGAATCCGCTACCGTCGATTTTGAAAGTAAGAATTATGGAAGGTCACGAGATGGAGATAAGAGTCAATTACAACTAGAAACCCGATATATGCACTATCTGTCAGTCCTTTGGACATTTTGCAATGAAGTGTTCTAGGAATTAGTTCATCTTCCTCTTGTTGACCAAGTCCCCCTCCCTAAGACGGAAATGAAATGGGACCCCAAGGTTAGTTTACCACCTATCTCTGAACACGCGATTCTTGTTTCTTCCTCCATGGAGTCAGCTTCGAAAGCTGTAGAATGTAATTCCGATGATCAGATCATTTTCTGGGAACCAAATGAGAGTTCATGGGTACACACGGCCATGGAAATGAGGTATGACTCGCAGATGCATAGTTATTATATGTTACTAGGTAGTGATGACTAGACTAGGATGCTTATGTATCATGTTAAGGGTGAGGGTCTATCTCTCACGACCTTTGGCATATATGGTGCTTGCAATTGGTGGCAATTCTTGGATCCTTCTTGGGACCAGATTTGTAATGACCCGGAACTTTGGTAATTAGATTTTGAACATTTAATTTATTTTAACTGTCAAATATGGATTGTTAATTGATTTTAAAATAAGAAGATTTTGGTTAAATCAATAAGATTTGTTATAATTTCAAATATGACAATTAAATCGGACTTGGATAATAATAATTTAATATTTGATATTGGGATAAATTGTGAATTAGGGTGTATATAGATATGGAAATGGTTCTAAAATTAATCTAAAATCTAGTTGGATTTGAATTTTACTATTAGACCTTTAGGTGGAATCCAAAGTCGATAAGCTAAATTTGGAATTTTTATATTGATTTAATAATGGGATTTAATATACATAATAATAATGTAAATAATCAGATTTTGATTCAAAATGAATCAGAATGATTTCTAATGTGAATGTAAATTCTATATGAATTACAATTAAGTTCGTAAAGTTTTAAAAGTGAAATTTTAAATGATTTCGACGATTTTGAAAATCGCTCGAATAAATCGATGAGTTAAAATAGCTTCCCGGGACACAGTCTTGGAATTCGATGAAACCTATTCCATTGGATCCATAATAGTGTATTATTATCGGGTTTTAATTTTCATAGCGTTTGGAATTACCATTTGTTCGTACGGGTGAGAAACGCGTTGAAATTAAAATTTAAAATTGAATATTTAAACTTGATTCAAAACGCTATCTTCCACATATGATTGAATTGGGCTCCAAAACACGTTCCATTGTGTTCGGAATATGGGTAAAACATTATAAACGCCTGTCGACATGCGTCATTTGGAGATCGTTTGAAAAAGTTGTTTAAAATGAATTTAACATTAAAATATTATTATATATACTTATATAAAAACGTTTTCAGCCGGACCCTTGGATTTCTCTTCTCGGCCGCTACTTATATTTTTAACGGTCGAAATTCATCAACATTCATCTCCAATTTCTGATCAATCCATCAATCCATTGCAAAAACTTCCAACGTGAACATTGTAAAGTGTGAGAAGACTTACAGATCCAATGGTAGGTTTTCGCAATCATCGCCGATGGTGGCAGGGAATGGAGCTCGAAGGCCGTGGGTTTGTTCGCATTTCACATGAGCATGGTGCAGCCGAGTTCACCTAGATGGGGTCGGAGGTGCGCGAGATGTTGGGCTTCGACGTGGGCTTGGTTGATCGTCAACTAGATGGTTATCTAAGGTGCGGCAGTCGATTTTCATAATCGATGATGGGTTCATTTATAATCTGGAGACGTTCGCATTGGGAAAGAAAGTGAGCGATGGCCGAGATCTACTTCTTATGTTTATGCGGCCGAGATTTGGCTCGGTAATAAAAAAACGATTCGTTTTAAATTATATTCAACCCTTATAAATCCATAGCTTTTACATGCATGATCAGAATTTGACGAAATAGGAAGCGCCGGAATGGCAGCGACGCAATCTATGCGCTGCAGCATATCCAGAGGCGATTGGAGCTCATGCAGATTTTAGATTAAATCGAAGGAAATCGATTAAATTTGAAATGCTCGACGTTTTGAACGCAGGGTGAGTTAATCGCACTCATATCTGAATGACTAGTTAATTTAAATAGTTAAATTTAAATTATTGATTGATTGACTGAATGTGATATTATATATATTTATATATATTGGAGTGATTGATTTCACATTATATAGCGGATGAGACCCTATGCACCCCGCATAATTGCGGATGACCCCATATACCGTGATATTCCACCTCGAAGTGGAATTGGTATTTATATTATGCTAACATCTGTGGGTGCAGGGAAATAGGTTAGTGGGATCCAACTGGATTCCTCAAAATGTTGGAATTTATTTTCATATTCTGTGATATGATTTATTTGATAACCTGTGATAGATTATATTGGTAATTGGAATTGTTGAATGCTATATTTGGCTTAATATATTTGGGTATTTTAAGATATCAAATATATGAAAGTGGGATTTTCAAAGGAAAATAAAATGGGAGTTTTTAAGTAAAATAATTATAGTGAAATTGGGTAAACTAAAGATTGAATTTGGAAAAGTAAGAAATGGATATTTTGGTTTAAATAATATTTTAAATCTCAATAAAGGAGTGCATATGGAATTAATGGGTTTTGAAATAAATTTGGAGAAGTAAAGGAATTTATTTTAAAATGGAGTTGGTTTTGGAAATCGATTTGACAACTGATCAAGTGTTGAAACTGTGATTAAAGGAAATTGAGAATTGGAAATTTATAAACTGGGTTTATAAATAATGTGAAATAGTTATCAGTGGATAAATTTGAATGTATAAATTCACGATGGGAATTTATAAAGAGATGGGATTTGTGTTTTAAAAATAAAAAGTGGTTTTAATTTTGAAATGTTAAAAGAAATATACGGGTTTGGGACGTAAATTAAATTGGGATAAATCGAGCAGGATTTATAAAGGATTAGATGGGCTATATTGAAATGGAAGTGTATTTTCCTGAAAAGCAAAGTAAATTCTAAAGGAGTTTTTAAGTATATATTAAAAGTTTTATAGGTGGTTTGAAAGAATGTTTTTAGAAAGAATTATTATTTGTTGTTTTAAAATTTGTTAAAGTAAATATTTATATAAGTTAATTATATTAGCAATTATTTTAAAGGTTAAATTAGTCTTTTGATGTAATGGATGGCTATTAAATATTTATACTCTATCTAACTGTTTATTTTAAAAGTAGTTTTGGCTTATGTTTTACTTGGAAAATTAGTATAGAATTTCATAACTATTATTTTAAATTAAAGAGTATTTATAGTATTTTTATTTTAAAAACTTTAAGTATATAATTTGGGAAGTGATTTAATTTATTTAAAAATCTAATTTTATAAGACTTGTGTTTTCAGTGGAAATAAATAATTGGATGAATTGTTTGTTTGTTTGATAGTTAAATAACTAACTATAAAATCTAGACCCAAATATGACTTGGAAACATCTAGGAAGAATACGGGAATTATATGGTACAGTTACCGTTTAAGGTGCTATATGTACGTATAAACTCATTCGTTCTTCTAGGACGTTTATAAGAAAATCCGTCCACTAACGGTTAGGAGGTGATCTCCGATCTTATTTCGTCTGTGTATTTCCTAAAGAACCGAGATTGAGTTTATCGAAAAATATCCAATGTTGTTTCGAAGAGACCGGGATCGGATTGTAATTTGAAAACCACTTCGATCCAATGAGTACATTTTCATGATAAAGACAAGAGTTTAGAGTCGAAGATGGAGCAGTGAAGTGCAAGGGATAATCGCTACTAATCCCGAAGGTGATTCCAAAATGGATGTAGTAGGAGTAGTGCCTTCGGTACCGTTCGGACCCGGAATGAACTTGTATGAAAGAATGCTTTCAGAACATTGTCAGGAGGACAATGAGCATTCTAAGTGGGAAATGTTCTAAAAAGGTAACGCTTAGCCTCGAGCCTCATCAATCGGGAAGGACTGAAAATCAAGGGTTATGCAGCAAGGCTAAGTGGCTAGCAACCAATTAAGGTAAGGTCAACCCTGTCTAAATGTCCTTTTTTATTCGGCTGTGTGGGGCGGTTGCTGATCCCAACCGTGGGGTTATCTTATTCGAGCTATCCATTAAGGGGTAGTCCAGTCTTGTGTTGCAGAGGATCAGGGTGGATCCTCGGTATGCTGATCTAGACTAGATACCGTGATAGGTGGTACCTTAGTGCCTAGTCATTAGTTGAAAATCCATTCTCCCTACGTGCCTTTTACGGTTTTGATTGTAGAGCCTAGTATTGCTGGAACTTAGTAATGTAACAATTTCAGCTATTTGAATAAGTATTTGTACTTAGACACTATTATAATATCAGAGGATTTCATAAGAAATGTTTTGGTTATCGTAAGGTAAAAACCCGACATGTTTATTTGTGGCGTGGTCTTAGGAGATACCTTTGATTTTCAAAAAGGATTTTTGAAACTCTATTATTCAAATTGAGTGTATTTTCTCACGATGGTTTTCCAGACTGACTCAGGTGTTATTGTATTATAATTCTCGGGTCAGACGAGTATTGTAAATACAGGATAGGATGCTGTGGAGCTCAAGAGACGTGCTGGATGGCGAGACGTATCGCTCGAATTTGATGTATATTCTGCTATGTTGTAAATGCTGTGTATTCAGTTTGTGGGACAAGTTAATATAACTATCCAGTATTTTACTATTGATTGTGTTGTACTCTGATGATGTAATGTATAAAAAAGATATAGTTCTTTTTGTATAAAGATCAGCGATTTATCTATTTTATGTTGTTCTTCTACAATTGTGGGATTTCGATGTTGTTTTGTTTTCTCTTCTTCTACCTCCTTCTTTCTTTTCCTCAGTAATCTGTCTTTTTCGGCACTCGATCGTCGGTATATTATACAGTGGCGTATTTGTGCCGATTTTCGAAGGTCGAGAAGGGTGGGTCGTCATAGTGGTATCAGAGCCTAGGTTGGCGATAACCTTGGCTCTGGTGGGTACTACTCATTAATGATAGAGTCAATAGTACTCTAGAATGAGATGAATGTATTAATAGCTATGAGCGCGTGATTGTTAGTGAAAATAAAATTGTTTTTATATTGTGTTGACTTATCGATTGAGTGTTTATGAATTCTGGTCGGCACGAGAAGTACAACCATATCGATAGGGGTTTCTAAACTCTTAAACAAGGTAAACCGACATAGTATTGTTTTTAAAGTGGATAAATGAAATAATTTTACCCAAAATTATATTTTGATATAAAAGAAATAATTTTTTGAAATTATTATTATATATATTTGGATGTTTGGTTGTTAATATTATAATCAAATAAGAATCTAAAATTTGCAATGGTCTATATTTATAACCAAATTGAATTATGTAAATATGAAATAATAAAATGGAACATGACCAAAATTTGATTTAAACTAGAATTTAAATCCTGAAAATTATGGAAAATGTTTTTAAATGAATTTGAACAAAAATTTTGGGAATTTTAAATCATGGGAATTTTTGAAATGTTTTCCAAAGTGTTTGAAGGAAATAATGGAGTATTATTTTGGGAAATGTTTTTGAATAGAAATTATTTTGAATTTTTTTTAGAAGCAAGGAAGTACTCAAATCACTTCTGTCACTGGAAAATAATCCTGGTGATGATGGCCACATCATTAGTATTCATTTTCGAGTTCCTAAGTGATGGATTGCTACTAGGGTGGTTTGGTATGATTATTTATTTGGACTTGTTTGATAAACAAGTTTGTATAGAAATTCCAAAGGGAAATTGTTTTGGTAAAACCTAGTTGTTTGGTAAATTCGAAGTTATGATTTGATATGCCCAAGTGGTATGTATATTGTTTATTTCAAAATGGTTTTGAAATAAATCGGGTAACTGAATTCTAGGAATTCTATTTAAATGATGTGAAAAGCCAAGAGAAATCAGTATTGAATTTATAAAATGAAGTTGATCTAAATAAGAAAGGAAATTGAAAATTTTAATCCTGGAATTAAAATTTAACTTGAGTAAATCAAAGTGAATAAGATATACTGGAATTTAACTTAAGATAAGTTAAATAGAATTAATGTTTGGTTTGAATTGAATTGGATATTAGGTGGAAAGGAAGGATCATTGTATAAGAAAAAATTACAATTATTGGATGGAGAAATGGAATTGTAAAACCTAAATGAAAATGGTTGGTATTTTGAATTTAATTCTAAATGGAAGGTGCACTGAAAGTGGATAAAGTAAAATATAAAATATGAATGGATTTAAGTAAGTAAATAAGTTTTTGAACTTATAAAGTGGAAAATAAAAATTTAAATTGGATTGATGAAAAAAAAGTTTGATCGAATTGAATTTAACTTAAATGAAATTGAGTTGAATTTGGATTGAATTGAAATTAAAATTCAGTGAAGTTATAGGCAACATTGAATGGAATTAAATTCTTGTTCAAATAGTTAAAGGAATGGTGTGGATTTGAGTTGGTTAAATAAAATTTAGTTGAACTTGAATTAAATTAAAGAAGAATTAAATATGATGGAAATATAGTCGAATGAAATGAAGTTGGATTAAAATAGAAACGGTTTGAGCTGCAAATAAATCCAGTTTGGATATAGAACAATTGGAAATGGCCATGTTATTAGTAAAGTAAATTCTAGAATGAATTGGGAAAGTGGATTAAAATTTAAAATGTATTGAGTGAGTAAACTAATTGAATTAAATTAGCAAACAGATTGGAATTTGATTGGGATGAGAATCAAATTAAAATGGAAATAGAATTGATGCAAGAAGAAATGGAGTAATTATGGAATTGAAATAACTTAAGAAAATTGTGAAATGATTATTGTCGAGCTTAGAGAAATGGTTTTGAATAAGCATGTTGGTTAATGCAATGGAATGCAAGTGAAGGGGTTTAAATTAATAATGTAAATAAAAGGAGAATGTATGGGTTGTGAATAATTTAGAATGGAATAAAAATTAAAATAAATTGAGTTGGAATTAATTTAAAATGATTATAAGCTTAAGAAATTGTTATTTGCTTGAATAACAGCAAATTGCACAGAAATTAGACGTTTGTCGTAAACAAAGTAAATGAATTAAAAGAAGTGAATAAAAATTTGTTTTTGAATCAATTGGAATAGATTGAAATTTAATAAAGTAGATTGCATATAAATGAAAGTGAATCATAAATGTGATGCGTATATATAAATTTCTAATTTGGAAAAAGATGAAATTATGTAAATAAGGCATATAAACCAATTTGATATGGATATGAGGTTAGTTGATGCAAAGGTGAATTTAACGTAGTGAACTTGGTTGTAAATCATTCCAATTGGAATAAAATGAAATATGAATTTATAGAGGAAATTAAAATAGTGTTGAAATCATGTGATTGCGTATAATATATGGTTAACATGTTGGCTTATGAAGTTTATTTGTTTGGGCTATGTAATTGATGTATTTGGCTAGTTAAATAAATGGAATGTTGTTGATATTTCATATTGTTGAAACTTATGTGCTTGTTTGAGTAGGTATAGGTACAGGAGGCAATCGGATAGAGTTTGAAGCACGTAAATGCATAATAAATTAGCCGCTCACTTATAAAACGCTAATGCGAGGTACGCCTACACAATAGAAATTAAGAAATAATAATATATTGTTATATATTTTGTTCTTCGACTGTGTGGGTCGATGTATATATATTTATCATATTTGTGATATTGTAAAACGCTCTAGGAACAAAGGAGACACTGTCAAAAAATTTAGGAGTTAGAAATTTTTTGAAAGTTTTGGTTAACTGGAAAAGTTGATTTTTGGAACGATGTTAGAAATCAAAGTTTTTGAGTTAGAAATGGAAGCTAATGGTTTTGGATTAAACTAAAGGGTTTTGAGAAGTGGACGTAAGTTTTTAACTGTGGGTTTTGGGTAAGTTAATGAGTTTGAAAGCATTTTTCTTACCATAGCAAATTTCGAGGACGAAATTTTTGTAAGGGGGGAGGAATTTAACGACTCGGAATTTCGGTCGTTAAATTTTGAACATTTAATTTATTTTAAATGCTGAATGTGGATTGTTAATTGATTTTAAAATAAGAAAGATTTTGGTTAAATCAATCAGATTTGTTATAATTTCAAATATGACAATTAAATTGGATTTGGATAATAATAATTCAATATTTGAAATTGGGATAAATTGTGAATCTGGGTGTATAGATACAGAAATAGTTTCTAAAATTTATTTAAAATCTAGTTGGATTTGAATATAACTATTAGACCTTTTTGTGGAATCCAAAGTCGATAAGTTAAATTTGGAATTTTTATATTGATTTAATAATGGGATTTAATATATAATAATAATGTAAATAATCAGATTTTGATTCAACATAAATCAGAATGATTTCTAATGTGAATATAAATTCTATATGAATTATAATTAAGTTATTAAATTTTTAAAAGTGAAAATTTAAATGATTTCGACGATTTTGAAAATCGCTCGAATAAATCAACAAGTTAAAATAGCTTTCCGGGGCACAGTCTCGGAATACGACGAAACTAGTTCCATTGGATCCATAATAGTGTATTATTATCGAATTTCAATTTCGTAGCATTTGGAATTGCCGTTTTTTCATACGGGTGAGAAACACATTTAAATTAAAATTAAAATTGAATATTAAACTCGATTCAAAAAGCTATCTTCCACATATGATTGAATTGGGCTCCGAAACACGTTCCATTGTGTTCGAAATACGGGTAAAACATTATAAACGCTTGTGGGCATGCGTCGTTTGGAGATCGTTTGAAAAAGTTGTTTAAAATGAATTTAATATTAAAATATTATTATATATGCTTAACTAAACATGTATTCAACCGAATCCTAGGGTCTATCTTCTTGGCCGCCACTTATATTTTTAATGGCCGAAATTCATCAACATTCATCTCCAATTTCTGACCAATCCATCAATCCATTGCAAAAACTTCCAACGTGAACATTGTAGAGTGTGAGAAGACCTACAGATCCAACGGTAGGTTTCGCAATCGTCACTAATGTTGGCAGGAAATGGAGTCGAAGGCCATGGGTTTGTTCGTGTTTCCCATGAGCATGGTGCAGGCGAGTTCGCCGAGATAGGAGTCGGAGGTGCGCAAGATGTTGGGCTTCGACGTGGGCTTGGTTGATCGTCGACTAGATGGTTATCTAAGGTGCGGCAGTCGATTTTCATAATCGATGATGGGTTCGTTTATAATCTGGAGACATTCGTGTTGGGGAAGAAAGTGAGCGAGGGCCGAGATCTGCTTCTTATGTTTGTACGGCCGAGATTTGGCTCGGTAATAAAAAAAGGATTCATTTTAAATTATATTCAACCCTTATAAATCCGTAACTTTTTCATGGATGATCAACATTTGACGAAAAAAAAGCGTCGGAATCGCAGCGACTCGATCTACGCGCCGCAGTAGATCCGGAGGTGATTGGAGCTCGTGCAGATTTTAGATTAAACCGAAGGCAATCGATTTAATTTAAAATTTGAAACGCTCGGCGTTTTAAACGTAAGGTGAGTTAATCTCACTCATATCTGGATGACTAGTTAATTTAAATAGTTAAACTTAAATTATTGATTGATTGACTGAATGTGATATTATATATACTGGAGTGATTGATTTCCCGCATTATATAGCGGATGAGACCCTATGGGCCCTGCATAATAGCGAATGACCCTATATACCGCGATATTCCACCTCGAAGTGGAATTGGTATATTGTGCTAACATCTATGGATGCATGGAAACAGGTTGGCGGGATCCAACTAGATTATATTTTCGTATTCTGTGATATGATTTATTTGATAATCTGTGATAGATTATATTGGTAATTGAAATTGTTGAATGCTATGTTTGGCTTAGTATATGTGGAGTAGTGCCTTCGGTTCCGTTCGGACCCGGAATGAACATGTATGGATGAATGCTTTCATAACATTGTCAGGAGGACGATAAGCATTCTAAGTGAGATGTGCTCTATAAAGGTAACGCTTAGCCTCGAGTCTTATCAACCAGGAATGACTGAAAATCAGGGGTTATTTAGGAAGGCTAAGTGGCTAGCAACCAATTAGGGTAAGGTCAAAATATCCCTTTTTATTCGGCTGTGTGGTGCGGTTGCTGATCCCAACCGCGGGGTGATCTTATTCGGGCTATCCAAAAGGGTAGTCTGGTCTTGGTTGCAGAGGATTAGGGTGGATCCTCGGTATGCCGATCTAGACCAGGTACCATGATAGGTGATACCCCGGTGCCTAGTCAATATTTGGAAATCAATTCCCCCTACGTGCCTTTTACGGTTTTGGTTGTAGAGCCTAGTACTGCTGGAATTTAATAATGTAACAATTTCTGCTATTTGAATAAGTATTTGTACTTAGACATTATTATAATATCAGATGATTTTATAAGAAATGTTTTGGCTATCGTAAGGTAAAAACCCGATATGTTTATTTGTGGCGTGGTCTTACGAGATACCTTTGATTTTCAAAAATAATTTTTGAAACTCTAATATTCAAATTAAGTGTATTTTCTCACGCTGGTTTTCTAGACTGACTCGGATGTTATTTTATTATAATGCTCGGGTCAGACCGAGTATTATAAATAAATGATAGGATGCTCTGGAGCTTAAGAGACGTGATGGATGGCGAGACGTATCACTCGTATTTGATATATATTCCGCTATGCTGTATATGCTGTGTATTCAGTTTGTAGGACAAGTTAATATAACTGTCCAATATTTTACTATTGATTGTGCTGTACTCTAATGATGTAATGTATAAAACAGATATAGTTCTTTTTGTATAAAATTCAGTCATTTATCTATTATATATTGTTCCGCTGCGATTGTGAGATTATGATGTTGTATTTTTTTCTCTTCTTCTACCTCCTTTCTTTTCCTTAGCAGTCTGTCTTTTTCGAAACTCGATCGTTGGCATATTATACAGTGGCGTATTTGTGTCGATTTATCTCCACTCTACTCTTTCGAGATCATATGATCCCTCATTGGCTACGTAATTTTCTGTTGTTCAACATGTTATAGGACCTGGTACTGATTCTGATATCAGTAATGATATGGGGGACTTACGTCCTTTTGTGCAGTCTAGACTCTCTGTCTTGCTCCTGTTCTCTTTTGTTTTTTGTATTATGTGGTCTGACCACTACAAAATTAGATTTAGTTGCCTGTGCGTGTACAGAGCACCTGTTTTCGTATTATATTCATAGTGGCATGGCCCATTATAAAGCCGGTTAGCTTTTGCTAAAAAAAAATCTTTAAATTTTGAATATTCGTGTATTTAAAACTCATATTAATCATATTTTGAGATTTTTTTTAAATTTGAAGTGAAGCAGTGTAACGACTTGGAATTTGAGATATTTGAGATTTGAATATATAATTGACTTTTAATATATAAAAGTAGATATTTAGCTTGAATTTCAAATATAACCATTTATTGGATAATTTAATTATTGAATTTAATAATAGGAAATTGGGTAAAATATTGAATCTAAAGTTTTAAGCTTGTTAAAAATAATTTAAAGGCTTATAAAATTTATATTAATAATATCGAAGATAACAAAAGTTTTAAAACTGAATCTAAAAATGATTTATTCAATTTTAAAAATATATAGTTTAAATTGACATTTAAAAATAGCCTTCCGAGGCATAGTCTCAGATTCCGACGAAACCAGTTGCATTGGATCCGTAATGATGTTTTATTATCGGATTTCAAATTTTGTAATGTTTGGAGTTAATGTGTTATCGTATGGGATATAAACGCACTGGAGGTCATATCGAAAATTCAATGTAATAACCGGGTTCAAAAGGCTATCTTCTCCATACGATCGAATTAGGACTCGATACCTTTTTCATTACGTTCGGAATACGGGTATAATATTATAAATGTCTAGCGGCACACCACTATAAAAGGTCGAGATTTTAAGCTACGAATTCGAGACAATTTAAAATTCAAATAAATACAAATATTTACATTGATTTACTATACTCACACCAATTTGCTTTTTGTCTTTTCTCAGCTGCCTAAGATTTGATCTTAGTCTATTCAAACATGCAAAATCAAACCTTCCTTTATCTTTATGTTGCACGCAACTGCATAGTTCAGAGAATATTAAAAAATTGCTTTCGTCTTCTTATTTTAAACCACGATGATCTGGCGGCCCACGTTCATCTAGATTACCACAGGCCGATCTGGGTCACGATGCCTGAAGGGAATTTGTGCATGGCATGGAGGCGAGGGTGATGGATGGTGGAGATGGACATTGATGGTTTGTGGAGGCAAGAAAGTCGAGATGAACAGTGGCTAGTTTTTGGGTGATTATGGCAATTTAGAGGATTTCAAGGCGAGGCTCCCAACTAGTGAAGTGGAGAGGGAGGACGAGGCTACTTGGTGGTGGAGGCACGATGGTCTCTGATGGTTAGGGATGGCCGCAGTTCTTGGTAAACTTTGGTCAACGTTGAGTCTAGTTTCTGGTGGTAGGTAGGGTTTTGGGTGACGAGGCGGCTAGGGTTGGGTTGCTGGTAGTTAGGAAGGTTGGCGGTGGGATCGCGGCGGAGTAGAGGGGCCTGAGGCGATGGTAGTTTTGAGATGAATGGAAAAGAGGGTTTCGGCCCATTCTCAAGCTACAGGTCGAGATAGAGTGCGAGTTCGTCAGGGACGTGATGGTCGAGGCAATAAGCTGGCGGAGTTTGGAGGCGTTCGGCAGTGTGTGGAAGCGGCGGTGGTGGGTGGAAGGATAGCATGCTGGATTCTTCGCGTTTGAGTATGAGAGATTTTAAACTGGATTTTTTTTGAAGAAAGGTAATTTTATATTAACGATAGAATAAAGGGGGTTTAATTATTATTAAATTTAATAAATTTGAAAAATTAATATCTAGTTCGTCACAGGTCGAAATCAAACGCAATCAGTCACGTTGCACTTGTATCATCGAGATGTACGATGTGGAACTGAATTTGGGAAGATCCAAACTAGTTGAATTTTGAGCTATAGTTGGACATCGTTCGACTATAGACCAATCGAAACACGAAAAGCAACGATAAAAATAAAGGTGAGTTAATCTCACTTAAATTTGGATTACATCAATTTATTTTAAACAATTAAAATTAGTTATTATTTGATTAATTGAATAGATAAATTGTCAGTTGGACGTGATATTATATATAGAAGCATTATACATATTGGAGTTATTGATATTCTCAGATATAAATAGCGGATGAGACCCTATGCGCCCTGCATGATAGCAGATGAACCTATGTACCATGATATCCCCCTCGAAGTGGGATTGGTATTTTTATATTGTGCTAACATCTGTGGATGCCAAAAAAACAGGTTAGAGGGTCCAACTGGATTCCTCAAAAATGTTGAGTTTATTTTTGTATCTTGAGATATGATATACTGTATAAGTTGTGATAGGCTATTGCGTGATTTTGAAAATTTATTTGGATCCATGAAGTTATTGGTTAGATTTTGGTATTTTTAGATACCAATAGGAAAAATATTTGAAATTTGGGAAGAAAATAAAAGGAAAATCGGAAGTAAAATTATTTTTGGTGAAATTTGGATTTGTTAAAAGAAATGAACCTCAGGTAAAATAAATATTATGATTTAAAAATTTACTTAATAATTTTCGAAAATGGAAAGATGCAGATTTTGGAATATTTGAATAAAGTATTTAAATAATATAACTTAAGCGATTTTTTTTAGCAATAAAAGGGATTTATTTTTAAAATCGAGATTTAAAATGGTTTGGGAAAAAAAGGAAATTTGAAAATAAAATATGAAATTGATGTCCCACATTTAAGTAAGAGTTTAAATTATAAAAAGCAAGGGAATCTGAATTTAGTTGGGTTTTGAAATATTTTTGCATTATTTAACAAAAATATTAAAAAAGGGAAAATTGAAGTATTAACTAGAAAATTTAAAGTGTTTAAGGAATATTTCAGAAATTGATTATTTATTTGTTTAAGATGGGTTTAACTATATTTAAATTATGAATTAAGATAGTTAAATTAGATTAATTATTATTTAAGAAGTAATCAATATTATTATTTCGCAGGAATAAATTATTTAATATTAATATTGCTATTAATAACTTTTATTTAAAAAGTAGTTTTGTTTAAATTTAACTGGGAATTTGTTTTAGAATTTACAGGTATTATTTTGAGAAATTTTTTAAAATAAAGTTTTCGGAGAGTATCGATATACTCGTGTGGCATAAATCGGAGGCAGTGAGTGCATGTAGTTAAGTTTTGGATTTCTCTGGGATAGAGATGCGACCATTGATCTATGATCCATGGTTTGATACCGCAGTGGTACTTTTAACATTATTTTTCAAAGGGTTTTCAAATATTTTTTAAAGACAGTTTGTAAATTTACTAAATTCGGTATGATAAGTATGTATAATTTGGATAAAGCGACTAATGCATTTAAAATTTAAATTTAAAAGAAATTTAATGTTTCAGTGGAAAATGAAGTATTTGATCAAATCGATTATTTTATTTTGATAGTTAAATAACCAACTATCAAATCTGGACCCAAACATAACTTTAATATCTAAGAGAAATACGGGAATTATATGGCACAGTTACCGTTCGAGGTGCTATACTGTGCATGTAAACTCATTTCATTCTTCTAGGATGTTTAAAAGTAAATTTGTCCACCAATGGTTAGGAGGTAATCTTCGATTTTATTTTCGTCTATTTATTTCTTAGAGAACCGGGGTTGAGTTTATGAGGAAATATCAAATGTTGTTTCAAAGAGACCGGGATCGGATTAGTTATCTGAAAACCACTTCGGTCCAATGAGTACGTTTTCGAAAGGAAAACAAGAGCATGGATTCGAAGATGGAGCAGTAAAGTGCAAGGGCTAATCGCTACTAATCTTGAGGGTGATTCCAAAATGGATGTAGTAGGAAAAGTGCCTTCAGTTCCGTTCGGACCCGGAATAGACTTGTGTGGATGAATGCTTTCAGTACATTGTCATTGGAGGATAATGAGCATTCTAAGTGAATACTTATAAAAAGGTAATCGTAGCCTCTAGCCTCATCAACCAGGAATGGCTGAAAATCAGGGGGGATGCAACAAGGCTAAGTGAGTCGCTCCCAAGTAGGGTATGTTTATCACCTTTCTAGATACCCGTGGATATTACTACTACGATGTATGAATGGACCTCGAGAGAGGGTGGGAACATCTTGGGTGATAGCATATTCGGTCTATCCAGGTTAAGCATAGACAGGTCTTGTGTTGCAGAGGATCCCGACATGGTCCTTGGTATGCCGATCTAGACATGTACCGTGACAGGTAGTACCTCAGTGCCTAGTCATTCAGTTGGAATCCATTTCCAATAAGCGCCGTATAGTTTTGACTGTGCCCAACTATGCTAAAACGTGAGATGCAAGCATTTCAGCTATTCGAATAAGTATTTTTACTTAGACACTATTATAATATAAGAGGATTTTGATATGAAATGTTTTGGTTATCGTAAGGCAAAAACCCATCTTGTTTATTTGTGGCGTGGTCTTACGAGAAACCTTTGATTTTCAAAGGATTTTGAAAATTTTAATCATTTAATTTGAGTGTGTTTTCTCACGCTGTCTTTCCAAATTGACTCGGATGTTATTTTGTTATAATGCTGGGGTCAGACCGAGTATTACAGATTCATGATAGGATGCTATGGAGCTCAAGAGAAAAGCTGGATGGCGAGTACATATTTCACGTATCTAATTTGTGTTCCATTGTGTATTGAGGCTGTATATTCAGCTTTTGTGAGGACAAGTTATTATAACATTCCAGTTTTGTGTTATTGATTTGTGTTGTACTCTGATGATGTAATGTATAAAAAAAGTTATAGTTCTTTTTGTATAAAGACCGGTTGTTATCTATTGTATATTGTTCCACTGCGATTGTGAGATTCTGTGTTGTTGTTTCTATTTTCTTCTTCTACCACTTTCTTCTTTACCCTAACGATCTGGTATTTCTGACATTCAATTGTTCGACATGTAATATAGTGGACGTATTGATGTCGATTTTCGGGCATCGAAAAGCCAAGCCTTTACACTTGGTATCAGTGTAGAAGGTTAAGAGAGAACCTTGGCTCTAGTGGGGATTGCTCATTAGAGATAGGGTCAGTAGCACCCTAGAATGAATTTAAGCGTATTAAAAGATATAAGCGCATATTTCTTAGTGAATATAAAATTATTTTATATTGTGTTGACTGGTTTGTTGAATGGTTCTTGGATTATGGTCAATACGAGTAATTAACATTATTGATAGGGATCTCTAAACACTTGAACAGAGAAATTCGACATAGTATTATTTTAAATGGGGTAAATGAAATAATTTTACTCGAACTATTTTTTATATATTAAATAAATAATTTTTAAGAAACTATTATAGTGTATATGGTGTGCTTGGTTGTTAGGAATGATAACATTAAATTATTATCATTGTTGTTATGGAAATTGAATAGGAAATTGAATTTATAACCAAAAGTTAACGAAATGGAGTTTGTAAATATGTGTTTATAAATGTGATTTATAATTTGACATGGAAAGAAATTTCGGAGTATATTTAAATATAGATCTAAAAGGATTTAAAATTTAGAAATTTGGAAATTTAAAATCCCACTGGTTTGAAGATTGTTTTTCAAAGGCCTTGGAAAACAATAGTGATATTGTTTGGAAATATTTTTGAATTGGAAGTGAAATATATTGAGATTTGGAATACAAATATTTCAAAATAGTTTTTTTTGAAAAATAGAGGAAAAAGCACTGAACTCGCTTCGATCGCTGGAAAATAATTCTGATGATGATCGCGACATCATCAGTGCTCATTTTCGAGTTTCGAAGGGAGGAACTGCTACATGAATGTTTTGAATTGGAGTTTGTTTGCAAAACTGGGTTTGATTTGAAATCCAAAGGAATAATTTGATATACCAAAGGATTTTGGGTATATGTGTTTCAAAAATAATTTGAATGTTTAAGAATTGTTTTAGAACTCTGGAGTTGATCTGAAATGTTTTATGGAATATAGATAAGTTTGATAACTTAAGGAATTTTGAAATTTTAATACTGGAATGGTATTAAACTTAACTTAAGTTTAAATGTAGAGTTAAATAGAAAAATTATTTTGAGTTGGACTAAACAAAATAAAAGTTTGGAAATAAAATTTGATTGAGATATGAAATAAATTAGTGAATGAACTAATTAATTAAATTAGTAAGTTAAACGGTGTTGAAGTTGAATTTGATTAGAAAAAAAATTAGTAGATGGGACTAATTTAAAATAAACTAGTGAATTATATATGGAATGGGATATGGTTGATAATATTCAATATTTAAGATTTGAAGGTGTATTTGATAATCTCCTTTATAATTATTTAAAATTGGTAAAATTGTTGTTTCCAAAACAATAATAATGTGTTATTTTTATTTATATAAATGGATTTTAAATAGAAATATTATTTACAAATTAAATTTGTGTTTGTTTAATATATATATATATATATATATATATATATATATATATATATATATATATATATGAGTGATTTTAAGTTGAATTTGAATTTGGAATTCTAAAGATAAACATCTTAAGGTAAACTGGATTTAAAAATAATATATATGATTTTATTTGTATAAAATTTGTTTTATATTATTTTGTTTTAAAAAAGATTTGCTAAATATAAATTAAGAAAAATATTAACTAAATAGAAATTAAATATAAAGATTTCTAAAAAATATATTTAAAATAATAAATACATACAAAAACACAAGTGTAAATATTTTATCACACAAAGTAACATATGTAAGCTTTATGGCACATAAGGTTAACAAGTGTTAGCTTAGAAAAAGAACAAGTGGCAAAAAAAACTTTATTTTCTTCTTTAATAAAGGCTTAAGAGAAAAACAAACCTGTAAACAAAGGTAAAGTCCTATAACCTATAAATTTTGCTAAAGCTACATCGTTGATTTAAGGGCAAAACAAACTCAAGATCAGTTCAAATGCAATTCAAAATTAATCAAAACATGGATCAGATCTGCAAACATGAATCACCAGTTTTAGGTTTTCAAAAATTCAGAGCAATTTCCACTTTTCTTTTTCCAAAGGGCTTCTTTATCCTTCAGCTAAAGGTGAGTAAACAATTTTGATTTTAAAAGGTTTAAATTGGTTCAAATCCCGATTCATGCAATAAACTTGAGTTTGAATTGGAGATAATGGTTTGCATGTTGATCTCCTGATTATATGTATATATATACGAGAATATATTAGGGTGCATGTCAATATTGTGCTCTGTTCTTAGTTTACAGACAAAAACTAAATCAAAAAAAATCAATAACTCCTTGTATAAATACTTTTATGTTAGGATCTTTGAGAGAAAATAGTTTGTAATTGTCATATTCGATTTTTAAAAATAGTTTCAAGCATATCCATGAAGTAATGATGACAAGAATTGAAATTTACAGTGGTAAGTCAATTTAAATTTAAATTTAAAGTAGTTTAATCTCAAGTTTTGAGTATATGATCTAAATACATCTTGGAAACAATGATCTTTAGAGGTAAAATCAGATTTATCAAGCTTGTGGTTAGTGAGGATTTGAGGGACGATCGGAATTGGGGTTTTGTCAATTCGTGATAAATGGCAGTTGGTCGAGTTTTGGGATTGACAATAGAAGGAAGCTTGGGGAATGGAGATCTTAGGACAATTGGTATTTTATTTTCCTAGTTGATGGATCGTCAGTACAAGATGATGTTAGGGTTTTTAGTTGCGTTTGGAATGGGGTTGTTTCATGGATGATCGCCACTTCGTGCCAGCATCGAGATACATGAATGGAGGAAAATAATGATGGAGATGGGCTGAAGGTTCAGACATAAGGAGACCACCTTCGGTGATCGGAGATGGCGATGCGGGGTGGGCTTAGGCGATGGTTCCTAAAGTCTTTGAGGTTCGTTCGATCGATTTTGTATTTTTGAGATGATTCGACGATCTGAGTGGTGAGTCGACTCAGGGGATGGTAGTCGACGTATTGATGGTCGGAGCAAAGGTCGACGCCGGCCAGGTAGCGTGTGCACGTGCACAAGGTCATTGTGTATCAGTGATGTTTCATGAGGGTGAAGAAGGGAGAGCCTCAGGAAAATCTCGGGAAATGAGTGGTTGGCCTTAGGTTCTCGTTCGTGTTTTTTGCGTGTGTAATATCATACAATAGTTTAAAAAAAAATTAGACAAGAAGAAAAAGAAAACGAAGGAAGGTTGGAACTCAGGTTTTGTTCCAGTAACCATGGGTTTTGTCTCGGGAAGAATGAACAGTAACATAATGTTTTAAGTTAACATAATGAAGTTTTAATATTGTAATTAATTATTCTTTGATGTTATAATATTGTTTAAGTGTTTGATTAATTAAGTAGAATTATTTATTTAACTTGTAAGTTAATTCTTGAAGTTTACTTAATTAATAAAGATTAAACAACAATAATTAAGCATTGATTGTTGTAGATAAACTTAATAATCAAGGATTAATTATTAAGTAAGTAATTAATCAGTTATTAAAGATTTAATAATTAACGATTAATTCATGTGATTTATTAAGGATTAATTAGTCAATGAATTTAATTAATGAAATTAAGCAAGGTAATTAATTAATAGGAAATCTGTTAATAAGATTTATTAAAGATTTTTTTTATGAAATTAGAGAAAAATTAATGATAGTAATTAAAGAAATTAATTAAGAGTTAGTTAATTATTGAGTGTGATTAATTATAGGATAATTAATCAATGTAGTGATTATAAGATAATGTATTAATTTTAAGATAATTAAGGATCTAATGTCTTGATATTAATTAAGTTAAATAGGAAATCAAGTGTAATTAATTAATTTGATTAATTAATTCTAAAGGATCAATTAAGTAATTAATTAAGAGTAACTAAGTAGTTTAATTAATTAATAATTAAGGATTATTAATCAAAGATTGTTAATTAATGATCAGAGATTAATTAATTTGTTAATTAAAGATAGTCATTTGATAATTGATTAAGTATAATTGCTTAATGAGATTGATAAGAGTAATTACTTAGTGAAGTAGTTGATGGATAAATTACTGGATGTAATTAATATAAGGGAAATTACTTAATGGAAAGTAATTAAGGTTAATTACTTAGGAGAAGAAATTAAGGATTAATTACTTGATGTAATTAATTAAAGGATTAATATAATTAATTAAGGTAAAGTAATGACAGGATGGTTAATTACTATTTATAATTGATTAAGACTGATTAAGGGAAGTAATTAATTAAGAATCATTAAGATTAGTTACTGTAAATGATTGAGGATAATTATTTTATGTAATTGAAAATAATTAATCAAGAATGATTAATTAATATGGATAATTAAAAGATCATTTATAAATTGATTTGTAATTAATTAATGATTAAGTAAAGGCAATCTAAGTGATTAAAGGATTAGTAATTAATTTAACTAAAGATAAATTAAATTGATTTTGGAAATGATCCATCTTGCTTATGAATAATTGAATGATGGTTAAATGCCTTGAATTGATTGATATCTCTGATATGGAATGCTTTGTGATATGATATGATTGAATGAACAATGATAATGTGGTTATTTATCGATGATGAATTGCTGTGTAAAAAGTGACATCTTGTATTTTAAAATTGAATTGTATTCCACTTGAATAACTTGGGTTAAGATGGTATTGAATTCAAAGAGACCGGAGTCGGGTATTAGTAAATACCCATAACCGCTTCGATTCTTTATAAACTGATATGTAGAATCCATAGGCTGAAATGGAATGATTTAAGTGAATTGGACCATTTAGTCTAAGTTTTAGTACATAGAAATTGATGTGTGAAATAAGTGATGTCTATAACAACTTGTGAAGTTGTAAATGATACAAGTTACCTCGGGTTTATATAAATTACATGCTTTTGTATTCCATGTTAGATGGGTTTACTCACGCTGGTTTCCAGCCTAACCCGGGTGTTACTTTAATGTAATGTCGGGTCAGACCGAGTATTACAGATTTTCAGGTAAGGATATTCTGGAGCTCAGAAGGCGAGCTGGATGGCAAAAACGTATGAGTGCATTCCGTTGTGATATATTTCTGTTTATCTGGGACATGTTGATCTGTCCAATGTTTGTGTATGTGTGTAACTCTAATGTGTTAAAAAAGTAATTGACAGATACAATATTCTTTTGTAAACAGTTATTATTTGATATTATATTTTATCCGCTGCGAATGTGAGAATCTGTGTTTTGTTATGTTATCTTCTTCTATCTCTTTTCTTCTTTTTCCCTAACTATTTGGAATTTTTGGGATATAAAACTCCGGGTCGTTACATTTGCTCGGGTCAGACCGAGTATTACAGATATTCAGGTAAGGACGTTCTGGAGCTCAGGAGGCAAGCTGGATTGCAGGAACGTGTGGAGTGTTTCCGCTGTGAGATATTGTTGTATATCGAAGACATGTTCAGTGTATATGTCTAAGTGTTTGTATATATGTTGTAACTCTGATATGTATAAAAGTGAAATATGACAAGTACGGTTTTCCTTAATATAACTAATATTATTTATTACTATATTTTATCCGCTGTGAATGTGAGATGTTGGTTTTTCTGTTCTTCTTTCTCCTCTATCTCCTTCTTCTTTTCACTAACTATCTGGAATTTTCAGGATCAAAAATTCTGGGTCATTACATTTGGTGTAATGCTCGGGTCAGACTAAGTATTACAGATTTTCAGGTAAGGACGTTGTGACGCCCCACCTCTATACCCACGCGAGCCAAGAACATTACGGTGAATGCTGTCAACTAGCACGGAGAATAAGGCTGTTGAGGAGCGACCATCCGTGTAATTGCTTTGTGCGAGCATCGATATGTCAGATAGTATAACATGCTACTTTATCAAGAGGAAATCCGACACACCGACACAAACTCAAAGCTACTACACAGTGGCTATAATATCTTCGGAAACAAATATAGAAATAAACATAACACAAATCAGTCACATACAATTCATATCACAAAGGCGGAAATAGATATGAAAATTACACTAGGAAGTGTACATCAGAGTAGTGGTCTAAAAAGATCCACAATATCACAAAAGAATAGTTACATGAACTACACAAAAGAATAAGTATACATTATGGAGTCTATATCTCGAATGTATACACCAAAATAAACTACCAATCTAAGTAGTTAACCAAAAGTCTGAGAAATCAATCCCAAGAGAGAAGTCAAGCAGAAGCACCTGTAACATCTCGGTCTGACCCGAGTATTATTTAATAAGAAAATAATAAACGGATCAGTCTAACTATAGATATCAGATGAAACGATATAGAATAAGAGATATGACTGAACACATAATAATCACCATTCCAAGCTGTGATATATATAAGTAATTGAAAAATCAATGAGAGATTAATCAATATCACCAAATCTACACAAGATCAAAGAAATGCCATACACCTTATTTCGTTCATCAAACCACAAATATTGACGATTTTATCAATGTCAATCACAAAAGTCAATGACACACAAACTCACCAATGCACAAATATTGATAAAACTTATCAATGGAAATCAATTCCAAGAATTAACCATTGATTAAGTCCAATCGAACAAGTCCAAGAATTAACCAACAAAGTGAACGCAAGCGTTTCATACCACTTGTTTTACTAAGTCGTTTAATTAGATTTCTCATACGAGTGAGGTAAAGGTTTATATATACTAATAGATTGGAAAACGGTTTTGTAAATGAATTTGGTATTAAAATAGTATTGAAATCGTTTGAGGAAAGAGTTTTGATATTTACTACTAGTATAGAAAACCTTTATATTTTTAAAGTGACAAAACACAAAGAAGATTGTAGGAACAATCAATCACTAAAATTCACATACGAAGATGCGAATAAAAATCCAAAGAAATCGATACCGAATCCATCGAAATGGATACTCACAGAATTCCCAAAGAAAATAAGTCATCAAAGTCAGTATAATTGATAACAATAAATAGGAAACCACACGAATCGATTTAAGTTGGAAATTCAAACGGATTAGCAAAATAGGCTAATCTGGCAAAAATCATCAGGTCGGTCGACCGGACTACTTGAGTCGGTCGACCGAACCAAAGGTAGGGAACCTCTCGGGTCAGCAGGTCGGTCGGTCGAACACTGTACTCGGTCGACCGAACCTTAAACAGAAAGTGCTTATGCACTTGGAAGCAGGTCGGTCGACCGGACCAGAGGGGTCGGTCGGTCGAGCCTGTTTCCAGCCTCATCCATGCCTATTACAAATGAGGTTCAATGTTGACCAAAATTGCATTCGCACGAGCAACGGCGCTAAGGGTTGTAGGATCTAGATTAACCCTAGAGGGGGGGTGAATAGGGTTATAGCAAATTTTTCCGAATTAAACACAGAAACAAACTGCAGAAATAAATATGCTGAAAAATAAATCACACACAAAATTTACCCAGCTTCGGCAACCCCTGCCTACTGCTGCATTCCCAGATTTCTATTAGATTTAAACAGTTTCCCGCTTACAAACACTCTAACAGACTTGCAAACCCTGCTACCGCCTATAGAGTTTTGCAAACTCGCAAACCCTGCTAACTGGACTAACTCTAACTAGACAATCTGACAACACCTAAACCCTAGGTGATGATTTACCATGTTTTGTTTTAAAAAAAAATCAGACAAATAAAACAAATTTTAAAGAAAAAAATTAAACAACAAATAACCCCTTAAACCCTAATTAAAAAATAAAGCCCCTTTATAAACAAGCCGGCCCAATTTTTACTCTAGCCCGTTATCTCCTTTTGTTTGTTTTGCTCTGAAAAAAAACCGGCCCGGTTCCTTTCATGACAATGGCGGCTTCCTTCTTTTCTTTACAAATCAGGGATTTGTTCCCTTACGAAAATTAGGGCTTTGAAATAAGCAGCCGATAGTTGATCGTATGATTGATTTGGCTTCTCTCTTTGTCGATCGATTATTCCTCTGAGTTGCTCATTGTTGTTTGATTGAGCTCGTCATTTGTTTTGGTATGTATTTTCTCTTTTTGCTTTTCTGGTTTTGGCTTGTTCGAACTCGATTGTTCTGTGTTCTATGATGATTTCTTGGGGTTTATTTATAGGGTTGAAACCCTAATAACCACTGTCAGATTTGATTTTTGCACGTCGTTGATTATTTATCCTGAAATTGTTCTGGATTTGGAGTATTCCTTTCTTGATTTGATTTCGAATTATTGCTGTCCATATTTGTTTTCGAATTAATTAATTCGAAAATTTCTTCCTATATTTGTTGTCTCGGCCCCTATTTGAATTAATACTGACCATATATGAATTCGAGAAATTTGATGCAGAGATTTCTTTCCAAATTAGATTTCTTTGACTTAATCAAAGACTTAATCAAAAGATACGAATTTGTTCTTTAACTTCGGCTTGATTTCTGCACTGACTTGTACTTGCCACTGTCTTTGTATTCCCTGCTGCACATTCACATGTTTACTATATATGTGCATACATACCAATGTATGTGTGTATGCATATATTCTTGGGTTTGTACTTGGATTTGAACTGCTTCATGTTATGTTGATCTTGATTTTGGAGCTGCCACTGACTTCTTTGTTGTAACTTGAAACTGTTTTGACAATTCGAATTTCACTTGCATACTCCATGTTGCATTATCACTGTGTTGCATTGTAGGTCCATCTTGACTTGGGCTTTTTCACTGTATCAGATGCTACACTTGTTCATGTATTCAACTGTTGCACTTGAGTTTGTTTCCACTGCTTCATCATGTTGTATTCATCCCTGTACATGTGCACAGAGTTTGTTGTTGCACTTGATGTTTGTAGCTTCACTGTGTTTGCTGTTGCAGTGGTTTGTCTGACCTTGTATGCTTCAAGTTGCCTTGAGTTGAACCTATCTTGGGTTTGACCTTGTTTGTGACTTTTGTGCATTGTGCTCTGTTGTTGTATTTGCATTGTGTTACTGATTTTGGTCGAGACTTTGTTTGTTGCAGTATGTCACTGCATTTGGTCTGAGTCACTTGTATCCATTCTCGAGTTGCACACTTTGATTTACTACTGCTTCACCTTGTTGAGTACCTGTAATTTCTGTTACATCACTTCACACTGTTGCATTTGTTCATGTAGCTCACTGTGTTGCATTGTACTGCCCTTGTGTTGCTCACCATATTGCATACATGTTTTTATGCTTTGTGACATTCGGGTTTGTTGTGTACTTGTCTACTGCAGTTTCATTGTGACTTGACTGTGTTGTTTTGTCTCTGCCCAGTTGATGTTCTGTTCATGTGTGTCTGGTCGTGTTCATTCAATTCATTGATCCTTGTACATGCTGTGCTGTTTGGTCTTTGTTTGCATGGTAGCAGCTATGCAGTTGCTATGCATCACTATATATATATATATACTCTCTGTTTTGATTGGCATTGGTGCAGTTTCCATCACTGTTGTGTCTTCGGGAGTTTGCACTGCTTCATGTTGAATTCATTGAAGTATTGATTGCTTTTGTTGATAACGCACACGAGTTGGCGAGGCAGTGTACACGTGTATAGATGTACACGTGTGTATTGCAGCCACTCATGATTATCTGTAAGAACACTGATATGCACAGATATTACACAATCAAAGATGATGACAATAACCCATGTATCTGAGACACAAACAAATTTTTATTTTTGCAAATTCAAATTTGTTTGTTTTCAGATTACTGTTGTAGATGTTAATTATACAGGTACACAGGAGACAGGACAAGAAGTGGAGCTGGATAATGCAGATAGATGTAGATGTGCAGACAGAGTGAAAAACTGAGTGTTGAGTGTTGTAGTGTAAAATGTATGAACTGGTGTATGTATATATAGAGAGAGCTGAAAACTTTGTATTGTTTAAGTGTTGTAATAAAATATTATATTGAATAAAAAAAATACTGGTTGAATTATATAAATTCTGTGCAATAGTATAATTATTCAATATGAATATTTCTTCCTTTCTGTATATAATCCAAACTGCAAACACATATATATATTGATATATATTTTGTTATCATCAAACAAAATATCACATCAAACAAGGGTTTATGTCAATCGACTACCCGACCCTATATGCTCCTCGATGCATCACCAAAAACATGTTCAAACATCAAAGTTAGGATTTTTAACGAATTGAACTCAAAACACTAAAAATTGGAATATTCACAAAAGCTATCCAAATCAAAATCAAATGCACATGAATAAGTGTTAGGAATTCATACCTAACAATAGAAGAGAATTATAAGCATAGATGCGAGATTAAAAATCTCACCTTTTCACAAAATCAAACAAGAAGAAGCTTGAAAGAAAATGGAGAATCAACCTCTCTTCAACACAACCCAATTGAGCTTGAATCTAAGCCCAAAAACAAGAACATTCCCAAAATTAGGTTTAGAAATTTCTGAAATTGGTAAGAGAATGAGTTGGAGAAGAAGAAGAGAAGCTTACCAATGAGTTCTTCTTGAGTTTGGAGCTAGGAATTTGATTTGCAAGAGGAACTAGGCTTTTGGAGTTTTAATTTCCAATCTCACCCACCATTAATGACTTAGAACTGAAAAGAGAAGAGAATGAGGGTGAGTGGGGAAGAGTGGCTCAAATTTGAGCATAAGTTAACATAGGGCTGAGCCCAAACCAAACCCAAAGTGAAAAGTAGCAAAAATCAACTTTCTCCAAACATATCGAAGCTTATACTCAAAAAGGTCGCAAACGGCATTTTAAACTCAATGGGAGTGGTCCCGAGTCCTAATTCGACTGTATGCAAAACGTAGCTTTTTAGACTAAAATCCGACTAATCGATGAAATATTTAAATAAAATATTTAAATATAAAATCGATAAATATGCGGGTTGTTACAGACTCCCCTCCTTAAAGAAATTGCGTCCTCGCAATACTTAAGAAGAAAATAAAGAGTAACAACCATAAAAGCATATCAACACAAAAGAGAATTGAAATAAGAAGTTCACCGTAAAGAGCACGAAAGAGTTAGCAAGAACGGGAGCGCTCGATGAATTCTCTAGATTCCCAAGAGTAATCCCAAGGATTTGAGAACCATTGAACTCTCACAAGAAGAATATCTTTTATTCCGAAGGCGCTCAACCTCCGAAGCAATGATGCGAATGGAATGTTGCTCATAATCAATTCTGGTGAAACTTCAATTTCCACAATATCACCGGGCACAAGAATAAAAATCGGCATCTCTAAGGCATTTCCGTAGATAAAAGACGTGGAGAACGTCGAGAATAGCAGAAAATTGAGCCAGTGCAATGGCATAGTACAGAAACGGTACGCCCGAGAAACTAGAAACTCGAATAATTTGAAACACCGACGTAGCACAAAATCGGTACGTCCAATGAACCAAACACCATAAAAGAACATCGGACACTAGTCCATAAAAGGAATGAGATAAAGCTCAATAAAACGAAGTATATCAAAACGTCCGATGAACTTGATGAAAAGATAATTCCATTCAGACAATATCAAAGAATCAACCACTTGTTGCTTACGACAAAGCGCATTGGCAACACGATTTCCCTTTCGGGAAATAAAAGAATATCAGGATCATAAGATACCAGGAACTCGAGTTGACATGAAGTTCCTTATGAGAAAATAAATACTCCAAAGATTTATGATCGAGGTAGAGAACAAAATTTCTCATCCAAATATGATGATGCCAAATTCCAAAAGCAAAAACAATAGCTGCGAGCACTAGATCATGAGTGGCATACCTAGTCTCGATAAGCTATAATGATTTAGAAGCACAAGTGATAGCACGTTCTCCTTTGCAAGAGAATGGCATCCAAACCAATACGACTAGTATCGGTACAAATAGCAAAGTCTTGGTTCCCCTTCAGGAATCACAAGAATAAGAGTATCGAAAAGAAAGAATTTCTTTTAAATAGTCTTCTTTCCTGAAAAGTTAAAACTTTCAAATTACATTAATCATTATGTAATAATCTTTCTAGAAAAATTTATATACTGTGTCTGATTGTCTTATCAAAGCGTTTAGGAAATTCCTATCGATAACGTTGATCAAGCGCATCGACCAAAATTCTTAAAACACTAAATGGGCAATACAATCACAAAATCGTATTCTATAGGATAAGTAAGTTTCTCAAAAACTTCTAAGAATATTCTTTGTTCGTTTTAAGAACAAAAATCCGGTTGTACTTCTAAATAAATCTTATGAAAAAGATTTTGCAAAATTTTAAATTTCCATTTTCATCGAAAAATCAATAAATAAAAGAATGGTCTCATCGAAATATTCATAGAATATTTGATATATAAAATGGATGAAATAAGCTGGACAAACTGAATGACAAAATAAGTCATTCATTAGAATCATAACGAGTGCGGAGTGCGTAAGTGGAATGCTAACTCACGCGACTCGCAGCCAAATGAAAATCGGTGGCAAGGTCAAACTGAAAAGACCTTAGCACCACACAAAAGATTACGTAGGTGATAATCCTAAGACAAGCTCAAAAATACCGGAAACTTTCTCAAACTACATGAATGAGAGAAATAACACTTTCCTTATAAGTGGGCTTAAGGAATAAAATGATGCCATTAAATTGGAATCAAAATCATAAAGGAAAAAAAGAAATATGCTTAACAGATTGAAAATGTCGAAGAGGAATAGTCCACTCGAGAAAATAGGATATAGGCTTCATAATGATTAAGCCAATCCTATCGCACAAATCAATTCTGGAGCCTAAGTAAAAATATTGGCTCGGAAAGAAAAATATCATAAAATAATTTCGACATCAATAAAAAGCAAATTGAGTGTTGCGGATCTACCATCCGAATTCACAATTCTGAAAGAAGTCATCAAGCCCAAAATATTTAAAGAAAAAGAATCAACAAGTTCTTTTTGATATAAAATAGTGAGATGGAACTCATATCAAAAAGAACACGAACAAGATAATCAAAAAGCAAATGTCATCAAGGATTGAATGAGAAATACCTTGACCACGAGAAGTGTTGCTAGGGACTTGCAGCTTTCCTTCTCTCTTGCCTTCACGTTTGAGGCATTGATGGATGAAATGATCTGGGCTCTTACAATAGCGACACGATTTGGGCTTTGAGCACTTATTAGCAAAATGATCCCCAGATCCACAGTTGAAGCATCTCGCACTACTAGGAGAAGGAGCCTTTGCAGCAGGCGTTGCTTGCTTACCCTTTTTGTTGGGATAAGGGCCTTGGAATTCGTTGGGTCTCTTTTTGTTGTTGAAGTTGGGTTTGGAAGCTGCTATTTCAACATCACTTTCTTTATCAGTCTCTTCAAGACGAAGAGCGATATCGACGAGTTGATCAAATGCGACTTCTAGTTTCAGGAGTAGTGGCTTCTTAAGATTTTTATTTAAGCCATAAACGAACCTCTGGTTCTTCTTCAATGGGGTGTTGATGTATTCAACCCCATATTTGGAAAGCGACTCGAAGGATGCGACGTAATCAGTCACAGAGGATTGACCTTGAACAAGGTCTATAAAACGTCGAGCCAAGGTTACTTACCCAGCTTCTGGTACAAACTTTAACTCGAAGCGTCCCTGAAATTGCTCCCAGGTGAGATCCGCTTCATTAATTTCTGAAACAAGGAGTTCGTACCAGTCCAGTGCTCTCTCCTGGAGCATGCTGGAAGCCACCTGAACGCGGTGGAGATCGATAAGGTTCATGCGAGAAAAGATTCGATCGCACGATTTTAACCAGGCCTGGATCTCGACGATAGTTTCCGAACCTTTGAATGGCTTCCCACCCAAATTAGTGTAATCGCTGCACAAGCGTGCAAATCCCGACTTTGGGTGAGTAGGTTCCGGGTTATCTCCAGCTGCTTGAGCATTTGTAACGAGGTCAAGGAGTTGCTGGGTAGTCATAAAAACTCCATCCTGGGGTGGTGTGCTAGATGGCACGGCTCTGGGGCGGCCTGGTCTAGACATTTCTCTTCCTTAGAAAGAAAGAAGAAGGAGAAAAAGGTTATTCACCAAATTGAATATCAAGCAATCTTGATAGATAAACAAGGAATCATAAGGAAAATAGGATGAATCGGTACGAAGACTCGAATTAAATCCTAAAGCACGACTCCTAAGATAGACTTAGGACGATGATCCTTGTTATAATATTCCATATTGTTCCAAAGTTTGGCTCTGATACCAAGCTGTGACGCCCCACCTCTATACCCACGCTAGCCAAGAACATTACGGTGAATGCTGTCAACTAGCACGGAGAATAAGGCTGTTGAGGAGCGACCATCCGTGTAATTGCTTTGTGCGAGCATCGATATGTCAGATAGTATAACATGCTACTTTATCAAGAGGAAATCCAACATACCGACACAAACTCAAAGCTACTACACAGTGGCTATAATATCTTCAGAAACAAATATAGAAATAAACATAACACAAATCAGTCACAGACAATTCATATCACAAAGGCGGAAATAGATATGAATATTACACTAGGAAGTGTACATCAGAGTAGTGGTCTAAAAAGATCCACAATATCACAAAAGAATAGTTACATGAACTACACAAAAGAATAAGTATACATTATGGAGTCTATATCTCGAATGTATACACCAAAATAACCTACTAATCTAAGTAGTTAACCAAAAGTCTGAGAAATCAATCCCAAGAGAGAAGTCAAGCAGAAGCACCTGTAACATCTCGGTCTGACCCGAGTATTATTTAATAAGATAATAATAAATGGATCAGTCTAACTATAGATATCAGATGAAACGATATAGAATAAGAGATATGACTGAACACATAATAATCACCATTCCAAGCTGTGATATATATAAGTAATTGAAAAATCAACGAGAGATTAATCAATATCACCAAATCTACACAAGAATCAAAGAAATGCCATACACCTTATTTTGTTCATCAAACCACAAATATTGACGATTTTATCAATGTCAATCACAAAAGTCAATGACACACAAACTCACCAATGCACAAATATTGATAAAACTTATCAATGGAAATCACGAAAATTGGTGAAGCACAAATTCTAGAAATCATCTCAAGAAATCCAGTAAATGACACACAAATTTACCTATGCACAAAAATTGATAAATCATATCAATAGAAATCACAAAAATAGGCGAAGAAGAAAATCTGAGAATTCGACACACGAAATCCAGAAATCACACAAAATAGGGGGGAGGCCTATCACACGAACGGGAGCATGAAAACTCACCAACAGCTGTAACACATGAACGAGAAGCTATCTCATGGTAGCTAGCCATTAATTTGACACACGAATGGTCCGAAGACCTGACACACGAATGGTCCAAAGACCGTGGGTTGCTACCCCACCAATTTGAGTCGAAACTCCACAAAACGGGGTTTAGTCTCCCTCGCAGACAAAGAGACATCGCACATTGCTAGTCCAAATCACAAAAATGATCGTCATGATCAACGAGAAGTGTCAATTACACTAAGCTAGTAAATATATGGGTTTAGCTTCATGTCCCATAACCACTTGCTTAACTTAAATATTTACGAACAAACTGTAGATCTCCACTAGAAAATTGTCACAAGAGTTTCAATCGAACAAGTCCAAGAATTAACCAACAAAGTGAACGCAAGCGTTTCATACCACTTGTTTTACTAAGTCGTTTAATTAGATTTCTCATACGAGTGAGGTAAAGGTTTATATATACTAATAGATTGGAAAACGGTTTTGTAAACGAATTTGGTATTAAAATAGTATTGAAATCATTTGAGGAAAGAGTTTTGATATTTACTACTAGTATAGAAAAACTTTATATTTTTAAACTGACAAAACACAAAGAAGATTGTAGGAACAATCAATCACTAAAATTCACATACGAAGATGTGAATAAAAATCCAAAGAAATCGATACCGAATCCATCGAAATGGATACTTACGGAATTCCCAAAGAAAATAAGTCATCAAAGTCAATATAATGGATAACAATAAATAGGAAACCACACGAATCGATTTAAGTTGGAAATTCAAACGGATTAGCAAAATAGGCTAATCTGGCGAAAATCATCAGGTCGGTCGACCGGACTACCTGAGTCGGTCGACCGAACCAAAGGTAGGGAACCTCTCGGGTCAGCAGGTCGGTCGGCCGAACCCTGTACTCGGTCGACCGAACCTTAAACAGAAAGTGCTTATGCACTTGGAAGCAGGTCGGTCGACCGGACCAGAGGGGTCGGTCGGTCGAGCCTGTTTCCAGCCTCATCCATGCCTATTACAAATGAGGTTCAATCTTAACCAAAATTGCATTCGCACGAGCAACGGCGCTAACGGTTTATGTCAATCGACTACCCGGCCCTATATGCTCCTCGATGCATCACCAAAAACATGTTCAAACATCAAAGTTAGGATTTTTAACGAATTGAACTCAAAACACTAAAAATTGGAATATTCACAAAAGCAATCCAAATCAAAATCAAATGCACATGAATAAGTGTTAGGAATTCATACCTAACAATAGAAGAGAATTATAAGCATAGATGTGAGATTAAAAATCTCACATTTTCACAAAATCAAACAAGAAGAAGCTTGAAAGCAAATGGAGAATCAACCTCTCTTCAAAACAACCCAATTGAGCTTGAATATAAGCCCAAAAACAAGAACATTCCCAAAATTAGGTTTAGGAATTTCTGAAATTGGTAAGAGAATGAGTTGGAGAAGAAGAAGGAAGCTTACCAATGAGTTCTTCTTGAGTTTGGAGCTAGGAATTTGATTTGCAAGAGGAACTAGGGTTTTGGAGTTTTAATTTCCAATCTCACCCACCATTAATGACTTAGAACTGAAAAGAGAAGAGAGTGGCTCAGATTTGAGCATAAGTTAACATAGGGCTGAGCCCAAACCAAACCCAAAGTGAAAAGTAGCAAAAATCAACTTTCTCCAAACATATCGAAGCTTATACTCAAAAAGGTCGCAAACGGCATTTTAAACTCAATGGGAGTGGTCCCGAGTCCTAATTCGACCGTATGCAAAAAGTAGCTTTTCGGACTAAAGTCCGACTAATCGATGAAATATTTAAATAAAATATTTAAATATAAAATCGATAAATATGCGGGTTGTTACAGACGTTCTAGAGCTCGGGAGGCGAGCTGGATGGCAGGAACGTATGAAGTGTTTCCGCTGTATTATATAGTTGTATATCTAGGACATGTTGTTTTAAACTATCCAGTGTTGTGTCAATGTTGTAACTCTGATGTATTAAATTGAAATTTGACAATTACAGTTTTCCTTTGTATAACTGTTATTATTTGTTATTATATTTTATACGCTGCGAATGTGAGATGTTGGTGTTTCTGTTCTTCTTTTCCTTTAACTATTTGGAACTTTCGGGATCGAAATTTCCAGGTCGTTACATTTGGTAAAATGTGACGACCCGGAATTTTCGATCCCGAAAATTCCAAATAGTTAGAGAAAGAAGAAAGAGATAGAAGAAGAAGAAGAAGAAACAGAAACACCAAACACAGATTCTCATAATTCGCAGTGGATCAAAATATAATATCAATTTTATCTGATAATTTATATTTTAATACATCAGAGTTATACATATACATAAACACTGGAAAAAAACAATCATGTCCAGATACTACAATATCACAGCGGAAACTCCCCATACGTTCCTGCCATCCAGCTCGCCTCCCGAGCTCGAGAACGTCATTACCTGAAAATCTGTGATACTCGGTCTGACCCGAGCATTACATCGAAGTAATACCCGGGTCAGACCGAGTATTACAGATTTTCAGGTAAGGACGTTCTGGAGCTCAGGAGGCGAGCTGGATGGCAGGAACGTATGGAGAGTTTCCGCTGTGATATTGTAGTATCTGGACATGATTGTTTTTGTCCAGTGTTTATGTATATGTGTAACTCTGATGTACTAAAATGTAAATTATCAGATACAATTTTCCTTTGTATAACTGCTATTTATTTGATATTATATTTTGATCTACTGTGAATTTTGAGAATCTGTGTTTGGTATTTCTGTTTTTCTTCTTCTATTTTTTTCTTCTTTCTCTAACTATTTGGAATTTTTGGGATCGAAAATTACGGGTCGTTACATTTGGTATCAGAGCGTTGCCACGACCTCCTGCGTTGATCCCACACCACGCGGTCTGACTCGATGCGCCACAGTCGCCACACCATCTCGACAAAGCCGACCTCCAAAAATCTTCTACTAAACCCTACCCTGACCAAATTCGATCGTCACAGACCTTAGTAAAATACAACCATATTTTTCCATCACTCTACCATACTCCACCCTACTCAGTCGACGCCGTTCACCGTGGGTAGCCAAAATACCCAAAATTGCTCAACACCAAAGATCTCCTCAAATCCCAAACGAAAAATTACCAATTACATTTTAAAAATAATGATTCACTAACACGAATCAGATTATATAATTAAAAGATGAAATTGTTGATATTGATTTTTGATAAAAACTTGACTTTTACTGTAATCCCAAAATTTACAGTCTATTTACTAAATATAATTACCTTAAATTATTTTAAAAAAATGAGATCATACTACTATTCACATTTTCCTTTCAGAATTCAAAGTCTAATTTTTTATTTGTTTGGGAAGATAGGAAGTATTTGATGATGATGAGTCTGTTATCAATAACGGAGCACAAAAATACAATATCCAGAAACAAATAGGCAATATTATACTCATATGCACACATTTATTCAAACTCAAGCAAACATTTTATGTACTGCATGCAACAGATTTCATTCTAGATCCATGAACTGTTTTCAAGTAAAATGGTTTACTCACATATTTGCAAAACAGAGGTAAGCTTTTAGATCTGGAACTGCTACTGATTTCAAACTGGAAGCTTGATATTTTGAGCTAAAATCTACTTGAAACTTGCTTGCCATGCTTGTTTAGTTGAAGGCTTGAGTAGCTTGATTTATTTGAAAACTTGAAGAAGTTGCTTGATATTTGAACTTGATCTTAGCTTAGATATTTTCAAATTCAGTTACATAACCAGATATCTTTTAATTATTGGAATTTTATCTGTTCAATTTAATAAACCAACTTATTATCCAATTACCAGATGTTCAAAATCCAAGTATCACATTCCTTCCCCTTTTAAATATTTTTGTCCTCGAAAAGGAACGAAGCCAGAATTAATTAAAATGCTTATTATTAGTTAAATTATTCTCTAAACATTTTAACTATAAACTCCTTTTATTCAAAATATTTAGAAATGCTTTTAAATTCTCATAATACTATTAAAATAGCTTTTTATAAAAATACTTCTTATAACTCAATGTCTCAACCAGTCCATCCTTATTCTCACAGAAATTCGGTCATACGTTGATCAGACGTAGGACTGAAAATCTATAAGTACTTAGCAGACTCATTTTCAACACCCAGTGAAAAAATTTGGACAATAGTTTTATTGAAAATATTGAAAACAATTTTGAAAATAAAGGAATATCTTTGGTGAGAATGCTCTGGAAATCATCACCCCCATCCAAATGTATGGGTGTTTTAAAATAATGTAACAACCCGTAAATTACGATCCCGAAAATTCCAGATAGTTAAAGGAAAAGAAGAAAGAGATAGAAGAAAAAGAAGAACAGAAACACCAACATCTCACATTCGCAGCGGATAAAATATAATAACAAATAATAACAGTTATACAAAGGAAAATTGTATTTGTCAAATTTCACTTTAATACACCAGAGTTACAACATTGACGCAACATTGGATAGTTTAAAACAACATGTCCTAGATATACAACTATATAATACAGCGGAAACAATCCATACGTTCCTTCCATCCAGCTCGCCTCCTGAGCTCCAGAACGTCCTTACCAGAAAATCTGTAATACTCGATCTGACCCGAGCATTACATCAAAGTAACACCCGGGTCAGTTGGAAACCAGCATGAGTAAACCCATCTAACATGGAATACGAATGCATACAATTTATATAAACCCGGGGTAACTTGAACAAATTAACAACTTCACAAGACGTTATAGACATCACTTACATTACACATCATTTCTAAGTACAAAAACTTAGATTAAAAGGTCTAATTCACTTAAACCATATCATTCCAACTTATAGATTTCACATATCAATCTATAATGAATCGAAATGGTTTCGGATATTTACTAGTACCCAACTCCGGTCTCTTCGAATCCAATGTCATCTAAATCCAAGTTATCCAATTAAATACAATTCAACTTTAATTACCGGATAACACTTTTACACAGCAATTCATAATTGATAGATAATCGCATTATCACCGTCCATCCAACATATCATATCACAAAGCAATTCATATCAGATATATCAATCAATTCAAAGCACTAATCATCATTCAATCATTAATAAGCAAGATTGATCACTTCCATTAATTATATTAATTAATGATCCTCTAATTGCTTTCATTAGTTAATTATTCCTAAATTTCATTTTAATAATTAACCTTTAACTTAATTACATTCATTAATTAACCTTGATTAATCAAAATCAGAAATTATCTTTCCTAAATTACTCCATCAATTAAACCAACTCCTTGATTAATTATATTAATTAATCCTTTAATTACACTGAGTAATTATCACTTAATTTCTTCCACCAAGTAATTATCCTTTAATTACTTCCCATCGAGTAATTTCCTTTTTATTAATTACATCCAGTAATTATCCACTCATTACTTCACTAAGGAATTACACCTCATTATTTACCTTAAGTAATTATACTTAATCTTTAATTAATTTAGTTTATTAACCACCCTTGATTAATCTCATTCTGTAATTAATTACTCTTAATTAATTACATCACTTAATTAACTTCCCATAACTTTATTAGTCAATTCTTAAATTAATTACACTAAGTAATTTATTATTAATTACTTCTACTAAGTAATTATTCTTCATATTAATTACACTAGGTAATTAACCCAATACTACTTTCAATCTTCAATTAATTACACCCTGTAATTACCATTACTAATTACTTCACTAGCAATTACACTTTATAAATCTCATTAAGTAATTATACTCAATCCCATTATCAAGTGATTATTTAAATTAATTAAGCCAATTAATTAACTTAAACTAACCATATTAATTAATTACATAGAGTAATTAATCCCTTTAATTACTTCCATTAAGCAATTATACATAAATAATTCCATAATGATTATCTTTAAATTAATTAATCTAATTAATTATTAAATAATCTTAAGTTAACGACCTTCATTAACTCTTAACAATCCTTTAATTATTTTTCTTAAGTAATTAACTTAGATTAATCACTATTAATTACAATTTAATAAATTTTTAATAATCCATTAATTAATCCTAATTATTTAATTAATTAAGTTTTAACTGTAACTTAATTAATCTTTAATTATAAATCAATAAATAAATAGAATAATAATCATTTATCTTAATTAATCCTTTAATTATTCAATATCTTATATAATAGCCTCGGAACCAAATAACCTTAAGTTTAATTAAAGTTTAAAACACTAAATCTCTTATTTAAGCTATTTAGTCATCTAATTACTTAGGCCTTTAAACAACTTAAGGATTATCTTGATTTATATCTTAAAATACTTTTCTCAACTTAAATTAACAAATCATAAAAATCAATTTGATACTTAAAATAGTCGTGAGATAATTAATTTATCTTAGCTTTGTTAATCTTTTTAAAGCTTTAACATCTAATTATAACCCAAGAACAACCCGAGTTACTTCAACTTCCCGAGCTTTCACTCTCCCTTTTCTTTTCTTTAAAATTTTAAAAACTGCCATACCTTAAACACACGCATAAGCACGAGACAACCCCGAGTAAAACTCCCTCCTACCCGTGCTCCATCCCGAGAAAAACTTCCTCATTTCCACATGCAAACTCCAGTGTACAAGGTAACCGGTGCACGTGCACCAGCCCACGGCGGGGCTCCGGCTACTGCGACTTCCTCCAACAAGTCGACTTCATCATCCACATTCCATCAAACCACTCACCATTCTCGATCGAGCACCAACAACAGATTTGAACATTCCTGTTCAAACGAGAGCAACAGCTCCGACCAAAAATCCTCCTTGACAAGACAACCCCGACCAACAGAAGTTTCACCACTCCTTCCACAACCTCGTCCATGACCCTAGCACTAATTCCCTTCGTCCGGCATAACTCGATGCTCTGACGATGGCCAAAAAAAGAATTTCCGACCTTGACTCATTTGGGTTCTAAAACCCTTGTATGATCCACAACCGGCGCCACAACGAATAATCGTCACATCCACGATTTTTCCCAACACCCCCTATCACCAAGCAATCTTCGCCAAAAACCCCGACCCCTAAAAGTTCTTCGATCAATAGAAAAAGGGCGAAATCCAGTTTCTGATTATCTTCGAAATTCTCATTCAAAACTCAACTAAAAATCTAGATTTTCAAATGTAACGACCCGAAAATTTCGATCCCTGAAATTCCAAGTAGTTAGTAAAGAAAGAAAATAGATAGAAGAAGAAACAGAAAAGAAAAATAAATTCTCACATTCGCAGTGGATCAAAATATAATATCACATAAAATAACAGTTTACAAAGGAAAAGCTATATCAGACGATTACATTTTAATACATCAGAGTTACAATATTTACACAATCACTGGACAGTTAAAATAACTTGTCCCAGATAAATAATAGTATATATCACAGCGGAAAAACACTCCATACGTTCCTGCCATCTAGCTTGCCTCCTGAGCTCAAGAACGTCCTTACCTGAAAATCTGTAATACTCGGTCTGACCCGAGCATTAAATTCAAATGGAATTGAAAATTTAATCTGAATGATAATGGATATAAAAGATTAAGTGATGAAGTGGAAATAAATAAAAAAGTTTTGTATAAAATATTTATAATAAACTTAAGAAATGTATGGTGAAGTTCTTAAGTAAAATTAGTATTAGAAGAATATACTAGTAAGTATTTGAATGAAGAAAAAAAAAGGTGCGTAAAAGAATATTTGAGAAAAAATAATGGTAAATGAAATGAGTGGGAATAGAAAAGAAATTGGATATAGCTAATAATTAGTTGGAGGTAATACGTAAGTTGAACGTATATTATATTATTCACATAATGATTTGATCCAGATTCGAGCATAGAATTTCGAGATAATTTCTATCCGAGTCGGGATTTTTCACTCGATTTTCGACGGCGAACCCTGGATATGGATTTTGATTGATTCTGGAATTCTCTATCATAGTGTATGGCTATGCAATGAGAATGACGGTTTCTGATCAAGAAACCAGATCTGAGTATGCACTAGGGAGTCGTGTGAATGATACAAGTTCGGAAATGAAATTGTGTGATCAAGCAAGCGATCGGACTTGATGTTGCGTACGGATGATATATGTACATCTTACAAGCTTGAATGAAATAAATGTTGACAATTTTAAAAAGGAATAAATAAAATGATTTTGGAATTAAATGATTGGATATCATTGGTAAATAAAATGCAGGTAATTAAAGGCAAAAGCTAAATTGACATCTTCGATTTCAGAAGTGAAATTTGATTGCCCGACAAAGGTATGTATTTAACTTGTGTGCGAAATTGGTGATTTTCTGATTGAGCCACTTGGCTTTTGTTTTCTTTTGATGATTTGGGGCATGTAGTAGCATATTGTATTTTTTTCAGATCTAGCCGTGCAAAGGAGATGTCGGCGAAATTTTTCGAAAATTTAAGGAGCCAGAAATATTTTTAAGAAAATTTGATAATTTAAAATTTGGTTATAAATTTTAATTTGAATAATTGTGGAGATAATATTATTTGAAATCTATGGATGAGTTTGGAGGTTAGTAAGAGGGATAGTGGGTTTCCAACAAATTGTTTTGGAAAGTTGTTTAAACTGTTTGGTTTCGGGAAATAGTTAACGGGTTTTTGGACCATTCTTCTTACCTAGCAGTTTCGAGGACGAAATTATTATAAGGGGAGGAATGTAATGACTTGGAATTTTGGATATTTTAAATTTGAATATATAATTGATTTTAAATATTTAAAAGTAGATTTTTAGCTTGAATTTCAAATATAACCATTTATTAGATAATTTAATTATTGAATTTAATAACTGAAAATTGGGTAATATTGAATCTGGAGTTTTAAGCTTGTTAAAAATAATTTGAAGGCTTATAAAATTTATATTATAAGTTAACTTAAACTAACCATATTAATTAATTACATAGAGTAATTAATCCCTTTAATTACTTCCATTAAGCAATTATACATAAATAATTCCATAATGATTATCTTTAAATTAATTAATCTAATTAATTATTAAATAATCTTAAGTTAACGACCTTCATTAACTCTTAACAATCCTTTAATTATTTTTCTTAAGTAATTAACTTAGATTAATCACTATTAATTACAATTTAATAAATCTTTAATAATCCATTAATTAATCCTAATTATTTAATTAATTAAGTTTTAACTGTAACTTAATTAATCTTTAATTATAAATCAATAAATAAATAGAATAATAATCATTTATCTTAATTAATCCCTTAATTATTCAATATCTTATATAATATCCTTGGAACCAAATAACCTTAAGTTTAATTAAAGTTTAAAACACTAAATCTCTTATTTAAGCTATTTAGTCATCTAATTACTTAGGCCTTTAAACAACTTAAGGATTATCTTGATTTATATCTTAAAATACTTTTCTCAACTTAAATTAACAAATCATAAAAATCAATTTGATACTTAAAATAGTCGTGAGATAATTAATTTATCTTAGCTTTGTTAATCTTTTTAAAGCTTTAACATCTAATTATAACCCAAGAACAACCCGAGTTACTTCAACTTCCCGAGCTTTCACTCTCCCTTTTCTTTTCTTTAAAATTTTAAAAACTGCCATACCTTAAACACACGCATAAGCACGAGACAACCCCGAGTAAAACTCCCTCCTACCCGTGCTCCATCCCGAGAAAAACTTCCTCATTTCCACATGCAAACTCCAGTGTACAAGGTAACCGGTGCACGTGCACCAGCCCACGGCGGGGCTCCGGCTACTGCGACTTCCTCCAACAAGTCGACTTCATCATCCACATTCCATCAAACCACTCACCATTCTCGATCGAGCACCAACAACAGATTTGAACATTCCTGTTCAAACGAGAGCAACAGCTCCGACCAAAAATCCTCCTTGACAAGACAACCCCGACCAACAGAAGTTTCACCACTCCTGCCACAACCTCGTCCACGACCCTAGCACTAATTCCCTTCGTCCGGCATAACTCGATGCTCTGACGATGGCCAAAAAAAGAATTTTCGACCTTGACTCATTTGGGTTCTAAAACCCTAGTATGATCCACAACCGGCGCCACAACGAATAATCGTCACATCCACGATTTTTCCCAACACCCCCTATCACCAAGCAATCTTCGCTAAAAACCCCGACCCCTAAAAGTTCTTCGATCAATAGAAAAAGGGCGAAATCCAGTTTCTGATTATCTTCTAAATTCTCATTCAAAACTCAACTAAAAATCTAGATTTTCAAATGTAACGACCCAAAAATTTCGATCCCTGAAATTCCAAGTAGTTAGTAAAGAAAGAAAAGAGATAGAAGAAGAAACAGAAAAGAAACACAAATTCTCACATTCGCAGTGGATCAAAATATAATATCACATAAAATAACAGTTTACAAAGGAAAAGCTATATCAGACGATTACATTTTAATACATCAGAGTTACAATATTTACACAATCACTGGACAGTTAAAATAACTTGTCCCAGATAAATAATAGTATATATCACAGCGGAAAAACACTCCATACGTTCCTGCCATCTAGCTTGCCTCCTGAGCTCAAGAACGTCCTTACCTGAAAATCTGTAATACTCGGTCTGACCCGAGCATTAAATTCAAATGGAATTGAAAATTTAATCTGAATGATAATGGATATAAAAGATTAAGTGATGAAGTGGAAATAAATAAAAAAGTTTTGTATAAAATATTTATAATAAACTTAAGAAATGTATGGTGAAGTTCTTAAGTAAAATTAGTATTAGAAGAATATACTAGTAAGTATTTGAATGAAGAAAAAAAAAGGTGCGTAAAAGAATATTTGAGAAAAAATAATGGTAAATGAAATGAGTGGGAATAGAAAAGAAATTGGATATAGCTAATAATCAGTTGGAGGTAATACGTAAGTTGAACGTATATTATATTATTCACATAATGATTTGATCCAGATTCGAGCATAGAATTTCGAGATAATTTCTATCCGAGTCAGGATTTTTCACTCGATTTTCGACGGCGAACCCTGGATATGGATTTTGATTGATTCTGGAATTCTCTATCATAGTGTATGGCTATGCAATAAGAATGACGGTTTCTGATCAAGAAACCAGATCTGAGTATGCACTAGGCAGTCGTGTGAATGATACAAGTTCGGAAATGAAATTGTGTGATCAAGCAAGCGATCCGACTTGATGTTGCGTACGGATGATATATGTACATCGTACAAGCTTGAATGAAATAAATGTTGAAATTTTTAAAAAGGAATAAATAAAATGATTTTGGAATTAAATGATTGGATATCATTGGTAAATAAAATGCAGGTAATTAAAGGCAAAAGCTAAATTGACATCTTCGATTTCAGAAGTGAAATTTGATTGCCCGACAAAGGTATGTATTTAAATTGTGTACGAATTTGGTGATTTTCTGATTGAGCCACTTGGCTTTTGTTTTCTTTTGATGATTTGGGGCATGTAGTAGCATTTTGTATTTTTTTCAGATCTAGCCGTGCAAAGGAGATGTCGGCGAAATTTTTCGAAAATTTAAGGAGTTAGAAATATTTTTAAGAAAATTTGATAATTTAAAATTTGGTTATAAATTTTAATTTGAATAATTGTGGAGATAATATTATTTGAAATCTATGGATGAGTTTGGAGGTTAGTAAGAGGGATAGTGGGTTTCCAACAAATTGTTTTGGAAAGTTGTTTAAACTGTTTGGTTTCGGGAAATAGTTAACGGGTTTTTGGACCATTCTTCTTACCTAGCAATTTCGAGGACGAAATTATTATAAGGGAAGGAATGTAATGACTTGGAATTTTGGATATTTTAAATTTGAACATATAATTGATTTTAAATATTTAAAAGTAGATTTTTAGCTTGAATTTCAAATATAACCATTTATTAGATAATTTAATTATTGAATTTAATAACTGAAAATTGGGTAATATTGAATCTGGAGTTTTAAGCTTGTTAAAAATAATTTGAAGGCTTATAAAATTTATATTAATAACACTGAATGTAATAAAAGTTTTAAAATTGAATTTGAAAATGATTTGTTCAGTCTTAAAAATACATTGTTTAAATTGACGTTTAAAAATAGCCTTCCGGGGAACAGTCTCGGATTTCGACGAAGTTGGATTCGTAATGGTGTATTATTATCGGATTTCAAAACTCATAATGCTTGGATTTAACTTGTGATCGTACTGGATATAAACGCACTGGAAATTATATCGAAAATTCAATATAATAACTGGTCTAAAGTGCTATCTTCTCCTTAGGATCGAATTAGGACTCAAAACGTTTTTCATTGCGTTCGGAATAAGGGTATAACATTATAAACGCACAGCGGCATGCCTCGATAGAAGGTAGAGATTTTAAGCTACGAATTCGAGACAATTTAAAATTTAAATAAATACGTATATTTACATTGATTGACTATATACACATCAATTTGCTTTCTGTCTCTTCTCAGCCACCTAAGATTTGACCTTAACATATTCAAACACGCAAAATCAAACCTTCCTTCATCTTTTATTGCACGCAACTACATAGTTAAGAGAATATTAAAAAAATGGCTTTCGTCTTCTTATTCTAAACTACGACGATCCGGCAGCCCACTTTCATCTGGACCACCACAGGCCGATCTGGGTCTCAACGCCAAAAAGGAATTTGTGCACGGCATGGAGGCGAGGGTGATGGACGGTGGAGATAGAAATTTATGGTGTGTGGAGGCAAGGAAGTTGAGATGAACGGTCGCTATTTTTTCGACGATTGTGGTGATTTAGAGGAGTTTGGGGCTATGCTCCCAACTAGTGAAGTAGAGGGGGAGGACGAGGCTATTTAGTGGTGGAGGAGCGATGGTATCAGATGGTCAGGGGTGGCCATAGTTCTTGGTAAACTTCAGTCGATGTTGAGTCTAGTTTTTGGTAGTAGGTAGGATTTCGAGTGATGAGGCGGCTAGGGTTGGGTTGCTGGTAGTTAGGAGGGTTGGCGGTGGGCTCGCGGCAGAGCAGTGGGGCCTGAGGCGATGGAAGTTTTGAGATGAACGGAAAAGGGGGTCTTGGCCCATTCTCAAGCTACAGGTCGAGATAGAGGGCGAGGGAGAGGTCGAATTCATCAAGGACGTGATGGTCGAGGTAATAGGATGGCGAAGTTTGGAGGCATCCGGCGGTGGTGGGTGGAAGGACGACATGTTGGGTTCTTCGCATTCGAACAGGAGTAGTTTTATGCAGGATTGTTTTTTTTGCAAAAAAAAATGTAATTTTATATTGATGATAGAATAAAGGGGGTTTAATTATTATTAAATTTAATAAATTTGTAAAATCAATATCTAGTTCGTCTTAGGTCGAAATCAAATGCGATCAGTCGCATTGCGCTTGTATCGTCAAGATGTATGATATGGAACAGAATTTGGGAAGATTCGAACCGGTTGAATTTTGAGCTGCAGTCGGACGTCGTTCGATTATAGACCAATCAGAACGAGAAAAGAAACGATAAAAATTAAGGTGAGTTAATCTCACTCAAATTTAGCTTACAACAATTTATTTTTTATTGTTTGATTGATTGAATTGATAAACCATCAGTTGAATGTGATATTATATATAGAAGTATATATATTGGAGTGATTGATATTCCTGCATATATATAGCGGATGAGACCTGCGTGCCCTACATTATAGTGGATGCCCTTATATACCGTGATATCTCCCTCGAAGTAGGATTGGTATTATTATATTGTAATAACATCAGTGGATGTCGAAAAAAAACAGGTTGGTGGGATCCAACTAGATTCCTCAAAAATGTTGAGTTTATTTTTATATCTAGTGATATTATATATTTTATAAGCTTTGGTAGGCTATTCCATGATTTTGAAAATTTATTTGGCACATGAAGTCATTGGTTAAATTTTGGTATTTTTAAATACCAATGGGAAATATGTTTAAAATTCGAAAAGAAAATAAAAGGAAAATCTGAAGTAAAAATATTTTTGATGAAATTTGGATTTGTTAAAAGAAATGAACCTTGGGTAAAATAAATAGTTTGATTTTAAAAATTTACTTAATAATTTCTGAATATGGAAAGATAGAGATTTTGGAATATTTGAATAAAACTATGTAAATAATATAACTTAAGCGATTTTGTTTGGGTATAAAAGGGATTTATTTTTAAAATCGAGACTTAAAAAGTTTGGGAAATAAAAAGGAAATTTTGAAAATAAAATATGAAATTGATGTCCCAGATAAGAGTTTAACTTATAAAAAGGAAGGGAAACCTAAATTTGGTTGGGTTTTGAAATATTTTCGAATTATTTAAGAAAATATAAAAAAGGGAATATTAAAGTATTTACTTGAAAATTTAAAGTGTTTAAGGAATATTTCAGAAATTGATTATTTAGTTGTTTAAAATGGGTTTAAGTATATTTAAATTTTAAGATAGTTATATTAAATTAATTATTATTTAAGAAGTAATCAATATTATTATTTCAGAGGAATAAATTATTTAATATTAATATTAATTTTAATTAATTTTATTTAAAAAGTAGTTTTGTCTAAAGTTAACTTGGAATTATTTTAGAATTTACCAGTATTATTTTGAGAAATTTTTTAAAATAAAGTTTTCGTAGAGTATTGGTATACTCGCGTGGCGTAAATCGAAGGCAGCGAATGCTTGTAGTTAAATTTTGGATTTCTCTGGGATGGATACATGAGAATTGAGCTGTGATCCATGGTTTAATACCGCAGTGGTACTTTCCACATTATTTTTAAAAGACTTTTCAAATATTTTTGAAAGACAGTTTGTAAATTTACTAAATTCGATAAGATAAGTATGTATAATTTGGATAAAGGGATTAATGTATTTAAAATTAAATTATAAAAGAAATTTAATGTTTTCAGTGAAAAATGAAGTATTTGGTTGAATCGATTGTTTTATTTGATTGTTAAATAACCGACTATCAAATCTAGACCTAAACACAACTTTAGGAATATCTAGGAGAAATACGGGAATTATATGGTACAGTCACCGTTCGAGGTTCTATACTGTACGTGTAAACTCGTTTCTTTCTTCTAGGACGTTTATAAAGAAATCCGTCCACCAACGGTAAGGAGGTAATCTCCTATCTTATTTTCGTATGCTTATTTCCTAGAGAACCGGTGTTGAGTTTACTGCGAAATATCAAATGTTGTTTCGAAGAGACCGAGATCGGATTATTTATCTAAAAACCACTTCAATCGAATGAGTACATTTTTAAAAGGAAAACAAGAACATGGAGTCAAAGATGGAGCAGTGAAGTGCAAGGGCTAATCGCTACTAATCCTGAGGTGATTCCAAAATGGATGTAGTAGGAATAGTGCCTTCGGCTTCGTTCGTACCCTGAACGGACTTGTATGGATGAATGCTATCAGTACATTGTCATTGGAGGACAATGAGCATTCTAAGTGAATACTTCTATAAAGGTAATCGTATCCTCTAGCCTCATCAATCGGGAATGATTGAAAATCAGGGGGATGCAGCAAGGCATAGTGGGCTGCACCTAAGTAGGGTATGTTTATCACCTTTCTAGATACCCGTGGATATTACTAATACGATGTATAGATGGAGCACGAGAGAGGGTGGGAACACCCGGAGTGATAGCATAATCGGTCTATCCAGGTTAGGGGTAGACCGGTCTTGTGTTGCAGGGGATCCTGTCGTGCTCCTCGGTACGCTGATCTAGACGTGTACCGTGAATGGTGGTACCCCAGTGCCTAGGCATTCAATTGGAATCCATTCTCCAATAAGCGTCGTACAATTTTGATTGTGCCCAACTATGCTGAAATATGAGATTCAAGCATTTCAGCTATTTGAATAAGTATTTGTACACAGACACTATTATAATATCAGAGAATTTTGATACGAAATGTTTTTGTTATCGTGGGGTAAAAACTCGACGTTTATTTGTGGCGTGGTCTTACGAGATACCTTTGATTTTCAAAGAATTTTGAAAACTTTAATAATTCAATTTGAGTGTGTTTTCTCATGCTGATTTTTCAGACTGACTCGAATGTCATTTTGTTCTAATGCTCGGGTCAGACCGAGTATTACAGATTCAGGATAGGATGCTATGGAGCTCAGGAGACGAGCTGGATGGCGAAGACATATTTCACGTATCTGATTTATGTTCCGCTATGTATTATAGGCTGTATATTCAGTTTTTGTGAGGATAAGTTATTATAACTTTCCAATGTTGTGTTATTGGTTTGTGTTATACTCTAATGATGTGATGTATAAAAACAATTATAGTTCTTTTTATATAAAATCAATTGTTATCTTTTTTATATTGTTCCGCTGTGATTGTGAGATTCTATGTTGTTGTTTCTATTTTCTTCTTCTACCTCTTTCTTCTTTATCCTAACGATCTGGTATTTTCGGCATTCGATTGTTCGGCATGTAATACAACGGACGTATTGATGTCGATTTTCGAGTGTCGAAAATTCGGGCCTTTACAAATAGCTTTCTATTAAATTGAACTTTTGGTTTGGTTTAATTTTAATCCCTACCAAACCTAAATGTAACGACCGAAATCTCGATGTTTTGATTAAAATCTCGAACCTTAATTTTAACACTAGTTTTAGTCATAGAGTTTTAAGCTCCGGAAGTTTTTTTCCATTGGTTTATTCATTTATGGATGACTCTGTTTAAGAGGAGCTGCATGAAACGTTTATGAGTTTTATATAGCTTTTGGGTGTGTTTGAAACTAATGGAAACTAATATAGTGTAATGTTGATTGCTCCATTCAACTTACTAAATCATTGATTTTTTGTTATTTTTGGTATTTATTCCAACTTTATCCTTTTTAAATTGTTGCTTCAGGAACTTCAATTTTACAATATGAGTTTGATTTCATATTTTCTATTTTAAAAAATGTTAATATATTATATTGATAACACATTAATGATTTTTTCCAAAGAAAACTATTTTTTTATTTTAATAAAATTTAAGCATAACTGATTACAATTTCTCAATTTCCACATTTAATCCTTCATTTGAAATTGACATTATATGATTAGATTTTTCTCTAATATGTAGTTTATTATTGATTGGTGATGCAACTTTTAGAATCCTACTTTTTACTTTTGATAAGTTACATTTACAAATTAATTTTATGTATTCAATAACTTTAACTATGTATATATATGCACCTATCTGTATGCATATATATATATATATATATATATTCATATACATGTAGACACTCACATACACACCAATTGAATCAGTGTCTTGAAACAAAACAACTTTGAAATTATACTTATTAGTTTATAATTCAAAAGTCATATCTTTAAACAAAATAACTTAACATAAATCCAATTTCTAATTTAAGAAATAAAAAAAAATTGAAGTTTGCCATTTTTATGAGAACATGTGAATAATAAATTCAGTTAGTTTTTCATGTAAACAATAATCAAAATTGATTCATAACAACTTATCATAAATGTATTCAATTCTTAATCTTCATAACATGAAATTGAATCTTAAATTATTACAAAATTATATTCGAAGATTTAAAAATAAAAGAATTAAATGATTTTGGCATGTATAAATTCATGATAATGAGATACATATCTAAATTATATACACAATACAAACAAACATACAGGAGCAGTAATGAATCCATAATTATTACCATTGATAACGCATGTAGAACCGATAGAAGATAAAGGGGATGTTCAAACATTTACATGATTACAATATAATTGATTTACAATAAAGAAATTTAATATCTCATAATCCGAAATTCATACAAGAAAAAGAGATGGAAGAGGTAGATGATTAAAAGCATATAGACATGATAATTTACATATGTCTAAAATAGAAAATTATGTTTCTAATGTAGCTTAGAGGAACATCTTGAATGAAGAATTAATTCCTTGTTTCATTGAATCCTCTCTACATCTTGCAACAATCGAGATAGGGACCAGCATTTTATTTTATTTCATTTTGGAAAAAATTTGCGGAGCTTTTTGGGAAGCCGAGTCACCAATAGAATACAACCATAGAAGATGGAGGAGAAAAAATATATTGTCCGGAAGGAAAAATGAATCAAACGGACGTAATTGAAGACAGATTTGGCTTAAGGAAAAATAGAAAATTTTCATATTCCTTCCTTAAGACTTTCCACTTTAATCTCTATTAAATCCCAATTAATTCTCTCCCTCCTCTGCATGCAAGGCCAGCCCTGAATGTTTCCATATGGTTCCACAAAATTTCCAAAATCTCATAGCACTAATTCCATTTAAATCCAATTCAAATGTTCTTCTAATACGGTATATCGTTGCGTGCATTTACAACTTTTATATGCATACTTTATTGAATATTAATGGTACTCAGAACAAATCAAATGAAATTTCTATAATTAATATTTCAAAAATATTAATTCATTTAATTTATTTAAAACCCATTTTGTATTTTTCTATTTAAATCCAATTTAACATTCTACCGACATCGTATATTGGTGCGCACGTCAATAATTTTTATATACGCACTTTATTAAATACTTATTGCACTCAAACAAATTGAATGGTATTTAATAATTAATATTTTAGAAATACTAATTAATTTAACTAATTCCAATAATTAAAAATCAATTATGTTTTGTGGTTCATTTGGAATATTCATCATTTCGGTTGTTGACTCAAAGGTGTAAATTCAATTAGTGATTAATATTGAACAATTCAAACATCAATGCTCACACGTCATCTTAGCTAGTAGTGTGACATTTTGGTTGAATTTATCGCTTACATGTCTTTTGGTGAAATCAAATTTCACTTATTATGGGTGGTACTCGCTAGTAATGATTATTTACACTAATTCTCTTCGTTAAAACAATGTCACATTAGAACCTATGGAATTTGGTATTCATTAGAATTCCAACATTGTCCACATTCAACTTTATAAGTCCATACATAAAATCCTTTATTCAATAATAAAAATTATTATTATTCGTATCGCTTTGATCATAAATTTTGACTGCAAGTTGACTACAGTTGACGGCGATCTAACCCCATATTACTTGGAAGACGAATTCTCTATTGAATAATGTTTACTTCCTATGCTTCATCTCAAACCCAAATATAGTCGTTCGATGGACACCGTACCATAATTTAACCAAAATAAAAGTGGAGTGTTCGCTTTGAAGTTCTACAATATTCTTAAGTCAAGGGAACTGTTTGACAACGTCATGTAAGATTCTCTATTTAACCTTAGTTATATTAACCAATGGAAAACTCTTAAGTGAGTTATTCTATAGCTATTCAATAATTATCAATATGTAACCCCTTATTTCCCCTAGTAGCTACGAGAAATACACTGTCCAACATTTGGAGTGTAACGTACTCTAGTTTCAATGGATGAATCGATATCCTTTCTTGAGACGTCTTATTTTTGAGAAAATTTAAAACAGTATGTTGTGTTTAATATGATAAATTTATCATGATTACAACACTTTGTAATTACTATCACATAACATATCATTTAAGGATTTTCCATCTACATACTAATAATTGATTACTTAATTATTTATATCATTACTTAACAAGTATATAATAAAAAGAAAAATACCTTTTATTTTGAACAAGATTGGTCACAGAGTTAGATATATGTAATAAATTACATGATTACCAATAGGGCATACTCCTAACTCAATAAATATTAATGTTTGCATGTCACTCTAGCTAGTAGTGTCATAGATTGGCTAAATTTACTACCTATAGATTTCCTGTAAAAATTAAATTTTACTATTTTAAATGATCCCGGTTGTGACAATTATTAGTAGTAGTTCTTTTCGTCAAAACTATGTCACATTGGGACTTATGGAATTCAGTATTGGTTAAAATTCCAATATCATCCACATTCAACTTGTATAGTCCAAATACAAATTCCTTGGTTTAATAATAACAACTATTATTAATTGAATCGCTCTAGCCAGAGACTTTGACTTTGAGTTGACCACAGTTGATCGTGATACTAACCTTATATAATTGAGGATATGTATTCCCTATTAAATACTGTTTCACTTCTAATCTAAAAACATGAACCCAACTATATTCGTTTTATGAGTGTCATGCCATAATTTAACTATAATCAAAGTGAAGTATCCAAGTTGAAGTTCAATAGTATTCTTTAGTAGAAAGATTTTGAGGCACATTCCTAAAATCTTTTTATACCGATTATAAAAGATATCATTTACAAATTCAGTGCTTTGCATTAGTAACCAATTATAATGATTTTAATTTGAGTGCATCATTAGTAATTATAAGTTTGTTGTTTACCTTTATTGACAGTATTTTTTATCAATGTCGGAATTAGACTAATGCGTCATGATTTACAATGGTTGTTCAATAAGCATAGGCTTAAAAAAGGAAAAATGAGCAGAAAGCATGCAATTAACGCAAACATCACCAAATATTAAGTGGTTTGGTAACGCTACCTACGTCCACTATGAAGCGCTCTTATTATATGATTCTCTTACAATTACAAGGAACCATAAGAGCACAACAAGAGAAGCGAGGTGCTTAAGACTAATGAAGCAACTAATCTTAAGGGCTTTTTGAATGGGGAACTTTGAACGGAGTATGTTTTATGGAGTTCTTGCTATTCCTCTAACAACCCGATATTTTCAACCATTCGCATCCGCACATGTCGGACTTGAATTGCTCAAAATACCGCATTGTAAATAAAATTTGGCAAATCTCAGAATATACATAATCACTGACACAGAGTAAATAATAATGCAGCGGAAATAAAAGAGATAGTAGTTCATGAAGCTACTATATAAAAATAAGATACATCAGAGTTAAACAAGATACAACAGAAGAGTAACAAGATACATCAGGTACAAATCAGAATACATCACTAAAATCACTGGATACAGAAAGCAAAATAGATGGCTGCATCTTCAAGAAAAGCTCCAACTCTGAAGGTGAATCTTGAATGCAAGCTCACTCAATCTGACTCGAGCGTAAAGCAAAATACAAAACACTCGAGTCAAGACATAAATACTTATGAACTGTAAATAAACTCAAGTGAACAGTAACAAAATACATCAGTAACTTAAAGGATACTTGGAATCGCCCATCCTTTAAGGATCCGTTAAACTATTTACTATGTAGTAATATTGCGCTACTATAATAATGTCTAAAGTAAAATAAACATACTTTTAAATAGCGTTCCGGGCTACCCATATCACCCTTCACACATAATAGTCCCAGTAGTCCATCCAATATCATGCAATCTCCATTCCGGGTGACTGTCATAGGATACCACACGGGCTACGGGAGAAAAACAAACTCGTAGTAAAGGCTCGGTATGGTAGGTGACATGGCACACAAGGCAATGCCAGGGTAGATATACCAATTACGCACACGGGCTGGTGGTAACGCAGCAGCCACATACGCCCACCTCGGAACACACTCCTATATCAAAATCGGAGGATGGCCATCTAATCAATCACCAGTAAGAGTATAATATCGAAGGAATGTGTCCGACCAGAGGAGTTACCCCTTTTGGCCCGAGATCGCTCCTGTTTTAGCCACCTTATGCCAACTCATGGGAGTTGGGTCCACGTAATATACCTCAAGAACGTCGCCACCATCCTACTTCATTCTGGAATCTCCACCGCGTACACAGTTGTTAAAGTGATTTTCGGAGTTGGCAGAAAGTATGACAACTTCCGATCCCGGTCTCTTTAACAACCAATCGTTATTATAACGCCTTGGCCATTTTAAAATAGTTTATACTTCAAAAATCAAATCATTTCATTTCAAAACTATATCCCTTTCAAAATAGTTATACTTCGAAACCAAAACCATTTTATTTCAAAACTTTATTCAAATCAAATAGTTTATCATTTCCATTTCAAACATATATTCAGCTTTAAAAAATTCATAATACTTTCAAAGTATAACTTTTCCGAAACCAAAATACTTGAAATCATTACACTTTTAAAATCATAACATTCCAAAATCATACATTTGAAATCAATCTTTTAATTCTTTACATTTACAAATTTATTCCATTAAACTAAAATTTCAAATTTCCAATTTAATTCAATTCAAACCATCAGTTTCAATTCAGTTTAGTTTTCTAACAAAACATTTCAAATCTTACAAATTTCAAATATAGATTTGATCTACAAAATAAACAATCCAATTATAATATATTTTCAAACTTTAATATCCCACATTTCAAAACTAAACTTTATAATTCCATATATTCATATCTCAAATCAAATTTCATTATTATTTCGTTTTGAAATATTCATTTCATAAATCCAACATTATTAAAAAACTTAAATTACAATTAAACCAAATATCTTTTCATACAAATATAAACTTCAAATATTCCTTTATTAAATAAATCAAAATCAAATATTATTCCACATTCATATTCTTTATCAAAATAAAGATCAATCATTTCCAAACCATTTCAAAATCATTAAAATATCATATCCTTTCAAAACCTCACATATCATTATTTGAATTCAAATTCAAATATTCAAATCTAAATATCATTTTAAAATCAAACATATCATTCATTTATTATTTCAAATATGATTACAAAACACCTTTCAAAATCACATTCACCAATTCATTTATCTTATTACATTTCATTCCATTTAACGCATAACCAAGTAAACTTCATTTAAATTCAAATTCAATTTAAATTCCTTAAAAATTCAAATTTAAATATTAAAATATATTCAAAACTCCTTATATTCACAAATAATAATTTTTCAAAAGTTAAATCATTTAACACTTTAAAATATACACAAACAGTGTTAAATTTTATAACATTTCAAAACATTGTCAAATTAATGCCACGACAACATTTATACAGCACTATAGTAGCTTATAGTTTCCAAACTAGTTTAGTTCAAGAATAACGGCATTTATAACATGCCGTAATAGATATTTAGTTATTTCAAACATAGTCAAGTTCAAAAACAACAGCATTTAAAATGCTGTCAAAAGACTACAACATTTTGGAAATGCTATAAAATTCCAGATTTTATTTTAACTTTTCAAAACAATAAAACTTCAATTTAACAAATTTTAAACTTATAAATCATATTTGTAGACTTCAAAATTTCACATTTAAATAATTTTAACATATGATTTATCACCATAAAATTTTAAGATCAAATATTCAATTTAAAAAACTCCATTCATTTATTAAGTCAAAATTCACTATTTATTAACTTATAAATTTAATAAAACTTAACATTTTACTTCAAATATCATTTCAAAACTTTAAATTTAATTTCCATTATTTATTTACATTTTAAAATAAAATTTAAAGTCAAAAATCACAATTACTTCAAATTTACATACTTAAATTCACAATTTCAAGACTTAATAATTAATTTTCTTAAAACCATAAAATATATATTTTTAAATCAAAATTTCATACTTTTAAAAAAATACATATTTTAATAAAAACCATTTAAAAATATACCACGGGGTCTGTATATAATTTTCTAACCTAGGTCAAGTGATACGGATATATATCATTTCAATCCGTAGTTTACAAAGAAAACCCGGGTTCTATCATTTCAAACCCGCAATCCCAAGTCAAATAAAATACAATAAAAATCGCTTAGGCCTATCATTTCAGCCCATAACAATTTTTCCCTAATCTAAAGTCCATTCAGGTATGTGTCATTTCAACCCATAGTGATTCTATTCTAACAGGGAACTTGCAGTGTGAATATATGCATAAACAATATAAACAATGACAATGTCACAATATAATGTCATATATCAGATGTCGGGTGATAATTAACATCTTTAACATGGTAATAACATGGCATATCATATCATATGATCATCATTAACTTGCATAACATTTTATATTACTAAACACTTGTCATCAATTCACTATTTCATAAGTATAAATGTCAAAGTGAGAAAGACTCACCTTTTACGAAGCTAGAGACAAACAACACACACAAGAGCGATTTCAAAGGCACGACAAGCACGATTTGATTTGAATTGATGGAGACCCTTGTAAACAACACAAAATATAACATACATAAGCACAAATATAGATATCGACATACAAATATAATCAACAACTTTAGTTTGCAGAACAGTTGCAAAACAAGAGAGATGACCAAATCTTAGAAGCAAAAGACTTGCACACGACAGCATAAGCTTGTCATATGATCAAATGGGCTTGATCTCACCACACTAGGCTCTGGTTTGGGTCAGGTATGGCAACCATAAAGGTCAGGTTACAAGTGGATGAAGGTGGTGGAAGAGTTACAACATGAAGCATAAATGGGTTCAAGGCAAATATGTGAAGTTTTTGGTGCATTTTGACTCGGCTATGACCACATATGGGCTCGGCCATGGGGTCTTCATGTCAAGTCAGATCTAGAAAGTAGTGAAAGGGGCAGCCAGAGGTGAAGTAGATGATGGTGGTGGTGGCTAAGGGGTGGCCAAAGGCAACTATGAAGGCAATAGTGGAGTATAGGCTTGGCTAGCATTGTTTTGGTGAAATGCTTTGCATATTTGAGGTGGTGGCTTCATCTAATGGTCATGGCCAGAGGTGGTGGTCAGAGGAGAGGGGTTGGTGCTTCTGTATATGGTGGAGAGGATGGTGGTCAGCAAGGTGAGAGGTGAGGCCAAGCAAACTTGAAGAAGAGGAAGGCTAAATCAATGAAGAAGAGGGAAAAATGTGAAAAGAAAAGCCATTTTTTTTTCTTTTTTTTTTCTTCATGGCCATGATTTTTAGGGGATGAGAAGTCTTACCTTTCACGTGAAAAAGAAAGAAGAATACACGGCTGAAGAATGGAGTTAAGGCAGCCGATTGAAGAGACGTTGGTTGAGAAATGAAAAGACAGAATACAAAAAGGCTTAAGCAAATAAAGAGTCACAAACCTTTCAAATTTCCACCATTTCTTTTTAAAATTTAAATACATGTAAAATATGTATAAATACAGATAAAACATGAAAATATAGTAAATAAACAAAAATAAATAAATAAATATTAATTTAATATAATTTAAATGAAGAAAATAGCAGAAAAATGGAAACTAACCTTTAAAAATAGAAAATAAATTCAATGAGCTTTGGAAAAATTCAAACATCACTTTGAAAATATTTAAAAGGTAAAAATATATGTAAATAACATATAATAGAATTTAGAATAAGATATGACAAATAAAAAAATTATTTATATAATTTAAAATAAACAATATTGTTAAATAAAACAATTTACACCCAATTTTGTAAAAAGCATAACTTTCACAATATTATTCGGATTTCAACGAAACAAAAAGCATTGTTCTTGAAATTTTATTTAATTTCATAAAAAAGATAAAATTCAAATTTTCAAACTTTAAAAATTTAAATTTAAAAGTCAAAGTTTGACCAGATTGACCAAAATTCACCTTTTTTTGCAAAATATTCAATATATTCAGGTTTGAAGTTATCATTCACATACCAATCAAAATTTATATTTAAAATAACAAATTAATTCATTTAAATAAATAAAACAAAGTTTTTTTTTGAAATAAGGAATTCAAATTAGAATAATTTAAATATACAATTAGAATAATCACAAAATACAAGGTTGTTACAATTCCAACCTCTTTTGAAGTGATGATGTAGGGTGCAACCCCGTGAAAAATTTAACCGAAAACTTAATAAAAGAATTAAATTCAAATAAAGGGTAAAACGGAATTTTTATAAATGTTCAAATCTAAATACGAAACTTGTACCATTGCATTCATAGTGATTTTCTAGACAATTTTTATATATAATATTTTGAAATCGGAGCTAATATGAAAAAGTTATTAATGTTTGAAAATTCAAAATAAAATAATTAAGTTTGAAAATAAAAATATTAAATAAGGAAGCTCTATCAGTCAACTGCTCCAAGTAAAGCGATCGATAGGTCAAGCTACTGGACTAGGGTTTGTTTTGGTTGAACGGCCCAGATTTTATAATATTCGATCCTATGGATGTCGTTAGTTTTTGCCTCTATAAGCGTAACCTTTCAATCAGAACCCTAATTAAATTACAACATAATTAAATGCTATCTCTCTAAAGCCTGAACCTTCTTTCTCTTCAAATAAATAATTCTTCAAAACAAAACAAAAACTAAGTTCAAGAGATTGGAGAAGGAGAAGTCAAATTAAATCAAAGAGAGCGCTACACTAAGCGGAGGAACCCAAGCGTATAAAGAAGGGGATACCTTTCTAGGGGTGAGTGGGTTCATAACTAATATGGAGATTTATATGTAATTTAGTTTATTTATATCTTGTTTGATCTGAAATTAGGTTAGGTAAAATCAGAAATAATATTTATTAAGTAATAGTAATATATTGGAAATTTAATAAGAATTCAACCTATTTGAATATGATTCTTGTCTAATCTAAACCCGGATAAAATAAAACGATTGGATAAAATTGGTTTAGGTTGAATACCCAATTTTTTGAATTAAAAATAGGCTGATATATGTTAATTATAAACCAAATTTAATTCGTTTTGATAACAAATATGCTTGTGAAACCATTAGAAATTGTAATTGAAAACATCATAGATTGTAGACTGATAAAATAGCGTTCCTTATAATCAATAATTTACTACAATTAAAAGTTTATAGTTAACAGAGAAGAATGAACAAACTAAACCGAAAATAAATAAAACAACCATGATCGGTCAATAGGCACAACGGGTTCGGTCGACAATAAGCGGTCAACCTCTCTAGTGGACGCAATTTGAACATTGGCCTAAAGCCTAGGTTATTAATTTAATTATACATATATATGTGTGCATATATATATATATATATATATTTATATATATATATATATGAATGTTATTATAAGTATGGAAATTAGCTCGTTAGTTTGCGACTCTTGGATGTTATGGGACTGGACAGATGTACTTGCGGTCAAGAAGACTTGGGCACTATTTATTCAGTGGGTCAATTTTTTGACTGGGGTGATTCTATCAAAAATTGCACTCATAGAAGGTTCTATAGTGTACGCACATAATGATGATATGCCTAGAGAAGTGTATGGTCTGGCACTAATGGGAGTTCCTTGTTATGCACGACGGTGCAGACATGATACTGTGTTGATGATAGATCCACACATGATGCGGTAAGAGGCATTACATTGCCATTGAGAGGTGGACATGGATGACGCAACCTTGAGATGTCTTTGGCGTGAATCGACATTGCAGGATCCCCCTTGGTGTGTAAATAGGATATGTATAGTCATAATTTGAAAATGTAATCCCAAAGTTGATATTGTAGATGATCTTATGTTAGAGTAGTTCTAGTAGTTGTTAGTTGATCCATAGTTCATTTTGAGGTTCGATTAGTTGTTCGACCCTAGCGTATGCCTTTACAAGATGAATGTGTAAGTTTGTTTAAAATTATACCTCTTAGATAAATGAAACTAATGATTCATAGACACAAGTAGGTCACCCTAGATCACATAAGTTATAAATAAAGTCAATTGCATGTAATCATCGTATATTAATAATGCAACTCATTCACCAAACTTTTGTCTAACTCACTCATTTCCTTTTTCCCCCACCACAAGAAGGCAGGCCTGATTAGTACGTGGAGAGACGAGCTTGCCAGTGGAGTTGCTTATTATTTTCTAAAACTCTCCATGTAACTATTTATCGTATTTAGTATTTACCAAACTTTATATTATATTTTTGTAAATTATGGATTTTGATTGCAAATATTTGAGACAATGTTTTGTTGAGATATTTTTTGACTATTTTCTATATTTATATTTTTCTACCTTTTTCTATGAGATCTAAAAGTATAGAATGTCCTAGATTTTGTCCTTATATTTCTAATCTCTGTAATGTTTAATAATCCGATAGCTTGTATTTCTTGGCATTTACGCAAGTCCAAGGGTCATCCTAGGCTTTGGATTAGTGTGTTGGAAGGTGCGGGTTATCACACATGGGTTATCTACAGTAACATAGAATGATGCTTGGATGACTAAGATAGACCTATAAAGTAGGAAAAAAGCATGCCTAGTCATTGATCTGGTCATAGGGGCTGTTGGGAGGTAGTTGGAATAGTGAGAGAATTGTGTGATTGAGATGAAGGTCAATAGAAGCACTGTGCATGCACTACCTTTACTACACATTTAATGCATTTCATACCATGGAAACATCTTATTAAGATATGACATTCTTTTTGTCCAAAGTAGATACACCTGGTCGTCCTTCCTATCATTTACCTTCGCGTGCTTTGGGGGTAAGGCGGGCTAGTGGCTATTTGCTGAGGGCATGAAGAAAAAGGGAAGTTGCTAAATGAAGCCGAGATAAGGGTCAAGCCGGGCAGGATTTGACTAGATGACTCACTTGTAATAGATCATAGACGGTTGTGCTAGAGCTAGACCAGAGGCGTGAAGGAATCAGACTAGTCGAAAGCAGGTAAAATGGGCAAATTTCAAAAAAATTCTATATTAAATATTTTGAGTCTATGAAGTCTAAAGGATATTAATCTAATCTAGTAAATTTTTTAAATAAAATAATATTTTATTTAAGTGGTTAGAAATGTAAATTGAATTTGATTTTAATCTAAATATATGAATGTATCAAATACACCCATGTGTGTGATAATAACTTGTTGAAGTTAATTTTAAGAAAGAAACCTTTTGGTTCTTTCTTGAAAAATTATGTAATTAATTAAGGGAAGATTTTGTTTTTATTTGGAGAGATAAACCTTTCATTTCTTTTTTGGCAAAGCCAGCGGGGTTAACTGGTCCCCTACCAGTTTATTGCAAACCAATAAAGTTACACAAGAAAACAAGGAGAAACAAAGAAGAGGAAGCAACTAAACAGAACAAAAAGGAAAAATAATCAGGCTCTTTCCCCGAGTTGAATCAAATCTGGTGTGAAACTAGGTTTGCTGTACTTAAGTTGGCAGAGAATAGCATTCTTCACCTCTTGCCAAAGAGCATCACCATTTTTTCTCTGATTTTCAAAAAAAATATCATTTCTTTCCCTCCAGATAACTGTCATATATATCTTCAAGCAAACAGCAAGTATCCTTCCCTTATCATCTTTCTTCTTGGCAGAGTTAAAAAACACTTCCCACACATCAGATGTGGTAGCAGGTTGTAAGCAATGACCAGTTTTGTTTCCAATTCTATTGATAAGATGAAAAAATGCAGGGCAGTCAAAAAAAATGTGTTGTGCAGACTCATCAAATAAGTCATAAAACAAACACTTCAGAGAGCAACCCAAACCATATTTGTTCAGAACATTTCTAGTTAGCAAAGCTTGGTTTATCACTTTCCAAAGCATCAAGTTGTGATTAGGAAATGAATCAGAAGACCATATTACAGAGATCCATTTAGCAGCAGGCAGAGGGGTATTAACTAAATTGATTAATTTATTTAAATTTTATTAGTTATAAATTTGTACATAGCATAAATTCGAAGTAGATTCAAATATACTCTAGTACACATTGTGTAAATGCAATATATAAGCTGCGTACATAGTTAATATGCATGTATATTAGTGTTGAGACTTACATCACAAAGGACATATTGTTCGTTAATATATGCCTTTGTTGTCCATAATATTATTTTAAATTATGTATATAGTGAATAAATTTTATATATGTGTGTGTGTATGTGTGTGCGCGCGCGCACGCACGCATGCACAAACAATGTTTAAAATTAAAACAACATATATATATATATATATATATATATATATATATAAATACATACACACACACACACAGATATATATATATCTATGTGTGTGTGTGTGTAAAGTCTATAATCTAATATATGTTTTGAAATTAAAGCAACAAATTGAAGTTTAGTTTTAAATTAAAAGGAAATAAAGAGTTTACAACGTTTTGTAAAATGTCCACTGGGTTTTATTTTCTTCAAAACAATTTTCAAAAAAAATGGTGCGATGATAAAATTATAATCAAAACAATAATTATGAAAATCATGCATTCAATTTCCAAAGAACTTCAAATAGACAACATATTTTGTTTATCCATATTTGTGTATATAAAAAGTAACAAAATTATGTCAATTAATTATAAATTAGATTTCAATCAGAATTTTACTTTGTTAAACAATAGTTCTTAAAATAATAATAAATTAGGATAACTTAGGCACATATAAATGTATGATAAAAGTTTCAGATCTAAACTACATAAACTATATAGACAATAGATTAAATTTGATGTTATATGTGATAGATCTAATATTAAAAAATGAACATGTAATAAATTAAAATATACCATTAATGGATCAAAATGAAAATTAATATTATGTATATACATTATTAACCGAGGTGTAGCAAAATAGGATCTAATAGATGTAACAAAACAAACACATATTCAGATGAGGCGAGGTATGTAAAGGATCCAAATCATAGGAATAAGGTGAATATATGAATAAATGAAATTAGAATTGTTACCATAAGATGTAGCTAAGAGAATGCACCGTGAATGATGAAGAACTCCTAGATTTCAATGAGATCTTACAAGAATCAAGACATAAAAACCACCTTGAATTGATTTGATTTGATTTGAATTTTTTTTTTTGGAATTTTGTGGCTTAGTAGCCATGGAAATTTTAGCTAAAAGAAAGAGGAAGAGGGCAAGAGAAAATGGATTGTCAGGAAAGAATGAATTGAATGAATGAAAGAAATGAAGGGAGATTTGTTTTAAAGGAATGACAGAAACCTTTCATATTCCTTCCTTAAAACTTTCACCCTTTAATTCTTTATTGAATATTTATAAAATCCTATCCCTCCTTCATAAGCATGGAAAGTCATAGATGGTGCCACAAGGGCCTTTAAAATTTCCAAAATCCCATTAGCATTAATTCCATTTAAATCTAATTTAGATGTTATGCTGATATCGTATACAGCCGTGCATGTTTATAACCTTTATATATGCATTTTATTAAATAATAATGTATTTCAACATGAAATAAAAATTTATAATCAATATTTCATGGATATGAATTCATTTAATTTATTTAAAAACTTACTTAGTATCTATTCAATTTAAAACCAATTTAAACATTCTACTGACATTGTATAGCGGTATGCATGTTTATATACGTACTTTAATAAATACTAATGGTGTTTGAACAAAATAAATAAAATTTAATAATTAGCATTTCATAAATATTAATTAATTTCATTAACTTACAATGATTATGGAATAATTAAATCATGTGATTCGTTCAGGGTATTCAATATTCCTATTGTGCGACTCAAAGGTGTCAATTCAGTCAATAATTAATATTGAACAATTCAAATATTAAAGCTCGCACGTCACCTTAGCTAGTGATGTGAAATTTTGGCTAAATTTATTACTTACATATCTTATGGGAAAATTCAATTTCACTTATTATAAGTGGTAACTAGTAGTAACAATTATTTATATCAATTCTTTTCATCAAAACTATATCACATTAGGATTTAAGGAATTTGGTTTTGGTCAAAACTCCAACATCATCCATATTCAATTTTGCAATTCTAAACACAAAATCCTTTAGTTGCACAATTACAATTATTATTAATCCTACTGCTCTGGTCAGAGACTTTGATTTTGAATTAATTATAGTTGACCATGATACTAAGCTCATATAATTGAGGAGACGAATTCTCTATTGAATAGTGTTTCAATTCCAATTCTTCAACGTAGACTCAAAATAGTCGTTTAATGGATGCCATGCCATGATTTAACTATAGTAAAACTGGTATGTCCACATTGAAGTTACATAGTATTCTCAAGTTGAGAGAACTGTGTAACATTGTCACTTCGAGATTATATGTTTGTCCTTAGTTATATTTACCGAGAGAGAACTCTCGAGTGAGACATTCCAGTGTTATCCAATAACTATTAGTACATAACCCCTTAGTACCCCCAACAGCCATGAAATACACTGCCCCCCTAGTCTCAACTAGTGAATCGACATCTTTTCTTGAAACATCTTGACTAGGAATATTTAAATAATATGTTATTTCAGTGTGATAAAATTCTCACGATCACGAAACTTTGTAATTACTATCACATAACATATCATTTAAGGATTTCCAAATATATAATATAAATTAGTTACTTAGTTTTTTATATCACAAGATAACAAGTATATAAATTAAAAGAAAACATCTTTTGTTTTGAACATGAATTTTGAAAGAGCTAGATTGTAACAAATTACATAATTTCCCTTAGGGCATACCCCTAATTATAACAAAACGGGTCATGCATGAACTGGTCTTCAGCTGTGCCAATCAGCAAATAGCTGGGATATATGCTTGAGCGAACTGGTCTGAATGCTATGTCAAATGTAGGTCGACATGGAGGGAGACGGGGTCACCTATGAGATGGTTCGGTACAGATTGGGCTGGGTGACGCTTGGTTTAGCCTTGCTAAATGAGTTGGTAGCGGAAGCCGGTTCAGGTATGTCGGCCGATAGCTGGCTTGATGTGCCTTTGAGTAGATGGGCTGGTATTGGCCTACCTTAGTCCAGTGTTGGTAGCCGAGGGATCCTAGTCGGCTTGCCACTTGCCAGGGTTGGCCTATGATGGGTTGGCCTAGATTTGAGTCAGCTTGGACCGACCTGGACTAGGCTTAAAAGCCTTGATCAGTTTACCTTCTTACTTATAAAAAAATTGAGTAACATTTTACCCTCCATGTCCATGCCTGTAAGCAGGCTTGGCATGTCATATCATAAGGGCCCTACCAATTTTCCACTCTGCCATGATATTTATATACGTCATACGTGGTGTTATGCCATTCCCCCACATTTGTGATGTGACACACCATTTGATTATTCCAAAAAGGTTGAGATCCCTTTTGCCGTTTATAATATAACGGTTGTCATTGAAGGGAGAGGTATTTAAATACCCTTTTTTTCTTCCACTTTGAACTCTTGGTGCTTCTACCATATATACTCATCAAGTAATCATGAATTTTGCATGATTTTTTTTACTGATAAAATAGGTAACTACGTCTTCTTCTTCCTTTTCAAATGCTCTTAAGCGCTCTTTTTTTCTATCAAATGTGTTTGGTGTTACAAGAAAGGAGAAAAATTTCTTAGCGCAAAACTATTTTTCTTGATTGCAGTTTAGACCGCCATTGTTCTAAATGTTTATCTTTGTCTAGGGATGCTGTTTTGAATATTATTTAAAGATGGATCTTGCGTCATTACTTGGTCTGAGCTTGCACTCTCTACTCATGTCTGCAACGTCGGTTATCCAATGCTATTATGCCAATGGTCCAATGATGGTGGTGGGTTTTCTCACCATCTTGCTCTCGCAGTATCAAACCTAGGCTGGTTTGCACAATTTTTTACCATGTTGGAAAGTGTAGCGGTTGTCATCTTTACCTCTAATGTCATAGCTAATGTCTCTACAGGCTCCTTTACATCGTTGACTAGTAGCTTTTCAAGATCTCTTCAAAGATTTGATGAGTAAGGCTTCGGAGGTAGCATCATACCCTTACTTTTACATCAAAATATTGATGATCGATGTCAGGAGTGCTCATCTACATAATTGAAGCAAGGTCTTATTGGAACGCTTCAAGGCACGGGCCTCTTCCCCTTTTTTTCTCCTTTTCAACTAGTTAGAGATAAAATATTTATAAGCCCGGCGTGACAAGCCTTGTGCCACTGCACTCTTTAAACTAAATGAAGTAGGTATTTTGTTGTGAATTTTGACTAAGAATTTGTTATTCTGCATTTGGCGTTTACTTGTGTTTTACTTATAGAATACTATTTCTAAAATGGCTAGCTTAGTCTTCAATATTTATAGAAAATGTTCCTTTGATTTTTGAATAGCAATGTATGTTAACAAGATCGGTTGCACCAGGTCTCCTATGCGAACCATGCACTGACCGAATGTGGTGCGGTGGGGGTTGAGGCATGAGTAGGAGTACATGCTAGCTTATGGGTTCTCCAAGGCGACAAACAGTTATATGTAGATTGGCGGACGGACCCAACTCAAATTGTGGTACATGAAGGCTTGAGGTTTGGAGGGTTCTCTTAGTTGATACTCCGCCAATCATAAGGTAACTGTAGGTCTTGGCATGAACTGGAGCGTATGACTAGAGTAAGCACTCTTATATAAGTATGTTACATGATAGTGAGATGGGCGGCGAGTACCTTTGTTCACTTAAACTTTAGTGGACAAGAAAACTTGTTTATCAGGAGTGAGGACTTATCTATGGTGGTGAGCATGGCTTGCAGCGAACTAGAGAAAATGCTTACTATTAAGCCCAACGGTCTTTAGATATATATGCGGATGATAATCTAGTTGCATACGGTTATTACCAAGGGCGAAGGCAGATGAGGGAGATGTTTGTTTGCCTGTTGACTTAGTATACCGACTGTTGGCGGGGCCCAACATTAGTCCAACCAGGACCAGCTCTGGTCCTATTGCTTGTTGCCTGATAGGGGATCCAAACATAAACTGGGGTTCTGAGTTACTTTAGAACTTTCTAAGGGGATGCGTGGCAAGTGGTTATAATTGCTAGACTAACCGCTTAAGCACAGGCACGGCTACAAGGACTGGTTGGCTTGGAATTCTTTACTAGGGGAGCATTCCCATTCCTAGTTGTAGAAACCAGCGTCGCCCACATTAGCATGACTGCCGCCACCTAATGAAAGTTGGAAAGTGGGGGAACTTTTCGGGTGGTTAGTGAGATCCTTATGCAGAATACATACATGATTAACATGACTTGGTTGATAATAGCAGTAATGTGAAGGAGTGAATGGGCATGCATTTTGGTCCCATCTAGCATGGAGCCAAATAGGGATTGGGACCTTAATCCTCGAAGGGGAATGTTCAAATGCCAGAGGGAGCTGTGGAATACTATTCACCATTGTTGCAAATAGAAGATGCTTTGTAAAGGAAAAGCATGACAAGAGTTAGTAGAAGAGAAACAGTGATTTTTCATCAACGTCGAAATTAGATTAATGCGCTGTAAAGAGAAAGTTACTCGTCGATCACTAGGCTTAAAAAAATATCGGGCAACTAAGCAATTGAAGTAAATGACAACAAATATAGAGCGGTTCAGCATGGCTGCCTACATCCACTATGAGGCTCTTTTATTATATACTTGTCTTAACATTATACGGAACCACAAGAGAATAACAAAAGAACTGAGCTCTGATTAGTGTATATTTTCTGGAGTTCTTGCTTGTTCCAATTCTTTTGAAGTGATAACACATGGGGTATCTATAGTAACCGAGAATAATGCTTGGATGGCTAGATTAAGTTGTAAAGCATGCGAAAATTATGATGGGCAGTTAATCGAATCGAACTGGCTGGTGGAAGACAATTGGAATAGTGAGAGGAATATATGGCTAAGATGAGGGTCAATAGAAGAACTGTTAACGCCTGTCCTTTATTTTTATATGCTGGTGGAAGACAATTGGAATAGTGAGAGGAATATGTGGCTAAGATGAGGGTCAATAGAAGAACTGTGCATGCCTTGCCTTTATTGTGCATTTAATGCATTTTGTACCATGATGGCATGTTATAAGGATACGACGTGCATCTTATCAGAAGTAGATATATTCGATTGTACTTCTATTTGTTTCCATTTTCATGCTTAAAGAGTAAGGCAGGCTAGGTTGGTTAGTTGATTTTCGACGGCAAGAAGGGAACATGAAGTTGTGATATGAAGCTGAGATGAGGGCCGAGCCCGGCGAGAGCTGACTAGTGGGCCACCCGTAATAGAACATAAACGACCGTGCTAAGTTGGAACAGAGTCGGTGCATGCATGAATCGGTCTTGAGCTATGTTGGTTGAAAAATGACTGGGAGAGAAGCTTGAGCGAACATGTCTACTTGCTATGCTGAATGCCAATCGACATGAGGGGAGTGGTGCGATCGCCTACGAGATAGATCAGCATGGACCGGGCATGGTAATGCTTGGATGTTGCATTGCCTATCGAATTGCTTGCTGAAGCCACTTTGGGTGTGTCGATTAGTAGTTGTCTTGATGAGCCTTTGAGTAGATGGGATGCTATTGGCTCAGCCTATTCACGAGTCATTAGCTAAGGGAACCTAGCTGGCTTTACCCTTGGTAGGACTAGTCTGTGGTGTCTTGGATCCGAGCCGAATAGAACCAAACCTGGCCAGCAAGCCTTTATCAATTTACCTTCTTACTTATGATACAATTATTTAACAACCTTTTAAAAATATTCTAGTACCTTTATAGTTATTTCTTATGGACACATGCTTCCCGTGTAAGAAATGCAGATTAAGGATCTTAAGGCTAGGATAAACACTAGAGGGGGGTGAATAGTGTTTTAGAGAATTATTAAATCCTTTTGAGTTTTTGTTAATTTAAACTCAAATGTATGCAATATTCAAACACATATATGATCACAGAATCAAACACAGATGCAAATATAAAGTAAAAGCTGTAAAGGAAAGAACACACCGGATTTTATACTGGTTCGGAGTTACCCTACATCCAGTCCCGAACACAAGTACAGATTTCCTTTCAAAACAATCTTTACAATTACACCCTTGATTTCAAGGCAACGAGGTACACCCTCCATATTCACAATCCTCTGGGTAGAGATACTTGATTTCCCGGGCAACAAGTTCACCCAATTGATTTCCAAGGCTACAATCACACCTTATCTCGCTTGATTGATTCCCAAGGCCACAATCACACCTATTCTCGCTAAGTTGATTACAAAAAGCCTATAACTCTAAATAGCACGGAGGTTCTTGTTGAGATAGTGATAGAGAATCAAACTAGAGATAATCTAGTTAGATTCAATGTTGATTTCGGTAGAGTAATGGTAAGAATATGTATATAGAAATGCGAAAGGAGAAGAGGAGTGAAAAACCAGAAAAACTGTTTTTAAATTCGTTGAAAACATCCCCTATTTATAGAAGAACAACAGCCATGTCCATTCGTAAAGAGATATGACGAATAGACACTTCTTTTGAAATTTAAATTTTGAATTTAACTGAAACTATGTTGACATAGGGTACATGACTATGTCGATATCCCAAAGGATATTTTGGTGATTTGATTTTCTTTGAAAATAACTTCTATCTTATATTAAAAACAATTTTAAACTTTATAAATATAAGTTGATTATAGTTAAAATACATAAGTAAATATATATAATAATATATACAAAATTTTATTATAATTTTATATTTAAATCTAAGTATAAATATTTAAAAATTAAATATATTATTATTAAAGATAGTTAAAACTACGGATAATTTGATTTTGAAATTAAAGATTCTTTTAAGGCTAAAAGTATTTGAAATCAGGATAGATGTTTTTGATGCTTTTAAAATGAAGGTTTTGAAAACATTTTGAAAACAAGATATAATTTTGTAAAAATCATTTTGAATAAAAATTAGTGGATACAAAACAATGTTCCACTAGATTTTTCATAGGTTCCATCCTACTCAGGGTTCCATCCCTTTAATAGGCTCGAAGTGGATTTCATTCCACGAATAAATTGGATTTTAAGAAGCCAGTGCTTTTCTAAGAGTTTTAACAAAATTTCTAATTAAAAGATAAATTACTTGAACTCTTGAACTCTTGATAATCTTGATACTCATGAGTCTTCAATCTTGATATCTTGAATCTCTATACTGTACAGTCTTTATTTTTGGTACCTACATGATTAAATCCTACATATACATATATATCTAAATTATACTGTTAATATTTATATTTTATAATCTATTCTAATGTTATTGTCATCAAAACCATCATCTCAAGGACTAAAAATCTCCCCCTTTTGATGATGACAACCTTTGTTTGTAAAATGTTACTTCTATCCTAATAACTCCCCCTTAATCTATGCCTAACTACCCTATTTTGTACCTCTCCCCCTTTGTCATGAACAAAAAAAACCATCTCCAAACTATATAGCTCCCCCTCATTCCCTGCATTAATAAACTATACAATGGAGTATATAATAGATACATTAAGAGATAGTTTAAACTGACAAACTTGATAATCAAACAATGATCAAATGTATATTTATATATGTTTTGTACAATCATCAATCCACACTAAATATCAATCCATATCAAACCAAATTAAAGTAAATGAAATCAAATCAATCAAAGCAAACATTTCAAACAAAGCAATAAAATCAAACGTTACGAGGAACTTCCACCCATCCTTCTTCTCCAAAAATAGGGTCTGCTTTAATAGCATCCCAATTTTCGTTGTCATTGGTGAGAGAGACTAGAGGATGTGCTTCGTTATCATCCTTGTGCAGGGAGGAAACCATCCATCATATTGCATCGAAATGCATTTCTTGCTCCTTGATCATCTGCATTTGACTCAATTCTAAGTGTCACTGGTTACGAAGAATAAACGAGAGAATATTCTTGAACGAATTAAGAGTTTCTTCAAGATTTTCGGATAAATTATGAATTGGATTAGCCATATTTGGAATCGTGAGAAGAATGAGAGATAGAGTAGATAAGAAATAATACTCAGTGATGAATTCTGGAAGAAATAGGTATTTATAGGTGTAGAAATTCATTTGAAATGAATAGACATATGGTAGTTATTTAAATTTCAAATTCAAAATGAAGTGTCATTTCTGACCAGTACATGTCGACATGGTCATAGGGGGTATGTCGACATGGGGAAGTGAATTTTTGTGACTTATTTTGATTTTTTGAATAATTGTGTGTGTGTGTGTGTGTGTGTGTATATATAATTATATAATATATTAACATTTATTCTGGAGATAAGATAAGCTAGATAATAGAAAAGAAAGTCCATTTCATTTCATACTAAGACGATACAATGATTAAACACAAAGAACTACACGAACATTCAAATCAAAATAAACTAAAACAAATACAACGAGATACGAAAAGGTAGAACTAGTTAGAGGATGATGATGAAGATAATCCAAGCTTCCTACTGACTTTGGAAATAAATTTTTCATCTTGGATGAAATTTTATCCAACTTCGTACTAACGGATCGTTTAAGAATCCATTGATTCTCAACAATGGTCTTTTGGTTTTGAGAAGGGTTTTGTTGGATGGATTAGGAGGATAGTCGATGCTTTCCAAAGAAGTTTCACATTCTTCTTCTTCTTCAATTTCCATTTCATCCCTTCTTCTTCTTCATCTTCCTCTTCTTCCATCTCCTCATGAGCCAAGCGCTCTTCCTTTTTGGCAAGAGTCTCATAAGGTTGAAAAACAAATGGAATTTTCATAAGCGAAGTGTTTGAATGATTGAAAATTTTTCTAGAAACAAATTCTTCTCCTTTGAAATCCACTGCAAAATAGTTAAAAATCCAAGTGAGATAAATTCCATGATACAAAGTATTCTCACCCATTTCAAGATTTTTGGGGCGAAATTCATCCAAAATAACTTGCGCCCAATTAATGTCATAATTTCCAAAAATAGCAAAAAGTGTTTTGCAAACTTTTGAATTAGGATTATTTAAAATTCTTCGATCTTGGGGTCAAAGTATGTTGCAAAAGAAATTGACAATTCTTTATTTTGGTCGAAAATTTTGATTTTTGAATTCAAAATTATCATTCCCTTCGAAAATGTGATGAAATGTCTCACGATCATTATCGATTTGAAAATTAGAAAGATCCATTCCCGTACTTTTGCAATTGAGAATGGTACCCAAAAGATCACAATTTAAAACTATTCTAGTGCCTTTCACACTACTCCAAATTTCATCATCATTTCCAATATAAAATCCACGGTTTAAATTTGCATAGAAAATTTTAACAAGATTTGGATAACAAACAAAATCGTTTTGAGAAGCATCAATAAGACTAAGAATTTGATTGTTTGCAAAAAGAGAATCAATTTCATAAGAAGAAAAATCTTGAAAGATAGCAAACTTTCCGGGATGGACTTTTGCATAGCTAGCATAATTGATATATGCTTTAATTGCCTCTAGATCATTGAAGAGTTGCTCTTTTATCTTTCTAGAAATTCTTATGGTGGAGGGGTTGCTTGAAGAAGCCATTAAAGTAGAGAGTAGAGAGCTTGAAGTTTTGAAGAGAGAGTTTGAATTTGAAAATGAAAGTGAAAAGATATGATAAAAGATAGTGAATATATAGAATCTCAAAGGACATGTTCTTTGGTCAAAAGATGCCTTTTCACAGAACTGAATAAAGTGAAAAGATGAAGGGAAATTCAACCATTTGAACTCAAATTTCAAATTTCAAATTCTGGTACCCATGCCGACATCATGGTAGGGACCACGTCGACATGTGCCTATGAATTTCTATGATTTTTTTTAAGTACTCTAATATATATATATATATATACACTTATTATTTTTAATGTCTATATATCTGGAATATTATTAGAATTATAGTATTTTCAAGAATATATTATTATACTAATAAAATTAATAATAAAAATAATAGTAAAAATTTTAAAATTCAAATAACACACCAATTCAAAATCAATCAAACATATAATTCTAAGCATGCAATTTCAACCAATTATATTGTAAATGTGTACCTTTTTCTTAGTCCGTTTCTCTGATTTCGTCGAAATCGTGAACTGCAGTGAAACACAAATTTGAATTATCTGTCTTTTGATCATTATAACTTGAGGACGAGTCTGAGTCATCTAGAGTAGCAGTAATGCACGCTTCCGTTTCTTTACTGAATCATTGTTTATAGAAGGATTTTGTCTATCTGGATACGGACAGTCTCTTTTGATATGCCCTGGTTCATCACAGTTGAAACATTTGACATTGTTTGGCACTATATTCTGATTTTCAGAGTTCTTATAGTTGTTCCTCTTGAGATTATTCATCTTTCTGTATTTCAGAAATTTCAGAAAATTCCTGGTCATAAAGGTTATCTCTTCATCATTATCGCTGTTTGAGTTTGATCCATCAGTTAATACATTAAATGCCATTGATTTCTTTTCAGATGATTTGCTTTCTCTTCTCTCGATCATTTGAACTTCAAATGACATTAGATTTCCAATTAATTCTTCTATCTTTAAAGTACTGATGTCATTTGCCTCTTCGATCGCAAGTGTCGTTTGATTTCATTCTGGAGTAAGAGAATTTAGAATTTTTCTGACTTGATCTTCTTTCGAAAATTCCTTTCCCAAGGATATTAGAGAATGCACAATATCCTGAAATCTACTATACATATCGAAAATAGACTCATTAGAATTCATTTTAAATAATTTAAACTGATTTGTGAGCATGGAAATTTTGGTCTATTTAACTTTGCTTGTTCCTTCGTGAGTCACTTACAAAGTTTTTCAGATTTCATATGCAGACTTACAAACTGACACTCTATTAAATTCATTTCTATCAAGTGAGCAAAACAGAATATTCATTGCTTTAGAATTATTTTGTGCAACGGTCTTTTTGCTCAGCGGTCCATTGTGCAAAATCAGTTGTGGGTTCAGAATATTCAGTTTATGTGACATTCCAAATATCTAATCCTATAGACTGTAAATATATTTTCATCTTACGTGCCCAATCTGCATAGTTACTGCCATTAAAAAGTGGTGGTCTGATAGTAGACTGACCTTCTAAATGAACTAGTGACAGAGATACTAGTGTTAGTAACAATACCAGTGTTGGTAGCCATTTTGAAAACTTTTTCAAAAATCAGATTATGAAACTTTGAAAACCTTGCTCTGATACCAAATATGAGAAATGCGGACTATGGATCTGAAGGCTAGGATAAACACTAGAGGGGGGGGGTGAATAGTGTTTTAGAGAATTATTAAATATTTTTGAGTTTTTATTAATTTAAACACAAATGTATGCAATATTCAGACATAGATATGATCACAGAATCAAACACATATGAAAATATAAAGCAAAAGCTGTAAAAGAAAGAACACACTAGATTTTATACTGGTTCGGAGTTACACTACATCCAGTCCCGCACACAGCTACGGATTTCCTTTCAAAAACAATCTTTACAATTACACCCTCGATTTCAAGGCAACGAGGTACACTCTCCAGATTCACAATCCTCTGGGTAGAGATACTTGATTTCCCAGGCAACAAGTTTACCCAATTGATTTCCAAGGCTATAATCACACCTTATCTCGCTTGATTGATTTCCAAGGCCACAATCACACCTTTTCTCGCTAAGTAGATTACAAAAAGCCTATAACTCTGAATAGCACTAAGGATCTTGTTGAGATAGTGAAAGAGAATCAAACCAGAGATAATCTAGTTAGATTCAATGTTGATTTCGGCAGAGTAATGGTAAGAATATGTATATAGAAATGTGGAAGAAGAAGAGGAGTGAAAAACCAGAAAAACTGTATTTAAATTCGTTGAAAACATCCTCTATTTATAGAAGAATCACATCCATGTCCATTCGTGAAGAGGTATGACAAATAGACACTTCTTTTGAAATTTAAATTTTGAATTCAACTGACACTATGTCGACATAGGGTGCATGGCCATGTCAACATCCCAAAGGATATTTTGGTGATTTGATTTTCTTTGAAAATAACTTCTGTCTTATATTAAAACAATTTTAAACTTTATAAATATACTTGACTATAGTTAAAATACATAAGTAAATATATAGAATAATATATACAAAATTTTATTATAAATTTATATTTAAATCTAAGTATATCTAAGTATAAATATTTAAAAATTAAATATATTATTATTAAAGATAGTTAAAACCACTGGTAATTTCATTTTGAAATTAAATATTATTTTGAGGCTAAAGTATTTGAAATCAGGATAGATGTTTTTGATGCTTTTAAAAGGAAGGTTTTGAAAACATTTTGAAAAAAAGATATAATTTTGTAAAAATCATTTTGAATAAAAATTAGCGGATACAAAATAATGTTCTGCTAGAATTTTCGTAGGTTCCATCCTACTTAGGGTTCCATCCCTCTAAAAGGCTCGAAGTGGATTCCATTCCACGAATAAGTTGGATTTTAAGATGCCAGTGCTTTTCTAGGAGTTTTAACAAAATTTCTAATTAAAACATAAATTACTTGAACTCTTGATAATCTTGATACTCATGAGTCTTCAATCTTGATATCTTGAATCTCTATACTGTATAGTCTTCATTCTTGGTACCTGCAAAGATTAAATCCTGTATATACATATATATCTAAACTTATACTGTTAGTATTTATGTTTTATAATCTATTCTAAGGTTGTTATCATCAAAACCACCATCTCAAGGACTAACATCCCGTACATCTAATGGTTGACTCAATACTGCTAATGGCTTTATTGACAGCTGAGGAATATCTATTCTCGATATTAACAAGGGAATCATAGTTTCTTTTTAATATGCAATGAAACTTTTTGGAAATTCCAATGTTTTGTGTTCAGTTAGGTTCATTTAATTTCATTTCATCCCTCATAATTGGTTTATTTTTGTGTCATATCCAAATCCATTTTACCACCAATAATTTCTAAAAGAAATTCGTTTTCCATGAAGTTGACATTTCTTTAAAAAAACAATTGTTTCTTAGTGAAATAGAATATATATTCATAAAATGTTTATGAATTGCCTTATATATAAAACTGATTTGGATTTAATACATAACTTACGTTCAAAACACAAATTGGTCGATCAATATTGATTAGTCCCAAACTCTTTTTAGATGGTCCACATAAAATCCCTTGTTAACAATTATTAGGCACGGTCTACCTATTCGCACCACCTTTCAACTCCTTGACCAAGTATATATTAGAATTTCTTATAAAATCTTATCTTGTATGATTTTGTAAACATGTTTTTAAATGAAATTAACTTTTACCTTTTGTACATCTCTGAAGTACACGACCTTACAGAAAGAAGTTAACTCAACTTCACCGATTATCAATCGTACTTTGTTCAACAAAATTCGATTACTTCGTATCAACACATCATTATGTATCATAGGAAGGAGTGACTATATAGATTGAATCTTTATTTATTTTAGATACATTTGGAAATCTTTTCAATATACTTAACTATTGGATCAAAACTGAATCACTTTATTTCTTTTATATGTTATGCTATTGACTTCTGTTTTATATTCTACAAACTTACATGTTTATCAAACGTACATGTTCATGTTTGTGATAATTCATTAGTGAATTGAAAGAAGTACGTGTAACTATTTTGTTATTATTGGACTTACGATTGAATACATCTATATATTTCACTCCGGGTAATTTATTAATTCTTATGTTTTTTCCATTGAATAGGTGCTTTGTCCTTAATCATTTGAGATATAATTCATTAATGCCATATGATTTATAATCATGTGACTAAAACATTGTTTCTTAAAACTATGGCTTATATCATAATCTCAAATAATCGTAGAATTTTTTGATACTTCTATATTTTCAAATGCTTTGCTTTTATTATGAAAACAAATCCCATAATTATAGTTTTAATTTCTAATGAATATTCATATTGAAATAAAACTGTGTTGATTTTCAGGTATGTTCACGAAGATAATTTCGTAGGAACATACATGCGTGAAAGAATAACAGCGACCAAAACTTACCGTTAGTACTCTTATTCTCCCCTCAATCAATTACGAATATTTTCCAGTTTTGCTTTTAATTCTTCTAATATCAGATCTTCTCCTTCGGTCTTCATCACTCCTCCTATCCCCAAAATGGCTCACCCCACCGAAACCAAAAAACAGTCGCTTTTCCATTGACTCTTTAGATTCAGCGTCGACCGCATAAATCACTCCATTTCCACTGCGGCACAACCAATCGCATCACTTTAACCTGCCGACATCTAATTAGGTGCTTCTATTATGGCAAGCTAGGCCACAGACAGTTTGTTTATGTCTTGTGCAACCTCCATAATAGGGCAAGCAGATATTTGATTTGTTCTAGTAGTTTGATAGTTCCTAGATCGACAAAAAGAGCTTCAGTTTGATTTTTGCATCAATTTCCTACAGCTTTAATCTCAAATCCACTCTACTTTATCACCATCAATGGTACAACTTTCCCTCAAAAAATGTAAGTCTTACTTATGGCTTTTAACAATTTTGCTTCGACAACCACCTAGCACCATGGGATTATGTCAACAAGTGTACAACTACACAGAGAACAATCTTTTAATGAGAGTTTATGGGTTCAAAAGGTCGCTAAACACATTCCACTTTCTTAGTTAGATACCATCAAATTGGTTCCCGATGTGTAGTCATGTCAGAAGGTAGTAGATGAATTGAGCTCAACCAACGATCATTCCCTCCTATTTCTTCTTTGTCAGATTATGTTCATGGCCAAATGAACACAACTGAAAACAAATTGTCACTGTTTAAGCCTGTCAGCAAACATTCATCATGTGTGAAAGCTTTTAAACGTTTTGAAATACGAACACATAATAGGTTTGGTGCACTTGGTGATTGTAATAATGACTCAGAGGATGTTACAGATCTCATTAATGTTAATATTAATGGAAAAAGTAGTATCATCTGAAAGTTTGGTCGAAGATAAACATAAATCATGTCTGAGGTCTACTGAGGCTGTCAAGGTTGGTGGTAGGGATTTGGCTAGTGGTTTGGTAGTGGGTAATGTGATGCTAGACAAGGAGGGTGGTCTGGCTACTAATCCTTGAAAGAAGGTTAAGTATAAGGAAGGGCGAAAAGGGGGTATGATGTGGAAATTTTGATCCTAAACTGGTTAGTGATGTAGTTATTGCCGATCTTGCATCGGAAAATGTTTTAGCTTCTATATGCGAGGTATAGGGTTATGATGTTGATATTCATGCATTAATTAATGTGGGGTGTGCCGAACTTGGTGTTGAAATAGGATGCGAACATGTATCTCCTCTGCACGATGAAACTGTATCTTTGTGCATGAAATTATAGGCATAATGCATGAATCAGGGTGTGAAGCTGAATGAGAAGATGGTGAGTTGATGGTTGGTGGATCAGGCTTTCGATCAATGTGTGTCAACCTAGCTATTAATAAAATTTCATTTCATGAACACTATTTTCAATGATGGCGTGATATATTCCACATTATAAAATATGAGACATATCCACTTGTATATAACACATTAGGCACTCTGCCCTTACAAGCTAGCTTTTAGGGGTGAGTTCCATCTAATGTGCTCGTATCACAATGTAGGTGAGCATGAGATTAAAGTAGGTCCAAGGCATGAAAATATAGGAGTAGTGTAGTGTGATGGGAATGTATGCAAGGGAATAAAGATTGGTTTTGAGAAGAAACATGAAGTAAACGTGTCCTATGTGCTTGGAGCAAATTTAATTTTGAATGAGTGTTGTACCCGAGGAAGGGATGCAGATTTGCAAAAGGGTGATGTGGAAATTTTTGGTGAAACTACTATGTTCATGCAAGCAAGACCAAGTGGATAGTTTGACGTTAAGTGGAGAGGCGTCGATTATGGCCAATAAGCTCATATCAGAGTTCTATTCAGACATTGCAGTACTTGATTCGCTAAGCTCGATGTAATTGGGGGATGCTTTAGAGGGTTCAAAACGGTCTTCTAGACAAAGATATCCTCATCTTGATGGAGTGGTAAGGAGGAAGGCACGGCTACATGGGATTCCAACATCTGCAAATACTAGGGGATTAGGCTTTCGACTAGGTATCACTTCTTGTCCTATTGTGTTAAATAAACCTTTTACTTCTACTATATTATGTCTAGCTAGGAAGATGATTTTTATTTTTGATCTGAATCGGCTTGATATAAAAAGCATTAAGAACAAGGAACTTAATAGGGGGATACATTAGTTGAAATGTTAGGGTTTTACTTACCTAGATAAACATAGTAAAGTTAGGTCTTTTTAAAAAAATAATTACATCGATGTAGCTTTGCTACAGGAAACTAAAATAGATTGTCCTGACAATCATTTCAACAAGAGTTTAGGGGTTTTTAACTTAATGATTGGATTTGCCTACCGGTTAGAAGTTGTAAGGAAGAATTATTGGTGGGTTGGAAACATAACTATGTTAAACTTTTGCAAATTGTCACTAATTTTCACTTGATGCACCTTATTTTCATAGACTTGAGTGACTATACTCTAACGTCTCTAATATTTATGGATCTCATAATAAGATTAATAGAAAAGCCCTTTAGAAAGAATGCCTAGAATTTAGATCTCTAGCCGTCGGTCCATGGCTAGCAGTATGAGACTTCAACGTGACAAGATTTATAAGTGAACGCTCGGCTAGAGAAGGTGAATTTTGAGCTATGGAAAGTTTTTTCCATTTTTTCTTTAATGATAATTTTAATTACCACTTGGTAATTCACTTGGTCAAACTTAGAAGGAACTCCTTAGATGTCGCTTTTAGATCTTATTTCTACCAAGGAAATAGAAGAGAAGTTTCAAGTGTTGCATGTTAAGGGGTTACCTTCCACATATTCAGAACATTGTTTCATTATTCTACTTTATGAGAATCACCGCCTTCTACATAGTACTTTAGATTTGAAAAGATGTGGCTATTAGAAAGTAATTTTACCGATCTAATTAAAATATTATTATTTTATAGGTTGTGGTAGCAACAAATATTCCAGAAATATCACTAAAGTTTTCATAAGTAAACTTAAGGACCTAAGAATATTTCTTAAAAAAATGGAAAAAAGATGTTTTTGGAAGCATTAAATGTACAAAAGAGTATTTAGTTTGTAAATTTTAAAATTAAATAAAGCGAAAGAAATAAGAGCAAAATGAACTTTTGACCTATAAAAAAGAGTTAGGCAAAGTCATTAAACAAGAAAAAACAATGTGGAAACAGAGGTCAAGGGTCCAATAAATGGATTAGGAGGACAAAATTACCAAATTTTCCCTAAGGTAGCCAAGGTCGAAAGCGTAGTAACACCATAAGTTCCTTACTCATTAACAATGTGGGAATTTTATATCAAATTGAACTTAATAATGCCTTTACTAGCTACTACAAAGACATCTTTGGAACTATCAAAAGGCATAGAATTAGAGCAAATAGACTAAGTGATACATCACAAACAACATGATTACTTTAGATGATCTGGATAGTCCATTCTCAGAATATGAGATCTTTAGGACCATTAGCGATATGCCTAGTGATAAATCGCCTAAACCAGATGGATTTCCCATATCTTTTTGTAAAATTAATTGGCACATTGTAAAATATTACTTAATTAAAATGTTTGATGAGTTTCACAATAATAACCTCCAAGTTGGAAGATTAACTTTTCTAACCTTATTCTGCTCCACAAGAAAGTGGGAGCGAAAGAGCACAAAAATTTAAGACTATTTAATTAATAAATTGTTCTAAAAAATTTATTTCAGAGGTCCTAGCGAATAAGATATGCACTAAATGAATAATCAATTTGATAATACTCATATTCGCTTTTATCAAAGGTAGAAATATCATGGATGACATCATAGTAGACCAAGAATTTATTAATTATTATTGTAAGAATAATATCACTTGTGCCCTCTTTAAACTTAACTTCGATAAAGCTTTGAATCAATCGACCAGTTTTTTCGCAAAGGTTTAATGTTGGCCAGGGGTTTTAGTGGTAGATGGGTAAGTTGGATTATGAGTTTCATCAAAATTGAAAACTCGAGTATAATGTAAATGACATCCTAGGAAATAAAATCCAACCAAAGTGCGGTCTTAAACAAGGCGATTCATTATCGCCTCTTCTATTAAATTTAGTTGTGGATGTTTTACTAGGATTGTTAAGATTTCAATTACAAACGGGGTTCTAGAAAGCATAAAAAATGATATAACAAGCAATGAGCTTACAATTTTCAATTCGCGGATGATACAACGCTTTTTACATCACATTACCTCGATACATCACAACTCTTAAATTTATTTTATATGGCTTCAAAATGCTCTTGGTTCTTAAAATTAATTTTGACAGAATCTCAATGTTAGAACCAAATGATGCAGATAAGGTTAAAAATCTTATTGCTATACCCACAACTTCAAAACCATGAAATTCACAGTTGAATATTTTTAAATTTTAATCAGATCAACCAAATTAAAAAGGAGGACTGGCAAATGATAATTGATATGATTAATAGAAAAATGTTAATTGGAACAGTAGACGTCTTCCTAGAGCTGGCAGAATCATCCTAATTAACTCTATCCTGTCGGCCCTTCCAATCTATTAGATGTCTTATTATCTTTTTCCAAAAATATGTAATCGATAAAATAGACATAATTAGAAGATGTTTCCTTTGGAACGGCGACCACTCCTGCACTGTATTAATTATCTTATTAATCGGGAAACGTTTTGCAAATCCAAAGAGGAAGGGGGCTTAGAAATCATAAATATCTATAACCTTAATGTCTCTTCACTAGTAAAATGGCCCTGGCAATTTAACTATAGTAATGAAAATCTTATTTCTAAAGAAATGATCTCAGTTGAATTTTATGACAGAACCTATAATCTTCATCACATTTCCTCAAACATAAACAACATGTCACCTTTTTGGGAATCCATTCTGAATTTTTAGTATTTTCATCTTGAGTATTAATAATATAGTTCATTCTGGTAATAACACTGCCTTTTAACATAATAGCTAGATCTAGGCTACTCCTTTAAAGGTGGAATTCAAGGAACTTTTAATATTTGTAACTTCAAAAATGCATTAATATCTAAGATCTCTAGTCCTGATAATGATTTTCCATGGAACTTTAGTTTCAATCATGCTCTTGAATGTCGTACCTCAACCCAATTTGTATTATGAAACACCCCACACCCCTTAGCATACCCAAAAGTACACATTAAAGGATATGGTGCGTTATAGTTATAGCTAAAAACTTTACAGAGACTAAGATTCATAATACAAAATAAATAAAATAGCGGAAACATGTAAAACATCAATTTATTTAAAAGTCAAACTTCATAAATACTTCATAAAACCAAATATGTCTCAAAATACCAAATATCCATGTCTAGTGAAAAACATTATCTCGGTCATAACATCAGAGTACATAAAATAACTTTTCCCCTCAAAGAAAAGTACCAGTACATCAAAATGAAATAGAAATCGAAAAAGAAGAAGTAGAACACATGAAGACAAATCTCCACAGCTGAAATCTCCAAGAGTCCGAAATCTATTGTCCATGCCTCTGTTGGCCTATGGGGAGGAAAGGGGAAAATAGAGGAATGAGTCAAACTAAAAGTCTGGTGAGTGGAAGTAACTACTAGTATTTTTAAGCAAGATAAAGTTAATGGACTTATCAACAGTTCTAGTATAAAAAGGAAAAGATAAAGCTGGAATAAAACACTGCTTGCTTTGATTATTTTGATTGTTTGCACTTGTCTTAGATTACTACTTTGATTAGGCTGAATTCTTAGTTCTACCCTTTGATTGGCCTTTTATCTTTGTTGTGTCACTAGGAGCTAGTCCCCAACGTGGGTCCCATAGCAAAAAGACGCCTACTAGCGCTCTAGAACTCAATAACGACATATCTCCCTGCACCGAGGCCGCACGCACGACCACCACCATCTTGCACTATCTGTTGCTCCCTCTTACCCTAAATAGCATAAGCGTGCCCAACCTCACCTCCTGTTGTGAGACCATCAGTCCTATTCTGAAAGGGTCCTGCCCAACCTCACCTAAGTGTATTATTAGACCACCAGTCCTAGTCTAAAAGGGAATGCTGTCAATTCGGGTCCTACCAAACAAAATCTAGTTGCATGCTTTGCCCAAATCTCCTGATTTGAACTCCCATCTATTGGCCCCTTAGGTACTTTGGTTAACAAAAGTGTGTCTCGGGCTCCCTTAACCTACTGTGAGACCATCAATCCTAGCCTGAAAGGGTTATGCCTAGTCTCACATACTGTTAGACCATCAGTCCTACTTTGAAAGGGTCATGTCCAGCCTCACCTATTGTGAAACCATCAGTCGTACTCTGAAAATGAATGTTATTGGTTATGGGCCATACTTCTATCTTTGCTTATTAACTTAATATAAGTCTTTTAAATAAGCCTCTACTGTTCATTCTGCTCTATTTGCTTATTAACTTATTCTAAGTCTTTTAAATAAGCCTCTTCTATTATCTCTGCCATATTTGCTTATTAACTTAGTGTAAGTCATTAAAATAATCCTTTTTATGTTCTTTCTATTTAATTATAACATATTTCATAATTTCTCTTTTATCTTGTCTTTCTAGTTATAATCTACTAGTTATAACTTGCTTGCAAATGTCAAATTTGCCTATTTCAGTTTATATTCTTTTATTACGGTTCTACTTATTTATGTTCAATTTTCTGTAACTTTAATGTTCTTAAAATTTAGTTCATATTAGTGAATTATCCACTTTTTATTAATTTATTCGCGTAAAAGGAATAACAAGAACTAAAATTTATAGGCTGAAATCTAACGTAAAACGGATGTAAATAAAATAAAAATAACTGTAAATAACAGTAAGTAATTGTAAATAAATAAATAAAATAGCTAAATAAAAATAGCTAAATAAAATAGATTGAAAAGAACATTAAAAATTAACTGTAAATAATTTGTATAAATGCGGTCTCAAAATTGTAGAAAAACTACACTGTTGAAAACCCTATTATTTTAAATTAGTTAAAAATCTAAAATAATTACTTAAACACTCATATTTGGTCCTTAGCTTTCACCTTGGTCTTCTCGGATCCACTTATAACGTATAAAATATTTTAATTAAAAAGATCTTGTCCTCGGAAAAATATTCCTTTCAGGGTCTAGCCTCAGGCGATGAACCCAGATGGAGAAAATCTGAATGAGAAAAATAGCTAGGTCTATGGTGTTATTTATAGGGTCACTTGTGGACCGTTGGATTTGAAGAATAAATCTAGCGCAACCATGTCATTGGCTCGATGAGAACCGTCAGATGAAAGCACGGATGCACCAGATAAGATAAGTTCAACAAAATACGTCACGCTCGAACCTGGATGATTGCTCGTCCAAGTATACATGTGGGTCGACCGCCAGGTCGACTTTGTGTGGTGAGGGTCGATCTATAGATCGACCCTTATATGGGGAAGGTCGACCTTAGGGTCGACTTGACCCTTTATAAAAAAATTTCTTTTCTGTATTTTTGTTTATTTTGTAACTTCTCCGTTCTAGCTCGGATTTTGACTATATATATATATATATATATATATATATATATATATATATATATATATATATATATATATGAAAGTTGGCTAGAAAATTACCATAGACACAATGGTGCAACTCCCGTGGTTCAAATTTGATAATTTCACAAAGTTATTTATTATTTAATTAATTCATTAATTAATTATTATAGCTTAAATTTTGGGTTGTTACATTCTGCCCTCCTTTTCTTCCCCGAAATCTCTAAGGATAGAAGAATGAAGAAAATGTTTTCATCCAAATTCTACAACCGACTACTCAACCATCATCCATTACATCCGTTATCATTAAATTTTTCTAATGGATTCATGATATATATGCAAATAGTGTAGTGCTAATGTCCCTAACTAATGCAAAAGATTAGGCGGTCTACTGATTCAGTCGACTTCCTTTTATGCAATCATGCCTGTATCATGTGTCCAAATGAATGCAAATTCCCTAATGTTAACTGATAGTTCTATATGCAAACTACAATCATCATCCAAATGCAACAATCATGTGATAATCGTACATTTATAGCAACCATGGAATAAAATAAAATATCCAATGTGCACACATCCATATACATATGCTCTGGTGTCCTAGTTGGTCGATCCCTAAGAGACAATAGTGCCTAGTGTAAGTATATACGTCCATTAACATCCATCATATATAACATGTTCTAATAACATGATTACATCAAATCCTACCACCCATAGGTTAAATCCTAAGATCTGCGCTCCCAAAAGAAAACTAAAAGAAAGAACCTATTCAAAACTAAAGATGGAAATACGAAATTCGAAAACTTACTATCAAATAGATGTGGATAAGATATACAAATCTTCTCTTTAGCCTCACACGTGGCGTCTTCAAAACTATCTCCGCACTGCACCTTTACTAATGGAACTTCTTTATTCCTAAGCTTATTGATATCGCGTCCAATGATCTTGGTAGGAATATGGTGAACCGCTGCTTCTCTCTCCGCTTCAACCTCCACGAGTCGACTAGGCTCCACAACCTCTGTTGAATCATGTAAGCACTTTCTCAAGTGCGAAACATTAAAAACATCGTGCACTCCTACAAGCCTCTCTGATAGCTTCACTCGATATGCCATCATCCATACTCTCTCTACAATGGGGAAAGGTTCTACAAATCCGGGGGCTAACTTCCCACTCGATCCAAACCTCACCACCTTCCTTAGCGGAGATACCTTAATGTAAACCAAGTCTCCTACCTCAAACACAATATCCCTCCTCCACTTGTCCTCTTAAGATTTCTGCCTATATTGAACCGTCTTTATCCTCTTCCTAATAAAATCGATCTTCTCTAAAGTCTCCATAATCCTGTCAGGACCAAGTAGCAATCTCTGCGTAGACTCCCATCAACATAAAGGTTACTTGCACGGTCTCCCATAAAGAGCTTCGAAAGGTGCCATCCCGATGCTAGTATGGAAACTATTATTATAAAAAAGCTCTACCAAAGGAAGATGCTCTTCCCAAGTTCCTCCAAAATCAAGAATGCACATCCTTAACAAATATTCAAGCACTCTATTAAGTCTCTCCATTTGGCCATCCATCTGAGGGTGATAGGCTGTACTCAATCTAAGCTGCGTCCCTAAAGCCTCTTGCAAGCTTCTCCAAAACTCGCTAGTAAAAATAGGGTCTCTACCGCTCACAATACTAGAGGGAAATCCAAGAAGTCGGACTATCTCACTAACGTATAAAGATGCCAAATACAGTGCCGTCCTCTTACTCTTGAACGAAATTAAGTGGATGTTCTTAGTTAAGCGATCTACAATTACCCAAATACTAGTATTCCCCTTCCTAGATCGGGATAATTCATCTATGAAATCCATCAAAACATTATCCCACTTTCATTCGGGTACATCCAATGGCTGAAGTAACCCTACGGGCTTCTGCTGCTCTGTCTTAACCCTTTGGCACACACGACACCTAGCTACAAACTCTGCCACATCCTTCTTCATGCCACTCCAATAAAATGCCCTCTTCATTTCCCTATACATCTTATCACCACCAGGATGGATAGTCATATGCGAATGGTGTGCCTATGCCAAAACCATACTCACCGAATCACTATTGCGAGGAATACAAAGTCTTTCATCTCTCCTTAGCCACCCTTTACTATCAATGGAATAGAATTGGAGATGCCTAGAGACTTTTCCTCTACTAATCCTATCCATAATATCCATAAGCTCTGCATCCACTTGTTGCTCGAACCAGTCTGATCCACGAGGGTAGGCCTCACCTCAAGTGCTGCTAACAATCCAGGGGTAATGTCCGTAGAAGGCTTAAAATCAAAACTGGAGATAAACTCTAGGATTTTCCACTATACGAACATTGGACAAAGGGTTGCTCTCTTCCTACTCAACGCATCCGCAACTATGTTTCCCTTGCCAGGGGTATATGCTGTCTTAAAGTCATATGATGCCAAAAACTCCATCCAACGCTGTTACCTCGAGTTAAGTCCTTCTGTAAGAATAGGTACTTCAATGATTTATGGTCATCGAACCTCTCTCTTAGCAAGTAATGCCTCCAAGACTTGAGTGCGAAAACTATAGCAGCTAAGTCTAAATCATGGGTAGGATAGTTCCTCTCATGAGTCTTCAACTGTCTACTTCTATAACTTACTACCCTCCGTTTTTGCATCAACACTGCTCCTAGACCCATCTTACATGCATCAGTGTATACTGTAAAAGGCTTAGCTCCATCGGGTAAAACTAATACTGGTGCACTAGTAAGGGCCTTCTTTAGCCTCGTGATGGAATCCTCACAATCTGTGTCCCATACGAATGCGGCATTCTTCTTTGTAAGGCGAGTAAGTGGTTCTTAAATCTTAGCAAAGTCTCTAATAAACTTCCTATAATAGCTAGCTAGACCTAGGAAGCTTCTAACTTCGGTAGTGTTCTTGGGGGCCTTCCAATCTTGCACTGCTACAACTTTAGCGGGATCTATAGCCGAACCTTCTTTTGAAACTACATGCCCCAAGAAACGCACTTTCTTTTGCCAAAAGTGACACTTCGAGAATATAGCCTTCAACTGATGAACACGAAGTGCACGAAGAACTCCTCTAGATGAATAGCATGCTCCTCTATACTCTTGGAAAACACCAAAATGTCGTCCATGAATACTACCACGAATTTAGTTAGGACATCTCTAAAAACACGGCTCATTAAATCTACGAAGTATGCTGGGGAATTGGTTAGCCCAAAAGGCAAAACCAACCACTCAAAGAATCCTTCTGGTGTCCTAAATGTCGTCTTATCGATGCTATCGTCAGCGACTCTAAGCTGATGAAATCCGGTAGCCAAATCCAATTGAGAAAATACTAAAGAGCCAACTAGCTGATCGAAAAGATAGTCTTTCCTAGGAAGGGGGTAACAGTTCTTCTTTGTGAGCTTATTCAACTCTCTATAGTCTAAGCAAAGTCGAAGGCAGCCATCCACCTTCGTAGCAAAGACGACTGGCGCTCCCCACTTAGATATGTTCCTTCCGATGAAGGCTTTCTCCAATAGCTCACCAACCTGCTTGCTTAACTCCTTCCTCTCCCTAGGAGCCATATGTTTCACGGGCAATGTCACTGGCTTAGCATTGTCATTTTGATAGATCCAAAAGTTGATCTCTCTCTTAGGGGGTAGTCCCCTAACCTCCTTGAAGACGTCTAGAAAATCTTTGATAACTGGAACTGAATCTAACTCAACCGACGATGAATTGAGGGAATAAAGAAAGCTCAACATGACTGACCCCTGTGGGCTGCAAGAAACCTTGAGAGTCCTACCGCCGCATGTCTCTAGTCTAACGACTCTCCTCTCGCAGTCCAATATCGCTCTATAAGTGGATAGCCAATCCATCCACAAAATCATCCCTTACCTCGAAAATCCCAATACGTAGGTGTCACGGTCGTACTCTATGCCTAGGATAAAAATTTTCAAACCCCTACAAACTATAGATAAATGTGCCGATCCTCCTACGGGGTTTGAAACAACATGGGGTCTACCACTAAGGAGATATCTAAGTGCAAACAGTCAACCAAAGAACTCCAAATGAAAGAGTGTGATGCTCCAGAATCGAAAAGAGTTCGAATGGGAAAATCAAAAATAGAAATCGAACCTTCTACGGTGACTTTGCTACCTATACTTGGTCTGCTGCTAGAAGGTGCTGCACCTAAAGCCTGAATCTGTGCTGTAGGTGCACCCGCTGCCTGCCCTTTCCTTTGAGGACAAAATCTACTAAGGTGACCGAGCTTCCCACAATTATAACACTTTCCCTTCATTTTCTTCTTCTTGCAGTCTCTTGTGTAATGACCAACCCGACCGCTTTTATTGCATTTCTCGCTTTTCTTGATTTGTTTTTGAGGTCCTCCTCCTTTCATCCTATCCTTCTTGTTCTTTCCCACGGCTTCTTAGAATTCTCCGATTTAGGAACCTCCTTAACTTCTCCTTCCTTAACTGCATCACACATAAGCACCATCTCCACCAGTGACTCATAGGTAGCTCCCATCAGTACGTGAGTCAATAACAATCCTTGGAGGGGCATATTCAATCCCTTCGCGAACTTCATGGCCTTCTTATGCGGTGTATTCACTAGCTCCGTCCCAAACCGCGACAATTCATTAAATTGGTTAATACACTCCTTTACTAAAAGACTTCCTTGCTTTAAACTAATAAACTTTTCTAACGGCATACTCTCTTCTGCTTGTGACAAAAACTTCTTTTCAAACCTCTGTTGGAATACAAACCATCCAATATCCCTTCCTTCCAACTCAATAGCTCCCACCAATAAGAAGCCTCTCCTTTCAGCTGCCAAGATGCAAGCTGAACTCTCTGTTGACCCTCCAATCCCAATAGCCCAAATATCCTCTCTGTACTCTTAACCAAGCTCGTGCCTCTGCAAAATCCTTCGTACCAGAAAATATCTTGCCTCCTAGGTTGGAAAAGTCCTTGCATAGCTTAGAGAAATTGGCTGCTGGGGGTGGATTGATGGGATTTCCACCCATTGGTGTTGGATTGAGTGCTTATCCTTGCACCTCTGGAATCGTGGCTTGAAGATATCTACGAAACCAGCCTGGGACTTGGACACCCTCAAGAAGATTAGGGGCATCCGCCATTCTATGCGAAGAAAAAGAGAATTTAAGCTAGAAAGAATCGAAAGGAGATTGGACTGGACTTTGGGGGGATTTTTATAAAAACTCTTTTATACTTTAAGACCACTTCTATAATAAGAGTTTCTTTCTGAAAAAGAGTTTGAAAATATGTTACTTTTCAAAAATATTTTACTTTAAAAACAATTTTTAGGAATCCTGTAATCTTAGGCTCTGATACCAAGTGAAACACCCCACACCCCTTGGTATACCCAAAAGACACACTAAAGGATATTGTGCGTTATAGGTATAGCTAAAAACTTAACAGAGGCTAAGATTCACAAGATAAAATAAATAAATCAACTAAAACATTTAACACATTAACTTATTCAAAAGTCAAACTTCATAAATACTTCATAAAACCAAATATGTCTGAAAATACCAAATATCCATGTCTAGTGAAAAACATTATCTCAGTCATAACATCGAAGTACATAATATAACTATCCCTCTCAAAGAAAAGTACCAGTACATCAAAATGGAATAAAAACTGAAAAAGAAGAAGTAGAATACATGAAGAAAAATCTCCGCAGCTGAAATTTCCAAGAGTCCAAAATCTACCGTCCCCGCCTCTATTGGCCTATGGAGGGAGGAAGAGGAAAATAGAGGAGTGAGTTAGACTAAAACTTTGGTAAGTGGAAGTAACTACTAGTATTTTTAAGCGAGATAAAGTTAATAGACTTATCAACGGTTCTATTATAAAAAGGAAAAGATAAAACTGGAATAAAACATTGCTTGCTTTGATTATTTTGATTGTTTGCACTTGTCTTAGATTACTGCTTTGATTAGGCTAAATTCGTAATTCTACCCTTTGACCGGCCTTCTATCTCTGTTGTGCCACTATGTGCTAGTCCCCAACATGGTTCCCACAACAAAAAGACACCTGCTAGCGCTCTGAAACTCAATAGCGACTTATCTCCCTGCACCGAGGTCGCACGCACGACTACCGTTAGGCTTGCACTATCTATTACTCCCTCTTACCCTAAACATCATAAGCGTGCCCAACCTCACCTCCTCCGTTGTGAGACCATCAGTCCTAGTCTGAAAGGATCCTGCCCAGCCTCACCTAAGTGTGTTGTGAGACCATCAGTCCTAGTCTGGAAGGGAATGCTGCCAATTCGGGTCCTACCAAACAAAATCTATTTGTGTCACTTGCCCAAATCACTTGGTTCGAACTTCCATCTATTGGTCCCTTAGTTACTTTAGTTAGCATAAGTGTGTCCCTGCCTCACCTAACCTACTATGAGACCATCAGTCTTAGTCTGAAAGGGTTATGCCCAGCCTCACCTACTGTGATACCATCAGTCCTACTCTAAAAGGGTCATGCCCAGTCTCACCTATTGTGAAACCATTAGTCATAGTCTGAAAGGAAATGCTATTGTTTATGGGCCATACTTCTACCTTTGCTTATTAACTTAATATAAGTTTTTAAATAGGCCTCTTCTGTTCATTCTACTATATTTACTTATTAACTTAATCTAAGTCTTTTAAATAAGTCGCTTCTATTATCTCTGATATATTTGCTTATTAACTTAGTGTAAGTCTTTAAAATAAGCCTCTTTATGTTTTTCTATTTAATTATAACCTATGTTATAATTTCTCTTTCATCTTGTCTTTTAGTAATAATCTACTAGTTATAACTTGCTTGCAAATGTCAAATTTTTCTATTTTAGTCTATATTCTTTTATTACAGTTTTACTTATTTATGTCCAATTTTCTGTAATTTTAGTGTTCTTAAAATTCGGTCCATATTGGTGAATTATCCACTTTTTACTAATTTATTTTCTTAAAAGGAATAAAAAGAACTAAAATTTACAGGCTGAAATCTAACCCAAAATAGATGTAAATAAAATAAAAATAACTATAAATGACAGTAAATAACTGTAAATAAATGAATTAAGTAGAGAAATAAAATAAGCTAGATAAAATAGGCTGAAAAGAACATTCAAAATTACTTGTAAATAATTTGTATAAAAATGGTCTTAAAATTGTAGAAAAACTACAACTGTTCAAAACCCTATTATTTTAAATTGCTTAAAATCTAAAATAATTACTTAAACACTCACATGTGGTCCTTAGCTCTTTCCTTGGTCTTCACGGATCCACTTATAGAATATAAAATATTTTAATTAAAAAGATCATCTCCTCGGAGAAATATTCCTTTTAGGGTCCAGCCTCAGGCAATGAATTCAGATGGAGAAAATCCGAATGAGAAAAATAGCTGAACCTAGGGTCTTATTTATAGTGTCACTTGTGGATCTCAGACCACTTGATTTGAAGATTAAATCTAGTGCAACCACGTCATTCGTCGGATGGAAGCACGGAAGCACCAGATGAGATAAAATAAATAAAACACGTCATGCTCGAACCTGGATGATTGCTCATCCAAGTATACTCATGGATCGACCTTCTGGTCGACCTTTGTGTGGTGAGAGTCGACCTATAGGTTGGCCCTTCTATGGGGAAGGTCGACCCTTTATATATTTTTTTCTTTTCTCGTTTTCTTGTTTATTTTGTAAGTTCTTCGTTCTAGCTTGGATTTTGACAATCCATATATGGAAATTGGCCAGAAAATTACCACGGACATAATGATGTAACTCCCATGGCTCAAATCTGATAATTTCACAAAGTTATTTTATTATCTAATTAATTCATTAATTATTTATTATAGCTTGAATTTTGGGTTGTTACCTAATACTTTGTGCCCAGCTCGACTTATATACCTTGGATGACGAAAGCATTGTTAAGAGTTAGTGTTGGAAAACAACAAAATATACTCATCAACCTTAGTTTATAGATTTTTAATATCTCTGGTACTAAGCAAAAGATGTTTACTAATAAGGAAATACAAGGCCCTCCTTAAAGAAATACTATATATGTGGCTAATTCTAGACAAGAAATTAAATGCAGTTAAATTCTTAAAGGAAAAGAAGATGCATATAGATAAAAAAAATGTATTTTTTGTAACTCAACCTTAGAAGACATAACACACATGTTGAATCCCGCCTTTTTGAGTTTTGATAACATAACATGTATATTTGTAAATATTGCATAATTATATTTCATATAGGATACTTTCAAAAGATGACGACTAGCTACTGCAAACCAGGGATTGAAGATAAACTGTCAAGTTTTGTCATCATAGTAAGCCTAGAAAATGATGTACAATATCCTTTAATGATCACGCGCACTTAAAATCTTTTTTAATGATCAAAGATGAAATTTCTCAAAGTTTAAGTCATTTCCAGAAACAACAGAAGTCCGATGTCTAACCTATTATATCAGACGTCTGAGTAGCTAAAAATCATAAGGTTCAACACAGGTCCAGACGTCTGGATGAGTTTTAAAGATGCTAGATTACTAAATTTAGCCTATAAACTCTCGAAAAGAAACCTAGTAAAAGGTTGGATGATTGACCTATATAATTTAACGTCCACGGTTCCATTTTTTAATGATCCGAAATTTAATCACTTTAAATATAGATATTTAATATATTTTTAAATAATTAATAAATTGGTTTTTTACTTAAAAATTTTGCTTTTTAATAATAACCATTAGTGGTGAAATGGTTTTCGAGTGTGTTTACAAAAATAATTAGTCCAAAGGATATTAGAAAAATATGACTAGAATGCTTCTTCCAAATTTTCAAATTTTCATCATCTAAAAGTTTTTTGAAAGGTTGTAAACACCTTAGTATACATATAAACTTATTTATTCAAATAATACATACATGGTTAATGATGGTAAATGGTGGATATTTGTTCACTTAAGGAAAAGAGAAGATGTGACATTTCTTTTTCAAAAATTAAAATAAACACAAAAAAGTATAACGTGTCACCTTATCATTTCATATCATGGTACAAGGTAGGGATTTGTATGTTAGATAAAGGGGGAGCCATATGGCTTACATGTCGGAGAGAGGAAGGAGGTGGACGGGGTGATGTGGCATAAAATGAGTGGAGGTTATGTACTTATAGGCATTTAGGTAATTTCCTTAATTCATTTGTCATAAAACCAGTTTCAAAATTCTCTCTCTCACTTCTTATTTCATTTCCTACTTTTCTAAAATCCACTTTTTACCTTAAGATTTTCAGAAGTTCTTTAATGGCTTATATTTATTTTTTCAAAATCAAAAATCACATCTTTCTTCTCTTTTAACCTTTAAAAATCCTTAAAAGCACTTCCTTTCCTAATCCTATACCTCCACTTAGCCAAAACTAATGCACACCTCCCTTTTACAACCAAGGACGAGCCCATAACCACCCTAGGTCGAGCCCAAGATGCCTCTTTCCTAAGCAAGAACACTTTTTCTTAAAGATATACAAGATCCGGTTTTAGTTCTAGTGTTAGGGTTTTTGTTTAGCATTCTTCTAACTTGTGATGAGTAAAATTCATTTATTTTTGGCAAAGATATAACTCTGTTTATGTTAACCATTTTTGTTGTAAACTACTGGTTGACTGGTGGATTATTTGTGTTGTTTGGATTATACATATGAATGCTTGTATGTGTGGTTGGATTAGACTTGAAATTGAAGATTAAATGTTGTGAATAGCTGAAAAATGTGATCTTGCTTATGGTTTGATATTATGGCATATGAATAAACGTTGTAATCATATTTGTGTTGTAAATGCTAAGAAAAGTTAGCATTTTAACTTGTTAAAGTGATTTGAAATCTCGTAAAAACTAAAGTTATTTTTCTACTTTAATTTACTAGAATTTTTTTTTGAAAGTTTCAAACTTTATTTTAGTTTTCAAATTTCCTACCGTGTTTTGAAAAGTAAGACAAAGGTAAAATTTTTAAAGGGTATTGGACTAGTAAAACTGGTTTGAAAAGTTATGTTATCTATAACGACAGTCGCTATGGATGCAGTTCGGGAACTCAAACACTTTTCCTAAACTAAAATGTTTTGTCTTAAATATTTCTGAAACCCTTTTTCAATCACAATTTAAGTATAAAAAGTAATAATTATTTACTTATTTAAGTATGAATTAATTAATTAATTAGTCTTTAATTATTAAATAATTAAAGGTAATTAGTACTTAAGTATCAATTAAGTAAGTTAATTATAATTTGATAACTAAGAGAGTTTTTAAATAACTATTAATGAAGTAAAGAGTCAATTAAGTATTAACTTTTATTTAATTAAGTGTATTTATTTATTTAATTAATTAGGGTTTGATTATTTACTAATTACTAATCAGGTAGGGTTTAATTATTAATCAATTAATTGAGATTTAAATAAGATTTACTTGGAATTTAATTAAGAATAAATTTTTATTAATTAAAGGTTTTATTCTTAGTTACTTTATTAGAAGGATCAATTTTATTTAAAGGCAGCTTCTTGAATGTGTTATAAAACAAGGGATTCTCTTTGTTTGTGCCATTAAGGAGCCAAACAAATAAGAATAAGTTATCATAAAACATTGACATGTTTTTTTGAAGTAAGTCATCTTGTATTTAACACTCAAAGCCGATGAGTAGGTTTTCTCTGTTTATGAGATCTAAAACTTGATTTTCTAGGCGAGGGATAGAGAAGTTGAAATGTCGAAACGTGATAAGTACAAGGGAGTTAGTTTCAATGAAGAGTCATGGTAAATCGAGTAACTAATATTAAACATCTTATTGCTTGAGTAAATAGAAAGCTATCCCAAGCCTATGATATTGCTATTCGTTCATTTTCCTCTTCTTTCTCTTTGTTTGTTTTCTCATTTTCTTTTGTATGTTCTTGCTCAAAATAATAAATTTGAGATTCCAAGGTTCTCCCTAACCAATTCCTAATTTTGAATATATAAAAAAACAAAAAAATGTTTTGTCTATTCGATCCAAAAAAGTGGAGAATGTGCGTTTGCTTGAAATATTTTCAAGGTAATTTTTTACGCTCTCCCGTTGGGCAGTAAGGGCCGGAGAAGGGCAATCACTCGTTCTTAAAATAAAACCAGCATTCTTAAGACCAAAGGGTCGGGCGGAAAAAGGGAGTCTCTGTTCCTGATTCTCTTGCAGCTGGTTCTCTGGAACCACAAGAATCCTTAGAATGAATGGGATTCCAACTCAGCACCTTTTGAGATTTTGAGAAGAGTTTCTCTTTGGAGAGCAGATTTGGTCCCATTATTCGGAGGTTCGAATCTTTCCATCCCTGAGCGTCTACGTGAGAAAGGAAAGATCCTTCTCCTTAAAAAATTCTATTTAAGTTTGAAAGTTTTTTCTTTAATCTTGGATATAGTGTCACCTTTTGTTCTAATTTTTCTATAAAAATAAAACTTTTTTCATTTATCTTTTCTTTACACTTGTAGTTCTTGTCATAAGAAAGCGCTCTTAGTTCAGTTTGGTAGAACGCGAGTCTCCAAAACTCGATGTCGTAGGTTCAAATCCTGTAGAGCGTGATTCTATTTATGTTATTTTGAATCATAATAAAAAAACTTAACAAAACACCATTGAATATCATTTTTTCTCGATTGACCTCCTCTTTGCAGGAGGTCAATTGAGAAAAAATGCTATTCAATCATAGGTCCAACTGATAAGTTTGTGAAAATATCTTCCATATACAAATTTATACACACCTTGATGGTGGAGTTGTCCCAATCGATAACTTGACCCTTTTTAAATTATTGAATGTTGGTTCGAAGGGATCGGGATCATATAGCATGTGTTATCCAAAAACCACTTCGAACCAACATAAGCATTAGAATCGGAAATAACTGGAATCGAAGATGAAGATATTTGAAGTGCAAGGGCTACTTACTACTAATCGTAAGGGTGATTCCAAAATGGATGAAGTAGACGTAAGCCTTCGGTTCGTTCATATCTCGAAAGGCTTGTATGGACGAATGCTAACATTGCATTATCATCAGAAACACAATGTTAGCATTCCAAGTGGGAAGTGCTAAAGAAAGGTAAAGGTAGCCTTAAGCCTAACAACTGGGAATGACTAAAACATGAGATATGCTGCAAGGCTGAGTGGGTTGCTCCCCTTAGGATAAAGCCACCACCTAATCAAGATCGATATTCTCAGATTTTGTACTCTAGTGACCCGGATGTGGTTGTTGAACACAATCAGGGTGGTGATATATTCAGTACTATCTAGCAAAGGGTATGCCAGTATTTCCATGCAAGGGTCAAAGGGTTTTCGACCTTGGTACATTTTATCTAGAGATGTACTATGATGGGCAGTACCCTAGTAGCCCTGTCATTGATGGAATCCATTTTCCAATAAGTGCTTTCGGACTTAGTTGTATACCCATTATGCTTGAATTTAATTAATCTAACAATTTCAGCTATAATTCTATATTTACTTTCAAACCTTAGAGATTATTATAATATCACTGTATTTTTTTATAGAAAGTGTTTGGTTGTTTAAGGTAAAAACATATCCGTGTTTTTATGCGGCATGGTCTTATGAGGTACCCTTGATTTTAAAAGAGTTTTTAAAGCAATAATTCAGTTGTTTGTAGTTTACTCACACCAGACCCATGCCTAACCTGGAGTTTTATTTTCTTTCCCTAAAACTACTGGGTACTCAATTTGTAAGAGTAGCTAAGTAGTCCAGGTTTCTCACAGATGTATTTTGGAGAAGCTTGGAGCAGGTGGATTCATTAATATCTAGTTATTTATTTTAGTTCCCCTGTGTATGTATGTATTTTGTATCAGTAATGTTGGGACAGACAGTTATAACTATCACTGGCTAAAATTTGTATTATTATGACTCAGAAGTATTACTATGATGAAAGTGACAATGTATGATCTTATGTTGACTATTATATGTTGGTCTGTTGTGTTGTGAGATTCTGTGTTTTATTTCCTTCTTGTCTTTATTTCTTTTACCCTCATGGCTTGTCTTTTGAAGTAAGAAGGGTGGGTCATTAAACTTTTAGTTTTTATTTCCTAAATAAGTCAGACATCTAATTGGTTCAACCAAACATTTGACGACGGTATAGATGTCTGACCAAAGTTTGAACCAACCAAATGTTTAACCTTATACAAACCATTTTTTAATTAAAAAAGAAAAACATCTAAAGCTTAGGACCAAATGTCTGAAATAGGTTAAAAATGAACGTATTATTTTTTGTTATCTTGCTTTGACGTCTGGCCCTATTTATTTAGAGGTCTTACCTTATTTTTAAAATTTTAAAAATATTATAGTCAGAAGACTGATCTGATGGTTTAGAAATCTGAGAAGGAATAAACGGCTATATCCTGAATGAACATCTAATTTGTGAAAAAAAAATAACCTTTAAACAAAAGGATACGATTTATTGAATAATTATATTCTTTCAGCGGATCTTTCCATTGCTATAAGTAGAGATCAAATTCATTCATTACAATTAATCTATTCTTGCTTTCTATTCATAATCTATTTACCAATCTCTGAAATCAAAAGCAGTGGAAAACTATTGTCTACTCCCTATATTACTGCATATTCAATTCATGAATCATTAAGGGATATTATAGGATGGGTGTACTGAAGTATGACTTATCCATGTGTTGAGAACACATTAAAGTAGGAAAGTAAAGTGTTTGCTTTAGAGTTGGCTGATGTCTTGTTCGAGTGTTCGGGCAATGGTAAACCTATTCTTTAGAGTGAAGTGAGGATTTTTGCTAAAGAAATTCCTCGATAAAGCTTAGAGATATGATGTAGGATGAGAGGTCTGAACCAGCATAAAAAATTCATGTAGGATCATAATTTTATTTTATTTTATCTGCTTATTTTTTATTTGCTTAATTGCTTAAGTTAAAATATAATCAATATTATAGTAGATCATATAGATTTTCACATGCACTATGTTTGTCCCCTGGCTAATTCAATAATTATATATACACTCCGTATTTTTTAGATTAATTTGAATAGCTCTAATTTTTGTTATGATTACTAATGGAATGTCCTTAGACTTCAGTGCACAAAATGTTATAAAATCTTATTCAATACCATCTTCATAATCACGTGTTAGTAATTATGGTTCGAAAGGAATGAAAGAATGTTTTAATAGTACTAACACCTCTTTCGATATCCTAATCTATGCTATTGTGGTATTTAATTACAACTAGATTGCAAACCCAAGCTACAAATTGGCTAAAAATGTATTCCTTAAAGAATTTCTTAAAAGGGAGAAATGTCACATTCATAACTTAAAGATAAAAATATATTATAGCAGTGGGAGACATAATGTCGCAGTAAGCACTATTATAATTAATTTTAATGAGCATAACTTTTCAAATTCTTATAATCTATTGGACATTTGAGTGATGGTACATAACTTTCTAGCGTTACATATTCTACACATATATGTATATAATTCCTTTTATATACATATATATGTGCCGGACTTACATCTTTTGTAGAGCTCTTTTAGGTCTAGTAGGTTGTTGTGGCTTGGACAGTCTAGGCTATGAAGCTACTGCGAGTACTGCAGCCAATGGCGTAGATTCCTCCTATTTGGTTGGAGTGGCTCTCTTAGAGGGTATTCGACCGATCTTTGAGTCTTCTCTAACCTTGATCCTAGTATAGTTTATATTCTGAATTTTTTTTTCTATGGGATGATTTTCAATTTTTTCTTTTTATAATGGAGATTTTGCTACCCTCCTGGTAGGGATGGAAATAGGGCAGGTATAGGGCCTAAACCTAGTAGACCCGCCTCTTTTTTGACCCATCAAGACCCGCCATATTGGGTTACTATGGTAGTTAGACCCATGACCCGTTCTTAAGAGCTCTGGGTCTACGGTCGATTGAGGCTTGACTGACCCGCCCCAACCCGACCCATACTACTGAGATCTCATAATGTTTCTTTATTACTATAATGATGATTTGTTAGTTATTTCGTATATAAGTGGTTATAACATGGATATTCTGATGTTCCATTCAACAAAATTGTATGATTTTATGATACTAAGATGCATCACTAATAATTATATAATAACGTAAGCAAGTTTTTCTTGAACCGTTAGCATACACCTTATTTTTATTATTCGCTTATCATTATAAGCACATTGATATCTATATTTATTGTATCATTTAGTTACAATCTTTCTTCCAAATAAAATAAATATATATATATATATGTACATTAATACATAAATTTGAATAAATATGCAAAGCCTCATCGGGTCTAGGGTGAGGTGGGTCTATCTTGACTCGTATGGGTTTCGAGTAGGGGGCGAAAGTGCAGACCCGTATCGGGTCTACGAAACGGGTCTGAAGTAGGGTTTAAAAAACCTGAAGTGGGTTTGGGGCATGAAAAACTTGCTCCAACTCACCGTATTGCCATTCTTACTTTTAGGCTTGTTGGTAGCACCTCCATAAATGTGGAGAAAAAATTACATGAGCATTCTCCTGTTTGAGAGAATCACTCGTTTTACTTTAAAAAAAAATAAAACTATGTTGAAATAATTTTATAACATATATAAAAATTTTAATGATTTAAATTTTTCGTTCTAAATATATAATTTAACTTTAAATCAAAAGTAGATTTTGAAATTTAGCTCAAGGCTCAAATTTAAATTGGACCTTTATATTAGGGTACCTTTGGATTACTTCACTTTTCGAGCCAGGTCGGTAGCCAAGTAGGTCGGGATACTTGATTACCAAACAATCTAGTCTTGACACTACTTTTCTAGACACCCTAATCAATGGATAAGCTTAATAAGTTGGTCATGATACTGCTAATTCAGACCGCATAAGTTATTGGGCTTCGATACCATTATTGGAACTGGGTAAACATACAGCGGGTTAAATGTGTGAATTACAAATTTTTTCACCACTTTATATCTTATTGGGCCTATGAAGTCAAAATTAAGTATCTCTAATCTAAATAACTTTTTAATAGAATCATATTTTATTTAATTGATTAATACAACAAGAGGATCTGTTTATATACGCATATATAATGTATACACATGTATCAAATACATATATACATGTACGCGCACATGCGACATATAATATAATATTATTTAACATGACCGTATATAAGTGTTGGTATTTACATCGTAATGGACACATTAGCCCCTTCATATACATTTTTTCTATATATTGTTATTTAATATTAGTATAATACAAAATGTACATAAATACACACATACGTACACACACACATACATGCATAAATACATACATACATATATAGATATATATATATACACATACACACATATATTTCACATATGCGTATAACAAGTAACTATATATATATATAAAACAGTAAATGGCAAATTTAAATACAAAATAATTCAACAATTCAGTATTAAAAATCTTTAATAAAAATTCAAATTTGAATTAGATCTAGGCTTAAAATATCTTATTTCAAAATTCAAATTACATTTAATACATAAAATTTTATTTGCATATGCATATATGAATTATGTTTTATTCAAAATAACATTAAAAAATACATGTTTACATATACTAAGTTATAAAACTCTAATTTATATATAAATGTAAATAATATTATATAATTAAACATGAAATAAAATATATACAACTATGTTCTTTTCGGACATAAAATTTTTAGACAAATTTTTTTTTTTTTAAATTTCAAAATTAATCAGTATGGATTATATAAATGTGTTTTCTTATTTTAAAATTTCTATGCAAAAAATGATTTTTTCGATACAAAATTTACGTTATAAGATATATATGTAATTATTTATATATAAATATATATGTGTATATATATAATAAAAAAATGTAATTTAATAGTTTAAAATTAATCAATTTAAAATTTATGTTTTGGTGTTTAAATAATATATATATATATATATATATATATATATATATATATATTTGAAAAAACTTTTTTATTTTTACACACGAAAATAGCATATGTAAGATTTATAATTTTAGTTTACAAATATATATATATATATATTTAATAATAATTTAAAGTTTAGTTTTAGTTTAAAATTATTTACATTCATTTTTTTTAATTAGTTAAGGTTGAAAGGAAAACACACACGCACATATAGATATGTGTGTGTGTATGTATAATTTTTAATGTATTCATACAAAAGTCGGCAACAAACAAATATAAGAATTTGTGGTACAAATCTAACCTATTTTTATATAAATGGCATAGATGATTACATATAAATTAATATAAATTGACTATTACTTAAACTGTGGCCTTGATGTAACACCTTTAATGTTGAATTAAAGAGACTCCTTGAATCTAATTCTATCCCTTCTAGAAGTGCCAACAATCGAAGAGATCACCACACCTTTAATTTTATTCAATTTAATTTGATTTTTGGTTTGAAAATGAGAGGGAGATTGGTGACAAAAACTACAGCCTAGAGAGTGCTTGGAGGCTTAAAAAAGTAACCAATAAATTGACGGTAACGTTGGGTTGTGGTAACAGAATAAAGGAAGAGAAAGAAAGGGATTTAGATCTAGTCTTTTCCTTTTCTTTCTCAACATATTCAAACCCTTACTTCAAAAATAACACACCTCTTCTACCCGTACTTATGGTCTTCCACTCCTTGTAGGCTAATGGGCCCACCTACATTTTCAAATTTGATCAGTAATCACGCATTTTAAATCCAATTCAAATGTACATTCATATTGTATATCAATATGTACATATATAAAATTTATATGCCTGTTATTTTTTATACTAATTCAAATAAATCAAATAAAAACTTTAAAATTAATAATTCATAAGTATTAATTAATTTATAACAATTATAATTAATTAAATCATGTGGTATTCAGAGTATTCAACATTGCGGTTGTGTGAATCTTTATTGTAAATTGGTCAAGGATTAATATCAAACAATTTGAATATTAACATTCAAAAGTCACTTTAGCTAGTGATGCAACAGATTGGCTGAATTTATCAATTACACAGTTTTAGTAAAATCTGCGTTTTCTACTTTTTAAGAGATTTTGTTAATGACGATTATTTACACCAGTTCTCTTAATCAAAACTATATCACATTAGGGCATATGGAATTTGCTATTGGTCAAAATTCCAATATTGTTCACATTCAACTTGTATAGTCTAAACAAAAAGTCGTTGGTTCAATTTTAACAATTATTATTAACCGAACTGCTCTAGCCGGAGACTTTGACTTTGAGTTGTCTATAGTTGACCGTGATGCTAATCACATATAACCGAGGGGTCAAATTCTCAATTGAATGGTGTTTCACTTCCGATGCTTCTACTCAGACCTAACTATAGTCGTTCAATGGATGTTATACCATAATTTAACAACAATCAAAGTTGAGTGTCTAAATTGATGCTCAACGGTATTCTTAAGTTTAGGGAATTGATGTAACAAACTAGGTTTTCCAACCATTCGTCATTGACAACCAATAGGCTTTTCAACCATCCCATCACCACCATGGCATTACAGTGGCACCTCGAATCTGCTTTTACGGCCAGCCTCGCGACTGTAAGCACCTAGCAAACCAACCCATCAAGGCCTTATACTACCTCTTTGGGACTTGTAGGGGTAAGAGTCTCTTGCTTGCCGCCAAACAGAAAGAGAGAACGCCCTATCACGTTAATCCAACAATGGAAACAGATTTGGGTTTTAGAAGAGGAGTTTATAGAATAATGTGGAGACTTAAAGGGATTAGAACCCCCTAACGTGAGTAGTTACACTTGGTATCAAAACCCCTTATCACATATTAGTGTCTATTTTCGAGGGCCTTTAACGGAGGGGTGATAATATTGGGTACCTTTTGATTTGTTTTAAGTTTATTTACATTCAATTACTCACATTCAATTATTACTTAGTTTATTCTACAACACTAATATTATTTAAGAACAATTCCATCAAATTTTTCTTAAGTTCATTATAAACATTTCATACGACACTTCTTATGTTTATTTTTACTTCAAAACTTAAGTTCATATTCAATTCTATCAAACAATACATCAAACATATTCAATTCATTTTATGACTCAATTTCATATCCATTTCACTAATTCACTCCATTTAACTTTTTTTTGAGCCAAATTCCTTTTTAAAATTCATTTTACTTAACTTAACCTAAGTTAAATTTTAATTTCTTGTCTAAATTTAAAATTTTCTTTTCTTTTCTATGCCATTTTCAAATTATAATTTTAAAAGCTTATTTTTATATATTTATCCCATCATACTTTTGACTTTAAAATCAAAACCTGTTTTTCCAAAATACAACTTTAATGGTAGCAACCAACACTTAGAAACTCGAAAATGACCGCCGATGACGCTGCGATCATCACAAGAATTATTTTCCAATGACTTAAGTGAGTTCAGTGCTTTCTATTCCTTTTAAATCCAATTTTAAAATATTTCTAACCAAAATGTTTTCAGAAAAATACTATTATTATCTTTCTAAAACCTTTGAAAAATAATTTCTAAAATCAACGTGTTTTGAATTCTCAAATTCTCGGCATTTAAAACCATTTCATTTACAAATCATATTTATAAAAGTACTTATACAATCCCATTACCTTTCCCTTTATGAATCACATTTATAATTCACATTATATAATCTCACTTCTTATGAACTACTGTTTCACAAATGTTGATTATTTTAATGATATTCAATATTCTATAATTCATATCTATAAATTCACTTTCTTATATATCTCATTTTACAAATTTTTATCTTTATTTAGATGATAATATAGAAAAACAAACAAAAAATGATAATAATCAAATATTAACATTCACTAACAACCAAACACACCATATATAACCATAATAGTTTCTAAAAAATTATTCCTTTATTTATAAAATACAGTTTTGGCAAAATTATTTCATTTACCAATTTCAAAACAATACTATGTCGGTTTACTTTGTTTAAGTGTTCAAAAACCTCTGTCGATATCATGGCATACTTAATACCGACCAGAATTCATAAGCCACTCAACCGATAAATCAACACAATATAAAACATTTTTATAATCACTTGCAAATAGGCTCTTATATATAGTACACTCAAAACTCAAAATAAGGCTTTCCATTACCTTATCTCTTAATGAGTTGCCCCACCAAATGTAATAAACTCAGAATAAATGTAACAACTTGTAACAACCCATAAATTTTAATAAATATTTTTAATTCTATTTATTTGAAACTTTGGTTTTAACTCATGTAAAAATTGGAATTTTGGAGTTTTCCAATGAATTTTTGGATTTAGTTTATAATTATTTTTCCAAATAAACTAAAGTTAAGATTTTCTGAAATTTTATATTTTAGTCAACTTCGGTCAAACTTTGACTTTCAATTGAAACTTTTTTAAATTTGAATTTTAAATTTCCAGTTTTTTCTTTGAGTCTGAAATTGATTCTGATATTCGTTCTGCCTTTTGTTTCGTCAAATTCTATTTTATACTTTTTAAATCTGATAAAATTCAACGTTTTACACGCAATTATTTTCAGTATTTTATTGTTTATTTTCTATTCTCTATTTTAATATTTATTTTCTATTTTGTTTGGGCTTGATTTTGAGTGGGTTATTGAGCTTGTTTTGAAGTGGGCTTTGCTATTGGGCTTTGAAATTCCTAATAGCCATTTGTTTGCCTTTTCAAGTTGAAAAGATGGCAATTCATTTTGCCAAGCTGATCGAAACACTTCTCTTCTCATCTCTCTTCTCATTTGCTTCTTGAACAAAATTTATCTCTCAGTAAGTTTCTTCCTTCGTTTTCTTTTTCATTTTTTTCTCTTTTGTTGCAAGCAAGCTCGGCCATCACCATGCCTCCTTATGCCGACCATCTCTCCACCATACCACCACCTATGATCGGCTTCCACCATCTCGTCACCATCTATACCTATGCTATGACCCATAGATCCAAACCCCATCACCAAATTGCCTCACAAACCCTAGCCGAGCACCACTAGGTCCACTTCCTTATCCCTTAGCCTCGGCCAACACCACAAATTCCTCTACTTTGCCTTGCCTTGCCGTAACCATTCCACCTCCAAGTCGTGACCAGATGATGCCTGATCACTGATCCAAGCCCAAGCACTAGGCCGAGCACATTAGCCTTAGGGCCGAACCTAAAAAAACCATCATGACCCTTAACTTTTTGCCTTCCTATTGACCTTTGCTTGCCACCACTTCATCTACCCTAGCCGTGCCTCATTTCTTGCCATGGCCGAGCATGCTTGTTTCAGAACCAAAATGGCCGAGCCAATTTTGATGATGGTCAAGCCTATTTTGGAAGTGGCCGAGCCCACTTGTTTTGGTTAAGCCATCTCCACTTCATTTTGTTTATATTATGCATTGTTTGATTCATTTTCTTTTGTGATTGAATGTATACTTATATATGTTTGTATTTGTTTGTTTGCTAGATTTGAATCTTGGCTCTACTTCCACTCAAATCTAGGTCGTGCTTTGTCGTACTTTTCGGAGTTTGGTTGTGTGCCTTTAATTCTCATCTCTAGGTTTAGAAGGTGAGTTTATCGCTCTCGACATTTGTACTTATATAATTGTGAAACAATGACGTGTGAATGTGTAGTAGTGATATGCTATGATGATATAAGTTCATTTATGCTATGACGATATAAGTTCATATATGCTATGATGATATAAGTTCATTTATGCTATGACGATATAAGTTCATATATGCTATGATGATATAAGTTCATATATATGCTTGTCACATGACTTTATATGATGTTATAACTTGATTATATGCATGTTACATCACCTGATATGATATGTTTATGTTATACTGTTCATTTTATTTTGTACTTCTCACACTGCAAGTTCACTGCTAGTATTGAATCACTATGTGTTGAAATGATACATACCCGAATGGACTTTAGAATAGGAAAAAATCATTAGAGCTGAAATGATAGGCTTAAGTGATTTTTATTTTATTTGACTTGGGATTGCGAGTTTGAAATGATAAAACCCGGAATTTTATAAATTATGGATTGAAATGATACATGTCTGTATCACTTGACCTAGGTTAGAAAATACTATATAGACCCATGGTTAATTTTTAAATAACAGTTTTATAAAAATTTATATAGTATTTTGAAAATTTAAGCATATGGAATTTTAACTTAAATTTAGAATAAATGAGTTAAATAATATATATATATAGTTTTAAATAAGTTAAGATTTTATAAGTAAACAAATGTATGTTAAAAAATAAAATTTTAAGATTTTATCTATGGTATAAATTTAACTCAATAATATAATATAGATTAATATGGAATTTAAATTTAACCTCATTGTGTTATATTTTATTTAAGAAATGGGATATGTTCTACATAATTAAATAAATTTTAAAAGTATGATAAAATTGAAATAGTGTATTTAAACATGTTATAGTAGTATTTGTAGCATTCCTAAAATGCTACATTATTTTAGTTATGTTTTTAAAAAGCTATGTTACTTTAGGTTATGTTTTAAAGGTGCTGCTATTTCTAAATTGTAATATTTTCCAAAGTGCTATTATATAAGGGTCACATTTTCAAAGTGTTACGGTTTCTAACTAATTTCATTTTTAAAGAGCTATAATAAGTGTATGGTTTTGAAAGTGTTAAAACTTTAGAAGATTGGGTATTATTTTGAAGATATAATAGCATTGAACTTAAATGGTTTAAATTTGTACATGTTTGATTCGAAAGTATAAACCATTTGAAATAAATAACCATGGGTTATAATAACGGTTGGTTGTAAAGAGACCAGGATCGGAAGTTTTCACACTCTCTGCCAACTCCGAAAACCACTTTAACAACTATGTACGCGGTGGAAATTCCAGAATGAAATAGGATGGTGGCGACGATCCTATATGAGGTATATACATGGACCCGACACCCATGAGTTGGCATAAGGTGGCTAAAACAGGAGCAATCGACGGGTTAATGAGGTAGCTCCTCTGGTCGGACACACTCCTTCGTATGCCATTCTATTACTTTGTGATTGATTTGGTGTGCACCTTTGATTTTTTTTGGGGTGTGGCTCGAGGTGGGCGGTAGCTGCGGTTATGCGTTACTACCGGTCCGGAAGTGCAATTGGTATATATACCCTGGCATTGCCTAGTTGTGCCATGTCACCTCCCTAGCGTGCTCTACTACGAGTTTGATTCGTGTCGTACCTATGAAGTATTTATGATAGCCTCCCGGTCTGGAGGTACGATGGTACTGTATAGACTATTGGCACTATAAAATGTGTTAAGGGGGATATGGGTAACGCCTTAACGCTATTTTTAAAATATATTATATTTTACTTTAGACATTATTATAATAGCGTATATTACTACATAGTAGATAGTTTAACGGATCCTTAAAGGATGGGCGGTCTCAAGCATCCTCTAAGTTACTTGTGCATTTCTATTACAGTTCACTTGAGTTGGTTTACATTATATAAGTATGTATGTACTGACCCGAGTGTTTTGCTTTGCGCTCGGGTCAGCCTGAGTATCACAGCTTTGGATTCACCTTTTGGAGCTAGGAATTCGCTGGAGATTATCTATCTATCTAGTTGTCCATCTATTTCTATTCAGTTATTTCTATTCGGCTTATGTATTAGTGGATATATGTGTATTGGGATATCTTATTGTATTTACTTTCAGATTATGGTATTTAGTACTTGTTTTAAGACTATGTTTGTAGTAGCTTCATGAACTACTATGGTTAATTTATTTCCGCTGCAAGTTATTCTGATATTTCCGTGTGTGTCATTGGTTCTATTTGCTCTAAATTATATTACAATCTATTGTTTTGAATTATTCAAGTCCGACATGTGTGGTTTTATAGTCGATTTGAATGGTCCAAAATAGTGGGTCGTTACGTTTGGTATCAGAGCTTTAATTTTAGGCAAACCTTAGTCTACGGAGCAAAAAATCATTAGAGATATGGTAGAAATACCCTAGAATGAGTGAAATCAATCTTAGAATCATTTCTTTGTGAAAGAAGGTATTTTAAAGTATAAAATGATTTTCAAAGGATTTTCAAAGATTATTTTGATATAAACTTTTCTTGTTTTGAAATCAAATTTTTCTTAACTTCTTTCCTTTCCTTATCCATCTTATTAGTAATTTCTTTGTTTAGGATATTCATTCTAGTTGAATCCTATCTTATCTTTTGTTCTCAACTACCTTTGTCCTAAAATTCATTCTTGATTTTTCAGGATGAATCAGAGGAATGCCAGAGGCAGGGGTCGTGGTGTTGCCCCAGTTCTTGAGCCGGTTGCACCTATTAGGTTCACTACTCTCTGTAAGAAATACACCGAGCTTGGTGATACCAAGTTTACCGGATCAGAGAGCATTATTAAGGATCAGTAGTGGTTTGAAAGGATTGTAGAAGATTTTATTCGGTCTTGAGATCATCAATGCTCAGAAGCGTCAATTGGCAGCTTGGCGGTTGAAGGGAGCAGCCTTGGAATGGTGGGAGTCTATTACAGCTCACACTATTGAGGCTGATATTTCTTGGGAGCAGTTTATGTATCATTTTGTGTTAGTTTTGAATTTGGTTCAATTTTCTCTTTTGAAATCTTTCTTATGTTTCGTTATCGTGCTTTAGGGATGCTTTTGTGGTAAAGTGGATGCTCGAAGCAGGGAAGTCTCAGCTTTATTAAGAGTTTATGGATCTTAAGCAGGGTGATATGTCATTTGCTGAGTATGAGCGGAAGTACAATGAGCTTTCCAAGTTTGGCCCTAATCTGATTGGCACTCCACTTAAGAAGAATAAGAAGTTCATAGCTGGTGCTCGCCTAGAGTATTATGATCATCTCATCTCTCATGTACATAGCCCTTTCACTGGTCTGATGGATATGGCCATTAGATATCAGAATCCTACTTCTAAGGATCGTCCTGTTGCTCCTGCCCCTTCATCTCAGCCTTTTTCTGTAACCCTAAGAAGAGAAATCCTAAATTTCATCAGTAGAAGAAGAATCGGAACAAGACACCAGGTTTGGGATCTTCTTCTCAGCGGCAGCCTATCAACCTATCTTCAGTCACTTGCTTCAAGTGTGATCAGAAGGGACACTATGCCAATAGTTGTCCTACTTCTGTTGGTGCTACTGTTCCTCCTCCCGCTCAGCTGAACAGGCATGATCTCTGTCATATTTTCTTGCAGCCTGGCTACTTCAGGAAGGATCGTCCCATTCAGCAGAAGGGCAAGCCCTCTGGTATCTTTGTTGTTACCTCTGCCTCTTCACCTGCTCCACCTGCTCCTGCTCCTAGTGATACCCAAGGTACTTTTCAGGGCACTTATTCTCTGTTTAATTTTCTTGTTCGTGTTCTATTTGATTCTGGAGCTTCCCATAGTTTTATTTTCGTGGATTTTTATGATAAGTTCGAGTATATTCTTTCTCCCGAGTATGCTCATGAACCTTTGTGTTTTAAAAATCCTATTGGTGGTCCTGCAAACCTTAGTAAGATTTGTAGAAGGGTGAAGCTCTTCTTTATCGTTTTTCTGGTGATTTCTATGTTTTGGGTTTCGATGCTTTTGATCTATTGCTTGGAGGTGGTTGGCTGAGGAATCATGAAGCCGTCATCTCTTGTAAAACCGAAACTGTTTCTCTTGTTGGTGATAAGGGTGATTCTTTGTGATTCAGTGCCGTTTGCCTTAGGATTTTGCTGGCAGTTTTATTTATTCTCTTGATTCTTCTCCTGATGATCTTGACTCGACTCATGTGGTCAGACTCTATTTTTATGTATTTGGTGAAGTCATTGCTTTACCTCCTAAGCGGGAAATTGATTTTCGTATTGATCTTATTTCTGGAGCTCGACCTGTAGTTCCTCCTCCCAAAAGAATGGCACCTCGCGAGAAGGTTGAGTTAGGGAAGCAAATTGAGGACTTGTTCTCCAAGACTCTGATCAGACCTAGCCATTCCGAATGGGGAGCAGCAGTGGTTTTCGTCACTAGGTCCGTTGGTTCTTGAGGAAGTATGTTGACTATAGGGAGCTGAACAAGCTCACTATGAGAAACAGATATCCTATGTCTCGTATCAATGATATGTTTGATCAGCTCCATGGACTACTGTTTTCTCTCAGCTTGACCTTGCCATAGGTTTTCACCAGCTCAGGGTTGCTGAGGAGAATATTCTCAAGATTGCTTTTCGTATTGAGAATGGTTTCTATGAATGTTTAGTCATGCCTTTTGGTTTGACTAATGATCCATCTTTCTTTGTTGCTTTGATGAATCGTATTTTTCGTGATGTGCTTAACAAGTTTGTTCTAGTCTTTATTGATGATAACCTTGTTTTCTCCAAGTTAAGGGAAGAGCATTAGTCGCATTTGAAATTTGTTCTGGAGACTCTTAGAAATCATCAGTTGAAGGCTAAATTCTTGAAATGCCATTTCTAGAAGGATGAAATCTGATTTCTCGGGCATATTGTTCCTAGTAATGGAGTTTCTATTGATCCAATCAAGACGTTGTGATCAATGGAAGTCTTTCTTCTCTTCACTTTCTGTAATTTGATCATTCTATCTTTTCCATGGTCCTTATTTCTCCCTATTCTGTTGCAGGATTGGGAAACTCCTAGGACTCCATCTGATACTCATAGTTTTCTGGGCCTTGCCTGTTATTATCGAAGATTCATTGGGAATTTTGCTCGGATTGCTGCACCTCTCACCGCTTTGACTCGTAAGAATGCTAAATTTATATGGAATGATAAGTGTGAAACTGCATTCAATGAGTTAAAGTGTAAGCTTACTTCCGCACCAGTTCTTACCGTCCCAAATGCAAATGAGGGATTAACGGCATAGACTGATGCTAGTCGTGAGGGTTTGGGAGCAGTTCTGATGCAAGATGGGAAGGTCATTGCTTATGCCAGTCGTCAGCTGAAGACCCATGATGGATTACCGAGGACTAGAAGGGGTAATGAGAGTATTTGGATTGTTGTGGATAAATTGACCAAGTCAGCTCATTTTATTCCGGTCAAGTCTACCCGTGCTGCTTCTAGTTTGTCTGAGATCTATATGAGGGAGAATGTTCGTCTTCATGGTTTTCCTGTTAGTATTGTTTATTATAGAGATTCCATCTTTACCAGTCAGTTTTGTAAAGCTTTTCAGGAATCTTTGGGTAGTCATCTGAATCTAAGCAGTACTTACCACTCGCAGACCGAGGTCAAACGGAAAGAGTGAATCAGATTCTGGAGGATCTTCTTCGTGCTTATGTTTTTGATTATGGAGGATCTTGGGAAGATCGTCTCCATCTTGTTGAATTCACCTATAACAACAGTTATTAGGTATAATCTCAACTCTTTTATTTTAATCTTATATTAATCTTTTATCTATCTCATTTCGTCTTTGAATTCAGGCTAGTATTGCAATGTTTACATTTGCTGCTCTTTACGGACGACCTTACAGATCTCCATTTTGCTGCATTGAATCCGGTAATCTTTGGTTCTTGGTCCTGATATGATCTTGGAAGCTTCTAAGAAGGTTAAGGAGATTAAGACGAAGATGAGGAGTGTTCAGGATAGGCAAAAGAAGTATGCTGATCGGAGGAGTTTGGAGTTTTCTGTTGGTGATCAGGTTTTCCTTAATGTCTCTCCCTTAAAAAATGGGATTCGATTTGGTCAAAGAGGGAAGCTTGCTTCTAGGTTTGTTGGTCCTTTCCGTATCTCAGAGAGGATTGGTTCTTTAGCTTATCGTTTGGAGTTGCCTGAGAAGTTTTCTGGAGTGCATAATGTATTCCATGTTTTGCATCTTCATCGATATCTGCATGAGCCATCTTTGATTGTCCAGCCTTCTGCTCTCGAGAGTTTAGATATTGAGCCTAATTTTACTGTCAAGAGGAATCCACTTCATATTGTCGATAGAGGTACGAAGCAGCTGAGAAAGAAATCTTTCAACCTGGTCAAAGTGCAGTGGAGTACTGATGATCAGGATTGTACCTGGGAGACGGAGGAGAGCATGCGTGCTTCGAATCTAGAATTGTTTGTTTCAGGTACTATTCTCTATTCCATCTTATCTTTCTTTGATTTTTATGTCTCGTTCCTTTTCGAGGACGAAAAGTTTTGAGTGGGGGATAGTGTAACAACCCATAAATTTTAATAAATATTTTTACTTCAATTTATTTGAAATTTTGGTTTTAAATCATTTAAAAATTGGAATTTTAGTTCCAATGAATTTTGGATTTTGTTTATAATTATTTTTCCAAATAAACTAAAATTAAGATTTTCTAAAAAATTATATTTTAGTCAACTTTGGTCAAACTTTGACTTTCAGTTGAATTTTTTTTAAATTTGAATTTTAAATTTCCAATCTTTTTCTTTGAGGCTGAATTTTATTCTGATATTCGTTCTGCTTTTCGTTTCGTCAAATTCTATTTTATACTTTTTAAATCTGATAAAATTCAGCGTTTTATACGCAATTGTTTTCAGTATTTTATTGTTTATTTTCTATTTTCTATTTTATTATTTATTTTCTATTTTTCTATTTTGTTTGGGCTTGATTTTGAGTGGGTTGTTGAGCTTGTTTTGAAGTGGGATTTGCTGTTGGGCTTTGAAATTCCTAATAGCCACTTGTTTGCCTTCTCAAGTTGAAAAGATGCCCATTCATTTTGCCAAGACATTCAAAACACATATCTTCTTGTAACGCCCCACCCCGAGACCCACCTTAGTAAAGAGAATTAACAAGTAATTCCGTCTACTAAAGCAGAGAATAGGGCTGGTTAAGGGCGACCATCTATAATTTTGTCTTAAACATCTATTGAATACGTCGATAAATGCAATATAACTTTTTTTCAACTCAAGTGGATCGACCTACCCAGTAAATGCTTAATCCAAAACTATAGGTGGTTAACGGATCTATCAGAACAAAATACAATAACTGAATGCAAATCACATCACAGAACAGTAACCAACATCATATATATACATATACACTGATACATATTTAGTACAATACAATATGAATACAATAAAGATGGTACTCGACCACACCATAAATATCGAATCAAATATAACTACATCAGAGTATGCGGAAGAACAAAACTACTCAAGAGAAAGAAGAGCTGATATCCAACATCAACTTCAAGCTAAGTCCAATAAATGATACCTGAAACAACTCGGTCTGACCCGAGTGATAAACACAAGGGTCAGGCAACTGAATCTTATCGTTAGAAAGGAAATACGATAAGGTATAAGGGGAAACATACATCAAGGGACCAATAATTGATAAGAATGACTAAGGTTGATATCAAGAACTGTCTATCTCTAAGATGGTATAATTCTACACTTACTTGGGTTAATACTAGTGGATTCATGCATATAAAGAAAACATCCAAATATGATACATGAATAAATAAACTTCTCAAAGTAGTAAATGAAACCCAAGTATAAAAACCATAAAATTGAAATCACCAAAATCCTCAAAAACTCATATTTCGCCTTATTCATCTCTATAAGGCTAAGTAAACACATCAAAATATGGTGAAATCAAAATTTTCTTAACTCATAAAATAAATCTCAGATTGGCCAATAATTACATGCTAAAGCATGTTGCACGTGCTAAAGTTCTCAGACTAGTGCTAGTAATATAGTTAGGTACCCACATGAATCTCTAAGGCGACCGAAGTCACACTTTCCCAGATTCTTAATTTCCCAGATTCTCAGATTCCCAGATTCTCAGATTCCCAGATTCTCAGATGACCCAAAGGTCATAGCACTAGTAATTCCCAGAATGTGTCAGAAACTCTCGGATAGTAACCCGAAAAGTGGTTACGTACGTCCCATACCGTACGTCCTCACTCAGCGGTTTTCTAGCCGCTAGTCGATGCCACACTAACAAATGCATCAAAATCTCAAAGAATTGCCTCATGTCATTGGCGTAAGGCATATAATATCTAACCTGTCTTATCTCATTGACAAGTGGAAAATTCCATAAAATTATAAATCTCAAAAAATCTCATATAAAACAATTGCCTCATATCATCGGCAATAGTGTTTTTCCCAAGATAGTCTCATGTCGTATATGCTTCCGAATACGAAATATTAGACTAAAGTTATTAGTCTAAAAGACTAATATAACACTCTATCCCAGACCACAAAGTGGTAAATCCCAAGGAGTAAATCAAAAAGATTTCTCAATGTCGTTTCGATAGTACAAGTCCGAATTTAACCGAAAAAGTAAATACTCAAGTCCCATACCTCACGGATTTACTAAATCTTTTAATTTGTTTCCTTATATGTCCGAAAAAGCATAAAAGTAATTAAAGTAAATAAAATTAATTATAATATATTTTACTAGAGAAAACGGGATTTTAAACCAATTTATAGAAATTTATCTAAAGGATTATGAGTGAAAACCCATCATTTAAAGAATTTTAATGATTTTTGAAAGCCTAGAAAATAAAGAATAATTGTTTAAAAACCTTTAAAAATGTATAAAAACATTTATTGCTCAACCCATGATTTTAGAAGATTTTATGCAATTTATTCGGATTTTTAAAACTCAGAAAAACATCAATTTGCAATTTAATCGGTAAAAACCGATATTCAAAATTTAAATCGTATTTAAAACCAATTTGAATTCAAGTCACATTCTAAATTTACTAGTCCATTGCTGGAAAAAAGAATCAAATGTTAGCATCAAATTTCGTAGTAAAATTCTTGCAAAAGCATGCAAATGAAATCATCAAAGTCGAACAAGTACATCAATTTTGGGGCAGTTCATAACAGGCCAACATTGAAAACATCAATTTTCCACCATGCAAACTTTGAAATTCTACAAAATAAAAAATACAAAAATTGTAGCCAACAGCCTCAGGTTTCCAAAACTTCATAAATTTTGATATTCCGATGAGTAACGAAGAAGTTATGATCAAAATACTACTAAGAAAGAAATTATTTGCGCTGCCTGTCAACACAGGCCAGCGATGAAAATGCCAATTTTCCACTATGTAGACTTCAAAATCAGTCAAAACCGAAAACATGAAAGTTGTGGGATATTTCACAAGGATTTCAGAACATCCAAGAAATCAAAATTCCGATAAGAAACACAAAAGTTACGGTGAAAACACTAACCAGCCACTAGAATATTCTGGGCTTAGTCCATCTCGGATTTTCATTTTTGACAGCAACTAAGAAGGTCCAAACGGACTCAGAACCCAATGAAATTTAAAATAAACAAACCCTAATCAGTCCTCTACAATCTGAAAAAAGATTGGCGTCAATCCGATACCGGACGAGCCAGATATGAGTAAAACAAGACAGGGCATTTTCAGCACCAATCAATATAGAACAGAGGTAAAATTCAACATATTTAACCAAATATTTCAAGCAAGAGATTATTTGCTGCTGAAATTTATTTGTTTACAGTTGCTATAAGCCTTAGCTTACCTATTAGCAGCAAAAAGATGATGATTTAGGCTTGAAGATGGAAGCTTTCAACTCGAATTTGCCTTTGCCGGACCTATGATTGTTGAAAATAGGCATGCAAGAGAAGATAAATTACAAAACAAGAATTACAATAAACAAATATGGATTTCTCCTCAAATTCAAGATAGAGAAGGATGGAGATTACCTTCTTGTTGAATTAGATCCAAATTTCTATTGATTTAGCAAAGAATTTTATTAATTATGGCTAGGGTTTGAGATGGCGGCCATTGTTTCTAATTTTTGAGCTTCTAGGGTTTCTTTTCTCAAATGAGCTGAAGGAGGAAGAAGTGTATGTACTTCTTTCCTGGCTCTAGAAGTTTCTCTAGTGTATATTGGGTTTGGGCTTAACCCAATGACCCATATTAATTTTACTTAGGCAAAAATTTGTTTAAGTTTATTTACACTTATACAATGCTTAAATCTTCATAACTCCTACATTTTTAATCCGTTTTTAATGATTTTGGATGCGTTGGATTCGTTATGTCATCTAGTTTTTAATAAAATTATCAAAACATAAGTTTTAACAAATTTGTTATTAAATTTCCATTTATTACTCAATTTATCCAATTTTCCCATAATTGCAAAATAAATTGCAAATTTAATGCAATTGGTTAAATAAAAAGATATTATGTACCCAAAACAAAACAAATATAGGTTTAGACATTATTAAATTATTTCTCACATTTTTAATCATAGTTATCATGATTAATTATTTTATTAACTCATTCTTATATTTATATTTAATTAATAAAATGACAATATTGGCAAACAAGCACAATATTGTACAAATTATCAATTTAATCAAATGTAGTCAATTAACTACATTCAAATTCATGAAATAAAGTAGAAACTTTATTTTACTCATGTCCATCATTTTTTCATACTCAAAGAAGATTATTTTTTTTTTCTTCTTATTCCCCACATTTTATTTTACAATAAAATGTATTATTGGTTTTAAAATTACCAATATGATTTCCCCAACCCAAACCAAATTCCATTAATTATTCCAAACCACTCCAACCATCGAAATGGAGTGATTAATTTATTTTGTTACAATTCATTAGCCCAAAAATTCAAATTCATTATGCATATGATGATTAAACAATTATTTAACAATTTTCTTTGTATTTAACAAAGAAAAGATGCAATTTGACAATAAATTACATTATCGCCAAATCGTACATGTTAATTGAATATAGTTGCATCTCTATATTCAAAATTCATGAAATAAAGGAACAAGTTTATCTCACACATATGTTTATTACTATTAATACAATGAAATCTTTCTACTTTTATTTTCCCTTTTATTTTACAATAAAAGGAGAATATTGGAATAAATTGCCAATATTCCTTTAATGCTCCTACTAAATTCCATCAATGATAATTTCCAACTCAAAGATCACAATTAAGTTGTTTACTTCATCTTTCCTTCATCTTAAATTTGCTTCAATCATTTACTTTGAAATAAACCTTATTTTATATTGTTCTCCCAAAATTTATTCATATTATATTGTTTATTCCAAATAAACAATATAATTCATCATTTTCTTCCAATAAATTCAATTAATTCCAATATTAAATTATAATCTTCATTATAATTTAATATTTACGGTACTCTCCAACCAGGGTTGTTACAGACTCCCCCTCTTATAAAAATTGCGTCCTCGCAATTCATAGAGGAAATCTGTATTCAACACAATTTATTCAATCGACAAAGGATAAAAGAGAAGCTCGAAACTCAAACTATTCATATTCTCAACATAGAGTGGTAGAGAGAAATAAGGAAAAACTTCCTTGGTTAATCCAATGGCCCATCAAATGCTTATATAGCGATTAGCAAACCATCGAATTTTCCAAGTAACTTGAAAGAATTTCGAAGATATCCCATCTTCGAAGAAAAAACTCAATAAGATGTTCAACAATTAATCAATCGAAAATGATTGATTTCACAAAACTCTACGAATAGAGTCGGGACCAAACTCACTTAAACCCAAACTCTAAGCAATAAAGAATATCATCAATAAGATTTTCTGCATAATAATGCGGAAAGAACATCCTCACAACAAGATAAACACGATAGACAAGATGAATAAATCACGGAATGACTTCTTGCAAGGCCACCAAAGTCGAACGACCGCGATAAGGCATGTCGTTGATATTAACTCAAGGATAGAATATACTCAAGAAATAAGGATATAAGCTCAAATTACTTTTCAATCCAAGATATTTAGAATTTTTAAATCCCAACATCTTTTAAATTTTAAATCTAGATTTTTAACATTTGAAAATTTTCAAACTCTTTACTATACTACTTTGTAAGTAATTTAAACTCAAATTAAAAGTCCAAATTTCTTCTCTTACTTCAAAATTAATTTCCAAAGAGATTTGTAAACCCATAATAATATCCCTCAAAATAAATTAAGGGTTTAAATTCTCTTTACTCTTTTTATTAAAACACTTAAATATTTTAAAAACAATCTTCAAATATTCTTGTAACTCTTCTCTTAAAATATCCAATGTATCTAATATAGATTTAAAAATCTCAAAATATACTTCCAATAAAGTATAACTTAAGAATATTCTCATATATTCTCATCTTTATAATTTCAAAATAAATATATAAATAAATAAATGGCATTGCCTCTCCATTGAATCTCTAATAAATTTAATATATAATCTCAAAATATTATTTTCAAAATCTCAATTTTTAAAACACAAACCATTGTGTCTGATTGCCTCATCATAGCATTTAGGAGATTCCTATCGATAACGTTGATCAAGCGTATCGACCAGAACTCTTAACTACTCGATGGATAACCCAACACTCTAAAATCATTTCTATGAAAGAATACTACTTATATAAATATATTCTCAAAACATTCTTTGATTTTTAAAATATCTCAAAACTCCAATTTCTCTTTTTAAAACTCATATATATATATAGCTTTAAAAAAAAATCAAACCAAAGAACATTAAGAGAATGCATCGAGATTTTCCCAGAATACTTGATTCTCAAAATCATCAAAAGGAGACAGAGTGTTCGTCAATCTTACAATATCACAAGCCGCTCCAAGAAAAAAAAACAGCAAGATATAAGATAAGCAAGATATTCTTCTCGAAGGAGAAGAAGCACACAATCCACGAATCGCTACTTCAAACGGAGTAATGCTAAAGGATAACAATGATTGACTGTCTGAAAAGTACACTCAAACAAAGTAGAATGATAAACTCAATCTAACTCGAATAATCTAGAAACTCTCCTCATTCCTTAGTGGATATCCCCGTGGAGGGATAACCGAAGAGCTAAGAGCTAGGAATAAGGTTACCTCAACACTCGATTTTTCGATTGGATGTCAAATCCAAATTGACTTACAAAACTCAACAAAGTCACCTTGATTGGAATTCGAGATATATCATCAACATCTCGATATTCAAGAGCGAATACAGAAACTTTGAAATCATCATTAACATTTCAAAGTGATAGAAATAATAACCCAATAAAATTAGGATGCCTAAATAAATACAGGATCCTATAACAACAAAAGGATTGAGCTTAACATCAAATAAGTTAGTCCATCTCAAATCAGATACATCTCAAGATTGTGAGTAACAAACAAATACTCGCAAAAGCAACATCAAGTAAAAATCTCAGAATGCCCACAATGAGCCAATCATTGTGGATCCTTTCAATAGGATTCACAACTCACAAATGAATGCAACAAGAATGCTCAAAGAAATCGATCAACTCCATCGATACGAACTCACTCGTATCGACAAAAAAAAGAAAAGAATAGAATAATCCCAAATAAGATTATTCATAAGATAAGATAACATCAAACTCAGTTATGAAATACTACGGAATACAATTTATATTCCTAGACATATTCCATCTCAACATATCCCAAAGCTCGAAAAAGAATCAAAGCACTATTCGAAAACAAGCTCAAATGAAGGACAATGATTCACTCGTATTGTACTTTGACGTATTGTGATATACGTACTGTTCTGTGTTTATTCTACTTTGTTCTGAACATAGCTCTGATACCAAGCTGTAACGCCCCACCCCGAGACCCACCTTAGTAAAGAGAATTAACAAGTAATTCTGTCTACTAAAGCAGAGAATAGGGCTGGTTAAGGGCGACCATCTATAATTTTGTCTTAAACATCTATTGAATACGTCGATAAATGCAATATAACTTTTTTTCAACTCAAGTGGATCGACCTACCCAGTAAATGCTTAATCCAAAACTATAGGTGGTTAACGGATCTATCAGAACAAAATACAATAACTGAATGCAAATCACATCACAGAACAGTAACCAACATCATATATATACATATACACTGATACATATTTAGTACAATACAATATGAATACAATAAAGATGGTACTCGACCACACCATAAATATCGAATCAAATATAACTACATCAGAGTATGCGGAAGAACAAAACTACTCAAGAGAAAGAAGAGCTGATATCCAACATCAACTTCAAGCTAAGTCCAATAAATGATACCTGAAACAACTCGGTCTGACCCGAGTGATAAACACAAGGGTCAGGCAACTGAATCTTATCGTTAGAAAGGAAATACGATAAGGTATAAGGGGAAACATACATCAAGGGACCAATAATTGATAAGAATGACTAAGGTTGATATCAAGAACTGTCTATCTCTAAGATGGTATAATTCTACACTTACTTGGGTTAATACTAGTGGATTCATGCATATAAAGAAAACATCCAAATATGATACATGAATAAATAAACTTCTCAAAGTAGTAAATGAAACCCAAGTATAAAAACCATAAAATTGAAATCACCAAAATCCTCAAAAACTCATATTTCGCCTTATTCATCTCTATAAGGCTAAGTAAACACATCAAAATATGGTGAAATCAAAATTTTCTTAACTCATAAAATAAATCTCAGATTGGCCAATAATTACATGCTAAAGCATGTTGCACGTGCTAAAGTTCTCAGACTAGTGCTAGTAATATAGTTAGGTACCCACATGAATCTCTAAGGCGACCGAAGTCACACTTTCCCAGATTCTTAATTTCCCAGATTCTCAGATTCCCAGATTCTCAGATTCCCAGATTCTCAGATTCCCAGATTCTCAGATGACCCAAAGGTCATAGCACTAGTAATTCCCAGAATGTGTCAGAAACTCTCGGATAGTAACCCGAAAAGTGGTTACGTACGTCCCATACCGTACGTCCTCACTCAGCGGTTTTCTAGCCGCTAGTCGATGCCACACTAACAAATGCATCAAAATCTCAAAGAATTGCCTCATGTCATTGGCGTAAGGCATATAATATCTAACCTGTCTTATCTCATTGACAAGTGGAAAATTCCATAAAATTATAAATCTCAAAAAATCTCATATAAAACAATTGCCTCATATCATCGGCAATAGTGTTTTTCCCAAGATAGTCTCATGTCGTATATGCTTCCGAATACGAAATATTAGACTAAAGTTATTAGTCTAAAAGACTAATATAACACTCTATCCCAGACCACAAAGTGGTAAATCCCAAGGAGTAAATCAAAAAGATTTCTCAATGTCGTTTCGATAGTACAAGTCCGAATTTAACCGAAAAAGTAAATACTCAAGTCCCATACCTCACGGATTTACTAAATCTTTTAATTTGTTTCCTTATATGTCCGAAAAAGCATAAAAGTAATTAAAGTAAATAAAATTAATTATAATATATTTTACTAGAGAAAACGGGATTTTAAACCAATTTATAGAAATTTATCTAAAGGATTATGAGTGAAAACCCATCATTTAAAGAATTTTAATGATTTTTGAAAGCCTAGAAAATAAAGAATAATTGTTTAAAAACCTTTAAAAATGTATAAAAACATTTATTGCTCAACCCATGATTTTAGAAGATTTTATGCAATTTATTCGGATTTTTAAAACTCAGAAAAACATCAATTTGCAATTTAATCGGTAAAAACCGATATTCAAAATTTAAATCGTATTTAAAACCAATTTGAATTCAAGTCACATTCTAAATTTACTAGTCCATTGCTGGAAAAAAGAATCAAATGTTAGCATCAAATTTCGTAGTAAAATTCTTGCAAAAGCATGCAAATGAAATCATCAAAGTCGAACAAGTACATCAATTTTGGGGCAGTTCATAACAGGCCAACATTGAAAACATCAATTTTCCACCATGCAAACTTTGAAATTCTACAAAATAAAAAATACAAAAATTGTAGCCAACAGCCTCAGGTTTCCAAAACTTCATAAATTTTGATATTCCGATGAGTAACGAAGAAGTTATGATCAAAATACTACTAAGAAAGAAATTATTTGCGCTGCCTGTCAACACAGGCCAGCGATGAAAATGCCAATTTTCCACTATGTAGACTTCAAAATCAGTCAAAACCGAAAACATGAAAGTTGTGGGATATTTCACAAGGATTTCAGAACATCCAAGAAATCAAAATTCCGATAAGAAACACAAAAGTTACGGTGAAAACACTAACCAGCCACTAGAATATTCTGGGCTTAGTCCCTCTCGGATTTTCATTTTTGACAGCAACTAAGAAGGTCCAAACGGACTCAGAACCCAATGAAATTTAAAATAAACAAACCCTAATCAGTCCTCTACAATCTGAAAAAAGATTGGCGTCAATCCGATACCGGACGAGCCAGATATGAGTAAAACAAGACAGGGCATTTTCAGCACCAATCAATATAGAACAGAGGTAAAATTCAACATATTTAACCAAATATTTCAAGCAAGAGATTATTTGCTGCTGAAATTTATTTGTTTACAGTTGCTATAAGCCTTAGATTACCTATTAGCAGCAAAAAGATGATGATTTAGGCTTGAAGATGGAAGCTTTCAACTCGAATTTGCCTTTGCCGGACCTATGATTGTTGAAAATAGGCATGCAAGAGAAGATAAATTACAAAACAAGAATTACAATAAACAAATATGGATTTCTCCTCAAATTCAAGATAGAGAAGGATGGAGATTACCTTCTTGTTGAATTAGATCCAAATTTCTATTGATTTAGCAAAGAATTTTATTAATTATGGCTAGGGTTTGAGATGGCGGCCATTGTTTCTAATTTTTGAGCTTCTAGGGTTTCTTTTCTCAAATGAGCTGAAGGAGGAAGAAGTGTATGTACTTCTTTCCTGGCTCTAGAAGTTTCTCTAGTGTATATTGGGTTTGGGCTTAACCCAATGACCCATATTAATTTTACTTAGGCAAAAATTTGTTTAAGTTTATTTACACTTATACAATGCTTAAATCTTCATAACTCCTACATTTTTAATCCGTTTTTAATGATTTTGGATGCGTTGGATTCGTTATGTCATCTAGTTTTTAATAAAATTATCAAAACATAAGTTTTAACAAATTTGTTATTAAATTTCCATTTATTACTCAATTTATCCAATTTTCCCATAATTGCAAAATAAATTGCAAATTTAATGCAATTGGTTAAATAAAAAGATATTATGTACCCAAAACAAAACAAATATAGGTTTAGACATTATTAAATTATTTCTCACATTTTTAATCATAGTTATCATGATTAATTATTTTATTAACTCATTCTTATATTTATATTTAATTAATAAAATGACAATATTGGCAAACAAGCACAATATTGTACAAATTATCAATTTAATCAAATGTAGTCAATTAACTACATTCAAATTCATGAAATAAAGTAGAAACTTTATTTTACTCATGTCCATCATTTTTTCATACTCAAAGAAGATTATTTTTTTTTTCTTCTTATTCCCCACATTTTATTTTACAATAAAATGTATTATTGGTTTTAAAATTACCAATATGATTTCCCCAACCCAAACCAAATTCCATTAATTATTCCAAACCACTCCAACCATCGAAATGGAGTGATTAATTTATTTTGTTACAATTCATTAGCCCAAAAATTCAAATTCATTATGCATATGATGATTAAACAATTATTTAACAATTTTCTTTGTATTTAACAAAGAAAAGATGCAATTTGACAATAAATTACATTATCGCCAAATCGTACATGTTAATTGAATATAGTTGCATCTCTATATTCAAAATTCATGAAATAAAGGAACAAGTTTATCTCACACATATGTTTATTACTATTAATACAATGAAATCTTTCTACTTTTATTTTCCCTTTTATTTTACAATAAAAGGAGAATATTGGAATAAATTGCCAATATTCCTTTAATGCTCCTACTAAATTCCATCAATGATAATTTCCAACTCAAAGATCACAATTAAGTTGTTTACTTCATCTTTCCTTCATCTTAAATTTGCTTCAATCATTTACTTTGAAATAAACCTTATTTTATATTGTTCTCCCAAAATTTATTCATATTATATTGTTTATTCCAAATAAACAATATAATTCATCATTTTCTTCCAATAAATTCAATTAATTCCAATATTAAATTATAATCTTCATTATAATTTAATATTTACGGTACTCTCCAACCAGGGTTGTTACACTTCTCATCTCTCTTCTCATTTGCTTCTTGAACAAAATTTATCTCTCAGTAAGTTTCTTCCTTCTTTTTCTTTTTTATTGTTTTTCTCTTTTGTTGCAAGCTGCTCGACCATCACGATGCTCCTCCTTATGCCGACCATCTCCCCACCATACCACCACCTATGATCGACCTCCACCATCTTATCACCATCTCTACCTTTTCCATGACCCTAGATCCAAACCCCATCATCAAATTGCCTCACAAACCCTAGCCGAGCACCACTAGGTCCACTTCCTCATGCCTTAGCCTCGGTCAACACCACAAATGCCTCCACTTTTCCTTGCCTTGTTGTGACCATTCCACCTCTAAGTCGTGAACAGATGATGCCTGATCACTGATCCAAGCCCAAGCACCAGGCCGAGCACATTAGCCTTAGGGCCGAACCTAAAAAAACCATCATGACCCTTAACTTTTTGCCTTCCTATTGACCTTTGCTTGCCACCACTTCATCTACCCTAGCCGTGCCTCATTTCTTGCCATGGCCAAGCATGCTTGCTTCAGAACCAAAGTGGCCAACCCAATTTTGATGATGGTCAAGCCTATTTTGAAATAGGCCGAGCCCACGTGTATTGGTTAAGCCATCTCCACTTCATTTTGTTCATATTTTGCATTGTTTAATTCATTTTCTCTTATGATTGAATGTATACATACATACATACATATATATATATATATATATATGTTTGTATTTGTTAGTTTGCAAGATTTGAATCTTGGCTCTACTTCCACTCAAATCTAGTTCGTGCTTTTCGTGTTTTCGAAGTTTGGTTGTGTGTCTTGAATTGTCATCTCTAGCTTTAGAAGGTGAGTTTATCACTCTCAACATTCATACTTATATAATTGTGAAACAATGACATGTCAATGTGTAGTAGTGATATGCCATGATGATATATGTTCATATATGCTATGATGATATAAGTTCATATATATGCTTGTCACATGACTTTATATGATGTTATAGCTTGATTATATACCTGTTACATCACCTGATATGATATGATATGATATGATATGATATATTGTTCATTTTATTTTCTGCTTCTCACATTGCAAGTTCCCTGTTAGTATAGAATCACTATGGGTTGAAATGATACATACCCGAACAGGCGTTAGAATAGGGAAAAGTCGTTATGAGCTGAAATGATAGGCTCAAGTGATTTTATTTATTTGACTTGGTATTGCGTGTTTGAAATGATAAAATCCGGAATTTCATAAATTACGGATTGAAATGATACATATCCGTATCACTTGACATAGGTTAGAAAATACTATACAGACCCATGATTAATTTTTAATAATAGGTTTATAAAAATTTATAAGTATTTTGAAAATTTAATCATATGGAATTTTAACTTATGTTTTGGAATAAATGAGATAAATAATATATAAATATTTAAACAGGTTAAGGTTATATAAGTAAATAAATGTTTGTTAAAAAATCAAAATTTTAAGATTTTATCTATGATATAAATTTAACTCAATAATTTTTAGATTATTGTGATATATTTTATTTATGAAAAGGGATATGTTTTGTATAATTAAATAAATTTTAAAACTATGATAAAATTGAAATAGTATGTTTAAACATGTTATAGTAGTATTTGTAGCATTTCTAAAATGATATGCTATTTTAGTTATGTTTTAAAGGTGCTTCTATTTCTAAATTGTAATATTTTCCAAAGTGCTATTATATAAGGGTCACATTTTCAAAGTTTTATGGCTTCTAACTTATTGCATTTTTAAAGTGCTATAATAAGTGTATGGTTTTGAAAGTTATAAAACTTTAGAAGAATGGATATTATTTTGAAGATATAATAGCATTGAACTTAAATGGTTAAATTTGTTTATGTTTGATTTGAAAGTATAAACCATTTGAAATAAATAACGATGGCTTATACTTACGATTGGTTGTTAAAGAGACCGGGATCAGAAGTTGTCGTACTCTCTGAAAACTTTGAAAACCACTTTAACAATTGTGTACGCATTGGAGATTCCAGAATGAAGTAGGACGGTCGCGACGATCCCATGTGAGGTATATACGTGGATCCGACTCTCATGGGTTGGCATAAGATGGTTAAAACAGGAGCAATCGACAAGCTAATAAGGTAGCTCCTCTTATATTATAATATTAATGAACTTTACAAAGAGAAACTGTTATATATGTCCATCAATTAGAGTACAACAATAAATCACAATCATTTGCCTGGATATTTATAATAACTTATCCTCACAAATGCTAATGATTTCAACAACAAAGTGGCAGAAATAAACATATACGTGAATACGACTTAAAGACCTCCAACTCGTCTCCTCAGGTCCAATGCATCTAAAGAAAATCTGTAATACGCTTGGTCAGATCCAAGCATTACAATAAAATAACATCCGAGTTAGTCTGAAAAATCGGCATGAGAAAAACACGCCCAACTGGATTCTAAAGTCATAAAAGCCCTTTGAAATCAAAAGTATCTCATAAGATCACGCCACACATAAACACTGACGGGTTTTTACCTTACGATAACCAAACCATTTCATATGAAATTCTCTGATATTATAATAGTGTCATAATAGTTATACAACAAAAACCATAAAAGCTCGTATTGGAGAACGGATTGTATACGATGACTGGGCTACTGTGGTATCGCTCGTCATGGTGCATCTCTAGATAAAATAACACTGAGGTCGAACCTATCGACCCATGCCAACTTAAAACCAGCCTACCCTTTACTGACTAGTACCGAATATGATTATCCCTCCATTGATGGACCCTAAAGCAAACATTTTAGAGATAATATCAACTCTAGACAGGGATGATCATACCCTACTTGGGAGCGACCTACTTAGCTCTACCGCATCTCCCATGTTCTAGTCATTCCCCGTTAATGAGGCTTGAGGCTATGTTTTACCTTTTATATAGCACTTCCCACTTGGAATGCTAACACTGCCCTCTAAGCAACAATGCAATGCTAGCATTCATCCATATAAGTTCACTCTGAGACTGAACAAAACGCTTGAGAAATCCATCTTCAAATTCTACCATCTTTAAGATGTCTTCACTTCTAAACGCTTTGAGTTGGATCGAAGTGGTTTTCGGATGACATATCCGATCTCGGTATCTTAAAAACAACATTCAATAGTTTTCGGTAAACTCAACCCCGGTTCTTTAGAAAATAAATAGTCAAAGATAAGAGCATAGATCACCTCCTAACTGTTAGTGGATGGATTTCCTTATCACTGTCCTAGGAGAATGAAACGAGATTTATGCGCATATTTCAGCATCATCGAAGATAACTGTTCCATATAACTCTTTTGATTCTCCTAAAGATTTCTAAATTTACGTCTGAATTCGATAGTCAGTTATTTAACTATCAAATAACAATCATTCAATCAAGGATTTAATCCCATAGGAAAAACCAACATTGGTTAAGAACATAAGAAATCACTAGCCTCTATTAATATATCTTTTCACTTATCAATTTCATTATGTGAATATTGTAGCAGAAGTATTTTACAAAGATATATATATATATATATATATATATATATATATCAATAAATCCTTATATTTCAATACTCGGAAAAATATTCATATACTTATCTCAACGGCTTGAGCATATTCACCAAACGCAGAGGAAGATTTCCTTTTCATACAATTCTAAATCATTTATAAACTATGTTACAAATTTACTAAACCATTTATAAATTATTTTATAATTCTCAAGAACTACGTTTAAAACTCCTTTATATATCCCAAAATTCATTTGCGATCCCTTTATAATTCTATAAAACCATCTATAAACTCCTTTTATAAATCTGTAAACCCATTTCTAAAATTATGTTATAAATATCTAACCATTTGCAAAACTCTTTTACCTTGTAAAATTTTCCTTTAATCCTTTAACACATTTGATAAAACTTCCCTTATAAATCTTAGGTCTGTTTTAAAACTCTATTTATAAATCTCAAACATTCATAAATAAATTCTAATCATTTACTTTAAAACAAAATTATATAATAATAAACAATATAGATAAATAGTAATTAACTTCAAAACCATATAAAATAAATGGTATAACAAATAGTAATTAACTTCAAAACATCTTAAAGATAGTACTTAATAATTTTAAAGCATTCTTAATAAAACAATAATAATTTATCTTAAACATTATTATAAATAATAATATTTCATTTCCAAAACTATATTGATCAATAATTATAATTAATTTCAAACCATATTATTTTAAATAATTAACTTTTCAAAACATGAAAATATCGATAAACAACTTTGAAACAATATTAATATAAATAAACAACTTTTAAACTTAAATATGTTTCCCTAATAAACATCCATAACTAAATTTCAACATAATCATTTCCATATCTATAAAACTATATTTGTAAATCTCTTTATATTTTATAACATATCGTTTAACTCTCTAAATCTATCCTCACTTTCAATTTCTAAAATAGAATCAACTGTTTTTCTAAAACATCATCCCACATATTATTGTAAATCCATAATTGTGATTTATTTTCCAATTAATCCAATGATAAAAGTTTCCCTTTATTTATAAACAGCGTTTATAAATCTATTATTTTATTAATAAAATACGAATTTGCAAATCCTTACTTTATTTGTAAAAAGCCACATTGATAAATTATCACATCTATAATTTCCACATTTACATATATTCACACACATCACTTTATTTAAACGATTAATAAATATTTATATCAAAATATTCCTATTTTCGTCTTTTAAAACCATATTCCTTTGTTTAAAATGCGGATTTATTTTTAAGATTTTAAAAATCTTTAACCATGGATCAAAATCTCTATTTAAAAGATTTTATAAAACTCTAAATTTATAATCTCTAAAAAATCATAATTTTTATTTTAAAATAAATTCTTCTTTAAATAATTCAAGAGTACTTATTAAAACATATATAATTGCCAAAATCACTTTGAAATCCTTTTTTAAATCAAATCATTAGTTACCATAAATAAAGCCCAATGCTACTAAAGCACTAAATAAACAAAATCATATATATGTCATCAAATATAGCATCCAACATATCATATATCAAACTATATGAAAAAATAAAATCAACAGTATGAGGAATCCTGTTAGATCCCTCCAACCTGTCCCCCTGCATCACATACAATATATAACCAAATAATATGAATCAACCGCTTCAAGGCAGGATTGCATACAAAGGGTCATCCGCTCTTACATGGAAATGTAACAGGGTCTCACCCGCTCCAGGGGTGGGAATATATCCAAACCAACAATATAAAATAGTAAATCATCCAAACGTTCAATCGGCAATTTTTATCAATTATATATCATATTAGTTAACCAAAAGGTGAGTTCAACTCACCTTGATTTTAGTAGTCGCCAAATCATTCCACATTAAATTAAAATTGAAAGGACATTCAATTTTTTTATCCAAATTTCTATGATCTCCAAATCTATCTAATCTAACTCCATAATGTAGTACTTGTCGATATGAATGTAACACAACTTTTCGCGTTCAAATCCGACCATGTATGAAAAAGTTATAAATTATAAACAATTAAAACCATTTAATTATAATTAAATTTTAATTAATTAAATTTTCAAATAAATAACCCTTTTCCTACTCTTTCTCGCTCGCTTCAGGTTGTGAATAGGAACCCAACATCGCCAAACTCGCATCGATCGTCACGCCTCCATTGCTGCATCGGAGCAGATCCAATGCCACCCATGCCACGACCGCCTCGCTCCGCACCTCTGACCGCAATCACAATGTGTGCGGTCACCAGAATCACCCCCATATCCAACCATAGGTCGCATCTATATAAGTTTTCAAAACCAATTAGTCATAAATTATCAAATAAATCAATGAATTTGAAATATAAGTTGTTTAACTTTTAAAATTAACTTTATAATATTTAAAATAAATTAAATATTTCAAATTTAAACGACTAAAGTTCTGGGTCATTGCATTCATCTCCCCTTAAAAGAATTTCGTCCCCGCAATTAGCAAGTAAAAAAATGCCTCAAATCCATTAACTTTTCAAAACCAATTAGTCATAAATTGTTGTCAAAATTTTCTAAGCCTTTAATTTCATTCATAATTACTAACTAATACCATTCCAAGTTACAACTCAAAATTGAGTTTAGTTATCAAAAATTTTCTTTTCAAAATTTTCTAACGCCTTAAATCTACAAAACAAATTCACCAGTGTCTCCTTTACGCGGCTCGATCGAAAAATTATAATATATACATATGTATATCATCTTCGAGGACGAGGCATCCCATAGGGAAAAATATAAAAATACGATATATAATTCGAGATGTTTACATTATTTTAATATTAGCAAGCATGTACAACCAATAAAATGCGAAAGCGAGCTCCAAATGCGAAGCATACGTCATCCATACTACTAATTACTTAACAACCAATGATGACCAGCATAGGTGAAGTAATGTCAATATATAACATGTACTAATACAATAACTATATGAAAATGTAACAAATATAACAAGAGAAATCATCAAACAAATAATATCCATCTAATTTATTTATCATCATATCAATTTGCATTTTTAAATGTCAGCATTACATTTATACGTTATAAATATACATCTCTTAAAGGGATCTGATTCCATCGGCTCTGATGCCAAGTGTAATAACTCGGGGTTTTGACCCTCGAAATTGACACTAATACATCCACGGTATTGCATACCAAGAAGTCGAATGCTGGAAAACCCAAATGTTAGGGAAAAAAAGGAAGAAAGGAGAAGAGAAGAAAAATACGTGGGATGAATAACTAATATGGGCAGCCAACCTGGCTCTAATACCACGTTGTAACAACCTACTTTTTCATGCAGTTTAAGTTGGAAATAAACCACACATATCCAACCTAAATTGAAGGAGGATAGTTAGGGGGAAAAGAAAGAAGAAAGAAGGAAGTAGAAAGTAGAGAGAAAGGAAACAACAAAATAGAATTTCACAGTGGAACGAATAATCTACTATATAGTAAAATCTTTCACAAAAATGAAGTGTAATATATGTATATACAGACATTAGTCAAAGTATTCTAACCTATTCAACCCGGACAGCTATAACAACCTGTCCTCATAATTGCTGATAAATATAACTAGAAATGCAGTGGAAAAATAACGATGTACGTGAATACATCTTTGGGCCTCCAGCTCGCCTTTTGAAGCTCTAAAGCATCCAAACTAAATATGTAATATGCTCAGTCTATCCCGATCATTATAATAAAATAACACCGGAGTCAATCTGGAAAAATCGGCGTGAGAAAACACACCCACTTGGATTTTAAATTTATAAAAAACCTTTGCAAATCAAAAGTATCTCGTAAGACCACGCCGTATATAAACGCGGATGGGTTTTCACCTTATGATAACCAAACCATTTTATATGAAAATCAAATGATACTGTAATAGTGTCAAAGATACAAGTCCTTATTAATCATAGCCGAAATTGTTACATTAATTAAATTCCAGCATAATAGGTATACAACTAAAACCGTAAAGGCACGTATTGGAGAATGAATTCCATATAATGATTGAGCTACTGGAGTACCGCCCGTCACGGTGCATCTATATATAAAATTACACCAAGGTCGAACCTATTGACCCCTGCCAAAACAGGACTAGCCTACCAGTTACTAGATAGTAGTAAATATGATCACCCCTTAGTTAATGGGCCCCAAAGCATATAAATGAGAGATAATATTGACTCTAGATAGGGATGATCATACTCTACTTGGGAGCTACCCACTTAGCCCTGCTGCATCACCCCTGTTTTAATCATTTCCGGTTATGAGGCTTGGGGCACATTTTACCTTTTATATAGCACTTTCCACATGGAATGCAAACACTGTCCTCCAAGCAACAATGCAATGCAAACATTCATCTATATAAGTTCGTTCTGGGACTAAACGAAATGCTTGATAACTCTATCTTCAGTTCCATCTTCTTTAAGATATCTTCACTTCGAAATGCTTTTGTTGGATCAATGTGGTTTTCAGATAACATATCTGATCTCGGTATCTTCGAAACAACATTCGATAATTTTCCATAAACACAACCCCGATTCTTTAGGAAATAAACAGTCAAAGATAAGCATAGAGATTACCTCCTAACCCTTAGTGGACGAATTTTCTTATCATTTGTCCTAGGTGAATGAAACAGAATTATACACATAGTACAACATCATCGGAGATGACTATGCCATATAATTCGCGTGTTTCTTCTAGATATTCCAAAGTTACATTTTGGTCCATATTTGATAGTCGGTTATTTAACTATCAACAAACACACATCGAAATCAGGAATTTATTTCAAAAGGGAAAATCAACATTGGTTAAGCACATAAGTAACCATACGCCTCCGTTTAATTAATCTTTTCATTAATTAAAATCAATTTGTAAATACTTGTATGAAAATACCTTTATAAAGATATACCCACAAATCCCCATGTTTCAATACAGAAAATATCCATATACTTATATCAACGTTGTAAGTATATTTACAAAACAAAGGAAGATTTCCTTTTTATGCAATACTAGAACCATTTATAAACTCCTTTATAATCCTCTAAAAATAATTTATAATCTCTTTTATAAGTCCCAAAACATTTACGAACTCTTTTTATACATTTCTAAAAATCATTAAAGACCCTTTATAAATCCATAAAACCATTTATAAAACTCCTTTTATAAATTTATAAACTCATTTCTTAGATTCATTTATAAATATCTAACCATTTAAAAAAATTATTTACCTTATGAATAATCTTCGTTTAAGCTTTAAACCATTTTATAAGACTTCCCTTATGAAAACAAAGTTCGTTTATAAAACTCTATTTATAAATCTCGAACATTTAAAAATAAATAAATAATAATCTTTACTTCAAACACTATTATATAATAATAGTTATTAATAATACCTTATAAATAAATAAATAATTATTAGTAACCTTAAAACATCTTAAAATAATAATTAAAAATTCCAAAACATTATTAAATAAACATAATATTAATCTTCACCATTATTATAGATAGTAATAATTTATTTCCAAAAACATTATAGATAAATCATTATTATAAATTTCAAACCATATTTATTTTTATAAAATAATTCAATTTTCAAAATTTTAAATTATAGATAAAAACTTTAAATCAACATTAAATGTAAATAAGCAGTCTTTAAAACAACATTAAATATAAATAAGTAATCTTTAAAACACTATTAGTTATAAATGAGTAACCTTTAAAACATTATTAATTATAGATAACCTTAAAACAATATTAAATATAAATAAATAACATTGAAAAGATAGTAAAAAGGATGGAATAAAATAGAAGTCAAATCCTTTAAAACAAAATATTGCCGAAACTCAATTTCGGATTAAAAATCATTTCTTATCTCAAAACTGTTGAATCATAGGTTTTGATTGCTGACAAGACACAACAATTCACGAATCTACGCCTACCATAACATCCACACTCATCGACTCAAAATATGGTTCGTATTGTTATATATTTTAAATAAGAGACATCAAATGTATCTTTAGAGTCAAAGTCCAGTTGTAGCTATGCTAAAATCTATCCTCAAGTAGTTCACAAATATACACATTCAAAACATTCTATTTAAATGAAGAATCGAGTTTTCAAAAAAAAATGCATGGAGCGAGGCTCGAACCCAGGTCACTAGTTTAAAAGGCAAGTGCTCTAACCAAATGAGCTATCGTGGCTTTTGTTTAATAACAGAATTCAGTCGACTGAATACACTCAGTCGGTTGATTGAATCTATGCACTTTTGAATGCACATGCATGTTTTTGAATTCAATCAATTGAAGCTTCTATACCAGTCAATTGAACCGTATATAACTGACATTTTCTGAAAAGACACTTCCCTTTTGAATAGCGTTCTTCCTTGCGAAGAGTTGCGTCCATAGCTATTCATTGAGAACTCTTCACCAATAGTTGCAACTCCTTATCTACTATATATATGCTTGTATTCTAATCATCAAATAACTTCAATTACTTTTCTCTCTTGCTCTAACTTGAATTATATTCTCCGAATCTATTGCTTTCTTGATTACATATATTTATTGCTTATGATCTCAGTTTCATATCTTGCAAGAAATTTGAAACTTCCTATTCTTCATATACACACAACCATATACATTGTACTTGATGATAAGATTATAGGAAGGGTATACTATAAGTGACAAATCCGTGTTATTAAAGGACATAAAAGGTCAAGACAATCTACTGTGTAATCAAGTCATGTTCGGTTGCTCAGGCGGTCAAGTCCTATTCTGTTGCTCAGGCGGTCAAGTCCTATTCAGCTGCTCAAGTGGTCAAGTCATGTTTTGTTGCTCAGGCAGTAAAGTCATATTCATTTGCTTAAGCGGTGTAATACCTGTTCCTTCGGGTTAAGTGAGGGCTGCTAGTTTTAATTCCATAAGGAATCTAGGACTGGACATAGAACATGAAGTTCGAACCAGTATAAAAATCCCTGGTGTCATTGTTTACTTTTTATACTCATATTCTGCATTAGCAGATAACTTAGTTTTTATCACACTACCATTGGATTTTCATTATTTACAACTGTTGGCCATTTCGATCCTATAGCGCAGTCACTTTCATTTTTTATCTCGATCACTTTCAAAAACCATTTCTAACTCAATGGAAATTTATAGGATTTTTAAAATACTAATTTGAGGCCAATAGTAATCCAAAGCCAAACCAATATTGATATTGATTTCTATCACTACTGGGTTTCAATCTTTGAACATAAACAATATCATAACAAACAGTGTTTATAAATCAGGTTTCATATCCAAAAATTCATATAACATGAATTTTATTGAAAATAGACCAACACTATTAAGGAATCCCATTGGATCCCTCTATACTATCCCCCAGCATCATAACTTATATCTTTAGTTATATAATATGGGTCTTCCTCTATTAGGCGGGCATGTATATAAAAGGTATCTGCTCTAGGGGAGGGAATAAATCTAAGCCAACTGATAAAAACAGTAAATCATCCAAACATACAATCGACAATTTTTATTAACTATATAACATTTCTGGTTAACCAAAAATGAGTTTTACTCACCAAAATTTCCGTTATCCCCAAGGCGTTGCGGTTTGGAACTGAATCGAACAACGTCGATTTTAGCCTAAATTTCAACTTCTCCATTTTGTCTAAACTATTTCCATTGCAAAGCTTACATCATCACGAGCATAATGCAAAAATACATGCCTCGATTGGACCTTGTACGAGAGAGTTATGCAATTTTTAAATAATCGATTTTTAAATTATAGTTATACCGAACTAATCATACAATCATATCTATAAATTTTCAATACTACCTTTTCCTCAAATAACAAATTCTCGCTTCCAGGCATGCTTCCTTTTTTATATACGACTGCGACTCCATCACACCGCCGTCGTGTTGCCACTCGTCGTCGCTACCCGGGCGCCGCCGCGCTTAGCCCCTTCTTCCTAATGCCGTAGGTCCCATCGCCTCCCATGCCCAAAAGCTCCACCATGAACCCATAAACGCCCCCATGTTCAACTCAAGACTACACCACCACCTAGAAACGACAGTGCACCAAACTACGCCAGAACGTGCCCTGGCCATCCTCCACTAGTTTCCTTCAGTTGCCATCGCCCAATGACAATCCAAATTGCTGGAATTCATGAAAATAGATTTCATGTTCATCATTGAACTGTGGCCACCACATGACGATTGACGACAATCCAACCATTGAATGAGTTGAGCTTGACGTTACGAATAACTTATAGTTGATGATTTTCCCTAATAATGCACGGATTGGTCTCGATCGACATGGATTGTCGGATGAGGCTAAAGTTGTTTAAATTTGAATTTAAAATTTTGCAAACGCTTCTCTTATGATGTTGTGAACTATATAGAGGGAGAGGTATGGTTTGAATAGTTCGAGGCATGGGCCAGATGTAGGGGGGTTATGGGTAGGGTATGTTGTAAATATATGTATTATTATACTCAAAATACATAGCTTGATGCACTCAAAAATCTCGAACCCCAATGGGTAGGGTATGTTGTAAATATATCTAGCGTCCTATATGTAATACACTTATTCCAAACACAATGGAACTAGTCTCGAGACTTAATTCGATCATATACAAAAGACAACTTTTCAAACCCAGTTATATTATATAAATTCCTGAAATTTATGCTAAGCGTTTTCAAACTCGCACGACCAAAAGATATGTCCAATTGCCAAGAAATTCGTTAACATACAAAAATTCTTTATTACAGATCTCATGAAACTGGTTTCGTCAAAATCCAAGGCAGTGCCTTGGAAGGCTATTTTCATCCGTTAATTAAAACTAATTATTATTAAAACTAATTTGCTCATTTTTATTCAAATTTAAAAGTTTACAATCTTCGTTCTTATTCAAATAGAATTTAAATCAACTTTTAGAAATTATTCTTATTCACATTAAGTTCAAGAATCAATTACTTAAAAAATTCCAAATATCCACTTAAACAATTCAATGATTAAATAAATCGCTGAATTTGAAATATAAGTTGTTTAACTTATAAAATTAACTTTTCAATATTTAAAATCAGTCAAATAGTCCAAATTTAATTGAGTGAAATTCTAGGTCGTTCCATTCTTCTCCCCTTAAAAGAATTTCGTCCCTGAAATTAGTAAGTATGAAAAGTGCCCCAAATCCATTAAATTTTCAAAACAATTAGTTAAAACTTGTTATCACAATTTTCTATGTCTTTAATTTCATTCATAGTTACTAACTAACACCATTCCAAGTTACAACTCAAAATCAAGTTTTAGTTATCGAAAATTTTCTTTTCAAAATTCTCAAAATTTTTCTAATGTCTTAAATTTATGAAAAATTTTGTCAGCGTGCCTTTTGTGTGGCTCGATCGAAAAACTTTTAAGATATATATAATCACAAATGTACATCTCATCTTTGAGGATGAGGCATCATGTGAGAAAAACATAAAAATACGATATGTAATCCGAGATGTGTTCTTTATTTTAGTATTAGCAAGCATATACAAGCAATAAAATGATAAAGTGAGCTCCAAATGCGAAGCATACACCATCCACACCTGCTAATCACTTAACAACCAATGACGACCAGTATAGGGGAAGTAATGTTAATATACAACATGTACTAATATAGTAACTATATATAAATGTAACAAGAGAAACCATCAAACAAATAATATCCGCCCAATTTATTTATCATCGTATCAATTTGCATTTTTAAATGTCAACATTATGTTTGTACACTTTTACTTCTTATTAACATTCAATTGATTCGTTTTTAGTTTGTTTACATTTAGTTACTCATATTCAATTATTACTTACATATTTCTTCAATACTAATAATATTTAAGAAAAATTCCATCAAATTTTTACTCAAGTTCATTATAAACATTTTATACAACACTTCTTATGATTATTTTCACTTCAAAACTTAAGTTCATATTCAATTGTATCAAACAACTTTGTAAACGTATTTAATTCATTTTATAACTTAAGTTTATATCCATTTCACTAATTCACTCCATTTAACATTTTTTGAGTCAAATTCCTTTTTGAAATTCATTTTATTTACCTTAACTTAAGTTAAATTTTAATTTCATATCTAAATTTGAAATGTTCTTATCTTACCTGTACCATTTTCAAATTATAAGTTTGAAAACTTATTTTTATGTGTTTATTCCATCATATTTTGAATTTTAAAATCAAAGCCTGTTTTACCAAAAAACAACTTAAATGGTAGTAATCCATTGCTTAGAAACTCGAAAATGAATGTTGATAATGTTGCAGTCGTCACCAGGATTATTTTTCAGTGGCTGAAGTGAGTTCAATGCTTTCTATTTCTTTAAATCCCATTTCAAAATATTTCCAACCAAAATATTTCAAAAAAATACTATTACTATCTTTCCAAAACCTTTAAAAAATAATTTCCAAAATCAACGTGCTTTAAATTCTCAGCTTTTAAATCCTTTTCATGTACAAATCATATTTATAAAATTACTTATATAATCTCATTTCCTTTCCCTTTATAAGTCACGTTTATAATTCACATTTATATAATCTCACTTCTTATGAACTACCATTTCACAAATGTTGATTATTTTATTTATAATCAATATTCATAACTATAAATTCACTTTCTTATATAACTCGTTTACAAATGTTTATCGTCGTTTAGATTATAGTAATCACAACTTTTATTAGAAGAACAAACAACAAATGATAATAATCAAATATTATCATTCACTAACAAACAAACACACCATACATAATTATTATAATTTTTGAATAATTATTTTTGGATATAAAATACAATTTTTCATAAAATTATTTCATTTACCAATTTCAAAACAATATTGTGTCGGTTTGCCTTGTTTAAGTATGTAGAAACCCCTATCAATGTCATGGTATCCCACATGCCGACCATAATTCATAAGCCATTCGACAGATAAATCAACACAATATAAAACATTTTATAATCACTAACAATTACGCTCTCTTATATATAGTACACTCAAAACATAGAATGACACATTCCATTACCTTATCCCTTAATGAGTTACCCCACCAAAGTAGAGTTACTTACTTAACCTGGCTCTAATACCAAGTGTAACAACTCGGGATTTTTGGCCCTTAAAATCGACACTAATACGTCCATGGTTTTTCATGCCTAGCAATCAAATGCAGGAAACTCCGATTATTAGGGAAAAGAAGGAAGAAGGGAGAAGAGAGGAAGATAAAAATACGTGGGATTAATAATTTTTATGGGCCCTGAACTACTTGACTGCCCGGTTAAATAATTATTATAGGGCCTGGATTATGAATGCCAACATAGAACCAGCCTATCCTTTTCTAGATAGTACCGAATAAGATCACCCATCAGTTAATGGGCCCTAAAGCATGCAATTTATTTATAAGGTTTATTATTAATAACTATTATTACATAATTGTGAGATATCGTTGCATTACTCTGATGTAACATATATGCATATATACACAACATATAACATTCCTACATCCTCTTCTTTATTTTCTTTACATTCTCATGTCAAAACCCTCTTCTTATCTTTAGTATTTCAATGGATTCCATCTACAAATTCATAAGAGAAAAGATAGAGAAAATTGTGTAAAAATATAACTAAACTCCTCCATTTCACTTCCAAATCCATTCTCTATTAAAAAAATCCTATATCCACCAAAGATCACCAAGGCCAAGCCTTGTTATAGCCATGGCCGAGCCCAAACACATGCATGGCCAAGCCCATTTAGTCTTCCAGGGGTCCACATCTTCACTTTGTTGAGATAGGATCAAGTTTAGTTTGATTGTGAAAGTTTGGCGAGTAAAGTTCATGTTTTTAAAACTCAAGTTACTAACTATTTAAAGTTGTAAAATTTATGAGCTAAAATGTTGCTTAAATATGTAGTAACGTTATATGTGTGTACATATGCATATAATGTTATAATGTATGCTATAATGTTATAATGTGGTCTTGTGATTGAATGTTGTATTTGTTGTATGGGGTTCATGACATGAAATTAGCGATTCCCTAACCAAAAGTGACGTAGAAATCCGCTTTTTGTTGAATGTTTAATTTTTATTTAACGCGAAATATTCTCAAGTTTGAAACTTTGATTTGGTTTTCAAAAGTTTATTTTCATATTCCAAAGAGGATAAGAGTTCAAAAGGGAAGTTTCAAAAGTTAGAAAGAAAATTTCAAGTTTTTGGAAATTAAGGGTCCGAATAGCGATAGTCGCTAAACACATAGTTTAGAAAGTCTAACTATTTTTAGAAACTTGTTTTCACTTAGAAATCTTTTTGGAAATGTCTTATAACTTTACTTTAGTAATTAGAGAACAATTATGTAATTATAGGTTTAATGATTATCTAACTAATTAATAAAGGTAATTAGTTCTTAATCATTTGTTAACAATGATTTTTAAACTTAAATGTTAATCTAATCGTGATTTGTTACCTAATTAAAGTTAATTATTGCTTAATTACTAGTTAATGATTAATTATAAATCAATTAATTAGTTAATATAATTATTAATTAATTATTATCTTAAAAATAGGTTTTATTTAAATTAATGTTTGATTAAAGTTAATCAGTGAAACGACCCGACTTTCTTACCACAGAAAGTCGCATCATTTTTAAGAAAGAAAGGGATAGAAAGAGAAAAGAAAGAAGAGAAGAAAGAAACAACATCAGAATCTAAACAGGGGAACGAATAAATTATATTTATAACATAAACATTACATAGTTACAATCATTATCAGAGTTACACAGATATACATCACATACTAGACAGTTATAAACACCTGTTTAGTTATACAACTCTATACAGTACAAGAAGCAACTCAGAGAAAACTACATAGCGGAATAATATATATATATATATATATATATATATATATATATATATCTACACGCAAAAGCCTCCTGCTCCATTGCTTCTCCATAATTCGTCAAAGCTAACCTGAATCCTAACCTGAATCCCTTGGCTACTCGTAAAAATTTGAGTACCCAAGAGTTTAAGAAAAACAGAATAAACTCTGGGTATGGCATGGGTCTGGTGTGAGTAACAGTTTAAAGTTGCTTAACTTTTAAAAACCTTTTAAAAAGAAAGGTATCACGTAAGACTTCCCACTCATAAACATGGAAAAGTTTTTACCTTACGCTAACCAAAACATTTGATAGGAAATCCGATAATATTATAATAGCGTCTAGGGTTTTCAAATAAATATGAAATAGCCAAAATTGTTACATGATTAAATTCCAGCTACTAGCAGCAAAGTGGGTAATACAATCAAAACCATTGGCACTTATTAGATTTTGGATTCCATACAATGGCAGGGCTACTGGGGTACCGCCCGTCACAGTACGTGGCCTAGATCACCGTATCGAGGAGTACGCCCGCTCCCCTGCAACACAAGGCCGGATCCATTCCTTATTGAACAGTTTCGAAAAAGATAACCCCGACGGTTGGAGCTCAAAAACCGTCCACACAGCCGAAATAAAAAGGGACCTCTAGACAGGGGTAAATCTCACTCTCAAGTGGGGGCTACCCACGAAGCCTTGCTGCACCTTCCCTGTTTTAGCCATTCCCGGTTGATGAGGCTTGCGGCTACGATTACCTTTATAGGACATATCATCTTAGAATGCTTGTCGTCCACCTGACGATGTTCTGAAAGCATTCAATCCATACAAGTTCGTTCCGGGTAAGAACGAAACCGAAGGCATTATCTCGTTACACTCATTTTGGAATCACCCTCAGAGTTAACGACGATAACCCTTGCACTCTGAATCTCCATCTCGAACCTATAAGTACTATGCCGTCAACTCATTACGGAATCACCCACAGAGTTATACTGACGTATAGTCCTTACACCTCGAGTCTTCACAAAGCTTCACTTTGATTCACGACCTAACGTTATTTGGAATCGATGTGGTTTTCGAATCTCCAAATATGGAAACCCGATCCCGATCTCATCGAAATCCAAAACGTGTCTTTTAGGTCCAAGTTGTTTTAAAGTTTTAAAACAATTCAATTATCAATATACACATAGATAGATAACTCACAGATCAATAATTGATAATCAACATTATCAAATAACAGGTAATCCACATTATCAATATCAAAATAGATAATCCATATATCACCATCACAATAGATAATCTAAGTTATCATCACAATGCAACCAAGAATTCATACTACACAATAATACTTATCTCATTACTGAGATCACAAAGCATCCAAGACAATCAATGTCATCCATTCATACATAAGCAAAGATTTATTTCATCCCAATATAATTAATTAAAATGAATTAAATTAACTATCTCTATCTCTAATTAGTTTAAAATGATTTAAATTAATTGCTTCATCTTTAATTAATTTAAAATAAATTAAATTAATTACTTCACCAATATAAATCTTGCTTTCTCAATCATTTAATTGTTTACAATCAATTAATCATTCATTATTAATTACCTTAATTAATCACCTTTGATTAATTACCCTTAATTACATTCACGTAATTATCCTTAATTAATTTCATGAATTAATTATTCTCAAATAAACAGTAATTAACCTTTAATTACTTTAACTAATTAATTAACTATAATCAGTACATTAATCCTTAATTAAGTACATTAATTAATTACCTTTAATTGCTTATTATTGATTAATTAATCTTAATTAATCAACTTTTAATTACATCATTAATTATAATAATTAATGATCCTTAATTATATTTAAATAAATTATCTACCTAAATTAATTACCTTGAGTAATTAACTCATAATTATTAATCATTCCAGATTAATTACATTCAATAATTAACTATCTTAACTACTTATTAAACCAAATTAATTATCCTTTAATCAATTACTTAATTAATCCCTTGATTAATTATTAAGTAATTTAAATCCAAATTACTTCATTCTTAAACATCTTCAATTAATTACAATCTGTAATTATTAATCAATTACTTCACCAAGTAATTTCCCAAATAATTATCTTTAAAACCCAAGTGTTTAAAATTAATTAAAATTAATTAATTAAATTAAACAATCACATTTAAACTAAATTAATTACATTAAGTAATTAATTTCTTAACTACTTCATCAAGTAATTATTCTCTACAATTCACAATTGATTATTATTAAATTAATTAATCTAATTAATTATAAAAATTAATCACATTAATTAATTATTTAAATAATCTTTGTTAATGACCTTTATTAACCCTTCTCTAATTATTCTTATTAAGTAATTAACTAATTTAATTATCTTTGATCATCCATTAATTAAAATCTAATTATTTAATTAATTAACCTTGATTTAAAACTTAATTTCTTAATTAATAATTCTTTAATCATCAAATAATCTAATTAATGATCTTAACTATAAATTGATTAACAATTAATCAATATTTATTAATTTCAGATTATTAATTAATTAAATTAATTAACTATTCCTTAATTACTCCATTTATTAAATTAATTTCAAAACATTAAGTCTTATTTAAGTTAAGATAAGACATTTCTAAATTTTGTTTAAAAAAAACAAATTTTATTTGAAAACAAATTGCTTTTGAAATTACTTTCAAATTTCATTTTAATTTTAAGATCCAAAATGAAAACAAACTAACTTTAACAAAGTTTAAAAACACAAACCAAAAACTTTAATTTCACAAGTTAAAGAAATATTTATTTATAAAGAAGCTTAAAAGAATTTAAAACCAAATTCATTTAAAATTACACTTAAACATTCAAGTTGTTTAAAACATTTTATTTTAAAAAATTCCTTTAATTACAACACTGGAATACATATTAAATGTTGGTTCCAGATTTAGACTAAATTTTTAAAACTTACAATTAAATATTCAAACTGCTTAACCATTTTAAAGTAGCTAAAAAATTCAAGTTAAACCTTATTTATTTTTATTTTTAAACTAAGATTTAAACTTAAACTTGAATTCCAGATTTTAAAACCTGGTTTAAACTTATTTAAAACTTTGCTTTACGTTTACTTCTGTTTTAAATTCTATTTTAAAATTAAAAAAAACAGAACAAACAGGTTCCTGTTAAATCCTGTAATCAAATATAACCCGAGTCACCATTCCAATTGCTTCGAGTCCAAACACACTTTACTCTGAGCAACCCACCTACCCACTTCGAGTCAAGCATCAACCGACTCGAGAACAAACCAAAAACTAAACCACCAGAACAACAGTGCACCGTGCACATGCACGGTGCCGTTGACCATCTCTGGCCAACTCCGATGGCCTTCACACAACGACCAACACTCAATCGCCACGCCAGAATCCTCAGATCAAACTCGAAGTCTCGAAATCGAGTTCGAGACTTAAACCCCCAAACCTGGAATCATAGGAACCACCACCCATACCAAACCTGGCAACGCCCTGATCACAAAGCTCCGAACATCAAAAGATCTGCTACTCCGACCACGCCTTCGCTTATGACCAACCTTCCATCTCCCAAAATCTAGAGGCACTCGATCCACTGTAGTAACAGAGATTGATCGAACTACCTATCCTAGATAAACTAGGGATACAGAAAAGATCTTGGCACCGCTGCGTCCTCGATGAAAAGCATCAACATCTAGTATTTTTCCTATCAACTACGATCAATCCTCCATCATTACCCAAAGCCCCGACCTCTCCGAACACTTGGATCACCAGAAAATCCTAGATTTCTATTTCCAGTTCAAACAAGAACTGTACACTCATTTCCAACTTAAAAATCTTTATTTTAGTTTTAAAATTCATGTTTTAAAGTGTTGTTTTAGATCCTAACCCTGAAACAATAAATTGTGATATTCAAATTTTCACTTATTTTAAAATTTGATCAGTAAATTGGGTTCCTAGAGAAAGTACAAGTTATTTAAACTTAAGTAGATTTCTAAACTAAAGTTTTTGTTTAAACAAGCAGGTTTGATTTTAATCTTAAGTTTAAATAGTGATTAAATTAAAAGATTTTGATTTTTAAATCAAAACTTTGAACCTATGAACTATAAAACAGAGAAGACCCAGGTAACACAAGCACGCATACCATACATTCAGAGATACAACAGTATAAATACACAAACATACATATGAATGTACTCAATACAATATTTAACACAAAGATTAGCATGCAACCATTATTCATACTTAAGTTTAGAAGAGAATGTGATGTTACTCATAGTTTTAAAAGGGTAGCAGTGCCTCATTGAAATGCCCTTTTTTTGAATTTGCAGATTGAAAAAAAACTTGGTTGCTTTGTTTGATTTAAAAACTGCTGCTTGCTTTTGAAACTCTGCTTTTGAACAGGCCTTACTTTGAAGAGGTGCAGGCTTTATAAAAATGCAGGTGTGCTTTTTTGCTTTCAGGTGGCATGCAGAGCCAAATACCATATTGCAGAAATAAGAATGCAGATTTGAAATTTGCAGGTGCATGCATACATCATTTTTTCCTAGATTTTATAAAATACAAATTTCCTTTTTGAAGAAGATTACTGACATTAGAAAATGGGGAGTTTTGATTTTGAATATGCAGGTTTGCTTTGGATTTGTACAGGTATTTGAAGGGCTTTGATATGAGGAGTTTTTGATCTATAATTGTAAATCATCATTTTGGTTTGAACATTTAATCTTGAATCTGAAAATGGGTTTCAGATTTGAGGAATAACAAGTTGAAGATTCTTTGATTAAGAAATGAGAAAAAGAACAAGAGTGAAAAATGTTCACTTATATAAGTAAATTTTCAGATTTTATTAAATAAAAGAAAATTAAAACAAAATGTAACACATGTAAAAAAATTCAACATTTGTCAATTTGGTATGTTAATCTTTTAACATTTGGTTATAAGAGGCTTAATATTAATACACTTGTCTTTTTAAAGTAGTTTATATTTTAATTTACAAGTTAATATGTAAATGTGCTTATAAATTTGTTAGTTAATATTAAATATGTATATAAATTTATAAAAGAAATAAAAACACATTATGCTTGTAAATAAAGCCTATGTATATAAAAATAAAATAATTAAAAAGAGATCTATGCATTGGATTTTAAATTCAAATTAAGTTCAAAATCTTATATTTAAAAATCAAGTTATGAATACAAATTAAATTTTGAAATAACAATTGCTATTTTTACTCAAAACCTATTTATAAAGACAATACACTATTGATATTGTTTTTAGAAATATCTCATTATTAAATTTAAAATAATTATAAAAGAAATTATTTCTTTATAAGTAAATTACTTATTTAATTAAGCTATTAAACTTTTTGTTAATTCATTTTAAATTTAAAACTCAAGCCAAATTATCTTAAACATTTAAACATTTTTCTTAACAATTTAAAATAATATACTTATTTATTAAATAGCTATGAAAACTTAGTATAAATTTAAATCAAAATTTCCAAATTACAACAAATATTAGAATTTGAAAATATGTTTTATTTATTAAATTTAAAACAAAGCTAATCTATTTACAATATAAACCATATGTTTATATTATAAATAGAAACCAATTTATTATTTTAAAAGATAAAATAACCAGTTAAATAATTATTGAAGAAGATTATTCAATCTATTTGAATTATTATTAACAAAATATCAATATCAATTTAATTTTTAATACAGATTATTAAATTAATATTGTTAAAAATTCCGGGATATTACAATCCTTCCCCCTTAAAATAATTTCGTCCCTGAAATTTAAAACAAAGTTAATATAATAATCTCATTAAAGATTTAATTTTAAAACACAAGAATATATCAAACATATACTAACAACCACAACAACACATTCAACCAATCAAACAAATCTAATTATCCAGACAAAATTCTGGATAGAATTTCATCGAGTTTCCCCAAGTATATATATATTCTGGGATACTCGCTCCAGAGAATCCAAACAATCAATAATATGAAGCTACAAAGCTCCTATTTAACTATATCTATAACACTAGACAAGATACCAGACTATAAACGAGTCTGACTCAAAACTCCAAAACTGCTGGTTTCACAACCAGAGATAGATCATACACGTACTCCCTTAGAGATACGTGAAACTCATCGAATCCCAGTTATCCAAACTGGCAATTCAATCCTGTAGATCAATCACTTATTCTCCAAGAATACAGAAAAGATCCAAAACACTTCAGAGCTAACTTCTCAGACTTACCCTAACTCCTTTTCGATCGGAGAAAACTTATCCAAGATCAAATCTCCGACTTCAAAATCCAAATTCCATCGTCTTTTATCCACAAAACTCTTCAGACGATCCTGGGCTGTACACAACCTTACTGATCAGCTCAACCTTCGCTGATGCTTCTAGAAACAGCTAGACCAATCAACATAACAAAATGATCTCCTCAAGATCAACCAAAATCAAATCCTACTCCTTAAACATCAGAAGACAACAACTTCTCCTATCCGGAAAAGAAAAGCAGATGCACTTCCAAACTGCTCCCGCTGCACAACTCTGATCCGAAGTAGAAGAGAATGCTTGAAGAAGAACACAAGCACAACTCGACAACACACCCCAGAGATAAGGTTCAACAAATCCATATAAAAAAAAATCAGAAGTTCCTCTAAAAATCTGAGCTGCCACACCAACTCAATCTCCTTGAAACAATTCTTCTAAAAAGTTGAACCACCGGTACCACTCCTGGAATTCCAGTCGATAAGAAAACTCAATCTCCGGATGCGGACAAAACTCTGACTTCTTGAAGACATTCAGAAAAACTCAGATAACCCAAGAGAACACTCAAACAATCGCAAGTCACTTTTTCGAACCACCCAAACCAAATTCAAGAAAAACTGTTCTTCCTTTATCAAATAGAATAGCTTAAACTTAATTAGCCAACCCATCGAAGGAACGGGTCCACTCAAATGCTTCTGAACTCCACTTCAGAAAAACTGCTAAGCTAGAAGATCTCTTCCCAACACTGAGAACGCTCCAAGCTGCAATGCTACCACAGATGCCAAAGAATTCCAAAATAAGCTCTTCGAGAAACTCAAACCACAAAGCAAACAGAAACTCCGGCTGAACACAGCCACAACACCGAAGCAAACTCACCTCCTTAATTTTTTCCAAAGAAAACATCTTCGAAAACATCCATAGTCACTGCATCTCATCATGCAGCTACTATTTCCTGAGGTATTCAAAATACCATCACTCGCTTCTGCTCAATCAACATATCCAAATTCTACTCATCCAACTTCAAAGAATTAACTCCGAACCTTAACAAGCTTCCTTCAGAGTTAAATGGAGTTTTTCATCACTACAAAGCTCACTCGAGACGGTATTAGGTCTGCAGTCTCGACAATTACACTTCCAACCTCAAATATTCAAACTCCAACCAATGGTAGTCGTGTTACACACACTACTACCCCATCTACCTTTATAACTTATATGGGAAAACATGAACAGGTAACCCAACAGATAGGTAGAAATAAATATATATATATATAGTTATATTAAAAATTACAAATACGCTCTCTCAAGAAAGACACCATTACAGAGCCTAGGTATTCACTCAACCTAATGCTCTGATACCAAGTGAAACGACCCGACTTTCTTACCACAGAAAGTCGCATCATTTTTAAGAAAGAAAGGGATAGAAAGAGAAAAGAAAGAAGAGAAGAAAGAAACAACATCAGAATCTAAACAGCGGAACAAATAAATTATATTTATAACATAAACATTACATAGTTACAATCATTATCAGAGTTACACAGATATACATCACATACTAGACAGTTATAAACACCTGTCTAGTTATACAACTCTATACAGTACAAGAAACAACTCAGAGAAAACTACACATCAGAACACTATATATATATATATATATATATATATATATACACGCAGAAGCCTCCTGCTCCATTGCTTCTCCACAATTCGTCAAAGCTAACCTGAATCCTAACCTGAATCCCATGGCTACTCGTAAAAATTTGAGTACCCAAGAGTTTAAGAAAAACAGAATAAACTCCGGGTCAGACATGGGTCTGGTATGAGTAAAAGGTTAAAGCTTACCTTTTAAAAACCTTTTAAAAAGAAAGGTATCACGTAAGACTTCCCACACATAAACATGGAAAAGTTTTTACCTTACGCTAACCAAAACATTTGATAGAAAATCCGATGATATTATAATAGTGTCTAGGGTTTTCAAATAAATATGAAATAGCCGAAATTGTTACATGATTAAATTCCAGCTACTAGCCAAAAAAGTGGGTAATACAATCCAAACCATTGGCACTTATTGGATTTTGGATCCATACAATGGCAGGGCTACTAGGGTACTGCCCGTCACAGTACGTGGCCTAGATCACCGTACCGAGGAGTACGCCTGCTCCCCTGCAACACAAGGCCGGACCCATTCTTTACTGAATAGTTCCGAACAAGATAACCCCGACGGTTGGAGCTCAAAAACCGTCCACACAGCCAAAATAAAAAGGGACCTCTAGACATGGGTAAATCTCACTCTCAAGTGGGGGCTACGCACGAAGCCTTGCTGCACCTTCCCTCTTTTAGCCATTCCCGGTTGATGAGGCTTGCGGCTACGATTACCTTTATAGGACATATCATCTTAGAATGCTTGTCGTCCACCTGACGATGTTCTGAAAGCATTCAATCCATACAAGTTCGTTCCGGGTTCGAACGAAACCGAATGCATTATCTCGTTACACTCATTTTGGAATCACCCTCAGAGTTAACGACGATAACCCTTGCACTCTGAATCTCCATCTCGAACCTATAAGTACTATGCCGTCAACTCATTACGGAATCACCCACAGAGTTATACTGACGTATAGTCCTTACACCTCGAGTCTTCACAAAGCTTCACTTTGATTCACGACCTAACGTTATTTGGAATCGATGTGGTTTTCGAATCTCCAAATATGGAAACCCGATCCCGATCTCATCGAAATCCAAAACGTGTCTTTTAGGTCCAAGTTGTTTAAAAGTTTCAAAACAATTCAATTATCTATATACGCACAGATAGATAACTCACAGATCAATAATTGATAATCAGCATTATCAAATAATAGGTAATCCACATTATCAATATCAAAATAGATAATCCATATATCACCATCACAATAGATAATCTAAGTTATCATCACAATGCAACCAAGAATTCATACTACACAATAATACTTATCTCATTACTGAGATCACAAAGCATCCAAGACAATCAATGTCATCCATTCATACATAAGCAAAGATTTATTTCATCACAATATAATTAATTAAAATGAATTAAATTAACTATCTCTATCTCTAATTAGTTTAAAATGATATAAATTAATTGCTTCATCTTTAATTAATTTAAAATAAATTAAATTAATTGCTTCACCAATATAAATCTTGCTTTCTCAATCATTTAATTGATTACAATCAATTAATCATTCATTATTAATTACCTTAATTAATCACCTTTGATTAATTACTCTTAATTACATTCATGTAATTATCCTTAATTAATTTCATGAATTAATTATTCTCAAACAAACAGTAATTAACCTTTAATTACTTTAACTAATTAATTAACTATAATCAGTACATTAATCTTTAATTAATTACATTAATTAATTACCTTTAATTGCTTTTTATTGATTAATTAATCTTAATTAATCAACTTTTAATTACATCATTAATTATAATAATTAATGATCCTTAATTATATTTAAATAAATTATCTACCTAAATTAATTACCTTCAGTAATTAACTCATAATTATTAATCATTCCAGATTAATTACATTCAATAATTAACTATCTTAACTACTTATTAAACCAAATTAATTATCCTTTAATTAATTACTTAATTAATCCCTTGATTAATTATTAAGTAATTTAAATCCAAATTACTTCATTCTTAAACATCTTTAATTAATTACAATCTGTAATTATTAATCAATTACTTCACCAAGTAATTTCCCAAATAATTATCTTTAAAACCCAAGTGTTTAAAATTAATTAAACTTAATTAATTAAATTAAACAATCACATTTAAACTAAATTAATTACATTAAGTAATTAATTTCTTAATTACTTCATCAAGTAATTATTCTCTACAATTCACAATTGATTATTATTAAATTAATTAATCTAATTAATTATAAAAATTAACCACATTAATTAATTATTTAAATAATCCTTGTTAATGACCTTTATTAACCCTTCTCTAATTATTCTTATTAAGTAATTAACTAATTTAATTATCTTTAATCATCCATTAATTAAAATTTAATTATTTAATTAATTAACCTTGATTTAAAACTTAATTTCTCCATTAATAATTCTTTAATCATCAAATAATCTAATTAATGATCTTAACTATAAATTGATTATCAATTAATCAATATTTATTAATTTCAAATTATTAATTAATTAAATTAATTAACCATTCCTTAATTACTCCATTTATTAAATTAATTTCAAAACATTAAGTCTTAATTAATTTAAGATAAGACATTTCTAAATTTTGTTTAAAAAAAACAAATTTTATTTGAAAACAAATTGCTTTTGATATTACTTTCAAATTTCATTTTAAATTTAAGATCCAAAATGAAAACAAACTAACTTTAACAAAGTTTAAAAACACAAACCAAAAACTTTAATTTCACAAGTTAAAGAAATATTTATTTATAAAGAAGCTTAAAAGAATTTAAAACCAAATTCATTTAAAATTACACTTAAACATTCAAGTTGTTTAAAACATTTTTTTTTAAAAACACTTCCTCTAATTACAACACTGGAATACATATTAAATGTTGGTTCCAGATTTAGACTAAATTTTTAAAACTTACATTTAAATATTCAAACTACTTAACCATTTTAAAGTAGCTAAACAATTCAAGTTAAACCTTATTTATTTTTATTTTTAAACTAAGATTTAAACTTAAACTTGAATTCCAGATTTTAAAACCTGGTTTAAACTTATTTAAAACTTTGCTTTACGTTTACTTCTGTTTTAAATTCTATTTTATTTTATTTAAAAAAAACAGAACAAACAGGTTCCTATTAAATCCTGTAATCAAATATAACCCGAGTCACCATTCCAATTGCTTCGAGTCCAAACACACTTTACTCCGAGCAACCTACCTACCCACTTCGAGTCAAGCATCAACTGGCTCGAGAACAAACCAAAAACTAAACCACCAGAACAACAGTGCACCGTGCACATGCACGGTGTCGTTGATCATCTCTGGCCAACTCCGGTGGCCTTCACACAACGACCAACACTCAATCGCCACGCCAGTATCCTCAGATCAAACTCCAATTCTCGAAATCGAGTTCGAGACTTAAACCCCCAAACCTGGAATCACAGGAACCACCACCCATACCAAACCTGGCAACGCCCCAATCACAAAGCTCCGAACATCAGAAGATCTGTTACTCCGGCCACGCCTTCGTTTATGACCAACCTTCCATCTCCCAAAATCTAGAGGCACTCGATCCACTGTAGTAACAGAGATTGATCGAACTACCTATCCTAGATAAACTAGGGTTACAGATAAGATCTTGCCACCGCTGCCTCCTCGATGAAAAGCATCAACATCTAGTATTTTTCCTATCAACTACGATCAATCCTCCATCAATACCCAAAGCCCCGACCTCTCCAAACACATGGATCACCAGAAAATCCTAGATTTCTATTTCCAGTTCAAACAAGAACTGTACACTCATTTCCAACTTAAAAATCTTGATTTTAGTTTTAAAATTCATGTTTTAAAGTTTTGTTTCAGATCCTAATCCTGAAACAATAAATTGTGATATTCAAATTTTCACTTATTTTAAAACTTGATCAGTAAATTGGGTTTCTAGAGAAAATACAAGTTATTTTAACTTAAGTAGATTTCTAAACTAAAGTTTTTGATTAAACAAACAGGTTTGATTTAAATCTTAAGTTTAAACAGTGATTAAATTAAAAGATTTTGATTTTTAAATCAAAACTTTGAACCTATGAACTATAAAACAAAGAAGACCCAGGTAACACAAGCATGCATACCATACATTCAAAGATACAACAGTATAAATACAGAAACATACATATGAATGTACTCAATACAATATTTAACACAGAGATTAGCATGCAACCATTATTCATACTTAAGTTTAAAAGAGAATGTGATGTTACTCACAGTTTTAAAAAGGGTAGCAGAGCCTCATTGAAATGCCTTTTTTTTTGAATTTGCAGATTGAAAAAAAACTGGGTTGCTTTGTTTGATTTAAAAACTGCTGCTTGCTTTTGAAACTCTTCTTTTGAACAGGCCTTACTTTGAAGAGGTGCAAGCTTTATAAAAATGCAGGTGTGCTTTTTTGCTTTCAGGTGGCATGCAGAGCCAAATACCATATTGCAGAAATAAGAATGCAGATTTGAAATTTGCAGGTGCATGCAGACATCATTTTTTCCTAGATTTTATAAAAATACAGATTTCCTTTTTGAAGAAGATTACTGACATTATAAAATGGGTTGTTTTGATTTTGAATATGCGGGTTTGCTTTGGATTTATACAGGTATTTGAAGGGCTTTGATATGAGGAGGTTTTGATCTATAATTGTAAATCATCATTTTGGTTTGAACATTTAATATTGAATCTGAAAATGGGTTTCAGTTTTGAGGAATAACAAGTTGAAGATTCTTTGATTAAGAAATGAGAAAAAGAACAAGAGTGAAAATGTTCACTTATATAAGTAAATTTTTAGATTTTATTAAATAAAAGAAAATTAAAACAAAATGTGACACATGTAAAAATTTCAACATTTGTCAATTTGGTATGTTAATCTTTTAACATTTGGTTATAAGAGGCTTAATATTAATACACTTGTCTTTTTAAAGTAGTTTATATTTTAATTTACAAGTTAATATGTAAATGTGCTTAATAAATTTGTTAGTTAATATGAAATATGTATATAAATTTATAAAAGAAATAAAAACACATTATGCTTATAAATAAAGCCTATGTATATAAAAATAAAATAATTAAAAAGAGATCTATGCATTTGATTTTAAATTCAAATTAAGTTCAAAATCTTATATTTAAAAATCAAGTTATGAATATAAATTAAATTTTAAAATAACAATTGCTATTTTTACTCATAACCTATTTATAAAGACAATACACTATTGATATTGTTTTTAGAAATATCTCATTATTAAATTCAAAATAATTATAAAAGAAATTATTCCTTTATAGATAAATTACTTATTTAATTAAGCTATTAAACTTTTTGTTAATTCATTTTAAATTTAGAACTCAAGCCAAATTATCTTAAACATTTAAACATTTTTCCTAACAATTTAAAATAATATACTTATTTATTAAATAGCTTTGAAAACTTAGTATAAATTTAAATCAAAATTTCCAAATTACAACAAATATTAGAATTTGAAAATATATTTTATTTATTAAATTTAAAACAAAGTTAATCTATTTACAATATAAACCATATGTTTATATTATAAATAGAAACCAATTTATTAGTTTAAAAGATAAAATAACCAGTTAAATAATTATTGAAGAAGATTGTTCAATCTATTTGAATTATTATTAACAAAATATCAATATCAATTTAATTTTTAATACAGATTATTAAATTGATATTGTTAAAAAATTTGGGATATTACAATTAGTTTTAATATGGTTTAATTAAGGTTTAATTACATTTAGTTAGAGTTTAATTACTATTTAACAAGGACTTGACTCTCATTTATAAGGGTTTTTAATTTATTTTAAAATCGCTTTAAGTTTAAATAATCAGTTTTTGTTTTAAACTAATTTCAAATTTCTTTTAAATCAATGGGACTTCTATGTCGCTTACCCTTAAGTAACCCTATATGATTAGGGAAACTAAATGACATCTTTTAGCAGAATTAAATACAATCTGGTACTACAATTAATTTTAAAACTTACTTAAGTTGATTGATGGTTATGTGTTGATCCCTTACATACCTATTTTTATGTGATTCCATTTAAACTGGATAAGTAAAACCAAAAGAAAAGCACCATTGTGGTCGCTAAGCCTCCATTAGATTTTATAAAGATAAATACTTTATTTTATTTTTGAAATGGTTTCAAACTTATTGCATTTTAAACAAGATATTTAAAGGATGATTTGGTCAACGGTTTTATTAAAGATGATTTAACTAATGGAAATGGTTTAATGTTATGAAAAGAAGTTTACAAAGAGTTTTATAAATGATTTGTATATTTATAAAAAGTATTTTTTATCAAGAGTTTTATAAAGGAATTTGCTAATTTATAAAGTGTTTTGGGAAAATGGATTTGAGTTTTTATGCAAAGAATATTTTAAAAATAAGGGAGATTTATAAAATGGATTTGCTTATTAAAGGAAGCTAATTTGATTTAAGGTTATTTAGGAAGTTGTTTGAACAGGAAGGCTTACAAATACAATTATAAACAATTTGGGTTTTATAAAGGAAATTTTAGAAAATAATTTGGATATTCATAAACGGAGTTTATAAAAAGATTTGGATATTTATAAGAAATTTATATAAAAGGTTTAAATATCTATAAAGCAATTTATATAAATGATTTTGAATATTTATAAAAGGGTTTTATAAATGAATTTGGGAGTTTGGAAGGCATTTTCAAATGGATTTGGATTTCAAGTAAAAGTGATTTATGAATGAAATAGATTTGATTAAAGAGAATTTATCGAAAGAAGTATAAAAAGAATTTGAGATTTGGGTTTCTCTAAACTAACCTTTTAAAAAAAGGTGGTATGGAACATCCATTCCACACTTAACACCAAGGAAATAATGTTTAGGTTTGTCCTTACCTCTAATTTAAACAACATTTGTTTAATTCCTTTTAACATGATTTGAAAGTAAGAAGTTACTCGCAAATGCTTTGTGAATATACTTATGTTAGGGAGATAAGTATATGAATGTTATAGACAAGATTAGTGGTTGCTAAGGATAAATAAATCTCAAATGGAATTGGTTATTATTCGTTTACTCGATAGTTAAATAACCGACTATCGAATTTGGAACCAAAAATTAACTTTGAAAATATCTAGGAAAGACACGTAAGTTATATGGTATAGTCATCTACGATGTTGCTGTACTACGCATATAAATCTCGTTTCGTTTTCCCAGGAAAATGATAGGAAGTCCATCCACTAATGATTAGGAGATGATCTAAGCTATTATCTTTGACTTTTTATTTCCTAAAAAATGAGGTTGAATTTATCGAAAATCATCGATTGTTGTTTCGAAGAGACCAGAATCAGATATTCTAACCAAAGTAGAAAACCATTTCGGTCCAACTTAAGCATTACGAAGTAAAGATATCTTAAAGATGATGGAATCGAAAACGGAACTCTTTGAAGTGAAAGGAATGCTTGCTACTAATCCAGAGGGTGATTCCAAAACGGATGTAGTAGAAATAGTGCCTTCGGTTCGTTCATCTCCTGAACGACTTGTATGGATGAATGTAGACATTGTGTCATCGACTGGAAGGCGATATTGGCATTCCAAGTGGGAAGTGCTATATGGAAGGTAAAATGTAGCCCCAAGTCTCATCTACTGGGAATGATTAAAACAAGGAAGATGCAATAAGGCTAGGTGGGTCGCTTCCATTAGGGTACGGTCATCCCTATCTAGAGTCGATATTATCTCTTATTTGTATGCTTCACGTTTCATTAACTAAGGGGTAATCATATTTGATACTATCCAATAAGGGCTAGGCCAGTTCTGTGTTGGCAGGAGTTGATAGGTTCGACCATGGTGTTATTTTATCTAGAGATGCATCATGACAGGTGGTACCCCAATAGCCCAGTAATTGTATGGATTCCATTCTCCAATATATGCCTTACGAACTTAGTTGTGCCCAACTGTGTTTAAATGTGAGATACGAGCACTTCAGCTATATTCATGTTTTACTTTGTCCCCTAGACATTATTATAATATCAGTAGATTTTCTATAGAAAATATCTTGGATATCGTAAGGTAAAATCTCATCCGTGTTTATGTGCGACGGGTCCTACGAGATTCCTTTGATTTAAAGGTTTTTATAAAGTTAAAATATATGCTTTACTCACACCGGACCAATATCTGACTTGCAGTTTATTTTCTTTTTCTAAACTCTTGGGTGCTTAAATTTAAATGGGCAGCCAAGCTGTAACGTTTGCGATTTTTCATTGCCGAAAAACTGAAATGTTAGGGTTTAAGAAAGAAGAAAGAGGTAGGAGAGAGGAAAAAAAAGAAGAAGAAAGAAAAGAACTACAACAGAACAATATCAGAATCTCACAATCGCAGCGGAACAACATATAATAGATAAATGAATATTCATTAAAACAAAGAAATATATCAGTTATTACATTACATCACATTACATTACACAAGCAGTTCAAGTTTTCCTCAAATTTTACTTGGAGGAGCTTAGAGCAGGTGGCTTCATCGATAGCTGGTTATTTTTCTTGTTCCACTGTATTTTATGTATATTGTATCAGTTAGGTAGGGACAGGATGTTATAACTGTCCTAGGTAGAATTTGTATTAGTATGACTCTGATCTAACATTTTAAAATGACTTTATAATATATAATGTTGAGTAATATATATTGTTCCATTATATTGAGATTCTGTGTTGTAGTTTCATCTCTTCTATCTAATCTTTCCTTTCCTATTACCCTTAATGGCTCATCTTTCGGAGTATGAAAGGCGAATCATTGGATTTGGTATTAATGGCTACTCTGGTTTAAATTTGTTGGATTTGGTATCTGAGTTAGTTATTTACTTATACTATTCTAAAATCGTTTATAAACTCCATTATAATTTCTAAAACGTTTATAACTGTTTTATAAATCTCTAGTTAGATATTTATGAAAGAATTTTAGAAATGGGTCTGTAGATTCATAAAAAGGTGTTTGTAAAAGGTTTTATGGATTTATAAAGAGGTCCTAAATAATTTTAGGAATATATAAAAGAGTTTTATAAATGATTCTAGAGATTTATAAAATAGTTATACATGGTTTTAGAAATTATAATGGAGTTTATAAACGATTTTAGAATTGTATAAAAAAGGAAATCTTCCTCGGTGTTTGGTGAATATACTTATACCATTTAGACAAGTATATGGATATTTTTCCAAGTATTGAAATATAAGGATTTGTGGATATATATCTTTGTAAAAGGATTTGATGCAAATTTTTGCAAAAAGAACTTAATTAATAAAAAGATTAAGTAAGGGGCTATTAGTTACTTATGTGTTTAACCAATGTTGGTTTTCCCTATGGAATTAAATCCCAAATTTTAGTGTTTGTTATTCGGTAGTTAAATAGCCAAATATCAAATTTGGATCCAAAACATAACTCTAGAAATATATAGAGAAACACATGAGTTATATGGCATAGTCATCTTCGATGATGTTGTATTGTGTGTTTAAATCTCGTCTCATTCTCCCATGACAAATGGTAAGGAAATCCGTCCAATAAAGGTTAGGAGGTGATCTCCGCTCTTATCTTTGACTGCTTATTTCCTAAAGAACAGGGATTGGGTTTACCAAAAACAATCGAACGTTGTTTCGAAGATATCGGGATCGGATATTTTATTCGAAACCACTTCGATCCAATTCAAGCATTTCGAAGTGAAGACATTTTGAAGATGATGTAATTGAAGACAAAGCTCTTTGAAGTGCAAGGGCTGCTTGCTACTAATCCTTAGGGTGATTCCAAAATGGTTTTAGTAGAAGTAGTGTCTTTGGTTTGTCCATCTCCTGGACAACTTGTATGCATGAATGCTGGCATTACATTGTTGCTTGGAGGGAAGTGCTGGCATTCTAAGTGGAACGTGCTATATAAAAGGTAAAACATAGCATCAAGCTTCATCAATCGGGAATGACTAAAACAGGGAAAATGCAGCAGGGCTAAGTGGATCACTCCCATTAAGGTATGATCATCCCTATCTAGAGTCGATATTATCTCTCATTTGTATATTTCTGGATCCACGAACCAAGAGGTGATCATATGGGGTACTACTATTCAAGTGGTAGGCCGGTTCTATGTTGGCAGGGGATGTCGATGAGGTCTGAAGTGTTATTTTATCTAGAGGTGTACCATGACGGGCGATACCCCAGTAGCTCAGTCATTGTATGTAATCGATTCTCCAATAAAAGTCGTATGGATTTAATTCTACCCAACTATGTTGAAATGTGAGATGCAAGCATTTCAGCTGTATTCATATTTTACTTTGACCCCTAAAATTATTATAATATCACTGGATTTTATATACAAATGTTTTGGCTATCATTAGGTAAAAACTCGTCCGTGTTTATGTGCGGCATTGTCTTACGAGATATTTTTGATTTTCAAAGGTTTCCCATGACTTTAAAAATCTAGTAAGGTGTGTTTTTCTCACGCTTGTTTTCCAAACCGACTTAGATGTTATTTTATTATAATGCTCGGGTCAGATCGAGCATATTACATATTACTTTGGGTGCATTGGAGCTCAGGAGACGAGTTGAAGGTCTTCAAGTCATATTCACATATATGTTTATTTTCATCGCTTTGTTATTGAAATCATTAGCATTTGTGAGGACGAGTTGTTAAACTATCCAAGATGATGATTGTGATTTATTATTGTACTCTGATTGATGTACGTACATAACAGTTTCTCTTTTGTAAAGATCATTGACATTTATATTTTATATTGTTTTGCTGCGATTGTGAGATTATGTATTGTTTAGTTTTCTGTTTTTCTTCTCTTCGTTCTTCTTACTTCTTTTTTCCCTAACAATCAAGTTCTCCAGCTTTGGACACACAATACAGTAGACATATTAGCGACAATTTTTTAGGTCGAAAATCTCGAGTTATTACACTTGGCACTAGAGCTAATTATAAGTAAACAACTTTAAACATTTACTTCGAAGACATTATTATTTTAATGATCCACCTTTCTTACTACCAAAGACGACACTTAATACATCATCGATATTCGTGTGCCAATCATTTAGTCGTCTGAACGATGAGTCATTAGGGGTGAAAGAAAGCAAAGATAGAAGAGAAGAAGTAAGCAACACAAAACCTTAGAATGCAACGAAACAATATATATTACTCAACATAATATATGACAAAGTCATTTCAAAATGTTACATCAGAGTCAAATTAATACAAATTCTGCCCTACGATGGTTCTGATAGCCTGTCCCTACATAGCAGATACAATTAACCTATAATATAGCGAAAGACAAGATTATAACTAGTTACCGATGAAGCCACCTACTCCAAGCTCTTCCAAGATGAATCTATAGAAAACCTAAACTACTTGGCTGCCCATTCAAATTTGAGCACCCAAGAGTTTAGGAAAAGAAAATAAACTCCGACCAGAAATAGGTCTGGTGTGAGCAAAACATAAGTCTTAACTTTATAAAAACCTTTAAATCAAAGGAATTTCATAAGACTACGCCACATACAAATACAGATGGGTTTTTACATTATGGTATCCAAAACATTTCCTTTAAAAAATCCAGTGATATTTTAATAATGCCTAGAGTACAAATACTTATTAGTTATGGCCGAAAAATTGTTACATTAATTAAATTCCAACATAATAGGTATACAACTAAAATCGTAAAGACTCATACTAAAGAATGGATTCCATACAATGACTGGGCTACTAGGGTATCGCTTGTCACAGTGCATCTCTAGATATAATAACACCAAGGTCGAACCTATCGACTCCTACCAACACAGAACTGGCCTACACTTTACGGGATAGTATCAAATATGATCATCCCTCCATTAATGGGCCTCAAATTATACAATTTAGAGGTAATATCGACTATAGATAAGGATGATCATACCCTACTTGGAAGCGACCTACTTAGAAAGTTTGAGCACCCAAGAGTTTAGAAAAAGAAAATACACTTCGAGTCAGATATGGGTCTGGTGTGAGTAAAGCTTAAGTCTTACCGTAACAACCTAGAATTTCAGTCATTTGGAATTGAGATATTTAGTTGATTTTAAATATTCACAAGTAAATTTTACAAGTTGCATAACGTATATTTCAAATATCTTGATTTAATTGGATAATTAAATTGTTAATTTAATTTTGAAATCTTGGAAATAATTTGATTTGGAATTTAATATGAATAAATATGGTTTATAAAGTTGATAAAAATTCTATTTGAATTAGAATAGAGTTAGAGAACTTTTAAAATTGAATTAAAAGTTAATTATAGAAATTGGATATTTTAATACTCAATTAACGTGTAAAAATCGTCATTTTTGACACGGCCTCGAATTTCGACGAAACCAGTTTCATTGGATCTGTAATAATTTATCATCATTGGATTTCAAATTTCGTATCGATCAGACTTATAGTTTTGTCACGGGGAGCTGAAACGCCTAGAAATTTATTTAAGTAAATTTATTAGAAATAATTCGATATGAAAACCTATCTTGCAAATACGATGGAATTGGCTCTTGATATATATTCCATTGTGTTTGAAATAGGGGTAAAACATTATAAACGCCAAGCTGCATGCTTCATTTGGAGTTCGGAATTATTTCGAGTGAATAGTGTTTTGTAATTGTGTATATAAGGGCATTCATTCTCCAAACCCTAGCCCTATCTTCACAGCTGCCACTATAATTTCGAACGGCCTAAAAATCACCGTCTTTCTCCTCGATATCACTCAACCTCAAGATTATTTCAAATGACCTCCAACTACAATATCGTAGAGCCCATCAAGATCTTCAAATCTAACGGTGATGATGGTCATCAAAGGTCAGAATTCGCCAAAATCTGGCGATGAAGTCGGTGCATTCGAGCACATTCATCGAGATGGATATGGGGCCGAGTGCCTCGTGATTGCGGCTATGGGTGGAGCATGTGTATGTAGAGTCGGCGGTGGACCCTGATCGGTGAGTAGGAAAACGATTGAGAGGCGAAGTCGATCAAAAGAGTGGCGGCTATGGGTTTCTCAACCTGTAGATGACGAGAACGATGAAGAAGGTGTTGCCGGCCCTGATTTAGTGGAAGCGGATCTAATGGCTAAGATATAGCAAAGGTTAACTAAAAAAATTTGTAAGTTATATTATTAAATCATATGATGTTTAAAATTGTATATCTTTTTCGAACAAGGTCAAAATTGACGAAACAAGTTGCTTTGGGTTTGTATTTGCGAACACTATGTGATGAAGCTGGTTTGGATTGATTTGGAGATGCTAGGAATTTTGGATAAAATTAAACGCTCGTTTAATTTTATTCGAAATAAAACGCTGCAACGACTATTGGAATCAAAGTGAGTACAACTCACTCTTTCTGACTCCCTTATATTTTTATATAAGTGAGAATAAATTTATGTTGTGCTGTTAGATGATTATTTGGATGTTATGTTATAGTAGTTAGTAGTTGGATATATTCCTGCCAATTGGAGCATATGAGACCCTATACGTTCCTGCATGAGCGGATGACCTTTTGTACGCGCATTTGCCTCGAAGCGGACATTGTACATATTTTCTCATATGTATATTTGTTTCAGGTGATAGGTTGGAGGGATCCAATTAGATTCCTCACCAATGTTGATTAATATTTATAGATATTGATATATATGCTGTTATCATATGATATATGATGTTTGGACACCGTGATTAATGTGAATTCCCTTATTCAGCATTTTTGTAGCAATGGGCCATATTTTGGAATTTTAAAAATATTAAAATGATGATTTCAAATTAAGAAGGATTTCAAAGTGATTTAAAAAATAGGTTTTATTAATTTTTGAATTGTCAAGGAAATGAATTTATTTTAAATAAATAAAAAATTATAATTTTATATTATAAAAATTATGATTTTTGTGAAATATACTTAAATATGATTTTTGAAGTTATAAATGGTTTACATATAAGATTTATAAAGTTGAATTTTTATAAATCAAAATAATGGGATTATAAAAAAGTTTTATAAGTGTTAAAATGAAGTTAAAATAGATTTTATAAATAATAAGACTTACAAAGAATGAAATTGTAAATAAGAGATTTAGAATTAAATTAACTCACAATCGGATTAGGGCATGCAAATGAGATATGAGAATGGTTGATAAAGTAATTTTATAAATGGAAGTTTTTAGAAAATAGAAATGTGAATTATGAAGATTGTTTTATAAATGCGATATTGACTTATTTTGATAAGTTAAATATGGAAATTTATATAGGAATTATATTCACGATTTTGGACAGTGAATAATCCTTTAAATTAAATAAATACTTTGAAAAGTGATCTTTTAAATGGATTTAAAGGGTTCGAAGATGTCTTAAAAGGTGTGAGCATCGAAGACATAGATTTCAACATTTGTTGTTGAAATAGATGTTTTGGAGAAGTAAGGAAAGCATGGACTATAACATTAGTGTTATAGTAAATGATTTTCGAAAAGTGATGTTTTGTTTATTATATGGGATCTATATATCAGTTTAATTATCAAATCCCTACACTAACTACTTTGGGTTGTCATAACGATGTTTTACACAACATTCGTTTTGACCTAATAAAGCGTGTGCTGAAAAATATTAAGCTTTTCTAAAGAGAATTGTAAATATGCTTATTCTGTTGATATAAGTATATGAAAATGTTTTCCAAATAGTGAAATGTTGAAATGGTTTTGAGAATATATCTTTCTAAAGATAATTTGAAGTGAATATTTGGAAAAGTGATTTAATAAATAGAAGCTTAATTAAAAGGGCCTAGTGATCGCTTAAGGTGCTAAATAATTGTTTGCTGCTTTGATTGTTAAATAATCGACTATCAAATTTGGCCATTTTAATTCCTCGACTTGATGTGGGAACTATTTAGTTGTACACTTAGTACATAGCCATCTATGTAGGCTTGAGTATCGTTTGTGTTGAGGATGTTGATTCGTGTAGTGCGGAGTGATTACTCTAGTCTATCGAGCTTCCTTCTTGGCTGAAGGATAGCAAGTTGAAAGTTGGAGACGTGATAAGTCTATGAGACTTAGTTTCTATGTGAGGTAGAGAAACGCTTTTGCGTTGTCGGTGCAAAGGGACCGGGATCGGATTTATCTGAAAACCACTTCGGACCAATGTACATATGTTCGATTGTGCAGATTATTGATGATATTTAGGATTTTCATAGTGAAGGACAGCTTATTGATCGTTTGGGGTTAAAATACCAATATATATCAAGTAGCACTTGTCTCTTCGTTATGAAATATCCAATGCAAGGGACTATTCACTAATAATCCTAGGGATTTTTCGACAGGATGTGGTAAGAAAGTACCTTCGGTTTGTCACGTTCTTGGACAACTTGTATGGATGAGTGTCGGACATTGCATTCCTAAGATTACGTATATTGGTTTTTACAAATGTACATTAATGGTGGTGGAGAAGGCAACTTCTCTCAGCTTAAAACCCTCCTTAAGACATACAAGCTCAAGGGTTGTATTTTTGTTGAAGGCAATTAGTAGTCAATGGAAATGGCAGTATGGCATTCAAAGTGATGTGATATGTGACATGTGAAAGGTAATCGTTACCTTAGGCCTCATCAACCGGAAATGAACGAAACAGAGTTAGATGCAGTAGGGCTAAGTGGGTCGTTCTCAATTAGGATATGATCATCATCTTCTAGATATATTTCTTCCTGCTATGACGTTCAGGATGTAAATTAATGTGATTTTATGCTATGAGGGCCCTCGGAAAGGTCGGTAATGACCGGGGGACGATATATTCGGTACTACCTAGTTATAGAGGTAGGCCAGTCTTGTGTTGGTAGATGATCTTTGTGATGGTCCTCGGTACATTCCTCTGGAGATGTGCTGCCAGAATGTAGTTCCTTCACCTAGTCGTTTGTATGGAAATCTAAACTCCATTGTGAGCTTGCGGTTTTTTTTGTATTGGCGCAATGAATAGCCCCGAAATGCTATATGTGTAACCATTTCGGCTTGATTAATATTATTTGTGCAATAGACGCTATTATAATATAAGAGAATTTGATGTGAAAGGTTTTGGCTATCATAAGGTAAAAACATGTATGTGTTTATGTGTGGGCGTGTCTTACGAGATACTTTTGTTTTGAAAGGAAAAGTTTTGGTAATTTAATAAATTCAGATGATTGTGTTTTCTCATGCTGGTTTACCAGACTGATCCTGGCATTCTTCCCTTTCAATGCTTGGATCAGACCGAGTATATTTACAGGTTCAGATTTGGTGATTTTTGGGGCTTCAGCGGGCGTGATGGAGATCTTCATGTCGTGCACATGTATCTGTTATTTTCAGTTGCATTGTTGTTATTTATATTATCAACAATTGTAAGGATAGGTTATTATAACTGTCAAAGCTGATGATTAGTGATTGATTGGTTGAACTCTGATTGATGTATGTATATTACATTTTCTGTTTATCATTGATATGATATTATATGTTATTCCGCTGCGATGTGAGATTCTATACTGTTATTGTTCTGTGTGGTTCTCTCTTCCCTCTTTCTTCTCTTCTTTTCTTCTCTTTTTTTTCCTTTCTCATGACTTTCCATCAGCCTGTGGTTTTTGGGTGAGACATGTGCGGTTTATTGTCGATTCAAAGGGTATGGATTTGCGGGTCATCACATGTGGTATCAGAGATTAGGTCTAGTATATTCCTAGGCTTTGACGTGCACTCGGTATAATTAGGGTCAGCAGCACCCTAGATTGAGTTTGAGTGTATTATAGATATGAGCACGTATTTGTTAGTGAATATAAAAATGTTTTATACCGTGTTTACTTGCCCGTTGAGTTGTTTATGAATTCTGGTCGGTATATGGGACGCCACATTATCGATAGGTATTTCTAACACTTAAACGAGGCAAGTCGACACAGTATTATTTTTAAATTGGGTAAATGAAATAATTTTACCTTAATTATATTTTATATATAAAGGAAACAATTTTTCAAATATTATTATAGTGTATGTAAATTGCTTGTTTGGTTTTATGAAAATGTAAATATATATATATGTAATAAAACTGTTTGAATAATCTAAATGAAAACAACAATTGTAAAAGAACAAATTACGTAAGCAAATGAATTACAAAGTATGGAATTATAATTAATATGATATACACTTGTGAAATAATCTTATAAATAAGAAATGAAACTTTACGAATATATTTACAAATATAAGTTATAAATAAAAATGGATTTAAACTAAGAATTTGAGAATTTGAATCCCGTTGATTTTGACAGTTGTTTTCCAAAGATTAAAGAGATTATATTATTTTAAATCTAAATAAGATAAATAAATTTCGAATGAATCTTATATAAGTGAAGTGAAATAGTGAAATTATATAAGTAAAAGATTTATATATGTGATGCATAAATATAAATTTTAAAAGAATATAAAACACTAAATTCACTTTTGTTGCTGGAAAATAATAAGGGTGATGACTTCAGCATCATCAGTATCATTTTTGAGTTTCTGTGTGATGGATTTTCTACCTTTAGTAAATTGAAATTTAAGTTTTGTTGTGTTAAACAAATATGAGTTAAAATCCAAGTTGAAATTAATAAATGTAAGTAAAATGAGTTTGGACTTATAATATGAAATAAAATTTTAACTTTATTAAAGTTAAATAAAATTAAGTTAGCATAATAAAATAAATGATTTGAAATTAGAAAATGAGTTTGGTGAATGGAAGTGAACCTAGGCAAATATTCATGGAATTATAAATAAATAAGTTGTATAATTTATAAAATGGGGAAATGTAAGTAAAACCAAATACTAAATGGTTAAACAATTTTGATAAGCAAAACAAAATCTGAATTTGAATAGTAATATGAAATTTGACTTAAGTAAAAGTTAAATGAAATAGAATTTGAATTAAAATTAGAAGTGAACTTAAGTTGTTTAATGAAAGTAAATGTCAGTGAGAATGAAATGAAATGTAACTTAAGCGATGTTGAATGAAGTTGAATTTGATATCAAAGTTAATTAATAAAGTTAATAATGAAATGAAGTAGTTAAATGAATATGAATTTGAGTTACATAATGAAATTCAACTTTAGTTATAAAATGAATTAGTATTGAAAGTCTTGTATAAAAAAATGAATATAGTAAATACTAGAATTCAATATAAATTGAATATTAAACCAATTGAAATTAAATGTGTTAAACCAAATCGAAGGTAAACGAAGTAAATATGAATGTTGAGTGTAAAGTAAATAAATTTGGTTATGTTGGTTATACATTGGTTGTAAGATGGATGTTAGTAGATTGAATAGAAATTTATTAAATGTTAATGAAATTGAATTAATAAAATTGAAAACAAAATAACTGAATTCAAATTGATAGTAACTGAATCTACATAGAATTGAATTTGATTTAATTTGGAAGTGAACTAACTTGAATGTTAATTAGTGAATGTAAACCAATGAATATGAATAAATGAATGTTAGTAAAATCCGATGTTAAAGAATCAAATGTGATTGAATTGAAAACCAATCCAATGAATATTAATGAGAAATGAAGGTATATTGATTTGGTTATGGATTGATTGGATAGATATTGGTTTGTTGGATGTTAGTTGGATAATAGTTGTTTGATGGTTGAATTTGTTGCTTTTGATAGCACTTGTTATATTGGCATATATAGTTGTTGTATTGTTATATGTTGTATATTGATATTACTTTCTATATACATGTTTCTTATTTGTTGTTGAGTGTTTAGTAGGTGCGGATGGCATATGCTTCGCGTTCGGAGTTTGTTTTCACACTATATTAGCCGCATACGCTCGCTAATAATATATAAGGAACATATCTCGGATTACATATCGTACTTTTATATTTTTTGCCCTACGGGATGCCTCATCCTCGAAGATGAGATGTATATCTATGATACATACATACATACATACATACATACATACATACATACATACATACATGTATGTATGTATATTGTGATAACCCAGATTTCTGGGCATCAGTAATTGATAATAATTGGGTTAATTAATAGAAATACTGAATTGTAGATTTAACAAATGAATCTAATCGTAAATATTTATGTTTGGATAAATATTTATTTGATCATATCTTAATATAATCACTTAAAATTGACTTATTATTCTTTTAAAAATAAATAATAATGATTGTTTATACAAGCAAATTATTTAAATTTGGCAAAATTGTTAATTTCAAACCACTATTATTTATGTGTTATTTTTAGATAAATAGAGTAAAAAAAATAATAATTTAAAATTGAATTTAGGCTTGTTTAAATATATGTATATATTTTGGATTGATCTTGAATTGAATTTTTAATTGAATTTAAAGGGTTGAATTTGAATTTGAAATTTAAAAAGGAAGTATATCTTGAATATATTTTGGTTTAAAAATTAATTGGTTCAAAACATAAGTTATTTATTAAGAATATTTACATGAATTCACATTTATATATATTTATAAATTTAAAAGCTTACTTATAAAAGACAAACATTAAAAAAATATTGAAATGTATTACATAAATATATATGAACTTAAATAATTTAAGTTTAAACACTTGTACACATATGGAAGCATGGTTTCAACATTTGTAAATTATGTAGCACATAAGTTAACAAGTGGCAAATTAACCTTAAATCTAAAACAAAATTTAATTAAATCACACATGTTTTTAAAAAAAATACAAAACTGAGATTTTCAGTTCAATTCCTCTCCATTCTTTTGTTCTTCATCTTTTCAATCTGTATAAAAAAATTCAAGATTGAATCAAAACAGATTCAAAATCAGGCAAGCAAACCTGGAAAACTAATCATTTAATAGTCAATTGATTCAAGTTCAAACATCTGAAAGCTAAGCAAAGTCAGTAGGCAAATCACATTAGGCAAACTTCATATTCAACTGAATATAGATAAGGAATCAAGGATCAAGTCCAATTTCAAATTTTCAAAGAAACAAAAATCTGCTCTGTTTAAACAGAAATGTGAGTAAACTAAAATTTTAAAATAGTTTAAAACTTATGATCATAACCTGATGTTTATGATGGATTGTGTGTGATTATGGTTGCTTATGTTTATGGGTATGAATGCATGAATGTCTATATATATATATATATATATATATATATATATATATATATATATATATATATATATATATCTGTGTGTGTGTGTGTGCGCGCGCGCTGTGTATAAATGGATGCATGCATGGAAATGATGATCATCTCTCTGTTTTAAAAACTTTGGTAAATAAACACTGAACTTAAAACCAGTTTTGAAAATCTGTAAATATGTTTATATATTGGTGATGAATTTTGAAAGGAAAAATATGGTTTATATAATGTTATACATGAGAATGTATATGTGAATTTCCTGTTCAAAAATTGTGTGTGTTAAAAAAATTGTTCTCTGTTTATTTACAGGCTCCTAAATTTAAAGAAAAAAATTCATATTTCTTCAGATATTTGATGATAGGCTAAAATTTTAAAATAGATTCATATATATATGAACTGTTTATTTATAAATGTATGAATTTACAGATCTAATCAAATTATAAGCAAAAATAAATTGTCAGGGATTGATGAATCAATTATATAACCTGATTCTAATTGTAATTCATGAATTTAGAAATAGGAATTGAGAATTTTAGATTAGAAATGGATGAGGTACTGTGAGATGATGGGTTTCGGCATTTTTGTCGAATTCTGGTGATCAGTGTAGAAATGCGCGGCGAGGCTTGGACTGGAGGTGACCTGTGGATGCCTGATCATAGGAAAAATGGGGATGGATTATTCGGGTGATCGAGCAGTGAGATTGGAGGTGAACTAGGGTTCGAGTTCAGTTTGGGGCGTCATTGTTCATGAAGCTTTCGCGATGGCCATGGATGATCGAAGTCGATCGCGTGATGAGGGATAGAAGTGGGAGGTCGTGTTGAAGGTTTGGGGTTAACGGCGAAGAGGGACGAGAACCTGATCGACGGCAATGTTCGATTTTTCCGTTGGGTTCTTTCCAGTATTTTTGATCGAATGTCAATTTTGCGACCTGGCCTTAGATTTAAAATTCTGGGTTGCTAAGTGGTTGATCGATGTCGTGAGTGATGTTTTAGAGCCGGAGGTGATGGCCGGAGCAACGGCATGTGGGCGTGCACGTACACGCGTTTATCTGTGCATCTGGGTTTTTCTGGAATTAAGGACCAAGAAGAAGAAGAAGAAGAAGTTGGAATGGGTTTGCTCGAGTGCATGCTCGAAGTGGTGTGGGGATCATCTCGAAGCAGAGCGATACGTGAGAAACTCGGGGCTTATCTCAATAATTTTGTATGGTGACTCGGGTATTCCTTTAGGGAATTCGGGTTTGCTTTGTTATCTGTTTTTTTAAGGGTTAAAACAGAAGAATTGTATCAGTATAAGAATAAACAGATATGGACAAGTTTAAAGCAATTTTCAAACTGGTATAAAAAATAAGAAGGTGTTTTCCAAAATATATGAATTTAGATAAGTTTATTGTTGAAACTAAGTAATTAATTTAAGTATGTGGTTTATTTTAATTATTCAAGATTTTATAAATTGAAATAAAATTTGTTAATATAATTAATGGATAATTTAATTTATATAAGTAATTAAAGAGTGTTGAATATGCGATTATATGATTTTTGTTTGATGATAATAAACATATATATATATATATATATATATTCGTATAAATGTATTTGTTAACGTACTATTTTATTTTTCATAGACTAAATGAATATTTGCTGAATAAAAATAAATAACACAGAATTTGAATTCAAACAGAATGTTTTATTCAAACAAATATTTACTACAATTTTGAATAGTACAAATTCGAGCTCTCACTATACATATACAACTTTGATTACAATACGAATTCAATTACATCACAATTTCACTTTTACATCTGACCTCACTACATATCACTCATTCACGCAACTCGTATTTTATCTTCAACTTCACTTCAAATTGAATCTAGCATCTGAGCAATCTGCAAAAATAAATATTGACGGTGACCAAAGTCAAATGCAAACCAAGCCGTGGTGGCCACGAAATTCAACGGTGCCATGATAGCCAAGTAAACAAACCAAGTCAGAAATCAACACTGTGATAATCAAGCAACGAAAAGAACGAATTGAATAAGTCAGGTCAATCTCAAGCATCCAAACGAAATCAAATGGCCGAAGTATAATTTTGAAAATATCAGACGAACGCAAATAAAGGAGATCGAACGCATATGGAACCCACAATCATCATCGGCAATTAATTATCTAGTTCAAGTACGAAAATAATTAAAGAACAAAAGGAAAAATTACATACCGAAGGCAAACATCGAACTCGATCAAATAGAAGTAGCAGTGAGCAACTTAAAGAAATAGTCGATCGACAAAGCAAAGACAAAATTCATCATTCGATCGAGCATCTATTATCAGCAGCTTCTAATTCATAACCCTAATTTGGAACGAAGGGAACGAAGCCCTAATTTTCAATCAGGAGGAACGAGGGAACAAAGCCGCCATTAACAAAAAGGGAACGGGCCAAATAATATAAAAAGGGGCCGGTTATTTTTTTAAGTTTATAAGGGCTTTTTGTTTTTAAAATTAGTGTTGTTTTACTTTTTATTGTTTTAAAGTTTGTATTTCTTTTTTAAACCGTTGTAATTACTAGTCGTGTGACTAGGGGACAAATTACGTGGCGTAGTTTGAGAATTCGCAACTCAGTGGCTGAGTTGTGGCAGGGTTTTGAGCGTAGGGTTAGGTTAGTCAGTAGCGGATGTCGCGAGTTTACGTGTGTAAGAGTGTGACTACTTAATTTCTAGTAGAAACCTTGGGGGCAGCACGTAGGCAGGGTTTTGCCGAAGCTGAGAAAATTCCGTGTCGTTCTATTTCTGCATATATTATTCTGCTATTATCTGTGCTGCTATTATTCTGTGATCTATGTTGAAATAATTTTACAAGCTTCCACAATTAATTTTTATAATTAATAGTATCACCCTATTCACCCCCCTCTAGGGTGAAATCGATCCTACAAATGGTATCAGAGCAAGATACAAAAGCCAATTTGTTTATTTTTTTCAAAAACCATTTTTTTTTTAAAAAAATTAATTTTAAAATGGCTACTTTTCATGAGGGTTGTTCCAATATTATTCCTTCTATTTTTGATGGAACAGATTTTTTCAATTGGAAATTGAAAATGGAATTTTATTTAAAATCTGTTAATGTTAAATGTTGAGATATTATTGAAAATGGGTGTGATATAACAGATAAGAAAATTATCTCGATTAATGGTTTGACTATGCATATATTATATTCTCATATTAATCAAGATAATTTTAATTCATCTCTCATTGTGAAAATGCACAGGAAATCTGGAATACTTTCGATGCAATATATGGTGTAAAAGTCAATAGCAATGAGAAGTCCTCCACAACCAACTCAGTTAAAGAAATGTGCTTAACAGGATTGGTAAAAGGCAGTTGTGATGAGGACGATGATATGGAGTAGCTGAGCTGGCATTATTAATGAAGAGATTCAAAAAGTGGAATCATAAATACGGAAATGCAGCTCTAAATCAACAATTGAAAAGCAGAATAATTAAAGCACTAGACAACTCAGAAGAACACGGGATCATTTGCAACAAACCCGGTGATATCAAGCCTAATTATCCTCAAAATCGACGCGATTTTGAAAAGTAATCAAAAAGGAGAAATACTACAGCCACGTGGAATACAAGTGATGAGGATAATCAAAATACTAGCAGTGAGAGTGAGAAAGTAGATATGTGCCTTCGAGGTAATATAACCAATAGCGATGATGATGAGCCAAACGAGGTATCAAAACTCACTCACTTAGAATTACTTATATATTTCCACGAAGTAAATGGTAGTTTTGAACGACTTTGGGAAAAATACGCTAAACTTGAATCACAAAAAGATACTTTGATAGAATTAAATGAACAACTTGACCAATTAGTTAAAAACTATCAAAGTAGGACCCCTAAGTGTGATAAGTGTCCAACATTCGAAGAAGAAATTAAAAAATCAGAAATTAATATAAAATCACTTGAAAATGAAATTCTGATTTTGAAAGAGAATGAAAATACTAGGAGAGAGAATTCTCTTAAAAAGTGCACACAATTGTTAAACGAAAATGAATCTCTCAAAACACAAGTCCAACAATTGTCAACGACTTTAGATAGATTTTCAAAAAGTGAAAAATCGTTGAATATGCTATTATGAAAGCAAACTGTTAATACGGTTAGACAAGGACTTAGATATAATCAATCTGAAAATGTTGAAAGCAATATTAATCAAGTAAATTCAATGTGCATAATTTGTAGAAAATTTGGACACAATCAAAATAGTTGTTGGTATAGACCCAAACACGTAAAAACCATTCCAATTTTGGTTCCAAAAGGCACAAATACAAAATTTCTCAAAGTTATACAAATCTGGGTGCCAAAAGTAACATATATAAATAGTTATGGGTCTTCACAAAATTACTTTTCTAAATATTCTGCCACTAACAACCATGGACCTATAAGAACAAATAGGTCACAAAAATCTTTCATCATGTAGGTATGGTGGCAGGCTAGGGAACAACAACAGTATTATCTGGATTCTGGCTGTTCCAGAAACACATCGGGCGACAAAGCAAAGTTCCTTAGCCTAGTATGAAGGTGACAGAATCACAATGGACAATAATGAAAAATATCGTAAAGGTAAAACAGGTAATGGTATATTTATTTGAACGATATATTAAATGTGATAATCTGCACCGTAATCTAAGTAAAATCAGCCAATAATGAGATGATGAAAAGATAATGATTTTGATTATGACTTATACAAAATTGTTGGCCAATTATATTCTTATGCCAAAAACACTATAAAAATCTCTAGATTCTTTGAATTACTTCATATATATTAGTTTGGATTAAAAATAGTGTTTTATTGGTTGATAATACATTTGGTTATTTTACGGCTAACTCTATATTCACGGTTTCTAATTATTTACACGGCTTCAATTCAAATTCAAGAGCATGTCCTTTAAAAAGCTGTTAAAATTGATTTTGAGATATTTTATTGCACACTTCATGGTCTGGTCTATCAAATTCAATTAAAGATAATTTTGAGTGAAAGAGAAATTCAGATGCAGATTACACTGGTAATCTAGTTGATAGAAAAATTACTAGTGAAACGTGATTTGCTGAGACATTTAGTAACTGCATCGTTTTTTTTCAAAGAAAATATCTACATATTTTTCATTTCAAATAATTTTAAAATAGCAGAAAATTTTCTTCTAAAACCCCTTCTAGAAAATCATTTTTGATCTTGTTTTCAGATTGATCATTTTTAGAAAAATTGATTTTATAATTATTTTTGAATTTGATTTTAAATGATTACACTGACTAATCTGACTCCCTAATGATTATCGAAAAGATGAATAGTGATTGAAAAAGTGACGACTGTTAATACTAATCATACATTATAACTCGAGACGGTATAATTAGTAAATTTCTTTAGAAATTTAAACAAGAGTTATAAAACTTTTTGTTGGTAAAAATTCCATGACCATCTCTATTTCTATCATATTTCTAGCGACCATCACTCATCAAAATTCAATATAGTTTGTTGATATATGGTACTTTAAACAGGAATCATTCGTTTTTCATTTTATATTTCTTTTTTTAAAAAAAGGAAATAATAATAAAATAAAATAAATAAATACCAAAGTATTCACTCTTATTTAAAAGTCCTCACGGTTATGCATGGGTGAATTACTTGGAATTTGTTATGTGCTTCCATGCTTATTTAAAAGTCCTCACGGTTATGCATGTATGGAACGCATATCAAAAATTGATTTTTAAAATAAACAAGTTGATTCTAATCCCATTTATAATTCCTCACGGTTATGCGTGGTAGAAGATACTTGAATTCATTTTTTTTTAAAATAAAACTGGAATACTACGAATCTCATTTAAAAGTCCTAACGGTTATGCATGGTTAGTAGATATTCAAATTCCTGGTATAAATATATCGCAAATAGACACAACTGTATGCGTGTATATGATGACGTCATTCCCATCGTGCTAAAAGTGGAATATGCGCCTAACAACGTATTTATGATTTTTGTTTGATTATTTTTATCGAAATTTAATATCTATATTCAATTGAGTTTTAATGTTGAATTAATATCGATCACTTTATCTCTATTTTCTCTAACACTATTACTCTTTTGCTGATAACAAAAAGGGGAGAGAAAAGTTCAGATTTTGTCAAATAAAATCAAGTAAAGGTCAAATATTTTCTATTTGCATCTAGGCTCATTTGCATATTTTTAATTGTATGCATATATGTAGGGGGAGCTTTGTGTAGAGAAGAAACATTTAAATAGGGGGAGCAATTAGAGTATATCTATGATCAAATACATTTAACATATTCAAAATCTTAAATATATGTTCATTATCATCAAAAGGGGGAGATTGTTGAATATGCGATTATATGATTTTTGTTTGATGATAATAAACATATATATATATATATATATATATATATATCCGTATAAATGTATTTGTTAACGTACTATTTTTTTCACTGACTAAATAAAAATAAATAACACGGAATTTGAATTCAAACAGAATTTTTTATTCAAACAAATATTTACTACAATTTTGAATAGTACAAATTCGAGCTCTCACTATACATATACAACTTTGATTACAATACGAATTCAATTACATCATAATTTCACTTTTACATCTGACCTCACTACATATCACTCATTCACTCAACTCATATTTTATCTTCAACATCACTTCAAATTGAATCTATCATCTGAGCAATCTGCAAAAATAAATATTGACGTAGTAAAATTGAAAAGGAAATATTTTTGCAGTATAAAACAAAATGTGGATTTTGAAATAATATTTGCCTCAGTTATTTGGGTTGTTCGTCATCATTTAATTTCAATTGATCATACACGAACAGCTTGTGACATACACAGCGTATCACTGTATATGCCAAAAGGCCATGCACACCGATATATACATTTGATAAATTTACAGGGACAAGTGAGCACGGGTCAAACCCAAATTATCGGATTCAACTCAAGTGCAATAAAACAATGTCACAAACTTTCAGCACAAGGTCAAATCCAAACTACAAGCTAGATTCAACTCAAGTGTAATGCACAGTCCAACTAAAAGTCAACATGCTCACAAAAAACTGCAAAATTCAAGAAGGCACCAAACCACAAAATGCAAACTGTCTTACATATGCTCAATCAAACTCAAGTGAACAAAGTAGTTCAAGCTTGAAGCTATCAAGTGAACAAAATACAAACTCAAACTAGTGAGTGCACCAAAGATATGACAACACAGCAACAAAGGCCAGGCAGCAAGTATTCATGAAACAGAGGTGCTAACTGACTCGAATATCACAAAACACAGCAACAAAGATCAAGGTACACATAATGCAACAGTGGACAGAGTCACATATGCAAGGATCAAGCAAATGATACATGCACTCAAAGACAATGCAAACTTTAAATAAAACATACAAGGCAAGACCAATAAAACAGAAGCATGGCAGAACTTAGTATACACTCGAGGCACAGTGCTATCAGGTTGAAGACATGTTACAGTGATAATATAAAGACACACATGAATACAACTCATATGCAAGTACAGACTCAAGTGTTCAATAATACATGCTCGAAGCAAAAATCCAAACCAAGCTTAAGTTATACAAGCAAAACTCAAACCAGAGACAAAGCAAAGACCTAATTCATCATTCGGTCGAGCATCTATTATCGGCAGCTTCTAATTCATAACCCTAATTTGCAATGAAGGGTACGGAGTCCTAATTTTTAATCAGGTGGAATGAGAGAACAAAGCCGCCATTAACGAAAAGGGAATGGGCCAAATAATATAAAAAGGGGCCGACTATTTTTTTAAGTTTATAAGGGCTTTTTGTTTTTAAAATTAGGGTTGTTTCATTTTTAATTGTTTTAAAATTTGTATTTCTTTTTTAAACCATTGTAATTACTAGTCGTGTGACTAGGGGACAAACTACGTGGCGTAGTTTGAGAATTCGCAACTCTGTGGCTGAGTTGTGCCAGGGTTTTGAGCATAGAGTTTGGTTAGTTAGTAGCGGGTGTCACGAGTTTACGTGTGTAAGCGTGTGACTGCTTAATTTCTAGTAGAAACCTTGGGGGCAGCACGTAGGCAGGGTTTTTCTGAAGCTGGGTAAATTCTGTGTCGTTCGATTTCTGCATTTATTATTCTACTATTATCCGTGCTACTATTATTCTGTGATCTGTGTTGAAATAATTTTACAAGCTTCCGCAATTAATTTTTATAATTAATAGTATCACCCTATTCACCCCCCTCTAGGGTGAATTCGATCCTACAAAGAGAAGGATAGTTAATTATTTATTATGATAATATAAAGTAAGTGAATGAATTTAGTTAAAGATAATTACCTAACGGAAGTAACTAAGGGTTAGTTTATTTAATTTGAGTGATTAATGGATAATTACTGGATGGGAATAATAATAGATGATTAATTATTTAAGTGATAATTACTTAATGTAAGTAATTAAAAGACAAATCTGTTGAGTGTTAATTAATTTAATTAGAGGTTAGATTAATTAATGTTCAAGGTTAACTAATTAAGGATAATTAACCGATAGGATAATTACTTGATGAAAGTAATTAATTAAAGGTAAAGTAAATTAAGGAGAAATTAGTTAGTTAAGGTAATTAATTAAAAAAGGTAAATTAAGGGGGATAGTTAGGGAATAATTAATGGTTAAATAAGCAGAATGTGTAATGATGGAAGTAATTAGTTAAATTAACCTTGTTTATTGATGATTGGATAATATTAAATGCCTTGGATTATTTGTATCCCTAGTATGTGTTTGTGATGCTATATGAAATGTTTTGTAATATGAGATGTTGGGTAGAATAGTGATAATGTGAATATCTATGATGAATTGCTGTGTGTAAATGACATCATATATTTAAGATTGAGTTGTATTCACTTGAATAACTTGGGTTAAAATGACATTGGATTCGAAGAGACCGGAGTCGGGTATTAGTTAATACCCGAAACCACTTCGATTCTTTATAGATTGATATGTGAAATCAATATGCTGAAGTGGAATAATTTAAGTGAATTAGACCATTGTAATCTAAGTTTTTGATACTTAGAAATTGATGTGTAATATAAGTGATATCTGTAACGATTTGTGAACTTGTAATTGATACAAGTTACCCAGGTTATATATATATATATATATATATATATATATAAAAGTTGTATGCTTTTGTAATTTATGCTTGATCGGTTTACTCACACTGGTTTCCAGCATGACCCAGGTGTCACTTTGACGTAATGCTCGGGTCAGACCGAGTATTACATATTTTTAGGTAAGGACCTTCTGGAGCTCAGGAGGTGAGTTGGATGGCAGGAACGTATAGAGAGTTTCCGCTGTGATATATAGTTGTATATTTGGGACATGTTTTAAATTGTCCAGTGTTGTGTAAATGTTGTAACGCTGATGTATAAATGTACTGATATAGTTCTTCTTTGTAAAACTGTTATTTTATTTGATATTATATTTTGTCCGCTACGAATGTGAGATGTTGATATTTCTATTCTTCTTTGTTCTATCTTTTTCTTCTTTTTTCACTAACTATTTGGAATTTTCGGAATCGAAAATTCTGGGTCGTTACATTTGGTATCAGAGCAGAAGGTTAAGCGAGAACCTTGGCTCTGGTGGGATTACTCATGAAGGATAGGGTCAATGGTACCCTAGAATGAGTTGAGAGTGTGTGTATATATATGCATATACATATACATATGAGAGAGTACTTGTTATTTTCTTATATAAAGATTTCAAATAATTTTATATAAATAATATATTTCGATACATAAAGCAGTATTTCTTTCTAATAAATATTAAGGGAATTGGTGGTTAAATTATTGGAATTTAATTAAGAAGTAATAGGAATACAACCAAATTGAAATTAAATAAAAGATAACTTCGAAATGGATTCAAACTGAAATTAAAATCTTGAATGTGGTATGGAGTTTCAGAATGAGATAATAATGAATTGGTTTTCAGATATAATAACATTGGTTATTTTCCCAAAATAACGAAATGTTTGTTAATGATTTAGCAAAAATAAAATGTTTAAGGAAGTAAACATTTAGGCAAGTATAACTTATAAATTGGAACGGAAGGTGATCTAAATTGTGAAGTTTTAAATCTGGGTCCAGAATTTGAAAATTATTTCAAAGTGACAAAGAAACTTTATTTAATATATTTGAATGAAAGTGTCCTATTTCAAACAAGAGTTGTTTGGAAAATTAATGGAATTTGTTTTGAATTAAAAATCAAACGGTGGTTTAAAAATTTAAAGATAACTTGGTGTGTAAAGGAAATAATATGTATATATGAGGAATATACATAATATCAAAGATGGTTTGAAATAAAACTCTAAATGTTGATTTTTAAATTTGGAACGAGATGTGAAAACCCAAAGTGATAAGTTTTTGAACTTATAGGTGGGAAAGTATTTTGAAATTTGAAGCGGGAATTCAAATTTGAGTAGGGTTGACTGGATTAAGTAAATTGAATTTAACTTTGGGAAAGTTTAATAATTTAACAAGCAACCTGAATTGGAAATTTCAAGATGAAATTGGAATTTAACTTGGAAAGTTAAATGGTTAATTTAAAATGGGGAATTTGTGCGATCTCAAAATGGGTTTGAGATCTGAAAGTTGGAATTGGATGGATGTTTAAAAAAATAATTTGAATGATATCATCATGTTGTTATTAATAATCTTTAAAAAAAATTATGAATTGGATTTGTTAAAATAAATGAAGAAATGGATTTGGTAATACATCCATTATAAGATAAATTGGGTAATAAATTGAGTTTTGAAGATAAAATCATTTTGAACTTAGGTTTGAATGTTTAAGGGAATTTGGAAATTCAAATGGTTAAGGATTGGTTTCAAAATTTAAATTTGATGATAAATTTCAAAGATTTAGCTGTTTAAAAAAAAATTAAAATTATTACTTGAACTTTGAAATAAGTTAAAAATAGAATTTGGATTCTGAATTAAATGGTTTAAAGATATAAGTTAATTTGATTTAAAGGATTTAATCAACATTTGAAAATTTAACTCGAATTTATAAAATTTGGGATGGTTTAACTTTGAAATTTGAATTTAATTAGTTCAAATTTAATTTGATTTGAATTAATTTGAAATTGTGATTAAAGTTGAAAAGGTTTAAAATCACATGGAATTTGACTTGATTTTGGATAGAAATTGGGGTTTATTCAACTTGAATTGGGGTTAAATCAATATCAATGGAAATTGAAGTTATTTAAATTGGAATTGAGTCAATTTAAATGGAAGTGGAAATTTAATTTGAATTGATAAAAACGGAGGTTGTGAATTGAACAGTTTTGACTGTGGACTATTTGCAAAATAAATTGTTTTAATATAAATATATTTTTCCAAACTATTTACTATACAACTTTTCTTTTTAAAAGCTAAACCTATTTTATATTTGTTTTACAATTATTTTTGGAACTATTTAATAATTTTTCAACTATTTTACAAACTAATTACTATTTTCAACTACTAATTACTATTTTATAGCTATTTTGCAATTATTTAAAATTTCTATAACTATTTAACTATTTTCCAATTATTTTACAATTACTGAACTATTTTACAGCTATTTCACAAACTATAAATTGTTTTTCAACTACTTATCTATTTTTAAACTTTTCAAGCTATTTTTAAATTTAAGATGGACGGAGTTTAAACTGTTTATGACTAAATATCCATTTGAGGAAAGAATTGAGGTGATAATCCAAGTGGGATTGAAGCAATTGCGAATAAGTGAATGAAATTAAAGTGAATGTGAACAGAAAGGGAATTCATTTGATTAATAAATCAATAAGAATAAGTACGTAGGATGTACGTATATTATTCTATCCGCATAGTGATTTGATCCAGATTCGAGCATAGAATTTCGAGATAATTGTATCGATCCAAGTTGGGATTTTCCACTCGATTTTCAACTGCCAACCTGGATATGGATTATTGATTGGTTCTGGATATTCTCTATCATAGTTAGACTATGCAAGGAGAATGACAGTTTCTAATCAAGAAACCAGATCTGAGTCCGCACTAGGAAGTCAGGTGGACGATACTAGTTCGAAAATGAAATTGTGTGATCGAGTGAGCGATCAGATTGGTATAGTGTACGGATGATATGTGTACATCGAACAGATTGGAATGAAATTGATATTGAAAGTTTGTGGATAAGAACTTTAAAAAGGTTTTTGAATTGGAAAATATATTTTGTGAAATATATGATGAAATAAAATAGAAATTGGATATTTCTATGGTAGAAATTTACTTTATGGAAGTAAGTAATATGGTTAATGACTTTATAGAGTAATCAAATTTGAATATTTGATTTGGAATAAACAAAGTTATATATCTTTGTTATATAAGATAAATCTCCCTTTGTGAATCTATAGCCAGAAGAAAGGGGTTTTTGAAAGTTTTTGAAGTATAAAAGGGGTTTATACAAGTTTGAAGAGATCCAAAGTTTTAAGAAGTTATATATATCTATATATATACGTATAAAGGATCTTATGAGAATGATTTTGAAAAAGGTTTTGGGAACCTATGAATTTGGAAAAGGCTTTTTGATTTTTGGGTAAAAAAAATTTGAAATTTGGAAAGCCTAGTTTGAGAATTATCAATTTTGGGATAATCGATTTTGAGAAAGGAGATTTATATGAGATTCATACTTGGTGTATGATTTGGAAGATACTATATGTGTATAGTATAAAGTGTTCTGAAAATGGCTCTGGAGAAAAAAGCGCTCCCTTGGGATGAACTTCTCAGAAGTACCATATGTTTGTACTGCCTTGAGCCTCTAAGTGGGAGGTTCTAAAGTTGATCCTGTGAGCAGTCCGGACAAAACTAGTTCCTCAGGATTATTGGGGAGCGAAAGTCGAGGGCGCTGATGCCTACAGAGACATTTGGGTTATGCTGTGACGATAGTGTAACTCGATGTCGATGCGATCTAGTGTGTAGACCATAGCGAAAATCGTGTGGAGGTGAGTCAACGGTCTACGCTTGATTTTACGGGGAAGGCAACGTAACATCGGTACACTGCGATCTATGGTCAAGTAGAGTGGAGAAGTTTCATTCTTTTGGCAATGAAATTCGAGGGCGCTGAGGCCTACAGTTATATGGGATTTTGCTGTGATAGCAACGTAACCCCAGTTGTAGTTGCGATCTGTAGCGCGTTCCATGGCGTAATCGAGGGGCGTGGAGGCTTACAATTATCTATGTATTTTGTCGGGATGGCAACGTAACCATCGGGTTAACTGCGACCATGGATGGGGGTGATGATTTCCAAAGCATTCTCACCAAATATATTTCCTCTATTTTCAAAGATGTTTTTGACATTTTCAATAAAATTATTTTCCAAGTATTTTCACTGGATGTTGAAAATGGGTCTACTACATACTTATAGATTTTCAGTCGAACGTCTGATCAATGTATGACCAAATTTCTACGAGAACAAGGATGGACTGGTTGAGACATCGACATATAAAAAGTATTTTTATAAAATTATTTTGGTAATATATATATATATATATATATATATATATATATATATTTAAAAAGTGTTTTAAAATTTCTTAATCAAAATAGTTTATAAAAAATTTGTCAAAGAGTAAATTTTCTGATAATTATCATTTTAATAAAATTCAGGCTTCGTTCCTTTTCGAGGACGAAAAGATTCAGAAGGGGGGAGGAATGTGATAACCCGGATTTTTGGGCATCAGTAACTGATAATAACTGGGTTAATTGATAGAAATACTGGATTGTAGATTTAACAAATGAATCTAATCATAAATATTTATGTTTGGATAAATATTTATTTGATCATATCTTAATGTAATCACTTAAAATTGACTTATTATTCTTTTTAAAATAAATAATAATGATTGTTTATATAAGTAAATTATTTAAATTTGGCAAAATTGCTAATTTCAAACCAATAATATTTATGTGTTATTTTTAGATAAATAAGTAAAAAAAATTATTAATTTCAAATTGAATTTAGGCTTGTTTAAATATATGTATTTATTTTGGATTGACCTTGAATTGAATTTTTAATTGAATTTAAAGGGTTGAATTTGAATTTGAAATTTAAAAAGGAAGTATATCTTAAATATATTTTGGTTTAAATTAACTGGTTCAAAACATAAGTTATTTATAAACGAATATTTACATGAATTCACATTGATATATATTTATAAATTTAAAAGCTTATTTACGAAAGACAAACATTAAAAAAAACAATGAAATGTATTACATAAATATATATGAACTTAAATAATTTAAGTTTAAACACTTGTACACATATGGAAGCATGGTTTCAACATTTCTAAATTATGTAGCACATAAGTTAACAAGTGGCAAATTAACCTTAAATCTAAAACAAAATTTAATTAAATAACACATGTTTTAAAAAAAATATATACAAAACTGAGATTTTCAGTTCAATTCCTCTCCATTCTTTTGTTCTTCATCTTTTCAATCTATATAAAAAAAACCAGATTCAAGATTGAATCAAAATAGGTTCAAAATCAGGCAAGCAAACCTCGAAACTAAATCATTCAACAGTCAATTGATTCATGTTCAAACTTCTGAAAGCTAAGCAAAGTCAGTAGGCAAATCACATTAGGCAAACTTCAGATTCAACTGAGTATAGATAAGGAATCAAGGATCAAGTCCAGTTTTAAATTTTCAAAGAACCAAAAATATGCTCCGTTCAAACAGAAATGTGAGTAAACTAAAATTTTAAGATAGTTTAAAACTTATTATCATAACCTGATGTTTATGATGGATTGTGTGTGATTATGGTTGCTTATGTTTATGGGTATGAATGCATGTATGTGTACATATATATATGTGCTGTGTATAAATGAATGCATGCATGGAAATGATGATCATCTCTCTATTTTAAAAACTTTGGTAAATAAACACTAAACTTAAAACCGGTTTTGAAAATCTGTAAATATGTTTATATATTGATGATGAATTTTAAAGGGAAAAATATGGTTTATATAATGTTATACATGAGAATGTATATGTGTATTTGCCTGTTCAAAAATTGTGTGTGTTAAAAAGTTTGTTCTCTGTTTATTTACAGGCTCCTAAATTTAGAGAAAAAAATTCATATTTCTTCAGATATTTGATGATAGGCTAAAATTTGTAAACAGAAAATGTTTCTAAGTGTATAAACTAAAATTTTAAAATAGATTCATATATATATATATATATATATGAACTGTTTATTTACAAATGTATGAATTTACAGATCTAATCAAATTATAGGCAAAAATAAATTGTCAGGGATTGATGAATTAATTATATAACCTGATTCTAATTTGTAATTCATGAATTTAGAAATATGAATTTAGATTTTTAGATTAGAAATGTATGAAGTACTGTGAGATGATGGGTTTCGACATTTTTGTCGAATTCTGGTGATCAGTGTCGAAATGCGCGGCGAGGCTTGGATTGGAGGTGACCGGTGGATTGCTGATCATAGGAAAAATGGGGATGGATTATTCGGGTGATCGAGCAGTGAGATTTGAGGTGAAATAGGGTTCAAGTGTCAGTTTGGGGCGTCATTGTTCAGAAGCTTTCGTGATGGCCATGGATGATCGGAGTTGATCGCGTGATGAGAGATAGAAGTGGGAGGTCATGCTGAAGGTTTGGGGTTAACGGCGAAGAAGGACGTGGACCTGATCGATGGCAATGTTCGATTTTTCCGTTGGGTTCTTTCCACTTTTTTCGCTCGAATGTCAATTTTGCGACCTGGCCTTCGATTTAATATTCTGGGTTGCTGAGTGGTTGATCGATGTCGTGAGTGATGTTTTGGAGCCGAAGGTGATGGCCGGAGCAACAGCATGTGGGCATGCACGTACACGCGTTTATCTATGCCTTTGGGTTTTTTTGGTATTAAGGACCAAGAATAAGAAAGAAGAGGGAATGGGTTTGCTCGGGTGCATGCTCGAAGTGGTGTGGGCATCATCTCGAAGCAGAGCGGTACGTGAGAAACTTGGGGCTTATCTCAACAATTTTGTATGGTGACTCGGGTATTCCTTTAGGGAACTCGGGTTTGCTTTGTTATCTGATTTTTTATGGGTTAAAACAGAAGAATTGTAACCAGTATCAAAATAAATTGTAACAACCCGCATATTTATCGGTTGTATATTTAAATATTTTATTTAAATATTACATCATTTGTCGGATCATAGTCCGAAAAGTTACTTTCTGCAAATGGTCGAATTGGGTCTCAAGACCACTTCAATTGAGTTCAAAATGTCGTTTGCGATCTTTTTGAGTATAAGCTTCGATATATTTGGAGTAAGTCGAATTTTGCTATTTGCTAAGTGGGCTTTTGGGTTTGGGTTTCACCCAAACTGTTCTATAAACCAACTCAGCCCTTCTCTCCTTCCATTCACTTATTCATTTCATAAAAACTTAAGCTAAAAACTGATAATGGTGGAAGAGAATGGGAATTAGAAACTCCTAGCCCTAGATCCTCTTGCAAATCCAAATTCTTGCTCCAAAATCAAAGAGAAGCTATTGGTAAGCTCTTCTTCATCTTCTCCAACTCTTCTCCCCTTCAATTTCAGAAAGTTTTCCTAAACCTAACTTAGGAAAATACTTGTTTGTTCTTAGATTGAAGCTTGTTGGGTTGAAGTAGTGATTAGTTGGTTTTCTCCTTGTGACTTAGCTCCTCCATCTTCTTTGTTTGTGAGATAAAAGGTGAGTTTTGAACTCACATCTACTTCTTTTGATATCATTGATGTTAGGCATGAATTCCTAACAATTGTTCATATGTTCTTTTGCTTTTGATTTGGGTTGATTCGGTGAAATTGCCAAATTATGATTTTTGAAGCCAAATCTATGAAAATCTTATATGGTTGATGTTTTTGTGGTTCGGAGTGTTTGGGTGTGTCGTTAAGGTTGGGTAGTCGTTTGACGTAAGCCCATAATCAACACGCATCCGATTGCTTTCGATTTGTTTGGCCATAGTTGGCCTAGGTTCAGGAAATGCCTGAACATTGAGTTTCAGACGTCTGAAACCCTTATTTCAGATGTCTGATTATTGTTCTGAGGAACATTTTCATCCCCAGATTCAAACGTCTGAATTTATATTCCAGACGTCTGAAAGTGCTTAATTTCGACCAGAAAGGAAATAGGCAAAATATTGCCTGTTTCAGACGTCTGGATGGTTGGATTCAGACGTCTGAATCCTATTTTGGAAAACAAATTGATTTCCAGATTCAGACGTCTGAATCCCTTCTTTCAGACGTCTGAACCTGCTGTTTTGGCCAATTTACCCTGTTCGTTTAATTTTCCAAATTTGATCGATGTATATTGATTCCAATTAGTTGTTTATGCATATTTGACCTTGATAATTCCTTTTTGAATTCATTCATGGGTTTTTATAAATAAATTCTTCAAATCGTATTAAAAGTTCATTCTCCGATTTATAAATTCTATTTAAATCACACGTACAATTTCGCACTTCGAGCGAATTGGAAGGGTGATTAAATGGTTGGGCAAAACACGGACCATGAATCTGTGCGTTTATCCTTCCGATTAATTCCCGACCTATTCAATTGATCATTTTAACCTTCGGGTTTGGTTTACCGATGATATGAGGTGAACTTTGTACTGCTTTGAGTGTGAAAGTGGCTGATGGATAGTAAACCGTTTAGTGTGAACGAGTGGTTATGGGACATACGTTAACACTTTTCGGATTCCTTTTCGAGAGTTGTGACACATTCCGCCAGTTAGTGGTGTCCAGTACGGGGCCTTTGACCTTCACCACTACGGTTTGTTGCCTTTAGGATAGTGTCTTCGGACTGTCTCCTTCAGGTTTGTTGCCTTCGGGTGGGTTTCCCTTTGGTATCGCTTTCGGAGTTGGTCCATCGTCACCGCTCGAGAGATACTTGGGTTTGTCGCCTTCGGGTTTGTTGCCCTATTGTATCGCTTTCGGAGTTGGTCATTCGTCACCGCTCGAGTGATATTGGGTTTGGAGTCTTCGGGCTCATGGTTCCTTGTTTATACAGTACTGAGCTCGAGAAATTTTCTGATGTTTTATTCATATGTATATTCCCTAGGTATCGCCCCTCGGTGTAGGTCTTTTTGAACCGCACGATATGTAGCGGTTACCTTGTGGAACTTGTATACCTTATTGGTATTTGTTATTGCCTTTTGGCTTGTTTTGGGATATTCGTATCCTTTGCTTCTATATGTTGCCGATGAGATGATGCTTGTTATCATATGATTCATCTTTTGTTAGATGATTGTGTTATCTCTTTTAGAGATATTTGCTATACCTTGTAACCTTGCAGGTTCATTGTTATTCAGTTTATCTAACTGATTTGTTTAGCTAGACTAACCCGCGTATCTTATACTCGGGTCAGACCGAGATGTTTCAGGTTAGGTGCTTTTGGACTTAGCCTCTTTTGCTTCCGCATGGACTACTTCGCTAGCTTCTTTTTGTCATAGCTTTTGTGTAGTCCTATTTTGTTGTAACTCTGATATGTATTCTTTTGACTCGTTTGTATATTGTGGTTTGCTATACCACTTGATATGTATTATCTTATAACTCTGTTATGTATCTGTATATGTGTATATGATGATTTACTGTTCTGTGATGTATATTACATTTGAGTTATTATATTCTATTCTGATAGATCCAACCACCTATGGTTTTGTTTTAAGTATTCATTGGGTATGTCGACCTGGTTGGTATGTTTATTGTTGATATATTCAATAGATAGTTAGAGCAAGGCTATAGATGGTCGCTCCTAACCAGCCTTATTCTTCGTGTTAGTTGACGGCATTACCTAGTAGTGTCCTTGCTAGCGTGGGTATAGAGGTGGGGCGTCACATAAATAGATACGGACAAGTTTAAAGCTATTTTGAAACTGGTATCAAAATATAAGAAGGTGTTTTCCGAAATATATGAATTTAGATAAGTTTATTATTGAAACTAAGTAATTAATTTAAGTATGTGGTTTATTTTAATTATTCAAGGTTTTATAAATTGAAATAAAATTTGTTAATATAATTAATGGATAGTTTAATTTATATAAGTGATTAAAGAGAAGGATAGTTAATTATTTATTATGATAATATAAAGTAAATGAATGAATTTAGTTAAAGATAATTACCTAATGGAAGTAACTAAGGATTAGTTTATTTAATTTGAGTGATTAAGGGATAATTACTGGATGGGAATAATAATAGATGATTAATTATTTAAGTGATAATTACTTGATGTAAGTAATTAAAAGATAAATCTGTTGGGTGTTAATTAATTTAATTAGAGGTTAGATTAATTAATGTTCAAGGTTAACTAATTAATGATAATTAACCAATAGGATATTTTCTTGATGAAAGTAATTAATTAAAGGTAAAGTAAATTAAGGAGTAATTAGTTAGTTAAAGTAATTAATTAAAGAAGGTAAATTAAGGGGAATAGTTAGGGAATAATTAATTAGTTGGGTTGGAATTAATTAATGGTTAAATAAGCAGAATGAGTAATGATGGAAGTAATTAGTTAAATTAACCTTGTATATGGATGATTGGATAATATTAAATGCCTTAGATTATTTGTATCTCTAGTATGTGTTTGTGATGCTATATGAAATGTTTTGTAATATGAGATGTTGAGAAGAATAGTGATAATGTGAATATCTATGATGAATTGCTGTGTGAAAATGACATCATATATTTAAGATGAGTTGTATTCACTTGAATAACTTGGGTTAAAATGATATTGGATTCGAAGAGACCAGAGTCGGGTATTAGTTAACACCTGAAACCACTTTGATTATTTATAGATTGATATGTGAAATTAAAATGCTGAAGTGGAATGATTTAAGTGAATTAGACCATTGTAATCTAAGTTTTTGATACTTAGAAATTGATGTGTAATATAAGTGATGTCTGTAACGATTTGTTAACTTGTAATTGATTCAAGTTACCCGGGTTATATATATATATATATATATATATATATATATATATATATATATATATATATATATATATATATAAGTTGTATGCTTTTGTAATTCATGCTTGATGGGTTTACTCACGCTGGTTTCCAGCCTGAGCCGGGTGTTACTTTGATGTAATGCTCGAGTCAGGCCGAGTATTAGATTTTCAGGTAAGGACGTTCGGAAGCTCAGGAGGCGAGCTGGATGGTAGGAACGTATAGAGATTTTCCGCTGCGATATATAGTTGTATATCTGGGACATGTTGTTTTAAATTGTCCAGTGTTGTGTAAATGTTGTAACGCTGATGTATAAATGTACTGATACAGTTATTCTTTGTAAAACTGTTATTTTATTTGATATTATATTTTGTCCGCTGTGAATATGAGATGTCGGTGTTTCTGTTCTTCTTTCTTTTATCTTTTTCTTCTTTTTTCACCAACTATCTGGAATTTTCGGAATCGAAAATTCTAGGTCGTCACACACAAACACACGAGATATATATATATATATATATAGTGATTTTTATGGATTGAACCACGCAAAGCAGGCTATGGCGAAATTTTTGAAAATTTAAGGCGTTCGAAATTTTTTGAGATTTTTGGAAAAAAAATTGATAACTAAAAGTTTTGGTATTGAGTTAAAAGTTAAACTATATTAGTTAGTTTTGGAAAGGTAACTATGAGTTGATTTGAAAACTTAGAAAAGTTTTGTAAGAAGTTTAACTATTGGATTTCAGAAAAAGTCAAAAGGTTTAAATGAATTTGATATCTAGTTTGAAGGAGTTGTTTTGAAAAGTTAATGGATTTTGTGGCTTTTTCTTACTCTATAATTTCGAGGACGAAATTCTTTTAAGTAGGGGAGAATGTAACGACCCAGAATTTCAGTCATTCGAAATCGGGATATTTAATTGATTTTAAATATTCATAAGTAAATTTTATAAGTTGAATAACGTATATTTCAAATATCTTGATTTAATTGGATAAATAAATTGTTAATTTAAGAGTTGAAATTATGGAAATAATTTGATTATGAATTTAATATGAATAAAAATTATTTATACAGTTGATATAAATTCTATTTGAATTAGAATGGAGTTAGGGAATTTTTAAATTGAATTAAAAATTAGTTTATAGAAATTGGATATTTTGATATTAAATTAACGTGCAAAAATAGTCATTTTTGACATAGTCTCGGATTTCGACGAAACCAGTTTCAATGGATCTGTAATGTTATATTATTGTAGGAATTCAAGTTTCATGTCTATCAGACTTACGGTTTGGTCGTGCAAAGCTGAAACTCCTAGAAATTTATTTAAGTTAATTTAATTGAAATAATTCGATTCGAAAACCTATATTCCAAATTTGATGGAATTGGCTCCTTATATATTTAATTGTGTTCGAAATAGGTGTAAAACATTATAAACGTCAGGCGAAACGCTTCGTTTGGAGTTCGAAATTATTTCAAGTGAATAGTGTTTTGTAATTGTCTATATAAGGATGTTCATTCTCCAAACCCTAGCCATATCTTCACAACCGCCATTTCGAACGGCCAGAAAGTCACCATCTTTCTACTCGATTATCTCTCAATCCCTCGATTATTTCGAAAAAACTCTAACTACAATATCGTAGAGCTCGTGAGATCTTCAATCTAACGGTGATGATTGTCATCGGAGGTTGGAATTCGCCAAAATTTGGCGATGAAGTCTGTGTATTTGAGCACGTTTATCGAGATGTATATAGAGCCAAGAACCTCGCGGTTGCAGCCGTGGGTGGCACACATATATGCGGAGTCAGCGATGGTCCTTTATCGGCGAGTAGGCTAGTGACGGAGGAGCAAAGTCGATCAAAAAAGCTACGGCTATGGGTTTCTCAACCTGGAGAAGAAGTGAACGATGAAGAAGGTGTTGAGTGGCACTGATTTATCGGAAGAGGATCTAACGGCTAAGATTTTAGCAAATGTTAATTAAGAAAAAGATTTATAAATTGCATTATTAAATCGAGTGATGTTTAAAATTGTATATCTTTTCCATACGAGGTCGAAAATTGACGAAAAAAGTTGCGTTGGGTTCGTATTTGCAAACATTACGTGATGAAGCTAGTTTGGATTGATTTGGAGAGGCTAGGAATCTTGGGTAAAATTAAATGCTCGTTTAATTTTATTCGAAATAAAATGGTGCAACGGCTATTGGAATCAAAGTGAGCACAACTCACTCTTTTTGACTCACTTATATTTTCATATACGTGAGAATTAATTAATGTTGTGATGTTTGATGATTGTTTGGATGTTATGCTATAGTAGTTAGTAGAGTTATGTATTCCTACCTTTTGGAGATGATGAGACCCTATATGTTCTCGTGCATAAGCGGATGACATTTTGTACGCACATCTGCCTCGAAGCGGACATATTTTCTCATACGCATATTTGTTGTAGGTGACAGGTTGGAGGGATCCAATTGGATTCCCCACTAGTGCTGATTTTTATTTACAGATATTGATATATATGCTGTTATCATATGATATATAATATTTGGATGTCGTGATTGATGTGAATTCCCTTATTTAGCATTTTTGTAGCGTTGGGCCATATTTTGGAATTTTAAAAATATTAAAATGATGATTTCAAACTAAAAACGATTTCAAAGTGATTTTGAAAATATAGGTTTTATTATTTTTTGAATTGTCAAGGAAATGAATTTATTTTAAATAAATAAAAAATTATAATTTTTATGTTATAAAAATTATGATTTTTGTGAAATGTACTTTAATATGATTTTTGAAGTTATAAATGGTTTATATATAAGATTTATAAAATTTAATTTATATAAATCAAAATAATGGGATTATAAACTAGTTTTAGATGTGTTAAAATGATGTTAAACTGGATTTTATAAATAATAAGACTTGAAAAGAATGAAATTGTAAATAAGAGATTTATATGTAAATTAACTTATAATCGGATTTTGGCATGTAAATGAGATATAAATGAGATTTGTTGGCAAAGGAATTTTATAAATGGAAGTTTTTATAAAATAGAAATGTGAATTATAAAGATTGTTTTATAAATGTGAAATCAACTTATTTTGATAATAAATAAGGAAATTTATACAGGAATTATATTAACGATTTTGGACAGTGAATAATCCTTTAAATTAAATAATTTTTTTGAAAAGTGATCTTTTTAATGGTGTTAAAGGGTTTGAAGATGTTTTAAAAGGTGTGAGCATCGAAAACACAGATATCAACATTCATTGTTGAAATAGACGTTTTCAAGAAGCATGAAAGCATGAACTACAACACTGTATTTTTGTGGAAGGAAATTAGTAGTCAATGGAAATGGCAATATGGCATTCAAAGTGATGTGATATGTGATATGTGAAGGGTAATCATTACCTCAGGCCTCATCAACCGAAAATGATAGAAATAGGGTTAGATGCGCAAGGCTAAATGGGTCATTCCCAATTAGGATATGATCATCCTCTTCTAGATATATTTCTTCCCGTTATGATGTTTGGGATGTAAATTAATGTGGTTTGTATGCAATGAAGGCCCTCGGAAAGGTCGGTAAAGACCGGGGGATGATATATTCTGTACTACCTAGTAATAGAGGTAGGCTGGTCTTGTGTTGGTAGAGGATCCTTTGTGATGGTCCTCGGTACATTCCTCTAGAGATGTACTGTTAGAAGGTAGTTCCTTCACAAGGTCATTTGTATAGAAATCCAAATTCGACCATGAGCTTGCGGTTTTGTTTGTATTGGCATAATGAATAGCCCCAAAATGCTACATGGGTAACAATTTCGGCTATGAATAATATTATTTGTATACTAAACACTAGTATAATATAACATGATTTGATACGAAATGTTTTATCGTAAAAACATGTCCGTGTTTATGTGTGGGCGTGTCTTATGAGATACTTTTTGTTTTGAAAGGAAAAGTTTTGGTAATTTAATAAATTCAGTTGAGTGTGTTTCTCATGCTAGTTTACCAGATTGATCCGAGCATTCTTCCCTTTTAATGCTCGGGTCAGATCGAGTATATTTTCAGGTTTAAAGTTGATGATTTGAAGATTCAACAGGAGAGCTGGAAGTCTTCAGATCGTATTCCTATATATGTTTATTTTCTGTCGCATTGTTTGTTGTTTATATTATCAGCAATTATAAGGACAGGTTACTATAACTGCCCAGGCTGATGATAAGTGATTGATTGTTGAACTCTGATTGATGTATATATGATATTATAGTTTCTATTTTGTAAAAATCATTGTTATGATATTATATGTTATTCCACTGCGATGTGAGATTCTATATAGCTTTGTTCTGTTTGGTACTGTATTGTTATTATTCTATTTGATAAATGAAACTTTATTACAGAATTAAATATAGTCACCTCCATGATGAAAATAGGAGTTCCCCTATGTTGAAAAGCGGAAAGGTAGCGGGATGATTGAAAAGCCTACTGGGCCGAGTCCGAAAAACCCATTCATTACATTTTGTATCAGAGCTAAATGTTAAGAGAGGGTATCAGATTTGCTTTGTAATGTTCGTACATGATAGTGTGTTCTCGCTTCTTGTTAGGTAGCGAATGGATGACTCTTACTCCTACATATTCAAAAGATCGAGTACCGAGGGGTTGGTTTGCCAGTTAAGCTTAAAGTCGAGAGGTTGGTCGTAAAAACGATTCATGAGGTACCCATGTGAGCTACAGTGGAGTTTATCCACTTTCGATGGTTGCAAAGCATAGATCATCACACATGGTATCAGAGCTTAGATTTAGTATATTCCTAAGCTTTGATGTGTACTTAGTAGCACCCTAGAATGAGTTTGAATGTATTATATATATGAGCGCGTATTTGTTAGTGATATAAAAAAAATTGTATATTGTGTTTACTTATCCGTTGAGTTGTTTATGAATTCTGGTCGGTGTGTGGTACGCGATGTTATCGATAGGTATTTCAAAACACTTAAATGAGGCAAGTCAGTATAGTATTATTTTTAAATTGGGTAAATGAAATAATTTTACATTGATTATATTTTATATATAAAGGAAGCAATTTTTCAAAAATTATTATAGTATACATAAATTGATTTTTTAATTGTTTGAAAATGTAAATATATACAAGTTAATAAAAGCTATTTGAATAATCTAAATAAAAACAATAATTGTAAAAGAATAAATTATATAAGCAAATGAATTGTGAAGTATAGAATTATAACTAATATGATTTACAATTATGAAATAATCTTATATATAAGAAATGAAACTAAATGAGTATATTTATAAATATGGATTATAAATAAAAATGGATTTAAACTAATAATTTGAGAATTTGAATCCCATTGATTTTGAAAATTATTTTTTAAAGTTTAAAGAGGTTTTAACTATCATAAATCTAAATAAGCAAAGAAAATTTGGAATGAATCTTATATAAGTAAAGTAAAATAGTAAAATTATGTAATTATGAATTTATAAATGTGATTTATAAATAATAAAAGGGATTTTAAAAGAATATAAAACACTGAATTCACTATCATTGCTGGAAAATAATAAGGGTGATGACTGCAGCGTCATCGGTATCATTTTCGAGCTTCTGTGTGAATGATTTGCTACCATAGTAAATTGTAATTGAAGTTTTATTGTGGTAAACAAGTTTGAATTTAAAATCCAACTTGAAATTGATAAATATAAGTAAAATGATTTTTGGGCTTATAATATGAAATAAAAAATGTAATTTGGGAAAGTTAAATAAAGTGAATTGGATTTGAACTGGATTAGATAAATTATTCAAATGGAAATTAAAATTAAGTGGTAAGTGGTTGTATAATATGAATTTGAATGTTTAAATAAATAAGTTGTGCAACTTATAAAGTGAGAAAAAGTAAGTAAAACCAAATATTAAAATGGTTAAAAAAAATTGTTAAGCAAAACAAAAATCTGAATTTGAATAAGTGATAGGAAATTTGACTTAAGTAAAAGTTAAATAAAATGAATTTAGAATTGAAATCTGAATTGGATTTATAAGTTGAAATTTAAGTTAAGTTAAACAAATGATGTTTAGAAAGGAATATAACTTAAGTGATGTTGAATGAAGTTGGAATTGACATTAATAACGTATTAATAAAGTGAAGTGAGGAATATGAATGTAAACTTGAATTGTTAAATGAAATTCAACTTTAAAGTAAAAGTGAATTAGTGAATAAACATGGATTAGAAATGTTGATAAGAATGGAATAAAACATAAGTTAAGAAGTTGTGAATTAATAATAATAATATTGGAGTGTTGTATAAAAATGTGAACATAGTGAATATTAGAATTCAATCTAAACTGAATATTAAACCAATTGAAATGAAAAGTGTTAAACCAAATTGAAGGTAAACGAAGTAAATATGAATGTTGAGTGTAAATTAAATAAATCTGGTTATGTTGGATAAGCTTTCGTTGTTAGATGGATGTTAGTTGATTGTATGGAAATTCATTAAATGTTAATGAAATTGAATTAATGAAATTGAAAGCTAAATATTTGAATTCAAATTGGAAGTAAGTGAATCTAAATAGAATTGAATTTGATTTAAATTGGAAGTGAACAAACTTGAATACGAATAAATGAATGTTAGAAAAATCCAATGTTAATGAATCATGTGTGATAAATTGAAAACAAATCCACTGAATATTAATGAAAAATGAATGTGTATTGATTTGGTTATGGATTGATTGGATAGATATTGGTTTGTTGGATGTTAGTTGGATGATAGTTGTTTGATGGTTGAATTTTTTGCTTTTGATTGCATTTGCTATATTGGCACATATAATTGTTATATCGATATAGGTTGTACTACTTTCTATATACATGTTTCTTATTGTCTGTTGAGTTTTTAGCAAGTGCGAAAGGCACATGCTTTGCATTTGGAGCTCGCTTTTTGCGCTATATTAGCCGTATATGCTCGCTAATAATATATAAGGTACATATCTCGGATTACATATCATTCTTTTATATTTTTTCCCTACGGGATACCTCATCCTCGAAGATGAGATGTATATTCGTGATATATATATATATATATATATATATATATATATATTCATACAGCGCAACAGGAGGCTATGGCGGATTTTTTTTTAAATTTAAGGCATTAGGAAATTTTTGAGAATTTTGGAAAAAAATTGATAAACAAAATTTTGATTTTTGAGTTAAAAGTTAGTTGGTTTTGAAAAGATAACTATAAATGGATTTGAAAACTTAGAAAAGTTTTTATAATAATTTTACCTAATGGAGTTTTGGTAAAGTTAAAAGGTTTAAATGAATTTGATATCTAGTTTGAACGATTTGTTTTTGAAAAGATAATGGATTTTATGGCTTTTCCTTACTTGGTAATTTCAAGGACGAAATTCCTTTAAGTAGGGGAGAATGTAAAGACCCAGAATTTCAATCATTTGAAATTCGGATATTTAATTAATTTTAAATATTCATAAGTTAATTTTATAGGTCGAATAACTTATATTTCGAATATAGCGATTTAAGGGATAATAAAATTTTAATTTAATGTTTGAAATTGCCGAAATAATTTGATTTTGAATTTAATGTGAATGAAAATGATTTATAAAGTTGAATTAAATTCTATTTGAATTAGAATGATGTTAGTAAACTTCTAAAATTGAATTAAAAGTTAATTTATAGAAATTGAAAATTTATCGATTTAATTAACATGTAAAAATAGTCATTTTTGACACGGTCTCAGATTTCAACGAAACTATTTTCGTTGGATCCTTAATAGTAAGTTATTATAGGATTTCAAATTCGTGTCAATCAGATTTACGGTTTAGTCGTGGGGAGCTGAAACATGTAGAAATTTTTTTAAGTAAATTTTATTTGAAATAATTTGATTCGATTCCTAATACAATGGAATTGGCTCCCAATGTATATTTCATTGTGTTCGGAATAGGGGTAAAACATTATAAACGCCTAGTGGCATGCTTCATTTGGAGTTTGAAAAAAATTCGGGTGAATAGTAAATTTTAATTGCCTATATAAGGACCCTAAACTACATTCTTTTGGTCAGAATCCTAACCCTAATTGTAGCCGCCGCCTCTAACAAATTTAATGACCAAAAATAGCCTATCATCTCCCCTCGATCTCTGCAAACCCACTCCATATCAAGAAAAACCTTTAACTACAAACTTGAAGAGCTCGACGAGTACTATATATGCAACGGTGGATTTTCCCTGTAGTGGCTTGGATTTGTCAAAATTTGGTGATGAAAGGAGGCCATTAAAATACTGTAACGTCCCGCCTTTTCGCACGATTTAAACAGACACACATGCCGATTAAATCCATACGGAAGGGCGGATTGTTATGGGGTAATTAAGAAAAACAAGAAAGAAATAAAAGAAAACAGAATCTCGCAGCGGAAGGATAAAATATAATAATAAAATATACAGTTTATAAATCTGTTTACAAAACATTCATATAATACATATCAGAGTTACACATACCAACAACAATGCAGCGGAACAGTGTGTAGTGCACTAGTATAAATAATAATAATATACATCTTCGTCTTCGTCCTCCAGAGCTAAACCTTCAAATCCTGAGACGCTCGGACTGACCCGAGCGATTTGAAAAGACAAAACGCTCGAGTCAGAACTAAAAGATCTTATGTAAGTTAAATTAACAGAAATAAATATGAGTGCAGTAACTCAAGAGATGCTCGGGATTTACATCTCCTAAGGATCCGTTAAACTATTTACTATATAGCATTGCACTATTATAATAGTGTCTATTTGTAAAATAAACTTACTTTTTAATAGCGTTAAGGGGTTACCCATATAGCCCTTAACACAAATAATGCCAATAGTCTATACAGTACCGTAATACCTCCTGATCGGGAGGCTACCAGAGGATACTCCATAGGTACGACACAAATAGAAACTCGTAGTAAAGGCGCGGTAGGGTAGGTGACACGGCACAACTAGGCAATGCCAGGGTAGATATACCAATTACGCTTCCGGGCCGATGGAAACGCGCAGCGCGCAGCTGCCGCCCACCTCGAACAAACTCCCCACATCAAAGAAATCAAAAATGAAGGTGGCCACCGAATCAATCCAAAATCAGAGTATAGTATCGAAGGGAAGTGTCCGATCAGAGGTGCTACCTCATTAACCTGTCAACCGCTCCTGTTTTAGCCACCTTATGCCAACTCACGGGAGTTGGGTCCACGTATTTACCTTACAGGAAACGTCGCCACCAGCCTACTTCATTCTGGAATCTCCACCGCGTACACGGTTAGTCAAAGTGGTTTTCGGTATCGACAGAGAGTATGTCCATATCCGATCCCGGTCTCTTTGCCAACCAATCGTTACTATAACACCACGGTTATTTAAAAAAAATTATACTTTTAAAACCATAATAAAATATCCATTTAAAACCCATATAAACCCGATATCATTTATTCTTAAAATCCCAAATCAATACGATATCATTTATTTTCCAATATATATTCTTTCCAAAATCATAGGGTTTCCAAAGTAAAATATTTAGAAATCAAAACTCTTGAATATAATATTTCCAAATTATACTACCTTGAAAACTTAGCTTTAAAACAAAATTTCCGTCTCTTAAGTGGTTAAATATTAAATTACTTTTATAAACAAAATAGCTTCTTTAGATTTCACAAATCAATTTCAAATATCGATTTAAACTTCCAAATACCATTTCAATTCTTATGTTTCAAGGCTTTAAATATTTCATCATTTCAAACAGACTCATTTGACAATTCTATATATATATATATATATCAAATTCAGTTACTTATTATTTAGACTTGACATGTTTGCTTAATGAATTCAATATAATTTAAGAAAACCTTTAACATCATATAACTGGATCATCTTTCAATTTATTATATATTCATTTAATCAACCTGATATTCATTAAAATCACTTTACACAAAAATCAAGTTATAAAAATCATATCCTTTAAAAATTCTAATTTTTATTAAATTTCAATTTAACTTAATATTCATCTTCCAAATCTATTCTCATTTAAGTCATAAAACTCCAGAAATTAAATTTTAAATAAATGTTTAATATTATTTGATCTTAAAATCAAACTTATTTAAACTTCAAATCAAATTTATACAAAGCTTAAAAACCGGAAATTACTATATATATATAATAGCCTTTATCAATAACCAAATCAATATCTCGTAAACCATATATATATATAACTTTACAAAACCATAGAAAAACATTTCAAAAATAATTTTATATATTTACCGCGGTGCCTGTATATAATTTTCTATCCTATGGTCAAGTGATACGGATGTTTATCATTTTAATCCGCAATTTAAATGAAAAAAAATGCGGTTACATATCATTTCAAACCGCAATCCTGAATGAATGAAATGCATAGCAACTTGCAATTAATAAACTTAATCATCCATCAAATCATACATCCATTTATCACAGTCATCATCCAATTTCAAACAATCATCAATACATAATAGGTGATAAATAATGGTATCAATTATCAGTTTATACTCAAAATAAATTTAGTAACTGTTAATTGGCAGTTTATATGCAAAAATAAACGTAAATTTAACTGGCAGTTAATATGAAATAAAAACTTAACATAACTATGACTAGCAGTTAATATGCAATTAAATAAATTCTAACTGTCAAATTTATGCAATAAATAAAATTAATTAATAGTTATATTAAATGAATGCGATTTATCAGAGATAATGAATAAACATGCCAAACAGTTATAAATAAATTTCTACTCATATCTAAAATTAATTTAACAAACACAAGAAATTTAAGAAATTGTGAGTGGGTTAAAACACTCACCTTTTGAATTTAAATCGAATTAAAATCCGATTTAAACCCAAAAATTCGACGGTCTCCAACTCTGTCCAAACCAGCGTCAAAAAATCTGGAATTTAATTACGATCCTAACAAAAAAAAATCGCGCATGAAATGGAGTTCGTATGTGGAAGTTAAATGTATTAACGCGTTTGAAAAATCAAAATTAAATTAAATTCAAAAAAAATAAACCTACCTATTACCACCTGCCACGTCAGCGTTTCCTGCGCACCCCTAGTGACTAATCTCACCAAACCCATGTTCCAATTTCGCAAATAGATGAAGAAATCAAAAAGCCCCAATTCAACCTTTTGGGTTTCGAATTTTACACGTTTGACCATGATTTCTGGTTGACTCAAGCGACTATTGCAAAAACAGAGACTGCGCTTAGATCCGTATATGAAAACTACAACATAGTTTTTGAAATTTTCTAAGAACTTTGAATTTTATTTGATTTTTGATTAGAATTGGATCTGAAATTTGCATCCATTTAGGAAGAGAAAGAATTGAAGAAAATGAACGCACAAATAAAAGAGAATAGATGGAGGCTAGGATTTATAATTGGGTTTATATAGATAGGTTAGAATTAGAGTAGATAGATCTGATAAACAAACGCGCTGAACGATAATTTAAATTAACGTAATAATTACAAATCACCATACTATGAAGACATTTACATTATTTCCCATTTATTACTTTATTTAACACAACCCTTAATTTACATCTATTGCAATGTTTTCAAATTTAATTGAATGAACTAATTATATCACTCCTAATAATTGTTGTAAGACTCTAAATCTAACATTTATAAGTATATATTATTTCCACTCAAATATTATAGATATATACAGAGTATAGGTTTCCATTAAATCATTATTTATTATATATATTTTAATTAACTAAATTCACTATTGAAGTCCGTTTATATTTATTACCAAATATCCATTTACCTTTCCTAATAAACTTGAATCCCATTCATTTAATATAACAAATCAAATTTCCATTCACACCTTATTATCAACCCACAATTTATTGCAATTCATTATCTTAGATAGATTTTATACAATTAATATCAACTTTACATTAAATTTCTATCCAATGAATACTTATTCATCAATCAATTCAATATTTACTTTTCTTTCCCTCTATTTGATACTTAACCTAGTATACATTTAATGGGTAAACATAACATTGAATTATAATGCATTTCTCATGCATGCTTCATTTCATATAAATTCCTCTTTATTAACCAAGTCACATTAACAAAACAAAATAACTTTTTTTTATTTCAATCGATTACCAGTCTAGACTTAATATATTAAATAAACGGTTAACCTAAAACAATTGTTACCCCTTTAGCATTCAAATTCACTTACGACTATTATTAACACAATGTTGCCATTTGATTTATATATATTTAAATAAATTATATGAATGGGTAAAACTTTAAAAATTATCTTACCTGCAAATTTACTCACAAACATCCTAAATTACAACCTTGCAATTTATTTTTAATTACTAAATTTGCATTGATTATATCAAGTTGAGATTTAATACGTATTATTTCCTCAAATAAATAAATCTTTGGATTTAAATTCCTAAAACCATAAATTATGTCCTACCATATATCTATGCTTTTATTATTTTACGTTCACACTGCCGTTACTCTATAATAAATCACCAAGTAACGATATCCTAAACCAACGTTAATTTATATATCAATCCTTATAACTCAATAAATTTGTCAAATATGAATAACCTTAACAATACGTACACATATTATCTTACTTACAATAATGTAATATTAAACGTTGAATTTAATTTTTTTGCAATACTTCAATTTAATTAATAAATACTGCTCCTATACTTAAATCTATATTAACAAATCGTTAGATTTGGATCGATAGAAATCGGTTTACCAAAGCTTACGTACACATTACGTAAATAAACAACTATATAAATTTTGAAAAAGGTGGTGCGGATCGTGTTGTATGGAATTATACTATACTAGTGCGGAAATCAACTAAAATACTGGAGCAATGTAAATAAGTAAAAAATAAAACAAGCACACCAGGAATTTTTATACTGGTTCGAACTTCCCGTTCTACGTCCAGTCCCAGACTCCTTCTGGAATTTCACTAACAACAATCCTCACTTAAGCCGGAGGAACTGGTTTATAACAACCCTTGAACAGCCGAACAAGGGACCTGAACAGTAGAACATGATTTTGCCTCAACAGCAGAAGAGGACTTCAATTCAAAAGTATGTTTGACACAGTGTGTTCTTAATAACACGAATTTGTCTATTATTAGTACAAACTTCCTATAATCTTTCTCCTTTATGATATATGTATGAATGAGTGAAGATTAAGAAAGTAGAAATTGAATTTGGATGATATTGAAAGCACAAGTGAATTAAAATCAAAGATTTCAAGAGTAGAATAATAATCAAAATGAATTAGGTGATCTTAAAACTTGATTCTAATGTGTTTATATAGGTAGTAAGTGGTTGCAACTCTTCATGAAGAATTATCATTAAGAGCTATTGAAATAAAGGTTGCAACTCTTCATGAATGGAAATGCCTTTTCAAAAAAATAGCCGTTGTAAATATTCAGACGTCTGAAATTTAAATTTCAGACTTCTGAATTAAACGATATTTGAAACAGAAAGGAAATAGGCAATTTTTGGTTATTTTCAGACGTCTGAATATTGTAATATACAATATTCTATATTACATATTCAGACGTCTGAAATGAGTTATTCAGACGTCTGAATGTAACATGAAAATTGAATTTCTTATTTTTTGAAAAGATGGTCATGCAATATATCATATAGGAGAGATTTTAACATACTATTATTACTAGACACAGACTCAATACATATTTTAAGTGTTGGAGCTCTTTTGAATCTGTCCTTTGATTGATTCCTGCAATAAATATGTTAGTATACACAGTAACTTATATAGTTGTCATAGTCAAAATATCGCAATTATAAAGTATTGTAAATACGAAGTTCCAACACTCTCCCCCTTTTTGACGATGGAAACTATATGAGTAAATGATCATATATATATAAATGAAGTTAAAGCATTATATTAACTCCCTCTGCAATTCTCCCCCTTACTATATGCTCCCCTTACTATAATTCTCCCCCTTTGACATCGACAAAAAAATAGAAAACCAAACCAGAGAATCAACATAGTCATTACTGGATACAAAAACAATAGGAGCAAATGTTTGAAGGATACATACCAGAATAAGGAAATCAAGTTGCAAATAGTCTAAAAAGTTACACATAATGATAGAAACAAACAACTAGTAAAAAAAAGGTAAAATATGATAAGATGCAATAGAAATATTTATGCAATCAGAAGGAAGAACTGGGCTGATCTGTGCCTTCTTCATCATCATCATTATCATCATCATCATCATCATTGCCATTGCCCGAGCTAGAAGACCATTGAAATGGTGCGGGATTAAACATCTCGGTAGATGTGGAAGAAGAGCAACCAATACGTTCCCATATTTTATTTAGGAAGCCTCGAATAGAATTAAATTTCTTATTTGTTTGCTTTTCCAAACTTTCAATCTTGGCATTGAGTTGAGATTGATTCCGAGAGAGTGTAACTAAGGCATGTTTCGGTGTTGACTCAAGAGAAACCACTTCGATATCATCATCATCATGCTCGGTAGCTTGTTGAGCCATTTGTTGTTGAGGTTGATGAGGTTGGTGAGGTTGATGAGGTTGATGAGGTTGGGGTATATTCTGATCCCTATTTGAGATCCATTCTTGAAAAGAAATAAAATTAAGATTCTGAGGACGTTTGGGCAAATTCATCAACCCTAATGTTTTGGAGCCAAGTTCTTTTATGGGTGAAAATTCGGATTCGGGAAAAGTTACCCCATAGTTTCTAAGAATTTTCATAATATATGCTCTATAATGAAACGTTTTATATTGGCGACGGCGATTAACATCCATAAATTCTTCAAGAATAATTTGCCCCCAATTAATAGGTTGTTGGGAATAAATGGCATATAAAGCTTGGAAGTTCCGTTTGTTTATGACTTCATAACTTCCGGTTCTTGGTAAAACGGAACGAATTAAAGCACGATGAAGAATACGGGCTTGAGGTCTTAGGTTGACAGAAGTTAACCTAGTGATATCATCAGGTAGAAATCTATGAGAGGCTTCATCTCTATTTTCCAGGGAGAGTGAAGCATCAATGTCATCTAAATCAGTCCCGGATGAAAGGCATTGCAAGATATCTCCAAGACGATCTAATGGGAGATATATTTTTACTCCACTTACCCAAGTCCAAATACAATTTTCTCGATTATGTGGATGATGATGATCTAAATTCATATTTGCATAGAATAACTTAGCTAGGAGATGATTTATTTTGACATTATTCGCAGAGTATGACAATAAAGATTCTAACCCGCTTGAATTGGCAATTTGTTGAATCCTATAGGGTTGGAATTCATCATACTTCACAAAAGCTCCTGGAAAGAAGCCAGATCTGTCCATCTGAGCAAACCTTTTCTTGGCTTCATCATTCCACAACCATTGGTCTATATTGGGTGTAGAAGATGAAGTTGAAGCTCTTGGTCGCTTTGCTTTTGGAGCCATTAGAGTTTTTTTGGTGAAAAATTTGAAGATAGGAGATGAAAAAATGGAGTTTTGAAGGGTGATAATGGTGTCGGTTCGGGTATTTGGGGGAGATGAAGAAGTGGATGGAAGTAATAAAGGTGGTTGGTAGTTGGAATATTTGTAAAAAGCCCTTGACTTTAAACCACTATTTGAATTCAGACGTCTGGAATCATAAATTCAGACGTCTGAAATTAAAAAATTTCAAACAGAAGAGAATTAGTTCATTTTTGCCTTATTTCAGACGTCTGAATGGACAGTTTCAGATATCTGAAACTGTAGAAAAAAAAATTATTTTTGTACAATATTCGGACGTCTGAAACAACAGTTTCAGACGTCTGAAACTTAAAGGTTCAGACTTTTGCATGAGAAATCAAAAATAAATGATAGAACTATTATATTAATATTGAACAGAATGACAAGATTGACAAATATTTTTTTTTTAAAAATAAATGATAAACAACAAATAGTATTTGAACAAAATTACAAGAAAAATAGAATTAGAAGTTAATTTTCCGAAGCATTTGGAGATTTGCATTCTTCTGGTTCGATTTTTTTAATTTCTGTGAATGGTCGTAAAGAAAACCAGTATGACGTACGTTCCCACGAGTTTGGAGAAACTGGAGGACGTTGTGGACTTGGTTCCCATGGATTCCATCCTGATGTAGTTATTTGATGAGAAGATGACGGTTCGACTACATCTTTTTCTGGAGATGTACCACAAAAATTAAATGCCACTTTTTCAATGAAGCTAAGTCGTTTAGCATTTATTTTTTGTTCGTAATACATCTCACGTTGCAAATCCAATTGCTCTTTTTGATAATGATGAATCTCGGATATTTTTTCTTTGGTTGATGGAGAACCAAAGAAAAGAAATCGTCGAGATTTCTTCTTATCTGGCGTAAAACCAGAGTGTTCACGTGCAGGGCGAGCTTGTTCACGTGGAGTTGGAGTTGCTAAAATCTCGAAAGAAGACGTAGAATAAGTTGATGGAGAATTGTCAGAATTAGAAGCCATAGAGAGAAGTAAAATAACTAGGTTAAATTCCATTGAAGGAGAATTTTATTTTGGTGTTTTAAAATGAGATGAAAGAAATAATTAGTTTGAACATATATATAACAAAAAGGAAAAAACTATTTAAAGAAACTAGTTTTATATTAATGGTTAAATATAGTTAGTTTTGTTTAGTTACTAACTAATGGATAAAATTTTTTAAAAAAAATGGAAAGTTATAAATATACATAAGAAATGGAAGGTTAGAAATATTTGTTACTAATTTGTTAGTTATGAGTTTTTAGAGAATAAACACATATGTTGGGAGCAAATATAAAATAGACAGAAGATGTATAACTAGATTGGAAAATTTTGTTACAGAATTATAAATTTTTAACAGAAACAATACCAAGTTCTCGTCTTAGCTTAATAAAAATATTTTCTAAAAGAGGTTTTGTAAAAATATCAGCTAACTGATTTTCAGAAGATACAAAATCTAACTTTATTGTTCCTTTTTCAACATTGTCACGAAGAAAGTGATGACGTATGTCAATATGTTTTGTTCGTGAATGATTGATATGATTTTTAGACAAGTTAATTAGCACTCGAGTTGTCACAGTATATTGTAGAGTTTGATAAATTAATATTGAAATCTTTGAGTGTTTGTTGCATATAAATTACTTGAGTACATGCTAGAGCAGCAGAAATGTATTCTGCTTCACATGTAGAGAGAGAAACACAATTTTGTTTCTTACTAAACCAGGATACGAGAGATTTTCCAATGAAATGGCACGTACCACTCGTACTTTTTCGATCTGTTCGAGAACCACCGAAGTCAGCATCACTATATGAGACTAATTCGAATGGACATCCTTTTGGATAAAACAGACCAAAATCCTTTGTGTTTGTAAGATAACGTAATATCCGTTTTACTGCTTTCAAATGTGATTCTTTTGGATTAGCTTGAAATCTAGCACACAAACAAACACTCATCATTATATCAGGACGACTTGCAGTTAAATATAGTAATGATCCAATCATACTTCGGTATAGTTTCTGGTCAACACTTTTGCCATTGTCATCTTTTTCAAGATGTGTAGTCGTACTCATTGGAGTTGGTTTGGCAGAAGTATTTTCCATTCCGAAACGTTTGATTAGATTAATACAATATTTTTCTTGATTAATAAAAATGCCATTTTGAAGTTGTTTTATTTGTAATCCAAGAAAATATGTTAATTCACCCATATGAGACATTTCAAATTCTTTGGCCATTATTTCTGAAAATTCCTGGCATAATTTGTCATTTGTAGAACCAAAAATGATATCATCAACATAAATTTTAACTATTAAAATACCCCTTTTAGAATGTTTTATAAAAAGTGTTTGATCAACTTTCCCAATTTGAAAACCCAAAGAAATTAGATAAGTCTTTAGACGGTCGTACCAAGCACGTGGTGCTTGTTTCAAACCGTAAAGTGCTTTTTTAAGTTTATAGACGTGATCGGGGAACTTTTCGTGAATAAATACAGGAGGTTGTTCAACATACACGTTTTCTTTTATGTAACCATTTAAAAAGGCACTTTTAACATCCATTTGATAAAGTTTGAAATTATGAAAGCATGCATAGGCCATTAATATTCGAATTGCTTCTAGTCTTGCAACCGGAGCAAACGTTTCTTCATAGTCAATTCCTTCCTCTTGATTATAACCTTGTGCAACTAATCTTGCTTTATTTCTAGTGATATTTCCTTGTTCATCTGCTTTATTTTTGTAAACCCATTTTGTTCCAATAACAGCCTGATCACTTGGTCTAGGAACTAATTCCCAAACTTCATTGTGTTCAAACTGGTTTAGCTCTTCTTGCATTGCTATTATCCAGTAGTCATCTGTGGAAGCTTCTTTGGGATTCTTTGGCTCGATATTAGAAAGGAATGCTACGTGGCCCATTTGATTTAGTTGACTTCTAGTTCGAATATTTGAATTAATTTCTCCAATAATATTTTGTATAGGATGATCCCGTAATATTTTTGGTGAATTCCTTAATTCAATATTATTGTCAATAATGTTTTCATTATTTTCAAAATTTATAGTATCTATATTTGTAATGTTATCAGGAAAATCATCATCATTTTGAATACTTGGTTTTTGTAGAAAATTTTCATCGAAAGAAACATTTAATGTTTCTTCAACAATATTTGATTTTTTATTAAATACACGATAAGCTTTGCTGCGATCTGAATATCCTAGAAAGATTCCTTCGTCAGATTTCGCATCGAATTTTCCAAGCTGATCTTTTGTATTTAATATAAAACATTTTTGAACCAAATATTTTAAAATAAGAAATCTTTGGTTTTCTTCCAGTAAAAAGTTTATAAGAAGTATTTTTTGTTAGAGGTCGAATAGAAACACGATTCAAAACATAACATGCAGTTGCAACAGCTTCTGCCCAGAAATGTTTTGGAAGAGTGCTTCCATTTAACAAAGTTCGTGCACATTCTTGTAAAGTTCTATTTTTACGTTCTACAACTCCGTTTTGTTGTGGAGTTCTAGGAAATGAAAAATTATGAAAAATTCCTTTCTTTTTACAAAAATGATCAAAAGCTTCGTTTTCAAATTCTCCTCCATGATCACTTCTTATATTTTTTATTTTTAGACCTTTTAAATTCTGAACACGTTTGACAAAAATTTTAAATTGCTCAAACGTATCATTTTTGTTTTTCATAAAAATAGTCCAAGTATATCTAGAGAAATCATCTACTATTACAAACACATATCTATTATGGTTAATGGATTGAACTTGGGTTGGTCCAAATAGATCCATATGTAGTAGTTCAAGTGGTTGTAAAGTAGAGATAACCTTTTTAGATTTAAAGGATGATTTTGTTAATTTTCCTAATTGACATGCATCACAAATATGATTAATTTTGAAGTTCATTTTCGGTAATCCTCTGACTAAATTATTTTTGGAAAGTTTATTTATAGTTTTGAAGTTTATATGACAGAGTCTTTTGTGCCATAGCCAAGGATCATTTTCATTAGCTATTAAACACATATCTGAATTATGATTGATTTTCATATTCAAAACATATATATTTTTATCTCTATTTCCTTCAAAAATAAGATTTTGATTTTTATCACGAATGCTACACTTATCTTCAGAAAAAGAGATTTTGAAACCTTTGTCACATAATTGGCTGATACTTAAAAGATTGTGTTTCAAATTTTTCACTAATAAAACATTTGAAATAAGAGGTAAATCAGATGTACCGACATTGCTGACGTCGCCTTTTCCAATGATATATCCTTTAGAATTGTCTCCAAAAGTGACAGAGCCTCCATTTGAGTAAGTGATGTTTGATAACATATTTTTGTCTCCAGTCATATGTTTTGAGCAACCGCTGTCGAGTATCCATTTTCCTCTCTTTATAAGTGGGTCCTGCAAATAATAATAATAACATTGGTACCCACCTTTTATAGGGTCCTAAGAGTTAGGTCTTAGGAAACCAAACCCAAGTAGGTTCAGTATTCCCCTTAAATATATAATTCTGATTATTATGAACAGTTTCAAAAAAGAGATTTATATATTTATTTCTAATTAGATTATTGTTTGTTTTGGGAACCCATATTTTTATGGTATTGGAATTTTTAGAATTAATATGAGAATTATTTCTCCTAATTTTCTTTTTAGATAGAGATTTCTTAAAATATCCTAGTCCATTTTTATTTGAAGTGGACTGAGAATTTTCAATAATACTAGATAGATTTTCTCTACCTTTATTAAAGTTGGAAATATTTTTAGAAATATTTTCTAATTTGGTTTTGAGATAAGTATTTTCTAATTCTATCATTTTAATCTTAGTTTTTAGCTCATGATTTTCAGAGACAAGAGAATCATTCTTTTCTTTTTGAGTTTCAATTTCTTGACTCAATAAAGTAAATTGAGAATTATCATTAGAAACTTTATCTTGAAGTTTTCCAATTTCTTCTTCTAATATTTTCTTTTCATCGTTAAGCATATCTCTTTCGAATTCTGCTTTTCTCTGATTTTCAAGAGCTTCTTTATATTTTATTTTGATTCTTTTTAGATTATCAAGAAGTTCTGAATTTATTTCAATCATATCATCAAAAGTAAGATCACTTACCTCATTTTCTGAAGCCATAAAACAAACATTTGCCTGTTCTTTCTCACTATCACTGCTGCTTTCTGAAGAAGATGAGGAATCTGAGTCATCCCATGTTACTGAAAATGCTTTTCTTTTTGATTTGTCCTTTCGATTCTTATTGTGATATGTTTTCTTCTGTTCTGGACAATCCTTTTGCATATGTCCTTTCTCGTGACAGTTAAAGCATTCTAATATGGATGAAAATGGCTTATTTTGATTGCTGTTGTAGTTCCTTTTGCCATTGTTTTGATTTCCTTTTCTGAATTTTAAAAACTTTTTAAAGTTTTTAGCAATGAATGCTAAGTCTTCTTCATCAGAATATGATTCTTCTTTTTCAGCATAGAATGTTATATTCTTTTTGTCTTGTGCTTGTACTCTTTTAGCCTGCAAATTTACTTCATATGACATTAGATTTCCTATAAACTCTTCTGGTTTCATAGTAGAAAGGTCATTAGCTTCTTCAATAGCTAAAACTTTTCTTTCCCATTCATCCGTTAAAGAGTTAAGGATTTTTGAAACAATATCAAAATCGGAATACTTTTCTCCAAGTCCTAGTAAAGAGTGGTATATATCTTGGAATCTAGAATACATATCATTTATAGTTTCATCTTGCTTCATTTTAAAATTTTGAAATTGATTTTTGAGCATGGAAATTTTGCTTTGTTTAACTTTGTTAGTTCCTTCGTGAGTAATCTTAAGTGTTCTCCATATTTCATAAGCAGTTGTACACATACTAACATGGTTAAACTCATTTCTATCTAAAGCACAAAATAGCATATTCATAGCTTTGGCATTAGCGGTAGCATCTAGTCTTTGTGTGTTTGACCATGTAGAATATTCTGTTGTAGGAATATTATATTCGGTTTGAGTAATATTCCATGAGTCAAAACCATTAGCTTGCACATAAATACGCATTCGAGTTGCCCAATAATTGTAATTCATACCATTGAATAGTGGAGCTCGTGCAGTGGATTGTCCTTCAATGAAACTAGTGTTAACAGTTCTGGTGTTGTTTTCCATTTTAGCAGAATATCAAATAACTGTGTAACGGTTATTAGAAACAAGGCTCTGATACCAAATGAAAAAGGTGGTGCGGATCGTGTTATATGGAATTATACTATACTAGTGCGGAAATCAACTAAAATATTGGAGCAATGTAAATAAGTAAAAAATAAAACAAGCACACCAGGAATTTTCATACTGGTTCGAACTTCCCGTTCTACGTCCAGTCCCAGACTCCTTCTGGAATTTCACTAACAACAATCCTCACTTAACCCGGAGAAACAGGTTTACAACAACCCTTGAATAGCCGAATAAGGGACCTGAACAGCAGAATAGGATTTTGTCTCAACAGCAGAAGAGGACTTCAATTCAAAAGTATGTTTGACACAGTGTGTTCTTAATAACACAAATTTGTCTATTATTAGTACAAACTTCCTATAATCTTTCTGCTTTATGATATATGTATGAATGAGTGAAGATTAAGAAAGTAGAAATTGAATTTGGATGATATTGAAAGCACAAGTGAATTAAAATCAAAGATTTCAAGAGTAGAATAATAATCAAAATGAATTAGGTGATCTTCAAACTTGATTCTAATGTGTTTATATAGGTAGTAAGTGGTTGCAACTCTTCATGAAGAATTATCATTAAGAGCTATTGAAATAAAGGTTGCAACTCTTTATGAATGGAAATGCCTTTTCAAAAAAATAGCCGTTGTAAATATTCAGACGTCTGAAATTTAAATTTCAGACTTCTGAATTAAACGATATTTGAAACAGAAAGGAAATAGGCAATTTTTGGTTATTATCAGACGTCTGAATATCTTATTTCAGACGTCTGAATATTGTAATATACAATATTCTATATTACAGATTCAGACGTCTGAAATGAGTTATTCAGACGTCTGAATGTAACATGAAAATTGAATTTCTTATTTTTTGAAAAGATGATCATGCAATATATCATATAGGAGAGATTTTAACATACTATTATTACTAGACACAGACTCAATACATATTTTAAGTGTTGGAGCTCTTTTGAATCTGTCCTTTGATTGATTCCTGCAATAAATATGTTAGTATACACAGTAACTTATATAGTTGTCATAGTCAAAATATCATAATTACGAAGTATTGTAAATACGAAGTTCCAACAAATTTGCCCCCTGTTAGCTCTAAATTTTATTCTTAAGTTTGTTACCTATCAATTTAGATTATACTTCCATCTATAATGCAAATCCAAATCTCCTCTAACTGCATAAATTAGGGAAATTTATTGCAATTGATTTCCCATTAAACTTCATAAATTAACAAATTGAAACCTAAATAAAAACGTTTATTTATTTAAAAATCTTGTTGTTTAATTGAATTGACCATTCACGGATATAATTTACATTGTTCTCCAATTATTACTTAAATACATCACACAACGTTAAATCTATATTCAATACAATTTGTTACCAAAATTAATTTAACGAAAATAATTACGCCCTTAAAATTTCTCTTCATTCATTAATTGCTAATTGTTATTCAATTAAACCCATTCATTTGATTTTCCTATTATGCATCAATTATAAACCCATCATCTTAAAAGTGATGTCTACATTTTATACTATAAATTTACCCTTTTATATTCCAATATCAATGAATGCTCACATACAAATTTAGATCTTAACCCCAATTAATTATTCCATTTAATCCATTGATTTATTAACTTTAATTACTGCAATTCATTGTCTTACATAAATTTGAATCTATTTTCAAATTTTCACTATTCCAATTAATTGAAATATGAAATTAAATTTGTAAAATTTTAATTACCCTTGATCCATCAAATTTCAACATTCTCTTTCATGTAAACAAATAAGATTTCTGTTTCTTCCTAAATTTAAATTAGAAATCCTATAATTTAATTCATTTTAAACATCGAATTTACACGGGTCATTACACTCTCCCCCACTCAAAACTTTTTGTCCCCGAAAAGGAAAAGAAGTGAGAAGGAAGAATTTAATAATAGTACATCTTATTCAAATATTAACTTATAAACAATAATTTACAACATTTGTTACCTTAAATAAAATATACCATTTTAAAATCATTATGTTTGTAAAAAAAAATTCTAAGTCCAAAATTTAAGGGAAATTTTTGGCAGAGTCTCCTTTGTACGGGGAGGCTCAGGAGAAAATATAATATCAAAATATAGCAATTATATTACATATATTATCCAAAATATTATATTCCAACTCCCAAAATATATATAAATAGCGCTATAAACCGTAATCTGAAACGTACCTATTTGCCGGGCATTTTACGCTTAAGTTATGGAACCAAAAGCAGCAACAATTGCTTCCACAACCTGCATTTCACTTATAAAGATCCAAAGGGTTAACAATTTATATAAAGTGAAATTAAGCGGTTTCAAACACTAACAACCAATCAGTACAACAACCATCAAAACAACATACACAACAAATCCAAAACAACCATTCAACAAACAAACAAATAGTTATTCGGATTCAAAACTTGAAATTGTACGGAATGGAAATAACTATCAAGTGCATCATTTACTCAACAGCCTTAGATGGAACAAAAAAGATTATTAATTCATCCAACAATTTCAAATTCCCTTACCCAATCAACCATAAATCAAATAATAGAATTCAAACCAACGAACCAAATTAACTTATTATAAATTTATTTCATACTTTAGCTGTTTAATTTCCTTTCTTTCATTACGTCATTTATTTTCATTATATTTCTTTCAATTTTGTTTAGAAATTAACTTCAACCCTTTTTCTTAAGTTTACAATTTCCCTTTATTATATTACACTCATTTATTTTCACTTACTAATTACTATTATTCATTCATTTATTATTGCATGACCTCTTTTATTTACACTTTAATTACTTAAGTTTATAGTCATCTATTTGTCATACTTACCTTTATTATATTTTACTTGGTAAAATTTCAATTATAACTTAAGTTTATAACATTAAATTCTCATTTAAAAGCAATTTCATTGAATACTTTTACTACTTGTATAATATTCTATTACAATCTCTTATTAAACATTTCAACTTTTAATATTTGGTAAGTTATATATATGTTATTTAAGGATGTAATTGAAAGATATGCAAATTTTTTCACAATTCTTTTAATTAATTAATGGTTCAATAATTATATCTTTGTTTTATAAGTTACATATTTCAAATTACCTTCAATTCCTTTTATTCTATTGTTTTTAATTATAGTAACATTTTAATTACACTTAAATTTATAACCTTATAACATCAATTCTTATAAATAAAGAATTTCATTAATTCATTTACTAAGGTTTACAATCATTTATATACATTACTTATCTCCCTATTATTAAATTTTTACTTTAATTAAAGGTTCCAATTATTAATTACTAACCTTTCATTTCACTACAATAATTGAAATAATTTATTAACAGAAATTTAAGAATTTAGATACCGGGTTAAATTTCAAATTATTTTAAAATAACAGATAAATATATTCTTACAAATTATATCTCAATTTATATTTAAAAAAATTCAAAATATGTATAAATATTTTTTCAAAAAAAGAATCGGTAGTAAAACTACTACAGTGGCCTTTCCCCCTCGAAACTCGAAAATGAATGTCGATGATGCGTGCACTCATCACCGAAATTATTTTCCAACGACAGAGAGGAAAGTACAAAACTTATTTTCTCCAAAATCTCCTTTAAACAAATCTTTCGAATTATATTGAAATATTTATATAAGAAAATACTTATAAACAATATTATTATATTCCAAAATTTATTCGAAAGAAATTTCAAAACCCCGGATCTTAAGTCCTAAATTTCCAAATTTCATTGATTTTATTTTTCAATCTTATTTCTATTATTAAATATATACTTTATTACCTAACAACCAATCTATTACAGCCAAATATGGATATTATTTTGAAAAATTATTTTATAGAAAATATAATAGGTAAAATTATTTCATTCACCTATATTAAAAACAAATATTATGTCGGTCTGTCCTATTAAGTGTTTAGAAATCCCCATTGATGTCATAGCGTCCCATGCACTAACCAGAATTTATAAATACGAAATGGAACAGATTAACACAATATAAAAACCTTTTTATAACACTAACAAATATGCTCTCTCATATATATATACACTCAGCGACTCCCATAGGGTATTACTACCCAATTAGTAAAGAGTCAAACCCCACAAAGCTAAGGTTTATCGCTAACCTAAAGCTCTGATGCCAGATGTAACGTCCCGCATTTTCGCACGATTTAAACAGACACACATGCCGATTAAATCCATACGTGGAAGGGCGGATTGTTATAGGGTAAATAAGAAAAACAAGAAAGAAATAAAAGAAAACAGAATCTCGCAGCGGAAGGATAAAATATAATAATAAAATATACAGTTTATAAATCTGTTTACAAAACATTCATATAATACATATCAGAGTTACACATACCAACAACAATGCAGCGGAACAGTGTGTAGTGCACTAGTATAAATAATAATAATATACATCTTCGTCTTCGTCCTCCAGAGCTAAATCTTCAAATCCTGAAACGCTCGGACTGACCCGAGCGATTTGAAAAGACAAAACGCTCGAGTCAGAACTAAAAGATCTTATGTAAGTTAAATTAACAGAAATAAATATGAGTGAAGTAACTCAAGACCGTGATTTCTGGTTGACTCAAGCGACTATTGCAAAAACAGAGACTGCGCTTAGATCCGTATATGAAAACTACAACATAATTTTTGAAATTTTCTAAGAACTTTGAATTTTATTTGATTTTTGAATAGAATTGGATCTGAAATTTGCATCCATTTAGGAAGAGAAAGAATTGAAGAAAATGAACGCACAAATAAAAGAGAATAGATGGAGGCTAGGGTTTATAATTGGGTTTATATAGATAGGTTAGAATTAGAGCAGATAGATCTGATAAACAAACGCGCTAAACGATAATTTAAATTAACGTAATAATTACAAATCACCATACTATGAAGACATTTACATTATTTCCCATTTATTACTTTATTTAACACAACCCTTAATTTACATCTATTGCAATGTTTTCAAATTTAATTGAATGAACTAATTATATCACTCCTAATAATTGTTGTAAGACTCTAAATCTCACATTTGTAAGTATATATTATTTCCACTCAAATATTATAGATATATACAGAGTATAGGTTTCCATTAAATCATTATTTATTATATATATTCAAATTAACTAAATTCACTATTGAAGTCCGTTTATATTTATTACCAAATATCCATTTACCTTTCCCAATAAATTTGAATCCCATTCATTTAATATAACAAATCAAATTTCCATTCACACCTTATTATCAACCCACAATTTATTTCAATTCATTATCTTAGATAGATTTTATACAATTAATATCAACTTTACATTAAATTTCTATCCAATGAATACTTATTCATCAATCAATTCAATATTTACTTTTCTTTCCCTCTATTTGATACTTAACCTAGTATACATTTAATGGGTAAACATAACATTGAATTATAATGCATTTCTCATGCATGCTTCATTTCATATAAATTCCTCTTTATTAACCAAGTCACATTAACAAAACAAAATAACTTTTTTTTTATTTCAATCGATTACCAGTCTAGACTTAATATATTAAATAAACGGTTAACCTAAAACGATTGTTATACCTTTAGCATTCAAATTCACTTACGACTATTATTAACACAATGTTGCCATTTGATTTATATATATTTAAATAAATTATATGAATGGGTAAAACTTTAAAAATTATCTTACCTGCAAATTTACTCACAAACATCTTAAATTACCAACTTGCAATTTATTTTTAATTACTAAATTTGCATTGATTATATCAAGTTGAGATTTAATAGTATTATTTCCTCAAATAAATAAATCTTTGGATTTAAATTCCTAAAACCATAAATTATGTCCTACCATAAATCTATGCTTTTATTATTTTACGTTCACACTCCCGTTACTCTATAATAAATCACCAAGTAACGATATCCTAAACCAACATTAATTTATATATCAATCCTTATAACTCAATAAATTTGTCAAATATGAATAACCTTAACAATACTTACACATATTATCTTACTTACAATAATGTAATATTAAACGTTGAATTTCATTTATTTTGCAACACTTCAATTTAATTAATAAATACTGCTCCTATACTTAAATCTACATTAACAAATCGTTAGATTTGGATCGATAGAAATCGGTTTACCAAAGCTTACGTACACATTACGTAAATAAACAACTATATAAATTTTCCCCCTGTTAGCTCTAAATTTTATTCTTAAGTTTGTTACCTATCAATTTAGATTATACTTCCATCTATAATGCAAATCCAAATCTCCTCTAACTGCATAAATAAGGGCAATTTATTGCAATTGATTTCCCATTAAACTTCATAAATTAACAAATTGAAACCTAAATAAAAACGTTTATTTATTTAAAAATCTTGTTGTTTAATTGAATTGACCATTCACGGATATAATTTACATTGTTCTCCAATTATTACTTAAATACATCACACAACGTTAAATCTATATTCAATACAATTTGTTACCAAAATTAATTTAACGAAAACAATTACGCCCTTAAAATTTCTCTTCATTCATTAATTGCTAATTGTTATTCAATTAAACCCATTCATTTGATTTCGCTATTATGCATCAATTATAAACCCATCATCTTAAAAGTGATGTCTACATTTTATACTATAAATTTACCCTTTTATATTCCAATATCAATGAATGCTCACATACAAATTTAGATCTTAACCCCAATTAATTATTCCATTTGATCCATTGATTTATTAACTTTAATTACTGCAATTCACTGTCTTACATAAATTTGAATCTATTTCCAAATTTTCACTATTCCAATTAATTGAAATATAAAATTAAATTTGTAAAATTTTAATTACTCTTGATCCATCAAATTTCAACATTCTCTTTCATGTAAACAAATAATATTTCTGTTTCTTTCTAAATTTAAATTAGAAATCCTATAATTTAATTCATTTTAAATATCGAATTTACACGGGTCGTTACAAATACGATTTTTGAGGTCATGGGGAAGCCGAGATTCATGAGATCATGGCCGTTAGTGGAGCTTGCGTAGGCGAGTCGTTTGAAGGCGCCTGATCATGTTCTCATGGTCGAATGAAGGTGGGCGGGGAAGAGATGCGTGCATGTATGGGTTTCTTCAAAACAGCTGAACGCGAACGAGAAGAAGAAAGAAGGGGGCGGCTCAGATCTTCTGTATACGAACGAACGGCCAGGATTTTGCTAGGTTTAAAAATAAAAACAAAATTTGTAAATTAATTATATATAAATCGTATAATCTTTAAAATTGTATAACTTTGTCATATGAGGTCGAAAATGGATGAAACAAGTTGTGTTGGGTTCGTATTCGCAAATACTACGCGATGGAGCTGGATTGGAGTTGATTTGGAGCTAGTGAAAATTTTGGGTAAAATTATTCGAAACGAAAAGATGCAACGTCTATTGGAAGCAAAGTGAGTACAGCTCACTCTTTCTGACTCGCTTATATTTTTATATATGTGGGAATAAATTTGTTTTGTGTTGATTGATGCTTGTTTACATGATATATGATATTATATATATATATGTGTGTGTGTGTGTGTGTGTGTGTGTGTGTGTTAGTTGGTTTGGTTATATTCGCATATTTTAGCGGATGAGACCCTATTCGTTCCCGTGTATGAGCGGATGACCTTTTGTACGCGCGTCTACCTCGAAGCGATCATTGTACATATTTTTTCATATGTATATTTGTTGCAGGTGACAAGTTGGCGGGATCCAACTAGATTCCTCACCAGGGTTGATTTTATTTATAAATATTGTTATATATGCTGTTATCATGTGATATATGATATTGGGATGCCATGATTGATATGATTGATATAATCATCTTATTTAGTGATTTTGTAGCATTGGGCCATATTTTTGATAATTTAAAATATTAAAATGACGATTTAAAATGAAAAAAGCTGTTTAAATGATTTTCGGAGTCATATGAGTTTTAATAATCAGTTTTAAATTATTAGAAGAAGAAGTTTATTTAAATGGAATCAAATTACGAGTTTTGAGATATGAAGTTGACTATTTTGTAAATGAGTTTTGAGATATGAAGTTGACTATTTTGTAATTGATTATAAATGAGTTTTGAAGTGTTTAAAATGAAGTTATAAATCAATCTTATAAGTAAATAAGATTTATAAATTTATGAAGTTATAAAAGGAATGAATTTGCTAATAAAGAGACTTATAGGTAAATTAAATAACAATTAGATTTTGCATACAAATAAGATATAAATGGGATTGGTTAATAAAGGAATTTTATAAATGGAAGTTTTTATAAAATAGAAATGTAAATTATAAACATTGTTTTATAAATGTGAAATCAACTTATTTTGATAAGTTAAATATGAAAATTTATATAGGAATTATAATCACAAATTTGGGCAGTAAATAATCCTTTAAATTAAATAAATGTTTTGAAAAGTGATCTTTTAAATGGAGTTAAATGGTTTGAAGATGTTTTAAAAGGTGTGAGCATCGAAAACATGGATTTCAAGATTTATTGTCGAAATAGACGTTTTCGATAAGTTCGGAAAGCATGGACTATAACACTATTGTTATAGTGAATGATTTTTGAAAGGACTATAACATTGTTGAAACAGGGTTAGATGCAGCAGAGCTAAGTGGTTCATTCCCAATTAGGATATTATCATCCTCTTCTAGATATATTTCTTCCCTCTATGATGTTCGGAATGTAAATTAATGTGGTTTATATGCTATGAGGGCCCTTGAAAAGGTAGGTAACGACCGGTAGATTATAAATTCGATACCACATAGATATAGAGGTAGGTCGGTCTTGTGTTGGTAGAGGATCCTTTGTGATGGTCCTCGGTACATTCCTATAGAGATGTACTGTTAGAAGGTAGTGCCTTCACCTGGTTATTTGCATGGAAATCCAAACCCCTCTACGTGCCTGCCATTTTGTTTGTAGAGCCTTGCATGCTGAAATTTAATAATGGTAACAATTTTGGCTATTTTAATTATTATTTGTATACTAGACACTAGTATAATGTAACATGATTTGATACAAAATGTTTTGGTTATCGTAAGGTAAAAACATATCCGTGTTTATGGGCAGACGTGTCTTACGAGATACTTTTGTTTTGAAAAGTAAAGTTTTGGTAATAATTAGTCCAGTTGAGTGTATTTTCTCACGCTGTTTTACCAGACTGATACGCGCATTCTTCCCTTCCAATGCTCGGGTTAGACCGAGTATATTTACAGGATTAGAGTTGGTGCTTTGAAGCTTCAGCAGAAGAGCTGGAAGTCTTCAGATCGTATTCCTGTATATGTTTATTTTCCGCTGCTTTTTTTATTTATATATCGGCAATTGTAAGGATAGGTTATTATAACTGTCTTGGCTGATGATTAGTGATTGATTGTTGAACCCTGATTGATGTATGTATATACAGTTTCTATTTTCTAAAGAACATTGATACGATATAATATGTTTTCAGCTGTGATGTGAGATTCTGTATTGTTCTATTTGGTTCTCTTTTCTCCCTCTTCTCTTCTCTTCTTCTCTCTTCTTTTCTTTCTCATGACTTTTCGTCAGCCTGTGCTTTTTGGGTCGGACATGTGTGGTTCATTGTCGATTCAAAAGGTAAGGATTTGCGGGTCATCACACGATTACAAAAACCTTTAAATCAAAGGCATCTCATAAGACCACACCGCACATAAACACGAACTGGTTTTTACCTTTAGATAACCAAAACATTTTTTATAGAAAATCCAGCAATATTATAATAATGCCTCAAGTACAAATACTTATTAATCATAGCCAAAATTGTAACTTTAATTAAATTCCAACATAATATGTATACAACTAAAACTATAAAGGCTCGTCTTGAGGAATGGATTCCATACATCTACTACGCTACTGGGGTATCACCCATCACGGTGCATCTCAAGAAAAAATAACACCACGGTCGAACCTATCGACCCCTACCAAGACAGATTCGGCCTACACTTTACTTGATACTACCGAATATGATCATCTTTCCTTAATGGTCCCCAAAGCATACAATTTAGAGATAATATCGACTCTAGATGGGGATGATCGTACCTTACAACAATTTAACCCATCAATCTAAACTCACCTTTTTGGTTAACCAAAAATGTTATATAGTTAATAAAAATTGTTAATTAGATATTTGGATGATTTACTGTATTAGACTTATTCCCGCCTTTGGAGCGGGTGACCTTATATATTACGGTATAGTAGCGGATTACACAAATTATATAATTATATACTGTATATGATGCATGAAACAGGTTGGAGGGATCCAACGAGATTCCTCACCAATGTTGAGTTTATTTACATATAAATGTGCTGATATATTATTTCTAAGAATTGGAAGTATATGGGTTTGTGGGTATATCATGTTAAGGTATTTTTATACAAGTATTTTCAAAGTGATTTTAATTAATGATAGAATTAGTTAAAGAGGTTAGTGGCAGTTTATGTGTTTAACCAATGTCTGTTTTCTCGTTTTGAATTAAATCCTTGATTTGAATCTGTATCGTTGATAGTTAAATAACCGACTATCAAATATGGACCCAAAACGTAACCCTGGCCGCTATCTCGTCCACAACGCTACGCTTTTCATGAAAGTCATGCTTCGATCAACAAATGATCAGCAGCACTTTGTATGCCACATTACCAAATTGGGAATGTATCACTAGTAACCATCAACTACATAACCTCTGAGTTCGTACGTCTCAGAGAGGGGTGTTAAGCTAAGAGAATAAATTCTCCGCCACCAAAAGAAATGTGTTTGATAGAAATCAGCTTTACATCTCAAAGTGTAACGTTAGTCACACATCAATACAACTCCGTTCTGGGATCGAATGTAACTGAAGGCACTTCACAAAAAGCCCTTGCAAATCCGGATATTCACTAATCACAACCGGAATCCCCATCACAAAGTGTGATAAAATCTCTGTACCGAAGCAACTCGGTGCAGAGACATTCGACAGGTAATCCTTTCGCTTTCGAAAATACCCGGTCTTCAACAACATCTTCAAATGCAATCCTATTTCGTCGTATCATTATTCAGAATGGGTTTTATGACACAAGGTCCTCTTCTGGCTAATCCGAATAGCGAACACTTATTTTTAAAAATAAGCGCTCCTATTCGGATTAGCCGAGAGAGGACCTTGCGCCATAAAAACCCATTCCGAATAATGATACGACGAAATGGGATTGCATTTGATGATAGTGTTGAAGACCGGGTATTTTCAAAAGTGAAAGGATTACCTGTCGAATGTCTCTGCACCAAGTTGCTTCGGTATAGAGATTTTATCACCCTTCATGATGGGGATTCTGGACATGATTAGTGAATATCTGAATTTGCATGGGTTTTTTGTGAAGTGCCTTCGGTTCCGTTCGATCCCAAAACTGACAAGTATGGATGTGTGGCTAACGTTACACTTTGAGATGTAAAGCTGGTTTCTATCAAATACATTTCTGTTGGTGGCGGAGAATTTATTCTCTTTGCTTAACACCATTCTCTAAGACGTAGGAGCTTAGAGGTTGTGTAGTTGATGGTTACTAGTGATACATTCCCAATTTGGTAATGTGGCATACAAAGTGCTGCTGATCATTTGTTGATCGAAGCATGTCTTTCATGAAAAACATAGCTTTATGGACGAGTTAGGGGTTTTGCCGCCAGATCTCCACAGCATATCTTTTTTTAATTCGTTCCAGAATAATGATAACCTGACTCTAGGCTGCCCATGTGGAAAATTATGGGCATCCAGAGTTTAGAAAGGGGACAATAAACTCCAGGTAAGTCATGGGACTGGTGTGAGGTCTTAAAAACAGTCATTTTCACAAGAAAATAAAAAAGAAATCCGCTATGCTTTTGAAAAATGAATCTACCATAAGGCCTCCCGGCACACACACAATGCAATCGCACACTTGGGGGAGATTTCTCCATATGATAATCAAATATGCTTGATACGCAAAATTTCTTTTAATATTATCATTAGTGCATAGTGGAAAACATTTTCAAGTATAATATTAATCTCAGCCAACATACATACCATTATAGTATGCCTCCTATATCTACCATATTAGATGGCACATTCTACAACTAAAACCATACAAGGCGCGTATTGGTGATTAGATTTCCAACAAATGGTCAGGCTAAGGAACTTCCAGTGCCACATGGGTACACCTCCGGAGGGACGCCCTGAGAACCTAACCGGATCTCTGCCAACACAAGGCTGTTTTACCTCTGCAACTAGATAACTACTACACGAATATGCCATCCCCCGGTCATTTGCGACCTTTATCCGAGGATCCTCAACCACAAAGTAACAACCACAAAGTATAATAAATTTGCAGCATCAACATAGGTAAAATATATGGGTTCCATACCTTGATACCACCCTTTTTTAGAAGGTAATGACATACCCTCAAGGGGCGCTAACCCCAAATAACCTTGCTGCATCTTTCCTATTTCGACCATTTCGGGTTGTGTGGTCGTACGTCTCAGATGGGTTCCGGTGTTCAGTCGATATGATAATTTTCGATTCCAGGTTGAATTCGACAATCTGGGTTTATGTGATGATATAGGAGGTTGTTGGCGATGTAACGGAGGCCATGGCGATGGTCAGAGCGACGTCGGCCGGTTGTGCACATGCACAAGGCATCACCAATTCTGGTGATGTTTAAATTTGAGGAAGAAGACGAATACTCGAAACAAGTCTCGTGAATTTTTGTCGATGGTCCGTGTTCATTCCCAAGTCCATTCGCATGTAACTAATTGATAAGAAGTTTTAAAAATTTAAAACGAAGTTTCAAAAAGGAAACAAAAAAATGGGTTTGCTCGAGCTATTGCTTGAGTATTTTGGGATGTGGGCTCGGGTAGTTTTATTAATAACAGGTTTTCAAATTTTGAAATTAAATTTTTGTATAGGTTTTGGAATTTTGAAATAGGAAATATATGTACAAAGAAATAACCAAGCTTCAATTTTCCTTCATTTGTAAAAACTGAAAAAAAAACTAAAGAGAAATCAAATCCGAAGCAAACAACAACTCCTCCACAAACAAGATTCAAATCATCTCAAATCTAAAAGCAACCAAATCAAAATAAAAAAATAACAATGTCTCTGTTTCTAGTTTCAACCTGAAGCAATTAACAAGCTAACCTGGAAATAAATTAGACTTTGGAAATATCTAGGATAAACACCCAAGTTATACGGCACAGTCATCTCCGGTGATGTTGTACTATGCATGTAAATCTCGTTTCATTCTCCAAGGACAAATGATAAGGAAATCCATCCACTAATAGTTAGGAGGCGATCTCCGCTCTTATCTCCGACTGTTTATTTTCTAAAGAACCGAATTGAGTTTACCGAAAAATTATCGAAAGTTGTTTCGAAGAAACCTGGATCGGATATATTATCTGAAAACCACTTCGATCTTACTCAAGCATTTCCAAGTGAAGATAACTTAGAGATGACGGAATTGAAGACGGAGCTCTCAAGCATTTTGTTCAGTCCTAGAATGAACTTGTACGGATGAATGCTGGTACTGCATCATTGCCTGGAGGGCAGTGTTAGCATTCCAAGTTGGAAGTGCTATATGAAAGGTAAAATATAGCCTCAAACCTCATCAACCGGGAATGACTAAATTAGGGGAGATGTTGCAGGGCTAATGAGACAACCCATCTCTTCGATACTCGGAAATCAACATTAATACATCCTCAGTATTCACATGTCGTAACTCTTTGTAACGGAGACGCAAATTATCATGGGTTAAAGAAAAAAAATAAAATAGAGGACAAGACAATAATAGAATCTCACATCGTATTTAACTCATAATCATACATGTCATAACTTCAAATTGCTCTATCAAAGTTAATACAAACCAAACGGGGATAGTTATAACTGCCTATCCTTACATATGCTGGTAATTACGTAATACATAACACAGCGGAATAAATAGGTGGCTTCTGTAAAAGATCCAAAATGATCTAGGCTCCATGCTCCATTTCAAAATGCTCCAAGATTTCCTAACTACTTGACTGCTCAGAAAAAATAGGACACCTAGAGTTTAAAGGGAAAAGAAAATAAATTCCGGATTAGTCATGAGATTGGTGTTAGCACTCAAAATAAATGTTTGAAAACAAAAGGATATCTCATAAGACGATAACGCACATAAACACAGAACATGATTTTACTTTATGATAACCAAAATCCTTATTACGTAAAATTTAGGGATATTGTTTTTAATAGCATTCTTTGAAAACATTTGTAAATAAACTTATTAATCTTAGTCGAAATTGTTACCATTATTAATTTCCAGATACTAGGCTCTACTAATAAATCTGAAGGCACTTATGGAGAGTGGATTCCATACAAATGACAAGGTAATGGACTACCTTCCGACAGTACACCTCTAGAGGGATGCAACTAGGGTCTAGATACTGGGTGCCTAACCCAACACAAGACCGGCCTACCCCTCACGTTGGATATTACCGAATATGTCATCATCCCGGTCGTTACCGACCTTTAACGGGATCCTGATTCGTACATTCACCACATACTTATACATGTGTAAAGTAATCTAGAAGGATAATGACATCTCCTAACTGGGAGCGACCCACTTAGCCTTGCTGCTTCTACCTTGTTTTTGTCATTTTCGGGTGATAAGGTCTGTGGTAAACGATTACCTTTTCACATAGCACATCTTCTTTCACTTTGAATGCCACATTGCCATTCCACATTTGCATGACTGATTTCTACAAATGTATAACTTTATGAGCTCGTACGTCTCAGGAAAGGGTGTTAATCTAAAAGAAGGTGAATTCTCCGCCACTGACTGATATACTTTTATAGAGATCACTCATTGTGATTTGGAATGCATGGCCAGACATTCATCCATACAAGTTCGTTCTGGGACTGAACGAAACCGAAGGTACCCACCTACTCCATTAGTAACGAGAAGTCCTTGCATCAGAGATTTTCGTAACAGAGCACTGCTGCCACCTTATGATATGGTAATTTTCACCTCGATGGACTAGGGCGGATAGCCCTACATCATAAAGATCTCTATCTTCAAAGTCATTTGTCTTCAAACACGTTTTACGTCGAACGTAGATTGGTTCGAAGTGGTTTTTGGATAGGAGTCAACCAAATCCGACCCCAGTTCCTTTGAAATTCGATCATCGATAAAAATGATGTAATTAGATGATTGTTTATCGGTTCGTTCATTTTTCTTTATCAAAATATCTTCGAGATATATACATTTTCAAAATCTTCTTCTTTAAATACGAAATCATTTAAACCACTCTTTTGAATATTTCTCAAATCATTTTTAAAAAGTATCTTTTGAGAAAATAGGATTATAGGAATCACTTTACTTTTATTCAATACCAACTTCCGTATTCAATGAGTGTTATACGTGGAATAACGATGAGATCACCTTTTAAATTCCACAAATAGGACAAGTTCCGTCTTCGGATTTTAATAATGAGTATAAGAATATTATTTGTAAAAATCCAAGTTGAGCAACCGAGCTTTCCCTTCGATTTGTTCCACCTCTCATCTAAAAGATAAAGCGAAGGCCAGGTAAGTTTAGGTCACTGGTTTCTCTATTCCTAACCTTAGTTACACACCTTGTTTCACCCATTTGCTCTCACGGGCAGGACAAATATACTAGTCGTTTCCGCATACTCATTTTCCATTTTTAAATCACTTAACTATTTGTTTAACCACCTTTGGAATAATTTTGAATTGTTTGAATCTCTTTTTAAAATACTTTATTATTTTCTTAGAAATGTTTACATAAGACTTGGGCAAGAATTGTTTAGTTCCAACGTTTATTTCAAAGTTATTGAAAAGTGTTGCGAAAAAGTGTTGCAAATATGTTTTAAAAGTTATATTCTTTAAAAAGACTTTTATATCATTTAGAAATCTATCTTTTTAACTTAAATCTCTTTTAGAACATCTTTAAAGATTTATAGAACTTACATTTAAATTATCATTTTTAAACTTTGGACACTTTACTGCAAAAACGCGGATTTTCTAGAAAGCTATTTTTGACATATTTTAAAATCTACTTAATGAAATCTTAATTTTCTTTCTTTGTTTAAAAGATATGGATATAATAGTTTGGAAAATTCTTATCTCAAAGAATTTCAAAGAAAATTCCATCTCGTATACTTATTTAAACTTTTGGTGTGAAATCACGAACTACCATTGCGCGACGCGCTTAGTTTTGACGTATTTCATGTATTTCATTCAAACTTTGCTAAAACAAGATTATATATTTATAAAACGTTTCTAAATCATTTTTAATTATTTTAAAAGGTATTAAATGATTCCATATCACTTTTCAGTTTGTTTTGAAAAGTGTTTTCCTTGTGAATCAATGTCGTGTATATCGTGACTTGTTTCAATATTTTCACGCAATAAACAACAAATGGAAATCAATATCACAACCAAAAATCCAAAATAACATAGAACAAATCATAACCAAATATATACATATAAATTAGGAGTTCTAACATTGTTTGGTTTTGACGAACGAAAAATCGGTATAGCTTTGCTACTTGTTGTTTTCCGCTCACGAATCTTTGCGCACTTGGAGTCGAATGGCTCAACTTGGCTCGGGTGAGGCTAGGAGTTCTCAGTCTTGATTTGGTGGTGGAGGCTAGGACCATGAGTGGAGGAAGAGAAATGGAGGAGTTTTGAGGGGGTTCGACGGAGTTTTGTTGATGTTTTTCTTTGTTTTATTTTTAAGAATATTTTGGCATTATTTTATTATGAAAAGAAGCCATTAAAGAGTGAAAGAAAAGATTAGAAAAAGAAAAAGTTGTGTAAAAAGTGAAGAAAGTGGATGGCTATTTATAGAAAAAGTTTTGCATTAAAATAATATTTTCTAAAAAGATCCAAATGCCATTTTCTTATACTTTAAGCAAACTAACACTTAACATCACATTTCAAGTCACTACTTTATGTCATTTTCATTTAAGTATTAATTCAAGAAAGTAATAATTATGTTTGCTTGATATGATGTTTATTTTTTGACTTTATACTCTTTTTTGTTTTTTTATGCTTACTTTTTCTTAATTACGTTCTAGAATTTTTTAAATATGTTTAGTAAAAGTAAACTTGATTAGTAACTCAACTAATACTTATACTATTTGAATATATGTTCATATATAAGAAAATAAAGGTGCAACAATTTTGTGATAACTTTAAATTGACAAAACGTTGATTTTCGAAAAAATATTTTATGGTCATATTTTGAGTTTTAGTTAAACTATTTATTTATGTAAACCAAATTTTAAAATAATTTGTACGATGTTATCTAAAAATATAAACGCTTATAAATTAACTAAAATAATTTATTTAACCATTGAAACTTAGTTTTCTAAAATCAGCATTTGGTCACTTTTATCGGTATAAGCAAATGTTACTATTTGTGTGTATATTTCTATTTTCAAATCCTATCTAATATTATTTGAATAATGAAATTTTATATATTTTACATTTAAAATCACTTTAAATGCTATATTTTGAGGTGGTCAAATTCTAAGTCGTTATATCTAAGTGGATCGCACCTAAGTAGGATATAACCATCCTTATCTAGAGTTGATATTATTTATCATTTGTATGCTTCAGGTACATTAATGAAGGGGTGATCATATTCGGTAGTACTAGTCAAGTGGTAGGCCGGTTCTATGTCGGAAGGGGATCCCGACGAGGTCCTTGGTTTTATTTTATCTAGAGATACACCGTGACTAGTCGTACCCAGTAGCCCTGTCATTGTATGGAATCCATTCTTCAATAAGTGTCATACGGACTTGGTTGTGCCCAATTATGCTAAAACGTGAGATGCAAGCAATTTATCTATTTTCATATTTTACTTTGAACCCTAGACATTATTATAATATCAATAAATTTTTTTATAGAAAATGTTTGGTTATTGTAAGATAAAAACCCGTCCTTGTTTATGTGCAACGTGGTCTTACGAGATACTTTTATTTTCAAATGATTTATGGAAATTTAAAATTTAATTAGGTGTGTTTTTCTCACGCTGGTTTTCCAAACTGACTCAGGTGTTATTTTATTATAATGATCGGGTCAGACCGAGCATCTTACTGATTTAGTTTGGATGCTTTGGAGCTTCAAGAGTCGAGCTGGAATCCAGAGACATATTCACGTATTTAGTTATTTTTCTATGGCATTCATTGTTGTATTTATATGCAATTGTAAGGACATGTTGTTATAACTCCCCGGGTTGAAATACGTTAGTATACTCTGATTGATGTATGTATATTACATTTCTTCTTTTTGCAAAGATTTATTGTATATTATAGGTTATTCATTCTGCTGTGAGATTATGAGTTGTTGGTTTTCTTTTTCTCTTCCTTCTCCTTTCTTCTTTCCTTCCTTGTGTCCCTAACGATTGGGTTTTCCAGCATTCGATTACTCGTCGCGCAATATAGTGAATGTATTAGTGTCAATTTTTGAAGGTTGAAAACCCCGAACCATTACACTTGGTATCAGAGTGAGGTTAAGCGAGAACCTTGGTTTTGGTGGGATGCTCATTGTAGATATGGTCAGTAGCATCCTAGAACGAGTTTGAGTGTGTGTGATATAAAAATGTTTTATATTGTGTTGATTAATTTGTTGAGAAGCTTATGGATTCTGGTTTATACGAGTAATTAATAATTGATAGGGATTTCTAAACACTTAAACAAAGCAGTTGTACATAGTATTATTTTGAGATTGGGTAAACGAAATAATTTTACCTTAATTATATTTAATATATTAAGGAATATTTTTTTGGTAATTATTATAGTATATTTGGTGTGTTTGGTTGTTAATGAATGATAATATTTGATTATTACCATTTGTTGTTTGTGTTCTAGTAAAATTTGAAATGTAAACAAAATGAAAAATTAAGAGATGGTTTTATATAACCATTATGAAATTGTATATAAGGGAAATTTATAAATATGATTGGTAAATAAAAAGGATTTAAAAGCTGAGAATTTGAAAAATTAAATTGCGTTTATTTAGAAAGATTGTTTTTCAAGGTTTCGGAAGAGTAGTAATAATTTTTCTTGAAAAATATTCTTGAGTAGAAATAATAATGATATTATTTTTAAAATGTTTTGACTAGAAATATTTTGAAATGAAATTTAAAAGAAACAAAAAGCACTAAACTCACTTCGATCGCTAAAAAGTTATTTCGATGATGACTGTAGCATCATTGACTTTGTTTTTTTGGTTTCCAAGAGAGGAACTGCTATTATTGGAGTTTTTCTTTGATAAAACTAGTTTGATTTTTAGATTCAAAATGTTTGAATTAAAAGGCAAAAAATTTATCTACAGTATTGTTTCAAAATAACTGAAAGAAGAATAGAGTGTTTAAAACTCTGGAAATTTTCATTTAAGTGTTTTATGAAAATATGAGAAAATAAGTTTTATAACTTATAAATTGAGAAATAATAAGTTAAAGCAAAGTTTTAAAATAGTTGAATATAAATGTTAACGAAAGTAAATTTGAAAATTGAACTATGAATGAAATTTAACGTAAGTTAAATGAAATGATTTTTAAAATGAAATTAATTGTGATTTGGAATGAATTAAATAAATTGAATATTGAAATAAGTTAAATGGAATTGATTTTTAGTTAAAATGAATATAAACTTAAGTTGGGAAGTGGTAATAAACATGAGAATTGTTGTAGAGACCGTTTATAATAAACTTAAGTAATACTTTGATGGAATGGTTCTTAAGTGAATTAGTATTCAAAAAATATACCAAGTAATGAAATGAATGTAAATAAAGGAATCAAGATAATGAGAAACCAATTGAAATATAAACATAATTTGTACGTGTATTATTTTATTTTCATAACTGTTTGATCTACATTCGAGTACATGATTCCGAGATGATTTACATCAGTCTGAGTTGGAATTTTGTACTCGATTCTCGGCGATGAACATTGGATATGGATTTTTGATTGATTATGGGATAGTATAGCATAGTATAGGGCTATGCAAGGAGAATGACGTTTTCTAATCAAAGAACAAGATCGAAGTCCATACTAGAGTAGTCATGTGGACGATACTAGTTCGAAAGTGAAATTGTGTGATCGAGTGAACGATTAGATTTGATATTGCGTACGGATGATATATGTACATCGTACGAGCATTAATAAATTAAATGTTGAAAATGGAAAATGCAAAATAATACGATTATGAATTGTGCGATTGATATCATTGATAATAAGATGCAGGTATATAGAAGCAAAAACTAGTTTGATGCCTTTGATTTCATAAGTAAAATTTGATTGCCCGACTAAAAGGTACATGTTTATATTGTGGGTTGAATTTGATGGTTTTATGGTTGAACCACTTTGCTTTTGTTTTCTTTTGTTGGTTTGGTCCGTAGTGGTAATTTGTAGTTTTTTCGATTGAGCCATGCAAAGGAGATGCTGACGAAATTTTCTTTAAATTTGAGCCATTAGAAATTTTAGAAAATTTTTGATAACCAAATTTCGTTTGATGCATTTTACGTTAGTGTCGGTGTTTTTGAAATTTAACAGAATAAGTTAACTTGTCTATTTTATTGTTATTTTGTACTCTTATTACATTATGTGTGCGATCATATTTTTATCTTTATCGTTCATAGCTCGTACATGGATGGAATTTTGTGTGACCGGGCACTACAAAATCTAACTTATTATAACAACTTAAATTTACACATATACTTTCACCACTCTTTCCATCCTTTGGCCCATACCTTTGCACATGCACTATCACCATTTCCATTTTTCATTGCTAGTACATGCACACATTTATATTCATTTATACATTTACAGTTACACATAAAGAAACAATGCAGGGACACATTCTCTAACACAAGTTCTATTTTTTTCATGCACGTACAACCTCATTTTCTTTCTCCTATGACTCCACGTTCCCAATCCCTTGTCTTTGCTTTGTTGCATGTCTTCTTAAACATTACATTTTTTAACTCTTAGGTTTCTTAGCTCCAAAGTATAAATTAGCCTATATATATACTCATACACATATTGGCAAGGGGGAAAACATTTACTTTTAAGTTTTTGTTCCATGCGCATATGAAAATGAACAAAGTGTTTCATTTGTTATTTTTTCTTACTCTCTAAAAAAAGCACTTGGACACATTTGCATTTCCTCTTCTATGTATGCAAGGAATGCACACATACAAAGAAAATGGAGATATTTTCCATTTTTTGCATGGAAACAAATATGTATCATAAGAAGAAATATGCACAACAACAGACCCTCCACTTCCAATTCTTCTCTTTCCCTTTTCTATCTTTCTTTTTCCATTTCCTTTTCCTCTCCAAAGGTGTGCATAGCTTTGCTATGTGTAGGTTGTTAGTGTTACTTGTATGAGGCAGAGAGTTTGCATGTGAGTTGGCTTATATGGAAATATAAAGGAGCAAGTAGGCGTTGGAGTTTGTGGCTGTTAGAAATATAGGTAAGGACGTGAGTGTAAACTAGTGTAGGCAAGAAAATGAATGTGAAAGGAAACCATCGTAGAGGACGTGGGCTCTAGCGACGACAACGACGTAAAAAATGGTGCCTGGAAGCGGTCGCGAGAACGAGGGAGAAGGAGATTTAGAGGCGGGTTTAGTTATTTAAAAAGGGTAATTTAATTATTGATGAATGTAATTAGTATGTATAGTTGCATTATTACATTGGTGCATCTTATTAATGCTACAACTAATTCTCTCAAGGTTGGAATCAAGCATGGGAAGTTGCATTGCGCTTGTAGTGTCGAATACTACGTGATGGAGTTGGATTAGCAACAATTGGAGCTAGTAGAATTTAATGCTATATTCGAACATCGTTTGCAATGACAGAAAAAATGGTGAGTTAAACTTACTTTTTAGTTAATCAGAAATATATAGTTAATAAAAATTAATGACTGGATATTTGGATGATTTACTATTTTTATCAATTCATTTGGATTTATTCCAACCCCTGAAGCGGATGACCCTTTATATATACTCTCCTTGTAGTGGATGATCCGTATTATATAATTATATACTGTATATGATTTGGGGAACATATTGGATTGATCCAAAAGGATTCATCATCACTATTGAGAGTATTTACATGTAAATGTACTGATATATATATAAGTTGGGATGCAGAGAGAAATAGGTTCGAGGGATCCAACAGGATTCCTTGCTACTGTTGATTTTAATTTCAAAGATATTCTTGTTATACGATTAGTGAACATGAAACCTGATTGTGGACACTATGGTTTATGACATTATTATATGTTTAAACTTAGATCTTGTTGTGGTAGGAAATCAATATCGATATTGGTTAACGTTGGGTAGCTATTGGCTTCAAATTAGTATTTTATGAATACTATAAATTGCCTTTTGAAATAGAATTAGTTTTGAGACAGTAAATGATTTTAAATCCGAAATTGGGTTTTGAAAATATTTTGTTCTAAAGGATTTAATTTCTATTTTATTTTGACCTTTTTATCTATCTTTTTCTAAGTTATTTATTTATATTTAATATTGATTTTAAAAGCTATTTATTCAATATTGCTTCAAAAGGTTATTTATCTATATGTAATATAGTTTTTAAAAGTTATTTATGTAATATTTTTTCAAAAGGTTATTTATTTATATCTAATATTGTTTTTAAAAGTTATTTATTTAATATTATTTCAAAAATTATTTATCTATGTTTAATATTTTTTAAAAGTTATTTATTTAATATTGTTTCAAATTTTTTTATTTATATTTAATATTATTTTAAAAGTTATTTATTTAATATTGTTTCAAAATGTTCTTTATTTATATTTAATATTGTTTTAAAGTTATTCCTTTAATATTGTTTCAAAAAGTTAATTATTCATATTTAATATTTTTTTAAAGTTATTTGTTTATATTTAATATAGTTTTGAAGGTTATTTACTTAATATTTTTTAAAAGTTATTTATATTATTTAATATTGTTTTAAAGTTATTTATTTATAATTAATATTTTTAAGGTTATTTATCAATGTGCTAATACTTTTAAGATTAATTATTTAAATAATTAATATGGTTTGAAATTAATAATTACGGATAATTGGTACTATATTAAAAAATTAATTATTATTATTTATAATAATGTTGAAAATCAATTATTAGTGTTTTATCGATAATGTCTTTGAAATTATTAATTATTATATTAAGATGTTTTGAGGTTAATGATAATTATGTATTTGTTTATAAGGTTTATTATTAATTATTACATAATAGTGTTTGAAGTAAATGATAATTATTTACTTATAATAACTTCATTACATAATTATGAGACTCCGTTCCGTTGCGTTACTCTGATGTAACATATATGCATAATATTCCTACATCCAATATTTTGTTTTCATTAACATTCTCATGTCAAAGCCCTCTTCTTATCTTTGTTTTCACAAGTAAAATTTGGTTGCCCAACTAAAAGGTACACATCCCGGATTACATACCGTATTTTTATGTTTTTCCCTACGGAATGCCTCATCCTCGAAGATGAGATGTATATTCTGATTATATATATACCGTAAATTTTTACGATCAAGCCGCACAATGAAGACGTTGGCAAAAAAATTTGTAAATTTTAGGCCTTAGAAATTTTTTGAGAATATAAAAAAAATTGGATAACAAAATTTTGATTTTTAGTTATAACTTGGAATGAAATGAATGGAAGAGAATTAGTTGGTATAGGTGGGTGAATTTAAAAGTCTTAGAAATTTTATAATCTATTTCAACAAATTGGTTTTGAAAAGTTAAAGGGTTTTGTGGCATTTTCTTACTTGTTAATTTCGAGGACAAAATTCTTTTAAAGGGGGATGGAGGAGGGAATGTAACGATCTAAACTTTTAGTTATTTGAATTTGGAATATTTAATTGATTTTAAGTATTGGAATGTTAGTTTTATAAGTTAAACAACTTGAATTTCAAATATAAGGTTTTATTTAAATGGAAAATTTTATTCGTTTGAATAGTCATTTTTATATTGGAATTTGTTTAAATAATCCAACCTAGGATCTAATGTTATTACAAATGATTGGGAAATCTTATTTGAACTCGATATAAATAACAATGAGAATGGTAATATTTTAAATTTGAATTAAAAGTGATTAAAATAGTTCTGATAAAAATTATTTTAACTAACGTGAAAATAGCCTTCTAGGGCATTGTCATAGATTTTGACGAAACCAGTTCCATTGGACCCGTAATGGTTGATTATATTATGCCGTCGAATTTTATGGTGATTGGGCGTATAGTTTGGTCGTGCGAGCTCGAAACACGTGGAAATTAATTAAAGGAATTTAAATTAATATAATTGGGTTTGAAAAGTAATCTTCTATATATGATCAAATTAGGCCTCGATACTAGTTCCAGCGTATTCGGAATAGAGGTATTGCATATAGAAGGCCAAACGGCGTGCCTCGTTTGGAATTTGAGAACTTCGAACGTTAAAGGCTAAACATCTTCTAATTTAAATAATATATATGTACTTCTATATAAACCATACTTTATCCCACACTCACGCATACCTAGACCATACCCATTACCTTTAAAACTCTTGTTCAGGCAAGAATTTAGTTCGTCGCTCCATCTAATTGTCCTCCTTCCACGGTGCCACTCGAGCAAAATTAGCCTTCGACCATAACTAGAAAAGCGTAGAGCTCAACAAAACATAGAAAATCAATGGTGGGAACATTGAAATTCGCACCATGGCGGCCGAAATTATGTCGCATTCGTGGGCAGTTGGGTTCGAGTTTGGTCAATTCCGGCGATGGCGATGGTGACGACGGCGAGGTGGCGATGGCAATGGCGACGTCAATTTATCATGGTCGAAGTTTTAAAAAAAAGAAGAAGAAGAAGAACGCGACTTGGAACGAGTGTCTAAGAGGAAGAAGGGTAATTAAGTAAATATTTTATTAATTTTAATTTAATTATTTCAAACGCTTATAAATTCATAAGTATTTCATAAGAGGTCCAAATTGAACGCGACAAGTTATGTTGTGTTCGTACCAGCGAATACTATGTTCTCTAGTTAGAGTGGATAGATTTGGAGATCGTATAAATTTAGGTCAAAATTGAACGTGCCTTTAATTTTTATTCGAAACGGAATGGCTACTAAAATATGTGTGAATTAAACTCCCCTTTTGGTTAACTAGCATGATATATAGTTGATAAATAACCGTCCATTGACTGTTTGGTTGATTTACTATTTTATTTGTTGGTTTGGATATATTCCCACCCTTGGAGCGAATGTGACCCTATTACGTTTCCATGTAAGGGTGGATGACCATTTGTATAGATGTCACCTTGAAGTAGTTGATTTACGTTATTCGATTATATACTGTATGTGATGCAGCGGGATAGGTTGGAGAGATCCAACTGGATTCCATACACTGTTGGCCTTACTTTTCATATATATTGTGATATATGACTTGTTGGATGCCATGTTTGATGACATAGGTATGATTTTTCTTATTTAGTGCTTTAGTAGACTCGGCCTTATTTTTGAAAATACTCTAAAAATAGTGATTTTGGTTTAAAGAGGGTTTCAAAATGATATTGGAAATTATACATGTTTAATAATTATCCATGAATTATTTAAAGAAGGAATTTAATTAAAGTAAATAAAAAGTATGACATTTAGAGATTATAAATTAATAGTTTTAAAAATATTTTAAATAGAGATTTTTGAACTGTGAATAAAGATTTTTAAGTCTTAAACATAAGTCCATCTTTTATATTAACGGGATATGCTTTTAAAAAGAAGATAGAAATATTTTGATATAAGTATTTATTGACCGTTTTATATAAAGTGATATGTGTGTGTGTACATATATTATAATTTATTTATAAATGTGGAATTTATAAATGTGTTAATATATGAAAGTGATATTTTACAAATGAAGTAAAGATTTGTGATATCATATTTTTGTTAATAAAAGCATGGGTTTATAAACGGTATTTATAAATAAAGTGATACTTTATCATTGGATAAATCGAGGAGTAAATCACAAATGTGGGTTTATAATAAGACGTGGAATATTGCTTTAGAAAGATAGTTGATTCTATTTGGAAATCAAAAGTGGAATTTTTATAAATAAGCGAGATTTATAAATAGGTAGAGGTTAAAATGAGTTTTTTAAAGTAAGGAGATTTTATAAAAGGGAAGTTTTATAAAATAGAAGGAGATTTATAAATAAAGTTCTATACATATGGAAATGATTATGTTGAAATTTAAGTGTGGATTTTTACCAAGGAAATATATTTATACTTAAAAGATGTTTATTTTGTATTAATACCGTTTTAAAGTTGTTTATCAATATTTTGATATTATGAAAAGTTAATTATTTAAATTATTAATATGGTTTGAAATTAATTAAAATTATTTATCAATAATATTTTGAAAATTAATTATTATTATTTATAATAGTGTTTAAGATAAATTATTATTGTTTTATTAAGAATGTTTTGAAATTATTAATTATTATCCTTAAGATGTTTTGAAGTTAGTTACTATTTATTTGTATTATTATTATTATATGTTAAAGTTAATTACTATTTATTTATACTATTCATTATTACATAATAGTGTTTTAAAATAATTGATTAGGATCTATTTATAAATGTTCAAGATTTATAAATAGAGTTTTGGTAACGGACTAGGGTTTTATAAGGGAAGTTTTATAAAATGGGTTAAGGGCTTAAAGGAAGATTTTACAAGGTAAAAGAGTATTGTAAATGGTTAGATATTCATAAAAGAATTTTGGAAATGGGTTTATAGATTTATAAAAGGAGTTTATTGAAGGTTTTATGGATTTATAAAGAGGTCATAAATGATTTTTCAAATGTATAAGGGAGATTTATAAATGGTTCCTAAGATTTATAAGATAGTTTTATAAATGACTTTAGAAATTTTAATGGAATTTATAAATGATTTTAGAATTGTATAAAAAGGAAACCTTCCTCGGTGTTTGGTGAATATACTTATGTCGTTGAGATAAGTATATGAATTTATTTTTCCAAGTACTGAAATATAAGAATTTGTGGATAAATATCTTCGTAAAAGAATTTTGATACAAATATTACAAAGTGAACTTAATTAATAAAAAGATTAACGGGCTAGTGGTTACTTATGAGTTTAACCAATATTGGTTTTTCCTATGGAATTAAATCCCTGATTGAATGTTTGTTATTCGATAGTTAAATGACCGACCATCGAATTTGGACCTAAAACTTAACTTTGGAAATATCTAGAAGAAACATGTGAGTTATATGGAACAGACATCTCTGATGATGCTGTTCTGTGCGTATAAATCTCATTTCGTTCTCTTAAGACAAACGATAAGGAACTCCACCACTATTGGTTAGGAGGTGATCTGTGCTCATATCTTTGATTGTTTATTTTCTAAAGAGCCGGGATTGAGTTACCATAAATTATCGAAAGTTTTTTCAAAGAGAACGGGATTGGATATGTTGTCCGAAAACCACTGTGATCTAACTCAAAGCATTTCGAAGTGAAGATATCTTGAAGATGATGGGATTTGAAGATGGAGTTCTCAAGCATTTCGTTCAATCCCAAAATGAACTTGCATGGTTGAATGCTGGCATTGCACTGTTGTCTAGAGGGCAATGTTAATTTCCAAGTGGGAAGTGCTATATGAATGGTAAAACGTAGCCTCAAGCTTCATCAACTAAGAATGACTAAAACATGGGAGATGCGGTAGGGCTAAAGGGGTCGTTCCCAAGTAGGGTATGATCATCCCTATCTAGGGTCAATATTACCTCTCAGTTGTATGCTTGGAGGCCCATTAATGGAGGGGTGATCATTTTTGGTACTATCCAATAAAGGGTAGGCAGATTTTGTGTTAGTAGGGGTCGATAGGTTCGATCATGGTGTCATTTTATCTAGAGATGCACTATGACAGGTGGTACCCCAATAGCCTAGCCAAAGAATGAAATCCATTCTCCAATATAAGCCTTTACGATTTCAGTTGTATCCTATTATGTTGGAATTCAATTAATATAAAATTTTCGCCTATGGTTAATAAGTATTTGTGTCTTAGAGACTATTACAAGATCAGAGAATTTCATATGAAATATTTTGGTTATGATAAGGTATAAACCCGTCCGTGTTTATGTGCAGCCTGTTTTTTTGAGATACTTTTAATTTTCAAAGGTTTACTCTGACTTTAAAATCTATTTGGTTGTGTTTTTCTCACGCTAGTTTTCCAAACTGACTTGAGTGTTATTCTATTATAATGCTTGGGTTTGACCGAGCGTATTTACAGATTGCTTCGGATACATTGGAGCTCAGGAGTTGAGCTGGAGGCGTTCATGATGTATTCTATATTTGTGTTTAATGACGGTTTTCTATCGGTTTAGAAAATCATCGAAAAATTTATATTAAAATTAACCGAAAGCGCATGGCATAAAACTTTAGTATGTAGCGAGTGAAGGTCAATCCGTAGGGAAATGTTAGATTATAAATCTCTATTCAATCAAATTAAACCAAGAATTTGAAGAGTGTGAAGCTAAAAATATAAATAAACTAACTAACTAACTAACTAAAGAAATTTGATAAAAATAAAAGAGTTAAACGACAATTTAGAGATAATTCCACTCTCTAGATCACACAGTTCAATAAAATATGAAATTATGATCTCTCTTTTTTGGTCATTAGTGAGTTATGCGTTTATTATAAGTATGGCCTATTTGTGCTATTAGGTTGCTCAACATAAGCCATAAAACTATAACACAACCTTTAAACCACTTTTAATTCTCATGAAATATGACAACAAAGTTGGAAGCAAAATCTATTTTAAGCATGGTTTATTAACTATTAATTAGAAATATAGACCATCAAATTTTAGTTTCAACATTCACTTCATTACCATCATCATATGTAAATGAAGAGGTAATTATTGTTTATGATTGTTTAAGCATAGCCTATTTGTTATGAACAACATAAACTATCAAATTCAACATGAAACAATAAATCACATCAACATTCATTCTTCCATTAAGCACAAAGAGATCAAAATTAACAAGTTATGTTGAAGCTACATAATTAGAGTGCTTCGTAACCCCTAAAGTAAAGGGGTTTAGCCTTTCATTTTCGATATCAAATCAACAAATGGAGCTTGCAACATAGAACAAAAGAAGAGGAAAAGGAGAGCAAAATGAAAAGAAAAACTATTCTACTTGCATAAAATAAAAGAGATCTACACTACTAATATGAAAGTAAATAAGCAAGAAATGGAAATGTATTAAAGTTGAATAAAAAAATTACATAAAGAGAAAATGGCTAAGTAACCATAAAAAGAAAAGAGAAGTGCTTTCTTTTATTTGATCCTAAACTAAAGAGAAGAGAGCCTAAAAGAAGAGCCTAAAGAAGAGGGAATGGTTACATGAAACATACGGGGTATTTATACAAGTTTAAAACCCTAATCCACTTTTTTGGGAACTACCCAAACTACCATCCTAGGAATTGTGATAGTCAAGTAATCATTAGCTCCAATAATCATCCATTAAGTGTGCATGAAAGTGTAATGGCCATTAGCATGTGGATTAGCTTCTAATTTGTACATAAAGGAAGGTGGGTAGGTGGGGTCCTCCATGATCCATGACTTTGAATTATTTCCATCTTCGTTCCTTTGTATCTTCTTTGTGCGTGCATATATCTTCATGAAATCACTTGTATCTGAGTTCAAATTCCTACAAAAATAATATAGAAATTTCTAATTAAATTTTCTCAATTTAATATATCCACAACAATGGCCATTTTTCCCTTGGATGAAGATGAATATGTGACGATTTAAAATAATTTAAATTTTGGTTTAAACATGTTAAAACACCCAGTATAGTCATTTATTTAATTAACCTCGATAAAATATAGAAGTAAAAACATGCACATTTACGTGCACATCAATTTGTTTATTTTTCGCTACATCGTTGTTGAAATTATCAGCATTTGTGTGGATAGGTTATTATAACTATCCAAGCTTATGATTGTGATTTGCTGTTGTACTCTGATTGGATGTATGAATATAACAACTTCTCTTTTGTAAAGATTATTGATATTATATTATGTATTGTTCCGCTGCGATTGTGAGATTCTATATTGTTTTCAGTTTCTTTTCTCTTCTTCTTCTCTTCTCTTCTTCCTTTTCCCCCTAAGAATCGGGTTTTTCTACATTTGATTGCTCGGCACGCAATATAGTGGAAGATTAGTGTCAATTTTCGAGGGTTGAAAATCCCGAGCGCGTTATCATATTCGAGGGTCGAAAATTCACATCATTCTTATGCGAAAACGAATCGATGGAGAAAATATGTGGGACGAAAGATTATATGTTTAAATGTTCGAGATTTATGAATAGAATTTTATGAAAAAAATTGGGTTTTATAAGAGGAGTTTTATAGAATGACGTGGAGACTTAAATGGAGATTATTTACAAGATAAAAAGAGTTTTAAAAATGATTTTAGGAAGGTATAAAAAGTAATTTTCAAAAATTAATGAATGGAGTTATAAATGGGTTTAGAGATCCATAAAGGAAATTTTAAATGGATTTAGAGTTATGTAAAAAGGAATTTTTCCTCCATTTTGTGAATATGCTTATACCGTTGAGATAAGTATATGGATTTTCTAAGCATTGGAAACATAGGGATTGTGGGTATATCTTATTAAGATACTTTTATACAAGTATTTTCAGAGTGATTTTAATTAACGAAAATAATTAGTTAAAGTGGTCAATGATTGCTTATGTGTTCAACCACTGTTAGGTTTTCCCTTTTTGGATTAAATCCCTGATTTGAATGTGTGTTGTTTGATAGTTAAATAACCGACTATCAAAAATAGACCGAAAACGTAACTTCGGAAATATCAAGGAGAAACACATGAGTTAGATGGCACAGTCATCTCCGGTGATGTTGTGATGTGCATGTAAATCTCATTTTGTTCTTCTAGGAGAAATGATAAGAAAATCCATTGATTAACGATTAGGAGGTGATCTTCGCTCTTATCTTTGACTATTTATTTCTAAACAACCAGGGCTGAGTTTACCAAAAACAATCTAATGTTGTTTCGAAGAGAGCGGGATTGGATATGTTATCTGAAAACCACTTCAATCCAATAGCTATCAATACACAACCCCTTGGTACCCCTGTATCCATGAGTAATACGCTATCCAATATTTGAAAAACATTACAATCTAGTCTCAATGGGTGTATAAATATACAGTCTCGATACATCTTAACTAGGGATATATATAGCGGTATGTTTATATTCATTATGAAAAATTTCTTATATTCACAACACGTTGTAATTACATTCCAAAAGGTATCATTTATGAATTTTCTATTAAATATATTTAAATTAACTATATAATTGATATAATATATTATATCAAGGAGGGAATCAGACACAAGTACGAACCTTGAAAAATAATAATTTAAAGGACACTAAGTTTTATTTTTAGGCCGAAGGACAATTTTGAAAGAAAATTAGACCGAAGGACAATGCTAGATATAACTAGCATTATGTTCAGTTTTTACACTATACAAAATGCTAATTATAACTAGCATTATATCCGGTTTTACACTGTATAAATTCTAGTTATATTTAGCACTGTCCTTCAGTCTAATTTTTTTCAAAGTTTGTCCTTGTGTCTATTTTCCACTTATATTATGTCAAGTATATAATTAAAAGAAAATACCTTTCATTTCGAATGAGATTTTATTATAGAATTAATAATTTACAATAAATTACAGAATTTCCTCTAGTGCACAAACCTAACACTATCGGTATGAATATTTATTTGCACTATGATCTATTTGGATCGAAAAAGAGCATGTTGGATTTCAAGATTTTTATTTTATAGTTGAAAAGAAATTGACAATGCAAATTCTACTCATACACCAAAAATCCCCAAACATACACCATTATTTTACTTAGAAAATCTTTGACTAAGTTGCCATTCTTCTTAATTACAATCTTTGTTCATTTTCTTGCAATCCTCCAAATTAAAAAAAATTAATGAATTTAATCAAATCCATATATTTTTAATGAAGTTAATGAAACATAAAATATAAATTAAGATAACATTCGCAACTAACAACTCTATTTCTATTTAACTTTTTTATTAACTGATTTTAATGAAACTAAGAATTGTCAGAAAATTATAGAAGTTTCAATATTATAATAAAAACTAAAGTTCATTTTTGTAGAATTTTAACTTGATTTAGCATTAGGATTTTTTGGTTTTGCGTAAATGAGTTTTAAAGTTTGAATAAAGAAGATATGAAAGCAAGGGTAGTTTTGTAAAAGAGATGATGTGTATAAAGTAATTTTTGGTGTATATTAGTTTATTTTACGTTTTTGGTGTATTTAAAGAGTTTACCGTTGTATGAATAGATTTAGCTTATTGACAACGGAAAAGCAAGCATGAGAATTAAGGGTGCAATATGCACGTGAAAAGATAATAGTTTGACTTTTGAAATATGGTATAGAATGGACATATTAATGATTAACTGAGATATTAATACGAAGTAGAAAACATGAAATATTGAACTAGATTATGGGAGTTCTGTATTTTGAAAAGACAAGTAGTTAAGAAAAGTACATTGAAAGATGAAATAAGAAAACATATGCATGAATTGGACTAAAATTTAATATAAAAAATAACTTCTTTTAGAAACATAGGTTTGACAAAATCCCCTGTAATTATTTTCAACGAAAAGAAGAAGTTTATACTACAAAATTTTGCATGTCCAACTGCAAAATTTTGTAAAACAAATATTTGTAATATAAACACACATTTTCACTTAATGATTGTAAGGATTTTTCGTTAAACCTTATTTTTAGGAAGATGTGGAATTAAATTATGAATCTTATGAAGAGTCTTTAAAAAACATCCCATAACCAAATGGGAGCACTTAAATATAAAAAATTCCCAAAATTTAAGGAGAATCCAATTTAAGAGTTGACAATATTGACAAAAAATAATTAATAAAAAGGATATAGTAGAAACATTTTATGTTCCATTCAAACCTTTTTGTAACATTTTAATATAATTAAAAAAAATGAAAGACCGATGCTCTCAAAAACAGAGAAGTTTGAATTTGATTCGACTTAGACTTATGTGGTAATGGGATCATCGAATGGATAATAATTTTGTATCTTCTTATTCTGATCAAACAGAAGCATATTAAATTTTGATTTTTAATTTACAGTTGAAATGAAAAGTGAGAATAGAAAAGAGAGTACGAGAAGTCAAAGCAGTCTAAAGATAATATTTCATATTTTTAATTGGGATGGACTGTATTAGTTGGTAATTAATTGAGACATAAATATCAATTAAAAGAAAATTTAAAATTGGCGTAAATTAAGAAGAATTTATAATTTAATTTGATACTAATTGAGAAGTGAGGAGATGAAAATGTATATATTCAACATCTTATATATAATATAATAGATTATATGTTAAAAGTACAAAAAGATAAGGGGCCATTAGAGCCAGAGAGAGAAAATATTTTATTCACTGCAAATCTCAACATACAGTATAATGGAGATTTATTTATTGGCTTGTTATTGAAAATGAAGATTACAATAATTCCCAAGTAGCATTTAGTATAATTCACCCTTATACCTTATATATTTTGTAACACACTCCCTTGAATATGCGTCATCGAAATCTCGAATTCTTATTGTAACTTGCAAATGTCCCTTTTGAAACATATATGATGATTGCTCCTCCCATTATTAACTTGCTAACATATATTTATTCATTCTATATAAATATTATATACTGGTTATTAAAAACCTCTATTAGAAAAATCCATGGGAAAAACCTTGAACGAGGTAAAGAGTGCAACTTGTAAAATCATAGATATCATATTAAAAACGATATTTCATTTTAAGGAGTTTGACAATAGCGCCTCATTAAAATCATATTAAGAAAAACTCAGTGGAAAAAACCTTAGTGAAGGAAAAGGAGTACAATATAATCGATAAATTTTAATATCTCATTGCATCAAAGAAAGTTAGACACTTCTGGATTAGGATACCTCATTAAAACATCTTAAGAAAAAGCTTGTGGGAAAAACCTTAACGATGGAAAAATAGTACAATATAATATGATATATGTTAATATCTTATTACATCAAAGGAACTTTATACTTCTGGATCAATGTAATGCCTTGTTAAAATCTTACTAAGAAAAACCCAGTAGGAAAAAAAAACCTTACCAAGGAAAAAGAGTACAATATAGTTTAACATATTTTAATATCTTACTACATCAAATGAACCTTGAAACTTTTGGATCAATGTAATGCCTTGTTAAAGCCTTAGTAAAAAAACTCAATAGGCAAAATTTTAGTAAAGGAAAAAGTAACAATATAGTGTGACATATTATAAAATTTTGTTACATCAGAGGGATTGATACTTCTGGATCATGATAATACCTCACTAAAACCATACTAAGAAAAACGCAGTGGAAGAATGTGAAGAACCGCCTTTCATTCCATTGAAAGACGAATCGTGAAATAGAAAGAAATAGGTAGGGAAGAAATAGATAGAAAGAAAGAACTAAAACAAATCACAGAATCTCACAGCAGAACGGATAATATATATATACATACACACACACACACACACACACACACACACACACATATATATATATATATTACATAACATATATCATATAGTCACTAGTACAATATATCAGAGTTATACATACATCATACTAGACAGTCGTAGTGAACTATCTATTCATTACAAGCCAAAATATAAACATAGATACCAATATAGCGGAATATAGATATAGCTAGATACGTTGAAGCCGCCTGCTCCAACTCCTCCTCTAAAATACGTCGAGAGCAAACCTGGAATCACTTGGCTACTCATAAAAATTTGCATACCTAAGAGTTTAGAAAAAAAATAGAAAAAATAAACTCTGGGTCAGACATGGGTCTGGTGTGAGTAAAACGGTTAAATTACTTTAAATTGAAAACCATTTGAAATCAAGGGTATCTCGTAAGACTCGCAGCACATAAACCGGGATTTGGGTTTTTCCTTATGATAACAAAAACACTTTCATAGGAAATCCGGTGACATTATAGTAATGTCTAGGGTTTTCAGATAAATTATTCACATAGCTGAAATTGTTACATTAATTAAATTCCAGCATAATAGGTATACAACTAAGACCAAAGGCACTTATTGGAGAATGAATTCCATATAATGATTGGATCACTGGGGTATCGCCCATCACGGTGCATCTATGGAAAAATAACACCGAGGACCACACTGGGATCCCCTGCTACACAAGACCGGACTACCCCAAACCTGAATAGTCCGAGTAAGATTACCCCCAGGTTGGGATCAGTAACTGCACCACACATACGGGTAAAAAGGGACTCTAGAAGGAATAACCTTACCCTACTTGGGTGCGACCCACTTAGCCTTGCTGCATCTCCCATGTTTTAGTCATTCCCGGTTGATGAGGCTTGAGGCTACGATAACCTTTTAAGAACACATTCACTTGGAATGCTCATGGTCCTCCAGTGACGATGTTCTGATAGCATTCGTACATACAAGTCCGTTCCGGGTCCGAACGGAACGGAAGGCACCATTTCCACTACACCCATATTGGAATCACCCTCAAAGTTAGTGACAAATAGCCCTTGCACTTTGAAACTTCATTCTGAATCTTCCCTTGGAATCATCCCGACCTGATCGTTTATTTTGGATCGATGTGGTTTTCGGATAATACTGATATCTGATCATGGTCTCATCGAATCCAAACGATAGATTTTTAAAAGCCAAGTTGTTTTAACAAAACAATTCAAATTCAGGGTGTCAACAATCATATGGAAATTTCACTACATATATCTATTTCCAATAAAACGTCTCAACGTTTCTTTTTCAATCATTCAATTCATTTGGTTACTTAGTATCACAGGCACCGAATAACTTGAAATAAATACCCAAGAGAAATCAAGTCAAATCACATATCCTGAAGTATTTTAATAATTTGTAGTCTGTACTAACCAATCACAAACCATCATCTATTTAATTTAAAAAAAAATATTAATTGTTTTTCAAATCCTGCTTACTTACAATTAAAATTAATTACAAAACTATTTATTCTTAATTTAAATAAATTTAGAAATTTATTATTGACTATATTAACTATCTTATATAATTTAATTTGGAATTTAATCTGTTTAAAGTTAAAATTGTTTCTTTACTTTAATTATTAAAAATTAATCTAATTACCAAAACCTAACCAAGTGTATTAGGCAAAAATGTTTAACTAATAGGAAAAAATACAAGTTCCTATATTTTTTTAAATTTATGAAGAAAATGAATATTTTAAAGGTTAACAGTTTTAAAAGGAAACACCTGATAATACTTCTTTTTTTATATTTTTTTTCAAGATCCGGCCATCGGATAAACCAGATAACAAATCCCCTCTTTCTCCTTTCTTTATTTTCTACTACACTTCCCTTCTTCCTCTTTTCTTTCTTCCTTTCTGTTCGACCTGCATGAATCCCTCTCCATGCACGTGTACACATCGGTGAACAACTCGCCATCCACCTCTGGCTATCTCCCCACGTCACTTCCGACCTTGCAAACCCATTGTAACATCCCGGTAATTTAGATCATTCGCATCCACACATGGCTTGAATTGCTCAAAACAACAGATTATTAATTTATATTTAGCAAAACTTAGCATATACAGTAAATAAATCAATCATAGAATCATAGATACAGGGTATTATAACAATAAGCAGCGGAATAGATAAATAGTAGTTCATGAAGCTACTACATAAACATCAGCGTGTGAAATAAAATACAATAGAATTCACAAATAAAAATGAATCTCCAATACATAAGCAACTGACGAGTCTGACATAGATGACTAGAATAAACTAAAATAACTGAATAGATGAAAGATCTTCAAGTAAAGCTCCAAACTCCAAACGTGCATCTCAACTGTTGTGTCACTCAGTCTGACCCGAGCATAAAGCAAAACACAAACACTCGAGTCAGGATTAACATTCTTATACAGTAATTCAACTCAAGTGAAATGTCCACTAAAATAAAAATAACTTAAAGGATGCTTAGGATTTCTACCCTCTAAGGATCTGTGAAGCTATATACTATGCAGTAATATACGCCATTATAATATGTCTATAGTAAAGTAAACTATTAAAATAGCGTTAAGGCCCATATCCCCCTTAATGCATTTTATATATTTCCATGGTCTATATAATACCGTACGCTCCTCCTTGAGGTTTACCCAGAGGGCACTCCATAGGTATGGTACAAAACAAACTCGTAGAAGGCGCAATAGGGCATGTGAACATGACACTCAAGGCAATGTCAAGGTAGACATAGCAATTGCGCTCTCGGACTGGCGGTAATGCATAACAGCTACTACCGTCCACATCGGACACAATCCCAAATCAAAGGTGCACCCAATCAAATCACAAAAGCAATAGAATGGAATCGAAGAAATGTCCCCGATCGGGGGAATGACCCCACTTGGCCCGGTATAGCTCCTGTTTAAACCACATCAAGCTCACTCACGGGAGTCAGGGCTGCGATAAAACCTCATATAAAATCGTCACCAAACCATCCTACTTCGTTCTAGAATCTCCATCACGTACATAGTTGTTAAAGTGGTTTTCAGTATTGGCAAAGAGTATGACAATATCCGATCCTCGTCACTTTAATAACCAAATGCTTATTTCACACCTAGTCATTTCGTTTCAAATAGTTCATACTTAATATCAAATATCATATTCATTTCAAAACCATATCAATTCGATATAATTATTTACTTTAAATAATATACATTTCTAGAATCGTAACACTTTCAAAATTATAATACTTTCGAAGTCATAACACTTTTGAAATCATAACACTTTTGTAATCATAACACCTTTGAAATCATAACACCTTTGAAATCATAACACTTTTGAAATCATAACACTTCCAACTTAAATAGTTTAGATATTGAAAATAGTATATATATTAAAATAGTTATAAATCAAAATAGTTCATATACTAAAATAATTTATATCTTAAAATAGTTGTAAATTAAAAATAGTTTATATTTATTTAAAGAGATTATACTGAAATAATTTCGAAATTAGAATTGTTTCATCCAATTCCACAAATCAATTCAAATCAACTTAAATTCCAAAATTCAATTTAAAACAATCAATGCACACCACTTTCAATTTAAAAGGTTAAAGACTCAATTCAAATTCTCAATAAAACATTTCAGTTTTTATCGATTTAAATCCAGGTTTGAACGATCATTCAATTCCAATAAGATTTCAAACCTAACTAAAAGGGAACTTGGAGAGTGAGAACTAATATAATAATAATATATCATATCAAAAACAAGAATGTATCATCGGTAACATTTAAAATATAATATATACACTGCTTATGGTGTCATTATCATAGGTGAACATTGGCAGATAATGAATATCATATTTAACAATTAAATAGTTAACAATTCAAATTTGATAGCATATTTCAATCGTCATTTCATGTGAATTAAATTTACTAAATATAAAAATGTTAATCATGAGTGATTGCTCACCTTTCAAGGCTAGAGAAATTTGACAGTTAGATAAGCAACGTATTGAATCACGAACTAGACAATCGACCAATCCAAACGACAAATCCAAAGCAGAGCAAGATGGACTTGAGATTGATAAAGACAACATATAAACTTTTATTATTTAAAATAAGATTTTTGTATTTTACCCATTTACAACACATATATAAATAAAATTTCTATATCATGTATTTTAAACCAACATCAAAATAAATCTTTATATTTATATTTCAAAATCAATATTTATCACACATATCGGAACAACTTCTATATATATATATATTATTTATTTAAAATCAATATCAAGTTTACAACACATATTAACAAAATCATTATATATTTTAAAAATCCTTTCCTTAAACACATAGAAAAATTATTGTATATACTATAATTCTTTCCAAAATTTTCAAATAAATATTTAAACATACTTTATACAAATAACATAGCATATAAACATATATACAATGCAAATAAACATTTGAAACATATAATATATATAACATATAAACGTTTAAAACACAATACACATATATATAACATACAGACTTATATTTTATAACTAACAGATCTTATCGATCTTATATAAATTTACACATATATATAAATAGACCGATCATATATATAAACAAATATATACGCAAACATTGTAAAAATATATTTGATTTATAATAAACTGCTGAATGCACTAGGTTGTCAAGTGGATGAAGGAGATTATGGTTGGTGGGTCTGCGCAGTGGCGGTTGGATAGCGGAGGAGTAGGGCATTGAAAACAGAGAGGCTTGGCTGGGTGCTGTGCTGCTATCGCATGGAGAGGTAGGGGAGATGGTTAGGTGGCGGGTTAGGCAAGGATGACGGGTGGAGGCCGGAGTATTATGCTGCTATAATGGTGTAACGACCCGGAATTTTCGACCTTGAAAATTCGACACTAATACATTCACTATAGTAGTGCCGAGCAATCGAACGTCGAAAATCCCAGATTGTTAGGGTAAAGAAGAAAAGAGGTAGAAGAAGAAATAGAAAACAACATCATAGAATCTCACATTCGTAGCAGATTTAAAATATAATATCAAATAATTGCATTTTACAATGAAAAGCTGTAATTGACAGTTTACATTCAATATTACAGAGTACAACCATTCATACATAAACTGATCAGTTATAATTATCTTGTCCCAAAAAGCAAACAATACAACTCCAATACACAGCGAAATATACTCCATACGCTCCTGCCATCCAGCTCGCCACCTGAGCTCCAGAACGTCCTAACCTAAAAATCTGTAACACTCGGTCTGACCCGAGCGTTACAACAAAGTAACACCTGGATCAGGCTTAAAACCAACGTGAGTAAACCCATATACTTTGAAATACCAAGTTATAAAACTTATTTGAAAATCAAGGTAACTCGTACCATACTACAGGTTCTTAACTTGCTAACGCCAACACTTATTTCACAAATAATATTTAAGTACCACTACTTAGTCTAAATAGCCATGTTATTTAAGTTATTCCATTCCAGCCTATTTGACTCCAAACCCAAATCTATAAAGAATTATTGTAGATTACAAATCGAAGTGGTTTCGGGTATTTGCTGGTACCCGACCCCGTTCTCTTCGAATCCAATACCATTTTTAATCCAAGTTGTTTAGATGATAACAATTCAATTTTAAATACAGGATAGCAATTTATCACAGATAGATAACCCTCATTATCACAGTTCAACCCAATCATATCATATAACAGAACATCACAAATTATCAGACCAGAGACATTAATCTAAATGTTCGATACAATTCAATCATCAATAAGCAAGATTAATTTTGTCACCCAATCTAATTAATTTAATTAACACAAAATAATTAATTACCTTGAAATCATGCTTAATTAACATTAATTAGACCATTCGATTAATTATTGAAATTAGTTTATTATTCTTTAATCATTTAATCATTCATATTAATTAACCTTTAATTACTTACATTAATTAACGATTCATTAATTAATCACACAAATTAATGATCCTTTAATTACATTAATTAAGGAATTATCCTTTAATTTATTTCATTAAGTAACCCTTTAATTACATTACTTAATTATCATATAATTATTTAAGTTAATTAATAAACCCTTAATTACTTATATTAATTAATAAGTTTTAATTAATCACATTGATTAATTATCCATTAATTAGTCAAGACCTTAATTAATTTAAGATAAATCATTATCTTAATTAACTACTTAATTATCATTATTAAATTTCATTTGAAAATACTTAAGAATATAAATAGATAATTAACCTTTTATTAAATTATTTAAATCAAAAACAATTTAAATTTCAAAATCATTTGAATTTGTAATTTATATTGAACTTGATTAATACCTTGAAAATTTGTTACTAAATTGCCTTAAGCTTGTATGTGTTCTTATGCTTTAATACTTGTTAAATCATTTTCTACAATTTTAAAAACCTGGATAACCAAAGAAATAAACCTGAGCTAAAACGTGAAATTCTCGAGCAAAACCCGATAAAATCTCCCATCCCTTCCTCTCTTGAAGAAAATCGTGACCGATCTCGAGCAAAACCCGAGCAACATCTTTCTACTTCCCCGATGCCATACAACACGGCAACCTTCAGATACGTTTGGACGCTCATGCACATGCACAATCGATCGGCTCCCCTGCCATCAATGCTATGTCTATCCATACGTCGTCGTCGACCTTCTCCCTCGATCCGACCACTCAGAATTTCGAAACGACCTCCATGACGAATTTGAACAAAATGGAACACTTCTAGATCGAAACGATCACCAAAAACATCCACGCTCCGCTACTTTAGATCATCTGAAACCACGTGCTCACGCCTGGAGCTGCGCCAATCCCTCGAAAATCCATTCCCCTACCTCCAACCCCTTCCAGTTCATCCATGACGAAGAAATTGCCTCGAGAACGACGACCTCCAAAACTGCTCACAAAATCCTAAACCATCAACGACCCACCATATCGATGATCTAAAAATCCTCCAACCATTTTTCCATTGATCTCCACTACCCAGGCTTCCTCTAGCACCAGGCCTGAAGCTTATCTTCCCTCTGGTCATCGAGAATCGACGAAACCCCCAGTATCGATCAACTCGCAAAATCTCGACCATCACAACATCAAAAATCATGAAACTATTATCAAAAATCATGATTTCCAAGCTCGAATCCAGTCATGCAAACAAAACTTAAAATTAAGAAAAACTTGATTTTCTGTAGGAATAAATTTCACTACGATTTCTTGATTCCTGTAAACTTACTTGTTATTTAAACTTAAAAATATTTTAAAAATCAATTTTAGTTAATACGAACAGATTTCCTTTAAGGATCATAACATAAAACTGATTATAAAATGAGATTTGAATTTTATAAAGAATTCTTGAGCCTGATACACAACAGAGATATGTATAAATATATATACAAACATGCACCTGAACTTCATATATATATATATACATATATACATATATATGTATACATATATATATAAATACATATATATATATATATTATATATGTATGTATGTATGTATGTATGTATGTATGTATGTATGTATGTATGTATATGTGTGTGTGTATATATATGCGGTAGATACTCTAATTCATCCATGCAACCATATCTATCACTTCAAATACTTATCTCTTCCATCAAGATAACAAATTAAAAAAAATTATAGAAAGTTTACTCACTTTTAATGTTTAACAGAGAACAGATTTTTTCTTCCTTGCTCTGGAACTAGATGGTTGATCTGATCTGCTATTTATTTTGGTTGATTCATATGAGTTGATCCGAGTCTGGCCTTGCTTTAGTTTGAAAACTTGGTGAATTTGTTGTTTGGGTTTCTCAGATTTTAGTTTGATAAATTGAAGGATGAAGTAAAAGAAAGGAGGAGTAGAGGTAAGAGTATGTAGTCTATACTCTAATATTATTAATATATTTCAAATAAAAAGAAACCAATGACACTTGTCTATGCATGCTACTTCTAGCTCACAAATGTCAAAGCCAAAAATTTAAAATTTTCTTATATTTTATTTATTATTATTTTTGGCAAATCCAGCGGAGTTTAATGGCCCCTACCATATGTTTATAATCAATAAGAAGAAATCTTACAATCATAAAAGAAAATAACAGAGAAAACTAGGATAAAGGAAAAAGAACAGAGAAGAAAAGAAAAAGAAAGAAAAACAGAAAAAAAACAAGAATACAAAAGAGCTCAAGACCACAATTCAACCACAATAGGGTCAAAGTGGTAGGTGGATAGAGTCATAACTTGTTTTATTTCGCTTCTGATGCAGTGGAACAATTCCATTCTGTGGAGTCGCTTTTTATTGAATATGATTTCATTTCTCTCCTTCCATATCGTTATAACTGTAACCTTTAAGTAGATCAATAATTCATAGGTTTTATGTTTAATACATTTTATATATACCTAACGGTAACCTTTAGTTAAGGTTTTCTTATATTTTATTAATTTATGTTTTTATTGTTAATACTTTTTATATATACAACCTATATATATTTCATGTATATTTAAAGAAAATATATTAACCTTTACTAAATCCTATTTCAAACTTAAACTATTATATATTTAAATTAATGAATATTATCTTTAGTGCTTTAGAAATATAAAATTTAACTTCAACTAGCTCTTGAAAATTATTACATTGAATTCAAATCCATGCTTTCAAATCACAATATATACATACATACATACATACATATATATATATATATGCATACTTATAACTTGTATATGTATACACTTAAAATTTTCAACATTATAGAGTTTGCATATATCTATTTATATATTTGTTAATTTAGCATGAAATTTAGCATTTCCAAATATTTAAAATTCAACATTTATTATAGTTTCAAATCCATTTATATACATCTAAATATTTAATTATCAGAACACTCTTTGTTCAACTTATAAATCAGTGTTTTGATAGTTAAAATCCATTAATTACCAATTATCAGATGTCCATAAATCCGGGTTATCACATTCCTCCTCCTTTAGAACTTTTCATCCTCGAAAAGGAATGAAGCAAGAATTTTCATTACAATGCTTATTATCACTTAAGTTATTCTTAAACATTTAACTCTTAATTCTTTTTAAATTTTTTAAAACATTTTAAAATCTATATAATATTATCAAAATAGCTTTATAAAAATACTTTTCTAACTCGATGTCTCAGCAAGTCCATCCTTGTTATCATAGAAATTCGGTCATACGTCGATCGGGCGTAGGACCAAAAATCTATAAGTACTTAGCAGACCCGTTTTCTACATCCAGTGAAAATACTTGGAAAACATTTTGAAATTGTAGAAAACATTTTTGAAAATATAGAAAACATTTTGGTTAGAATGCTCTAGAAATCATTACCCCGCCTTGGTCGCAGTTAGCCCGATGGTTACATCGCCATTCTGGCAAAATCCATAGAAAACTGTAGTGTTCCGCGCCCCTCGGTTACACCATGGAACCCGCCACATATCGCAGCTACATCCAGGTTTTACGTGTCCATCACAGCAAAAACCCATGTAACTGTAGGCATCGGCCCCTCGAATTTCGCTGCCAAATGTAACTTCACCACTCCTACATAGATCGCAGACTACATCAGTCGAGTCCCAATGTAGTATGTAGGCACTCACTGCCACACAACTTTCGCTATGTCTTCATAGATCATAGCTAATGATGTTACGTCACTCTCCCAGTGAAATCAAACGTAGACCGTTGGCACTCGCTGCCACACGACTTCTGCTATCGTCCGCAGTAGATCGCAGTGACATCGAGTTACACTGTCGTTACAGCATAACCCAAATGTCTCTATGAGCATCAGTGCCCTCGACTTTCGCTACCCACACACCATCCTCAGGAACTTAAGTTTGTTTGGACTTCCTCCCAGAATCAAATTTAGAACCCACCTTAGGGCTCAAGGCAGAACCATCCCGTGGATCTCCTACAAGAAGTTCATTTAAATGGGAGCGCCTTTTCCCTAGAGCCAATCTCAAAATATTTTATCCTATACACATATAGTATCTTCCAAATCATACTCTTTATATGAATCATATATAAATCTCTTTACACAAAATCGATAACTCAAATCGATAGTTCCAAACTTGGTTTTCCAAATTCCAAAAATTGATTTTTCCCAAAAATCAAAAGTTTTTCAAAATCAATGAGTTCAAAAATTTTTTTCCCAGAATCATTCTTATAAAATCATTTATATATAGAGATATATATAAGTTTATTCCTTTATCTAAAACAAAATACTTTTGGATCACATCTTACTTATATAAATTTCTTTTTGTACTTCAAATATTTTTCAAAGATCTCTTCTACTAGTTATAGATTCAACAAGGAGAGTTTATCATTTAAAACAAATATATATATAACTTTTATTATGCCAAATCAAATATTCAAGTTTGATTTCTTTTATAAATTATTGCCACATTTCTTACTTTTATAAGACGAATTTCAGTTATAGTGATATCTACCTTCCATTCTTATTCATCATATATTTCAAAATGTTATTTTTCTATTTCAAAAATTATTTTTACACTTCTTTACAAAATTTTCAATATATATTTCATTCAAGTGCATACGATGTACATATATCATCTGTATGCAATGTCAAATTCGATCGCTCACTCAATCACATAATTTCGCTTCCAAACTAGTATTGTCCACCCGTCTTCCTAGTGCGGACTCGGATCTGGTTTCTTGATCAGAAACCTTCATTCCCCTTGCATAGCCGTAACCATGATAGAGAGTTTTCAGAACCAATCAAAAATCCATATTCAGGGTTCGCCGTCGAAAATCGAGTGAGAAATCCCAACTCGGACAGATATACTATCTCGAAATTCTATGCTCGAATCTGGATCAAATCATTATGCGAATAGAATATATACGAACATCCTACATATTTATCTTCATCGATTTATTAGCTAAATCAATTTTCTTTTTGTTTACCTATTCATAATTGCTTAAGACTTCCATTTGGATTATCACTTCAACTATAAACAGTTTGCACTCTGACCAACTTGAATTTAGAAAATAGCTTGGAAAGTTTAAAATAGATAAATAGCTGTAAAATAGTTATTAGTTGTAAAATAGCTGTAAATAGTTAAGTAGTTATAAAATTTTAATAAAATTGTTAACAGTTATAGAATAGTTAGATAATTGCAAAATAATAATTATTTTGTAAAACGTATGTAAAATTGTAATTAGTTTTCAAAATAGTTGTAAAATATATGTAAGATAGTTTGGGTTTTAAAAAGAAATGCTGTATAGTAAATAGCTAGAAAAATAGATTTAAAACAGTTTATATTAAAATAATTTATTTGAAGAAAAATAGAAAAAGTCTCAGAGTCTAACTGGTTCAATTTCCCAATTTCTCATTTCAATCACTTTCTAATTTCCATTAAACTGATTCAATTTCAATTCAATTTGAATTAACTAAAATTCCTATTCCAAATTCGAATCAATTCCCATTTGAATTTGCTTATTCAAATTCAATTTAAATTTCAATTAATTCAAAACAAATTTCAATATGAACTAATTTCAATTCCAATCTCAACTTTATACCATCTCCAATTATTCAATTTCGAGTTAAGTTTTCAAAAATGTTGATTTAACTTCTTAAATCAAGTTTGCCCTTATTTTTAATTGAACAACCTAAGTCTTTTAAAAATTTAATTATGAATCCAAATTACAAATATTCGTTTAAACTACTATTACTTAACCTATTTCAAGTTTCAAGTAAGAGTTCAAACTTTTTAAATAATTTAAATCTTCGAAATCCAATTATTTCCCAATTTTTAGTTTAAACTTTTGAAACTAATTCTTAAACAATTTTAGTTTGCAAGATCAACTTAAACATTCAAATCTTAATGTTCAAAGTGGTTTTTCTTTCATATGTTCCATCTTTATTTCTTAAAATCAAAATTATTTAAATAATTTCAAATTAGAGTTTTATTTCCATTTTATTTCTGTAATGGATGTATATCATTCAACAATTCAATTCACAGTTCCATAGATTATTAACAACAGCAGGATATGTCTGTGACGACCCGAATTTCAGCCTTCGAAAATCGACATCCATACTTCACACGTATTCGAATGCCATAGATTCAAATGTTGAAATTCGATTCGCACCGGAGCTTATAACACATTAAGTACAGCAACACAGCGGAAGAAAATGAATATATATATATATATATATATATATGTATGTATGTATGTATATCATTAATACACAATATTCAATACAACATTCTGATACAATGAATATCAATACATATATTAGAGATATATAAAAGAGGAAGACATAGCAGCAGCAGCGGAAAAACAATAGCGCCAATGCCAAAGCTCCAAAGACTCCAAGTGCTAGATCCACCAACATGCTTTCCAAACGCAAAGCGAGAAACCCCTATCACGTTGTATTAAGCAAGGTCAGCCTAAATGCTGAAGAGAAGCAAATTCTATCGCCAAATCCAAACGGCTTCAAAGACCAAAGACTTCGAAGGCTATCGAATCTACATCTATTATCTGAATTTCTAGAAAATCAAACTCTAGACTGCCCATGCGGAAAAATTGGACACCCAGAGTTTAGATAGGGAACAATAAACTCCAGGTCAGTCGTGGAACTGGTGTGAGCAAACAAAAACAGTTTATCTTTATCAAAAGCAAAACAAAAGATTTTAAAAGAAATCCGCAATGCTTTTTGGAAAATGAAACTACTATAAGGCCTTCCCGCGCGCACACACCATGAAAGCGCACAATTGGAGGAGATTTCTCCTTATAATAGTCAAACATGCTTGTACACGTAATCCTTTTTGATATTATTATTAGTGCATAGTGTAGAAAACCATTCGAAAGTATAATATTAATCTTAGCCAGCATAGACATTTCGAACTATGCCTACTATAGCTACCATCTAAACAGTGGTGACCACCATAAGTAAATGACAGGTTATACAACTAAAACTGTACAAGGTGCGTATTAGAGATTGGATTTTCAACAAATGGTCAGGCTAAGGAACTTCCTATTGCCACATGGGTACGCCTCTGGAGGGATGCCCTAAGAACTTCATCAGCTCTCTGCTAACACAAGGCCGGGTTACCCCTGCCCGAAAGTAACACCTAAAAGTATGTCATCCCCGGTCGTTACTGACCTTTATCCAAGGATCCTCAACCACAAAGCAACAACCGTAAAGTATTAAATTTGCAGCAACCACATAGGTTAAATATCCGGGCTGCATACCATGATACCACCTTTTTCCAGAAGAAATGGACATACCCTAGGGGTGCGACCCCTAATAACCTTGCCGCATCTTTCCTGTTTCGACCATTTCAGGGTTGTGAGTTCCTGATGTAGTCTCATCCACAAAGCTACACTTTACACAAAAACATACTTCGATCAAAAAATGATCAGCAGCACTTCGTATTCCACATTACCATATTGGGAATGTATCACTAGTAACCATCAACTACATAACCTATGAGCTCGTACGTCTGAGAGAAGGGTGTTAAGCTAAAAGAATAAATTCTCCGCCACTAAACAGAAATGTATTTGATAGAAACCAGCTTTACATCTCAGAGTGTAATGTTAGACATACATCTATACAAGTCTGTTTTGGGTTCGTATAGAACCGAAGGCACTTCACAAAGAAGCCCTTGCAAATCCGAATGATCCCTAATCACGTCCGGACTCCCCATCACAAAGGGTGATCAAATCTCTATACCGGGGATCAGTTGGTGCAGAGACATTCGACGAGTTATCCTTTCGCTTTCAAAAGTATCTGGTCTTCACCACCGGTCTTCAAATGCTATCCATAACGTCGTATCATTATTCGGAATGGGTTTTATGACACAAAGTCCTCTTCTGGCTAAACCGAATAATGAGCGCAATATTTAAAAACATATGGATATTGGGATCTTAGTTAAGTCGCAACTTAAAGATCAGAACCTTTCTTCAAATGGTTTAAACAAATTAACATTTTCAAATATTTAAACAAAAAGATTTACTTCACAAAGTTTACCCATCTTTCATAAAGATTAGTTTATAGCCTTTCTAAACAATTTCCCTTTCAAATTAGATTAACTCATCCAATCTTTAAATCAAAGATTCAATTCATAGCTTTCAAAACCATTTCCAAAGATTCATAGATTTCAGAAAACAATTTTCATTTCAAATCTTTTATACAAAAGATATACCTTTTAGATCCTCTTCAATTTCAAAACCAAGTTCAACAATCTTTAACAAAGATTCATTCATAGCTTTCAAAACAATTCCATTTCAAATTTGAAATTTTTTCAATAAAAACTGGAAGTTCTTTCATGAAAGCCATTATCATTTGAAAACAAATACTTTCCATTTCGAAAAAATCCAATCAAATATGCACACGTTATATCCTTTAAAGTATAAGTTTGGGTTAATTTTTAAATTTCCAAAATAATGCTTTTAAAATACTTTAAAGATGGTTTTAAAATCAATATAAATATTATATAACTTGTATAAACCATTCAAACCTAATCTCCAGAACAATTTCAAATAATATTTTCAATTTCAAACTTCCTTTCAAAAGCTTTTCATATTCAATCCAATTCCATTTCCAAAACCACTTGGATTCAAAATTCAATTTTTTTAAAATAATATTTAGATTTCAAAATATCTGTGACTTAACCGATTTCCTCATGCAATCCATATTTGTGTCTATATGGTGTAGTCCAGGGGTTTTACACAATAGTGCAACATCATCAATCATCACAATGCAAACACAGCAATATCGATAAGCGATATAGTCCTATAACGCTTATCTTCATTTACAGATTCGCAAATAAATAATATAAATTTAGCACAGATAAATAAATTACATTCATCACAGACAAATAAATTACATCCATCATAGCTCAAATCAAAATAATTCATATCACAGAGTAGCACACACATCAGCGATATCAAACAATTCAAACATTCAACATAATCCCAAAACATCCATAAGTAAGATTAATTAATTTATCTGATCAATTTAATAAGAATATTTCCTTATGAATAAACTACTAATACGGGTTAATTAATATTAATTAATTAAAAACCATCTTAATTAATTAATCTCAAATTATTAATTAATTATCCTTAATTAATAACTCAAACAACCTTTAATCATTAAATAATTAACCTTTAATTATTTAATTATCCTTTAATTAATCACTCTTAATAAATTAATTAATAAATTAATTAACCCTAAATTATTAATTAATTATACTTAATTAGTAAATCAAACAACCTTTAATCATTAAATAATTAACCTTTAATTAATTATCCTCAAATTAATTACCTTAATTAATCGATCACATTAATTAATTATCCTTTAATTAATTATTCTTTGATCACTTGATGTGATCACTTGATTAGATAAATTACTTTTAATTAAGTAATTATCTTTAAGTAATTAATTACCTTTAATTACTTACATTAATTAATCTTAATTGGTTAATTATTCTTAAATGTAATTACACAAAGTAATTACTCCTTAATTACTTAACTAATTAACCTTTTATTAATTTCATAAATAAATTAACCATCTTGATTAATTATCTCTTAACTAATAATATAACAAATTTTTCTTTAATTAACCTTTAAAATTTAAGTAATAAAATAATTGATCCTTAATTTATTTTATTAATAGACTAATCCTTTGTATTAAGTAATTGTCCTTACTTACTTTTATTAATCACATTAACAAATTTTACCTTACATAATTTAATTAATCACATCAATAAGTTAACTCTTGACTAATCTTATCAATTAATTAATCACCTCCATTAATTTTAAATTAGCTTTGAAAACTTGTTTCTAAAACTTGTTTGAAATTTTAATTTGAAAACTTGGTTTATTTTTCCTTTGGAAACTTATTTATTTTAAATATACTTTAAAACTTTGCTTAAACAAAAAGTTGCTTTGTAACTTTAAAAACTGTTGTAATTTAAAATCTAAAATAAAATTACCTTTTACTTTCAAACTCTGATTAAATTATAAAAAAATAGAACACCGAGCCAACCACGTTTCTTCCGCGAGACACACGCGAGCAAACCCTTACGAAAACTCGAGCACCCCCAATCGTTCTCTTCTCCGAGACAAACACGCCAACTCCTTGAGTCAAACCTGAGTTCACAGCATCTCCCCCTAAACTCAATCAAAGCCTGATACAGCTGATATCATATACATGTGCACAGGCGATCGATGAACTTCCGGCCAGCACTATGACCCCTGACAAGTCGGTCACCACCCCATGGACTAGCCTCACCTACTAGATCATCGAAATCGCCGTGATATCAAAATTTATTTGCTCGAGATATCCTATACCCAATCTCCGACCATCTTAAACAGCTCGCATCGCCTCCCTCATTCGCCAATGATTATGCCGTCGTGTCCTAAACTTTGCCACGAGGCTAAGCATCGATCCCCTGGGGTGCGATCACTTCCAGTGCCACATCGACGACGAACGAACCTCAACCATTCCAACAACCAAAACCAATTTTTGAACCCTAGTTCGACGTCTCAAAATTGTCTCCTTTTACTCCGATCGAGAACCCCCAGGCAAGCCTCGACCATGACCACGATGAACACCATCATGCCCATCAATAGAATTCGATGAAAAACAATAAAACGATCATCCCAAAAAATCTTGACCTTCATATGCCTAAAAATCGTGAAATTTCCTTCTAAAATTATCATTTGTTAACACGGACCTGATTATGGAATTCAAACATTAAATTTAGTTCATCGATTTTCAACCTATATTTAGTTCATTGATTTTCAACCTATATTTAGTTCATCACTGTATTTTCTATTTTCAAAAGCTTTACTCAAATTTATTTTTAAAAATAATGTTATACATCTACAAACACATTTTGTCCAGAGATCAAGGTCTAAAACTGTTTGGGTAGGATGGTTTGAATTTTTGAACTCAATTTTTAGAACCTGTAAACTAAAACAAAAATGTTATACTTCTGTTTCCCAGACATGCATATATAAAAACCTCATACATATATTCACACAGGCATAATTCATATCGAATTTCAAAGGGAATCACATGCATCTGTAGATATAAATAGTTCAACTCAAAATAGGTCGGTTTGCTCACCAATTGTTTTGAATGGACAGAGACAGGCTTGAATGCTTAAACCCGGAATTTGAAAACAGAGGCCTGGGTTTTGATGTCGTTGAGATGATTTGGACTTTAATTGTTGAATTTGATCTTTAATCTTGCCTGATTTGCTCTTGAATCATGTTGAACTCTGAAATCTGGGTTGTGGTTTGATTCCAGGTTGAAAATACCTTTGTTTTGATTTTTTGCTTTACTGCAGGTTTGAGAAGTTTTTACTGAGAAAAGTTGGGTTTCTTTTTAATTCAGATTTGTATAATTCAATTTCAAAAGAAGAGATAACGTTGCCACTTGTTTAATTAGTTTAACACTTGTAAAATGCATGTTTTAATTTCCTTACAAATGTCATTTGTGATAATTTTATGTATAAATCCCACTTTTAAATAATTTTATGAATTTTGTTTTTAAACCCTATGTTGTTATATATACAAATTTATACTTTTATATATAATAAGAATCATATTTTTATGTTTATACATTTCATATATTTACAACTTTATAAGAAAATGAGTTTGAAATCTAATTATATTAAATAAATAAACACATATATAGATTATATATATATGTCTTTTAAAAATATAAATTTAACTTTCAAATATCTTATGAAAATTTACTATTGAATTCCAATATAACTTTCAAAATATATACATTACATATGTTTATTATATACTAGAAAACAAATTTCAATTAATTTAAAATATAGAGTTTTCAAATCAAATTTATTTTCAAATATTTATTTTTGAAATTTAAATTCACAATTAAATTAAAAAATAACTTGTATTTATAAATAAATAAACAAACAAATATCTCATTTAATATGGAAAATTCAAATTAATTCAAAATATAAATTTATAATTAATGTATAATTCAAAATATTTATTTCTTAATTTCTAATTCATTTACCATTAAATTCACAATTAAATTGCAAAAATTAAACTAATTATCAAATTAAACTTGGCTAAAATCCGGGAATGTTACAGATTCCCCCCTAAGAAAATTTCGTCCCCAGAATTTGCTAGGGAGACAATAAAGAATAGACGAACACACAAAGATAGAGAAACAGTTTTCCAGTCAAATTGAATATTCATTCTGCATTTGGCTTACCAAATTAGAATATCATCAATAATATGAGAACAAACTCATTCAATACTTCATAAAATATTCAGGTCGTCCGTCTAAGAAATATGCAGGGGAATTATTAGTCCGAAGGATAACTAAGCGTTCATAGGATATATCTGGACCCAAAAGAACAAACGATGGATACTCAATTTAGGTTGGATGGAATATCCTAAAATATTCTATAGCTTGTCCCTCTTCGGACTTTGATTTTCATAAGAAATCAAAATAAAATTTCAAACTTTGGTTTTAACCAAAGTCGTTTTATCGATACAAATATTCATATTTTATTCACCAATGTATTTTAAATAGAATTTTTAAATTCATTAAAGTTTAAAAAACAAAAAGCTGATAGGAAACCGATGAAGAGAATATGAAATAGGAATTTATCTACAATGATTCACAGGGCCACCCTCACACCAAAGCTTCTTCTCGTTGCTGCCACGAAATCATCAAAGAACCGAAACTGGATCAAAGGGGATTGATAGAGAAAGATTGCTTTTGTTGTTGTTGACCATTTGTTGTCGTACTCCCCTGTCCCTTACCTCTCCTCTTCTTGCACTCATACTCACTATCAGTGGATAGTAAGAGACGTTACTGAGGCATACGGACGGATATCTTCGGGATACTCATTCTAGGATATACTTCACCCTATCTCTAATGAGTTACCTAATGTGTTATACTCCAAAAGCTAAAGTTCTACCTTTAGCTCTGATACCAAGCTGCGACGACCCGAATTTCAGCCTTCGAAAATCAACATCAATACTTCATTCGTATTCGAATGCCGCAGATTCAAATGTTCAAATTCGATTCGTGCCGGAGCTTATAACACATTAAGTACAACAACACAGCGGAAGAAAATGAATATATATATATATATATATATATATATCATTGATACACAATATTCAATACAATATTTTGATACAATGAATATCAATACAAATATTAGAGATAGATAAAAGAAGAAAACACAACAGCAGTAGCGGAAAAACAATAACTCCAATGCCATAGCTCCAAAGACTCCAAAAGCTAGATCCACCAACATGCTTTCCAAACGCGAAGCAAGAAACCCCCATCACGTTGTATTAAGCAAGGTCGGCCTAAATGCTAAAGAGAATCAAATGCTATCGTCAAGTCCAAACGGCTTCAAAGACCAAAGACTTCGAAGGCTATCGAAACTACTTCTACTATCTGACTACCTGAAAAATATAACTCTAGACTGCCCGTGTGGAAAAATTGTGGGAACCCAGAGTTTAGATAGGGAACAATAAACTCCAAGTCAGTCATGGGACTGGTGTGAGCAAACAAAAATGGTTTATCTTTGTCAAAAGCAAAACAAAAGATTTTAAAAGAAATCCACAATGCTTTTTGGAAAATGAAACTACCATAAGGCCTCCCCTGCACACACACACACACACAATGCAAGTGCACAATTGAAAGAGATTTCTCCTTATGATAGTCAAACATGCTTGATTCGTGAAATCCTTTTTGATATTATTATTAGTGCATAGTGTAGAAAACCTTTCGAAAGTATAATATTAATCTTAGCCAGCATAGCCATTTCGAACTATGCCTACTATTGCTACCATATAAACAATGGTGACCACCATAAGTAAATGGCAGGTTATACAACTAAAACCGTGCAAGGTGCGTATTGGAACATTGGTAAGCCTCAGGAGCGTCCCCCCGAGAACTTAACCAGCTCTCTGCTAACACAAGGCCGGGACATCCCTGTCCGGAAGTAGCACCTACAAGTATGCCATCCCTATCGTCACCGACATTTATTTGAGGATCCTCAACTACAAAGCAACAACCACAAAGTAATAAATTTGCAGTAACCACATAGGTAAAATATCTGGACTCCATGCCATGATACCACCTTTTTCCAAAAGAAATGGACATACCCTAGGGGCGCGACCCCTAATAACCTTGCCGCATCTTTCCTGTTTCGACCATTTTAAGGTTGTGAGGTCCTGATGCAATCTCGTCCACAGAGATATGCTTTACACAAAACCCATGCTTCGATCAACAAATGATCAGCAGCACTTCGTATGCCACATTACTAAATTGGGAATGTATCACTAGTAACCATCAACTACATAACCTTTGAGCCCGTACGTCTCAGAGAAGGGTATTAAGCAAAGAGAATAAATTCTCCGCCACCAAATAGAAATGTACTTGATAGAAAACATCTTTACTTCTCAAAGTGTAATGTCAGACATACATCTATACAAGCCTGTTCCGGGTTCGAACAGAACCGAAGGCACTTCACAAAGAAGCCCATGCAAATTCGGATAATTCCTAATCATGTCCGGATTCCCCATCACAAAAGGTGATCAAATCTCTATACCGTGGATTAGCCGGTGTAGAGACATTCGACGAGTTATCCTTCCGCTTTCGAAAATATCTGGTCTTCACCACCGGTCTTCAAATGTTATCCATAACGTTGTATCATTATTCGGAATGGGTTTTATGATACAAAGTGCTCTCCCGGCTAAACCGAACAATGAGCACATATTTAAAAACATATGGATATTGGTATCTTAGTTAAGTCACAACTTAAAGCTCAAAACCTTTCTTCAAATGGTTTAAACAATTTACCATTTTCAAATCCTTAAACAAAAAGATTCGCTTCACAATGTTCACCTGTCTTTCACAAAGATTAATTCATAGCCTTTCTAAACAATTTCCCTTTCAAATTGGATTAACTCATCCAATCCTTAAATCAAAGATTCAATTCATAGCTTTCAATGCCATTTCCAAAGATTCATAGCTTTCAGAAAACAATTTTCATTTCAAATCTTTTATACAAAAGATACACCTTTTAGATCCTCTTCAATTTCAAAACCAAGTTCAACAATCTTTAACAAACGTTCATTCATAGATTTCAAAACAATTCCATTTCAAATTTGAAATCTTTTCAATAAAAACTGGAATCTTTCGTTATCTGAAAGCCATTATCATTTGAAAACAAATACTTTCTATTTCGGAAAAATCCAATCAAATATGCACAAGTTATATCCTTTAAAGTATAAATTTTGGGTTAATTTTTGAATTCCCAAAATAAAACTTTTAAAATACTTTAAAGATGGTTTTAAAATACATGCATACATACATACATACATACACACACATATATATATATATATATTATATAACTTGTATAAACCTTCCAAACCAAACCACGGGAACAATTTCAGATAATATTTTCAATTTCAAACTTCCTTTAAAAAGCTTTTCATATTCAATCCAATTCTATTTGCAAAACCATTTGGATTCAAAATTCATTTAAAAAAATATATTTAGATTTCAAAATATCTGTGACTTAACCGTTTTCCTCATGCAATCCATATTTGTGCATGTATGGTGTAGTCCAGGGGTTTTACACAATAGTGCAACATCATCAATCATCACAATTCAAACACAACAATATCGATAAGCGGTATAGTCCTATAACGCTTATCTGCATTTACAGATTCGCAAATAAATAATATAAATTTATCACAGATAAACAAATTACATTAATCATAGATAAATAAATTACATTCATCACAGCTCAAATCAAAATAATTTCATATCACAGAGTAGCACACAAATCGAGGATATTAAATAATTCAAACATTCAACATAATCCCAAAACATCCATAAGTAAGATTAATTAATTTATCTTATCAATTTAATCAGATTATTTCCTTATGAATAAACAACTAATTCTGGTTAATTAATATTAATTAATTAAAATCTGGGTTGTGGCTTGATTCCAGGTTGAAAATACTTTTGTTTAATTTTTTTTCTTTGTTGCAGGTTTGAGAAGTTTTTACTGAGAAAAGTTTGGTTTCTTTTTAATTCAGATATGTATAATTCAATTTCAAAAGAAGAGATGATGTTGCCACTTGTTTAATTAGTTTAACACTTGTAAATTGCATGTTTTAATTTCCTTACAAATGTGATTTGTGATAATTTTATGTATAAATCCCCCTTTTAAACAATTTTATAAATTTGGTTTTTAAACCTTATGTTGTTACATTTACAAAGTTATACTTTTGTATATAATAAGAATCATGTTTTTATGTTTACACATTTCATATATTTACAACTTTGTAAGAAAATGAGTTTGAAATCTAATTATATTAAATAAATAAACACATATATAGATTATATATATATATGTCTTTTAAAAATATAAATTTAACTTTCAAATATCTTTTGAAAATTTACTATATTGAATTCCAATATAACTTTCAAAATATATACATTACATATGTTTTTATATATAAGAAAAAAAATTTCAATTAATTCAAAATATAGAGTTTTCAAATCAAATTTATTTTTCAAATATTTATTTTTGAAATTCAAATTCACAAATAAATTAAAAATTAATTTGTATTTATAAATAAACAAACAAACAAATATCTCATTTAATTTAGAAATTTCAAATTAATTCAAAATATAAATTTATAATTAATGTATTATTTAAAATATTTATTTCTTAATTTCTAATTAATTTACCATTAAACTCACAATTAAATTGCAAAAATTAAATTAATTATCAAACTAAACTTGGCTACAATCCGGGAATGTTATAGATTCCCCCTTAAGAAAATTTCGTCCCTGAAATTTGCTAGGGAGACAACAAAGAATAGACGAACACACAAAGATAGAGAAACAGTTTTCCAGGTCAAATTGGATATCCATTCTGCATTTTACTTACCAAATCAGAATATTATCATAAATATGAGAACAAACTCATTCAATACTTCATAAAATATTCGGGTCATCAGTCTACGAAATATGCAGGGACATTAGTTTGTCTGAAGGATAACTAACCATTCGTAGGATATATCTGAACCCAAAAGAACAAACGATGGATACTCAATTTAGGTTGGAATATCCCAAAATATTCTATAGCTTGTCCCTCTTTGGACTTTGATCTTCATAAGAAATCAAAATAAAATTTCAAACTTTGGTTTTAACCAAAATCGTTTTATCGATGCAAATATTCATATTTATTCACCAATGTGTCTTAAATAGAATTGTTAAATTCATTAAAGTTTAAAAAAAGCTGATAGGAAACCGATAAGGAGAATATGAAATAGGAATTTATCTACAACGATTCACAAGGCCACCCTCACACCGAAGCTTCTTCTCGTAGCCGCCACGAAATCATCAAAGAATCGAAACTGGATCAAAGGGGATTGATAAAGAAAGATTGTTTCTGATATTGCAGGGTATCGACCATTTGTAGTCGTACTCCCCTATCCCCTACCTCATCCTCTTCTTGCACTTATACTTACTATCAATGGATAGTAAGAGAATTTACTAAGGCATACGGACAGATATCTTCGGGATACTCATTCTAGGATATACTACACCCTGTCTCTAATGAGCTACTTAATGTGTTATACTCCAAAAGCTAAAGTTCAACCTTTAGCTCTGATACCAAGTTGCAACGACCCGAATTTCAGCCTTCGAAAATCGACATCCATACTTCACTCGTATTCGAATGCCGCAAATTCAAATGTTGAAATTTGATTTGCGCCGGAGCTTGTAACACATTAAGTACAACAACACAGCGGGAGAAAATGAATATATATATATATATATATATATATATATCATTGATACACAATATTCAATACAATATTTTGATACAATTAATATCAATACAAATATCAGAGATAGATAAAAGAAGAAAACACAATAGCAGTAGCGAAAAAACAATAACTCCAATGCCAAATCTCCAAAGACTCCAAAAGCTAGATCCACCAACATGCTTTCCAAACGCGAAGCAAGAAACCCCCATCACGTTGTATTAAGCAAGGTCGGCCTAAATGCTAAAGAGAATCAAATGCTATCGTCAAGTCCAAACGGCTTCAAAGACCAAAGACTTCGAAGGCTATCGAAACTACTTCTACTATCTGACTACCTGAAAAATATAACTCTAGACTGCCCGTGTGGAAAAATTGTGGGAACCCAGAGTTTAGATAGGGAACAATAAACTCCAAGTCAGTCATGGGACTGGTGTGAGCAAACAAAAATGGTTTATCTTTATCAAAAGCAAAACAAAAGATTTTGAATTCAGATTTTAAATGGCCTGAATGCTAAAGAGAAACAAATGCTATCATCAAATCCAAACAGCTTCAAAGACCAAAGACTTCGAAGGCTATCGAATCTACGTCTACTATTTAACTACCTGAAAAATCTAACTCTAGACTGCCCGTGTGAAAAAATTAAGGGAACCCAGAATTTAGATAGGGAACAATAAACTACAGGTCAGTCATGGGACTGGTGTGAGCAAACAAAAATGGTTTATCTTTATCAAAAACAAAACACAAGATTTTAAAAGAAATCCACAATGCTTTTTGGAAAATGAAACTACCATAAGGCCTCCCCCCAAACACACAATGCAAGCGCACAATTGAAAGAGATTTCTCCTTATGATAGTCAAACATGCTTGATTCGTGAAATCCTTTTTGATATTATTATTAGTGCATAGTGCAGAAAACCTTTCGAAAGTATAATATTAATCTTAGCCAGCATAGTCATTTCGAACTATGCCTATTATTGCTACCATCTAAACAGCGGTGACCACCATAAGTAAATGGCAGGTTATACAACTAAAACCGTATAAGGCGCGTATTGGAGATTGGATTTCCAACAAATGGTCAGGCTAAGGAATGTCCTATTGCAACATTGGTAAGCCTCAGGAGGGTCCCCTCGAGAACTTAACCAGCTCTCTGCTAACACAAGGCCGGGTCATTCGAAATGGGTCTTCAATTTTATTTTTCAAATATTTATTTTTGAAATTCAAATTCACAATTAAATTAAAAATTAATTTGTATTTATAAATAAATAAACAAACAAATATCTCATTTAATTTGGAAAAATTCAAATTAATTCAAAATATAAATTTATAATTAATATATTATTCAAAATATTTATTTCTTAATTTCAGTTAATTTACCATTAAATTCATAATTAAATTCCAAAAATTAAATTAATTATCAAATTAAACTTGGCTAAAATCCGAGAATGTTACAGATTCCCCCTTAAGAAAATTTCGTCCTCAAAATTTGCTAGGGAGACATCAAAGAATGGACAAATACACAAGGATAGAGAAACAGTTTTCCAGATCAAATTAAATATCCATTCTTCTTTTGGCTTACTAAATCAGAATATCATCAATAAATATGAGAACAAACTCATTCAATACTTCATAAAATATTCGGGTCATCAGTCTACGAAATATGCAGTGGCATTGGTTAGTCCGCAGGATAACTAACCATTCGTAGGTTATATCTGAACCCAAAAGAACAAACGATGGATACTCAATTTAGGTTGGATTATCCCAAAATATTCTTTAGCTTGTCCCTCTTCGGACTTTGATCTTCACAAGAAATCAAATAAAATTTCAAACTTTGGTTTTAACCAAAATCGTTTTATCGATACAAATATTCATATTTTATTCATCAATGTATTTTAAATAGAATTTTTAAATTCATTAAAGTTTAAAAAACAAAAGGCTGATAGGAAATCAATGAAGAGAATATGAAATAGGAATTTATCTACAACGATTCACAGGGCCACCCTCACACCGAAGCTTCTTCTCGTAGCTGCCACGAAATCATCAAAGAATCGAAACTGGATCAAAGGGGATTGATAGAGAAAGATTTTTCTGTTATTGCAGGGTATCGACCATTTGTAGCCGTACTCCCCTGTCCCCTAGCTCATCCTCTTCTTGCACTCATACTTACTATCGTGGATAGTAAGAGAATTTACTGAGGCATACGGACGGATATCCTCGGGATGCTCATTCTAGGATATACTTCACCCTATCTCTAATAAGTTACCTGATGTTTTATACTCCAAAAGCTAAAGTTCAACCTTTTTCTCTGATACCAAGTTGTGATGACCCGAATTTCAGCCTTCGAAAATCGACATCCATACTTCAGTCATATTCGAATGCCGCGGATTCAAATGTTGAAATTCGATTCGCGCCAGAGCTTATAACACATTAAGTACAACAACACAGTGGAAGAAAATGAATATATATGTATAAATATATATATCATTGATACACAATATTCAATACGATATTTTGATACAATGAATATCAATATAAATACCAGAGATAGATAAAAGAAGAAGACACAACAGCAGCAGCGGAAAAACAATAACTCCAATGCCAAAGCTCAAAAAACTCCAAAAGCTAGATTCACCAACATGCTTTCAAAACGCGTAGAAAGAAACCCCCATCACGTTGCATTAAGCAAGGTCAGTCTGAATGCTAAAGAGAAGCAAACGCTATCGTCAAATCCAAACGGCTTCAAAGGCCAAAGACTTCGAAGGCTATCGAATCTACGTCTACTATGTGACTACCTGAAAAATCTAACTCTAGACTACCCGTGTGAAAAAATTGTGGGAACCCAGAGTTTAGATAGGGAACAATAAACTCCAGGTCAGTCATGGGACTGGTGTGAGCAAACAAAAACGGTTTATCTTTATCAAAAGCAAAACAAAAGATTTTTAAAGAAATCCGCAATGCTTTTTGGAAAATGAAACTACCATAAGGCCTCCCCGCACACACACAATGCAAGCGCACAATTGAAAGAGATTTTTCTTTATGATAGTCAAATATGCTTGATTCGTGAGATCCTTTTTGATATTATTGTTTGTGCATAGTGCAGAAAACCTTTCGAAAGTATAATATTAGTCTTAGCCGGCATAGACATTTTGAGCTATGCCTACTATAGCTATCATCTAAACAGTGGTGACGACCATAAGTAAATGACAGGTTATACAACTAAATCGTACAAGGCGCGTATTGGAGTTTGGATTTCCAACAAATGGTCAGGCTAAGGAACGTCCTTTTGCCACATGGGTACGCCTTTGGAGGGACCCACCGAGAACTTAACAAGCTCTCTTCTAACAGAAGGTCGGGTTACCCCTGTCCGGAAGTTGTAATGTTGTTGAGATGATCCGGACTTTAATTGTTGAATTTGATCTTCGATCTTGCCTGATTTGCTCTTGAATCTTTTTGAACCCTAAAATCTGGGTTGTGGTTTGATTCCAGGTGGAAAATACTTTTATTTTTATTTATTTTTCTTTGTTTCTGGTTTGAGAATTTTTACTGAGAAAAGTTTGGTTTCTTTTCAATTCAAATTTGTATAATTCAATTTCAAAAGAAGAGATTATGTTGCCACTTGTTTAATTAGTTTAACACTTGTAAAATGCATGTTTTAATTTCCTTAAAAATGTCATTTGTGATAATTTTATGTATAAATCCCCCTTTTAAATAATTTTATAAATTTTGTTTTTAAACCCTATGTTGTTATATTTACAAAGTTATACTTTTGTATATAATAAGAATCATGTTTTTATGTTTATACATTTCATATATTTACAACTTTATAAAAAAATGATTTTGAAATCTAATTATATTAAATAAATAAACACATATATTGATTATATATATATATGTGTCTTTTAAAAATATGAATTTAACTTTCAAATAACTTTCGAAAATTTACTATATTGAATTCCAAATAACTTTCAAAATATATACATTACATATGTCTATTATATATTAGAAAACAAATTTCAATTAATTTAAAATATAGAGTTTTCCAATCAAATTTATTTTTCAAATATTTATTTTTGAAATTCAAATTCACAATTAAATTAAAAATTAATTTGTATTTATAAATAAATAAACAAACGAATATCTCATTTAGTTTGGAAAAATTCAAATTAATTCACAATATAAGTTTACAATTAATATATTATTCAAAATATTTATTTATGAATTTCCAATTAATTTACCATTAAATTCATAATTAAATTCCAAAAATTGAATTAATTATCAAATTAAACTTGGCAAAAATCCGAGAATGTTAGAATGTCAAAGTAAATAAACATCCAAATTATCTAAAACATCCATCAATAACATCCATCACACATTCCCAGAACTCAAACGCGTTTTGAGATCTTATATAATTCCCTTTCAAATCAACCCATTTAACTTCCCTAAGTTAAATTCAATTTAATCTTGTTAACCTTACTCAATTTGAATTTCCATTTCAAATTTTAAACTTCCTTTAAAACATCTCTTGTTTTGAAAATAAGATTCCTACATTTAAAAATAATAGAATAATTTAATTTATTATTTCTTTTACCACTTTGAAATAATTTCAAATTTTCAGGACTTAGATTTTAAAACTTCACAATTTAAATCCATTCCCATTTACAAGTCATTCTTATCTAAATGTTTAATTCCTTAAAATATTTCATTCTGATTTATCATTAATCATTATTAGAAAACAAGCATCCCATTATTAGACACAATAACCATTTTATGATAATAACCAAGATTATCTATCTGGAAACCAATTCACAAGATATTATCTCATAATTTGTTGAAAAAAATAAAATCAGGCTAACTCAATTCATCATTCTAAAAATATTTCGACACATTTCATAACTTTATTTTCTTGTTTGATTCCATTTCTAGCTTATCTTATTTGAATTGTTCATATTATCTAATTCCTATTTGGATAAAAATATATTACCACTTAAATTCTTATTTAATTTCAATAACCAACAACCAATTATCTTAAACTATATAATAATTAGAAAAATTATTGCTTTATGTACCAAAATATAAACATATATAAAAATCATTTTTAAAACCATTTTAAAATCTTTATAAAAGAAAATAACAAGTATGCTCTCATATATATACACACTCAACTCATTCTAGGGTACTATTGACCCAATCCTTAATGAGTAAACCCACCAGAGCCAAGATTCTCGCTTAACCTGGCTCCGATACCAAAATGCAATGACACGAAATTTTTGAACTCGAAAATTCGACACTAATACGTTAACTGTAGAAGTGCCGAGCAATCGAACGCAGGAAATCCCAGATTGATAGGGTAAAGGATAAATGAGGTAGAAGAAGAAACAGAAAACAATAGCACATAATCTCACATTCGCAACGGATTTAAAATATAATATCAAATAATAACATTTTATAGTGAAAAGCTGTAATTGACAGTTTACTTTCAATATAACAGAGTACAACCATTTATACATAAGCTGGTCAGTTATAATTATCTTGTCCAAGAAAACAAACAATACAACTCCAATACACAGCGGAATATACTCCATACGTTCCTGCCGTCCAGCTCACCACTTGAGCTCCAGAATGTCCTAACTTGAAAATCTGTAATACTCGGTCTGACCCCAGCATTACAATAAAGTAACATTTGGGTCAGGCTGGAAACCAGCATGAGTAAACCCATATACTTTGAAATACCATGTTATAAAACTTATTTGAAAACCAGGATAACTCGTACCTTACTACGGGTTCTTAATTTGCTATAGCAACACTTATTTCACAAACAATATTTAAGTACCGTTACTTAGTTTAAATGGACATATTATTTAATTTATTCCATTCCAGCCTATTTGATTCTAAACTTAAATCTGTAAAGAATTATTGTAGATTACAAATCGAAGTGGTTTTGGGTATTTGCTGATACCTGACCCCGGTCACTTCGAATCCAATACCATCTTTAATCCAAGTTGTTTAGATGTTCAAAATTCAATTTTAAATACAGGACAACGATTCATCACAGATAGATAACCCTCATTATAACAGTTCAACCCAATTATATCATATAACAGAACATCACAAATTATCAGACTAGAGACTTAATCCAAATATCAATACAATTTAATCATCAATAAGCAAGATTAATTTTGTCACCCAATCTAATTAATTTAAATAACATAAAATAAATTAATTACCTTTAAATCAGGCTTAGTTAACATTAATTAAACCATTTAATTAATTATTGAAATTAATTAATTATTCTTTAATCATTTAATCTTTCACATTAATTAACCTTTAATTACTTACATTAATTAATGATTCTCTAATTAATCATACAAATTAATGATCCTTTAATTACATTAATTAAGGAATTATCCTTTAATTAATTTCATTAAGTAATTAACCTTTAATTACATTAATTAATTATCCTATAATTACTTAAGTTAATAAATAAACCCTTAATTACTTATATTAATTAATAACTTTTAATTAATCACAATGATTAATTATCCATTAATTAATCAAGACCTTAGTTAATTTAAGATAAATCATTATCTTAATTAAGAACTTAATTATCATTATTAAATTTCATTTGAAAACACTTAAGAATATAATTAGATAATTAACCTATACAAAATTATATTAAATCAAAAACAATGTAAATTTGAAAATCATTTGAATTTGCAATTTATATTGAAACTTGATTAATACCTTGAAAATTTGTTACCAAATTGCTTGAAGCTTGTATATGTTCTTATGCTTTAATACTTGTTAAATCATTCTCTACAATTTTAATAACCTGGATAACCAAAGAAACAAACCCGAGCTAAAACTCGAAATTTTAGAGCAAAACCCGATCAATTCTCCCGTCCCTTCCTCTCTCGAAGAAACTCGCGATCGATCTTAAGAAAAACCCGAGCAACATCCTTCTTCTTCCACGATGCCATACAACACATCAACCTTCAGATACGCTTGGACACTCATGCACATGCACAACCGATCGGCTCCGCTTCGATCAACGCAACGTCTATACATACGTCGTCGTCGACCTTCCCGCTCGAGCCAAGAATTTCGAAACGACCTCCACGAAGAATTTGAACAAAATCGAACACTACTGGATCTAAACGATCACCAAAAACTTCCACGCTCCACCGCTTTAGATCACCTGAAACCACACGCTCGCTCCTGGAGCTACGCTAGTCCCTCGACAATCCATTCCCCCACCTTCGATCCCTTCCGGTTCATCCACGACGAAGAAATTGCCTCGAGAACGACGACCTCCAAAACTGCTTGCAAAACCATAAATCGTCAACGACCCACCACATCGATGAAAATCCTCCAACCATTTTTCCGTTAATCTCCACCACCCAGGCTTCCTCCAGCACCAGGCCCAAAGCTTATCTTCCCTCTGGTCGTCGGGAATCGACAAAACCCCCAATATCGATCAACTCGCAAAATCTCGACCATCACAACATTAAAAATCACGAAACTATTATTAAAAATCATGATTTCCAAGCTGAATCCAGACATACAATCAAAACTTGGAATTAAAAAAAAACTTGATTTTTTGTCTAGAAATAAATTTCACTATGATTTCTTGATTCCTGTAAACTTACTTATTATTTAAACTTAAAAATATTTTTAAAAATCAATTTTAGTTATTACTAACAGATTTCCTTTAAGGATCATAACATAAAACTGATTATAAAATGAGATATGAATTTTATAAAGAATTCTTGAGCCTGATATACGACAGAGATATTTATAAACATATATACAGACATGCACCTGAACGTCATACACACACACACACACACATGCAGATACTCTAATTCATCCATGCAACCATATCTATCACTTCAAATACTTATCTCTTGCATCAAGATAACAGATTAAATATTTTTATATAAAGTTTACTCACTTTTAATGTTTAACAGAGAACAGATTTTTTTCTTCCTTGATCTGGAACTAGATGGTTGATCTGATCTACTACTTGTTTTGCTTGATTTAGTTGAGTTGATCCAAGTCTGGCTTGCTTTAGTTTGAAAACTTGGTGAAGTTGTTGTTTAGGTTTCTCAGATTTTTGATAAACTGAAGGATGAAGAAAAAGAAAGGAGGAGTAAAGATTAGAGTATATAGCCTATACTCTAATATTATTAATATATTTCAAATTAAAAGAAACCAATGACACTTGTCTATGCAAGCTACTTCTAGCGTACAAATGTCAAAGCCAAAAATTTAAACTTTTCTTATATTTTATTAATTTATGTTTAATACTTTTTATATGTACAACCGATAAATATTTCATGTATATTCAAAGAAAATATATTAAACTTTACTAAATCCTATTTCAAACTTAAACTATTATATATTTTAAATTAATAAATATTATCTTTAGTGTTTTAGAAATATAAAATTTAACTTCAACTAGCTTTTGAAAATTATTACATTGAATTCAAATCCATGCTTTCAAATCAATATATATATATACATAAATATACATACATACATACATACATACATACATACATACATATAACTCGTATATGTATACACTTAGAATTTTCAACATTGTAGAGTTTGCATTTATCTATTTATATATTTGTTAATTTACCATGAAATTTACTATTTCCAGATATTTAAAATTCAACACATATTATAGTTTCAAATCCATTTATATACATCTAGATATTTAATTATCAGAACACTCTTTGTTCAACTTATAAATCAGTGTTTTAATAGTTAAAATCCGTTAATTACCAATTATTAGATGTCCGAAAATCCAGGTTATCACAGTCCTCCCCCTTTTAGAACTTTTCGTCCTCGAAAAGGAACGAAGCAAGAATTTTCATTACAATGCTTATTCTCAGTTAAGTTATTCTTAAACATTTAACTCTTAACTCTTTCTAAAAAAATTAAAACGTTTTAAAATCTACATAATATTACCAAAATAGCTTTATAAAAATACTTTTATAACTCGATGTCTCAACAAGTCCATCCTTGTTCTCACAGAAATTCGGTCATACGTCGAACATGCCTACGACTGAAAAACTATAAGTACTTAGCAGACCCGTTTTCTACATCCAGTGAGAATACGTAGAAAACATTTTTGAAATTATAGAAAACATTTTGGTGAGATTGCTATGGAAATCATCACCCCCTCCATGGTCGCAGTTAGCCCAATGGTTACGTCACCATCCCGGTGAAATCCATAGAAAACTATAGGCTTTCGCGCCCCTCGATTACACCATGGAACCAGCCACAGATCGCAGCTACACCCAGATTTTACGTCGCCATCACGGCAAAAACCCATGTAACTGTAGGCATCAGCGCCCTCGAATTTTGCTGGCAAATGAAACTTCACCACTCCTACATAGATCATAGACTACATCAGTTGAGTCCCAATGTAGCCTGTAGGCACTCACCGCCACATGACTTTCGCTATGTCTTCACCGATCGTAGTCTACCAATGTTACGTCGCTCTCCCAGCGAAATCAAATGTAGCCGTTGGCACTCACTGCCACACGACTCTTGATATGGTCCGCAGTAGATCACAGTGACATCGAGTTACACTATCATCACAGCATAACCTAATGTCTTGTAGGCATCAGCGCCCTCGACTTTCGCTACCCACACATAATCCTCAGGAACTTCAGTTTATCCGAACTTCCTCCCAAGATCAAATTTAGAACCCCCCTTAGGGCTCAAGGCAGAACCACCCCATGGATCTCCTACTAGAAGTTCATTTAAATGGGAGCGCCATTTTCCCCAGAGCCAATCTCAAAATATTTTATACTATACACATATAGTATCTTTCAAATTATACTCTTTATATGAATCACATATAAATCTCCTTTACAAAAAATCGATATCTCAAATCGATAGTTCCAAACTTGGCTGTCCAAATTCCTAAAATTGATTTTTCCCAAAAATCAAAATTCTTTCAAAATCAATGAGTTCTATAAACCTTTTTCCCAAAATCATTCTCATAAAATCGTTTATATATATAGATATATATAAGTTTATTCCATTATCTAGAAAAAAATACTTTTGGATCACATCTTACTTATATAAATTTCTTTTTGTACTTCAAATATTTTTCAAAGATATCTTCTTCTGGTTATAGATTCAACAAGGAGAGTTTATCATTTAAAACAAATATATATATATAACTTTTATTATGCCAAATCAAATATTCAAGTTTGATTTCTTTTATAAATTCTTGCCACATTTCTTACTTTTATAAGATGAATTTCAGTTATAGTGATATCTACTATCTATTCTTATTCATCATATATTTCAAAATATAATTTTTCTGTTTCAAAAATTATTTTTCTCTTCTTTACAAAATTTTCAGTATCTATTTCATTCAAGCGCGTACGATGTACATATATCATCTGTATGCAAATCAAATTCGATCGCTCAGTCAATCACATAATTTCACTTCTGAACTAGTATCGTCCACCCGACTTCCTAGTGTGGACTCAGATCTGATTTCATGAACAGAAACCGTCGTTCCCCTTGCATAGCCATAACTATGATGGAGAATGTTCAGAACCAATCAAAAATCCATATCCAGGGTTCGCCGTCGAAAATCGAGTGAGAAAGCCAACTCGGAAAGATATATTATCTCCAAATTCTATGCTTGAATCTGGATCAAATCATTATGCGAATAGAATAATATTTGTACACGTATTTATCTTCATCGATTTATTAGCTAAATAAATTTTCATTTTGTTCATTTATTCACAATTGCTTCAAACTTCCAATTGGATTATCACTTCAACTATAAACATTTTTCACTCTGACCAACTTGAATTTAGAAAATAGCTTGAAAGTTTAAGATAGATAAGTAGCTGTAAAATAGCTATTAGTTGTAAAATAGCTCTAAATAGTTAAGTAGTTATAAAATAGTTATAAAATAGTTAAATAGTTATAGAATAGCTAGATATTTGCAAAATAGTTGTAAAATAATAATTAATTTGTAAAACGGATGTAAAATAGTAATTAGTTTTCAAAATAGTCGTAAAATAAATATAAGAAAGTTTGGGCTTTAAAAAGAAAGGTTGTATAGTAAATAGCTAGAAAAATAGATTTCAAACAGTTTATATTAAAATAATTTATTTGAAAAAAAGTCTCAAAGTCAAATTGGTTCAATTTCCTAATTTGTCATTTCAATCACTTTCCAATTTCCATTAAATTGATTCAATTTCAGTTCAGTTTGAATTAATTTCAATTCCTATTCCAAATTCAAATCAATTCCCATTTGAATTTGCTTATTCAACTTCAATTTGAATTAATTCAAAACAAATTTCAATTTGAGCTAATTTCAATTCCAATCTCAATTTTTAAACCATCTCGAATTATTCAATTTCGAGTTAAATTTTCAAAAATGTTGATTTAACTTCTTAAATCAAATTTAGCCTTATTTTTAATTTAACAACCTAAGTCTTTTAAAACAATTTAATTCTGAATCCAAATATCAAATATTCATTTAAATTACTATTACTTAACCTATTTCAAGTTTCAACTAAGAGTTCAAATCTTTTAAAATAATTTAAATCTTCGAAACCCAATTTATTTCCCAATTTTTACTTCAAACTTTTGAAACCAATACTTAAACAATTTTAGTTTGCAAGATTAACTTAAACATTCAAATCTTAATGTTCAAAGTGATTTCCTTTTCGTATGTTCCACCTTTATTTCTGAAAATCAAAATTATTTAAACAATTTCAAATTAGAGTTTTATTTCCATTTTATATCTGCAATGGATGTATAACATTTCAACAATTCAATTCAAGTTCCATAGATTATTGACAACAGCAGGATATGTCAAAGTAAATAAACATCCAAATTATCTAAAACATCCATCAATAGCATCCATCACACATTCCCCAAACTCAAACCTGTTTTGAGATCTTATATAATTCCCTTTCAAATCAACCCATTTAACTTCCCTAAGTTAAATTCAATGTAATCCCGTTAACCTTACTCAATTTGAATTCTCCATTTCAAATTTTAAACTTCCTTTAAAACATCTCTTGTTTAAAAATAAGATTCTTACATTTAAAAATATTCTGAATAATTTTATTTATTATTTCATTTATCACTTTGAAACAATTTCAAATTTTCAGGACTTAGATTTTAGAACTTCACAATTTAAATCTTCCCATTTACAAGTCATTCTTATCTAAATGTTCACTTCCTTAAAATATTTCATTCTGCTTTATCATTAATCATTATTAGAAAACTAACATCCCATTATTAGACATAATAACCATTTTGTGATAATAACCAAGATTATCATATCTGGAAACCAATTCACTACACATTATCTCATAATTTGTTGAAAAAAAATAAAATCAAGGTAACTTAATTCATCATTCTGAAAATATTTCAACAAATTTCAGGACTTTATTTTCTGGTTTGATTCCATTTCTAGCTTATCTTATTTGTATAGTTCATATTATCCAATTCCTATTTGGATATAAATAATTACCACTTAAATTCTTATTTAATTTCAATAACCAACAACCAATTGTCTTAACATATATAATAATTAGAAAAACTATTGCTTTATGTACCAAAATATAAACTTATATAAAAAATATTTTTAAAACCATTTTAAAATCTTTATAAAAGAAAATAACAAGTACGCTCTGATATATACACTCAACTCATTCTAGGGTACTATTGACCCTATCCTTTGAGTAAACCCACCAGAGCCAAGGTTCTCGCTTAACCTGGCTCCGATACCAAAATGTAACGACCCAAAATTTTCGACCCTGAAAATTCGACACTAATACATTCACTGTAGAAGAGACGAGCAATCGAACGTCAGAAATCCCAGATTGTTAGGATAAAGAAGAAAAGAGGTAGAAGAAGAAATAGAAAAAAATAGCATAGAATCTCACATTTGCAGCGGATTTAAAATATAATATCAAACAATAGCATTTTACAATGAAACGCTGTAATTGACAGTTTACATTCAATATAACAAAGTACAACCATTCATAGGTAAACTGGTCAGTTATAATTATCTTATCCTAGAAAACAAACAATACAACTCCAATACGCAGCGAAATATACTCCATATGTTCCTGCCATCTAGCTCGCCACCTGAGCTCCAGAATGTCATAACCTGAAAATCTGTAATACTCAGTCTGACTTGAGCATTACAATAAAGTAACACCCGGGTCAGGCTGGAAACCGGCGTGAGTAAACCCATATACTTTGAAATACCAAGTTATGAAACTTATTTGAAAACCAGGGTAACTTGTACCTTACTACGGGTTCTTAACTTGCTAAAGCAACATTTATTTCACAAACAATATTTAAGTACCGTTATTTAGCTTAAATGGCCATATTATTTAATTTATTCCATTCCAACCTATTTGATTCTAAACTCAAATCTATAAAGAATTATTGTAGATTGCAAATCGAAGTGGTTTCGGGTATTTGCTGATACCTAACCCCGGTCTTTTGGAATCCTATACCATCTTTAATCCAAGTTGTTTAGATGATCACAATTCAATTTTAAATAAAGGACAGCAATTTATCACAGATAGATAACCCTCATTATCATAGTTCAACCCAATCATATCATATAACAGAACAACACAAATTATCAGACTAGAGACATTAATCTAAATATTCAATAAACTTAATCATCAATAAGCAAGATTAATTTTGTCACCTAATTTAATTAATTTAAATAACATAATATAAATTAATTACCTTTAAATCATGCTTAATTAACATTAATTAAACCATTTAATTAATTATTGAAATTAATTAATTATTCTTCAATAATTTAATCATTCACATTAATTAACCTTTAATTACTTACATTAATTAATGATTCTTTAATTAATCACACAAATTAATGATCCTTTAATTACATTAATTAAGGAATTATCCTTTAATTAATTTCATTACATAATTACCCTTTAATAACATTAATTAATTATCCTATAATTACTTAATTAATAAACCCTTAATTACTTATATTAATTAATAACTTTCAATTAATCACAGTGATTAGTTATCCATTAATTAGTCAAGACCTTAATTAACCTAAGATAAATTATTATCTTAATTAACTACTTAATTATCATTATTAAATTTCATTTGAAAATACTTAAGGATATAATTAGATAATTAACCTTTTATAAAATTATAATAAATCAAAAACAAATTAAATTTCAAAATCATTTGAATTTTCAATTTATATTGAAACTTGATTAATACCTTGAAAATTTGTTACTAAATTGCTTGAAGCTTGTATGTGTTCTTATGCTTTAATACATGTTAAATCATTTTCTACAATTTTAAAAACCGGATAACCAAAGAAACAAACCCGAGCTAAAACTCGAAACTCTCGAGCAAAACCAGATCAAATCTCCCGTCCCTTCCTCTCTCGAAGAAACTCGCGATCGATCTCGAGCAAAACCCGAGTAACATCCTTCTTCTTCCCCGATGCCATACAACACAGCAACCTTCAGATATGCTTGGACACTCGTGCATGTGCACAATCGGTCGGGTCCCCTACGATCAATGTTACATCCATCCATACATCGCCGTCGACCTTCTCCCTCGATCTGACTACCCAGAATTTCGAAATGACCTCCACGAAGAATTTGAACAAAATCGAACACTACTGAATCGAAACGATCATCAAAAACTTCCACGCTCCGCCGCTTTAAATCATCTGAAACCACGTGCTCGTGCCTGGAGCTACGCCAGTCCCTCGACAATCCATTTCCCTACCTATGATCCCTTCGGTTCATCCAAGATGGAGAAATTGCCTTGAGAACGACGACCTCCAAAACTGCTCACAAAACCCTAAATCATCAACGACCCACCACACCGATGATCTAAAAATCCTCCAACCATTTTTCTATTGACCTCCACCACCTAGGCTTCCTCCAGCACCAGGCCCAAAGCTTATCTTCCCTTTGGTCGTCGAGAATCGACGAAACCCCCAATATCGATCAACTCGCAAAATCTAGACCATCACAACATTAAAAATCATGAAACAATTATCGAAAATCATGATTTCCAAGCTCGAATGCAGACATGCAATCAAAACTTGGAATTAAAAGAAACTTGATTTTCTGTCTAGAAATAAATTTCACTGTGATTTCTTGATTCCTGTAAACTTACTTGTTATTTAAACTTAAAAATATTTTTAAAAATCAATTTTAGTTATTACTAACAGATTTCCTTTAAGGATCATAACATAAAACTGATTATAAAATGAGATATGAATTTTATAAAGAATTCTTGAGCCTGATACACAATAGAGATATGTATAAATATATACAAATATGCACCTGAACTTCATATATATACACACACACACACACACACACATACATACATACATACATACATACATACATACATACATACATACATGCAGATACTCTAATTCATCCATGCAACTATATCTATCACTTCAAATACTTATCTCTTGCACCAAGATAATAGATTAAAAAATTATAAAAAGTTTACTCACTTTTAATGTTTGACAGAGAACATAGTTTTTCTTCCTTGATCTGGAACTAGATGGTTGATCTGATCTGCTACTTGTTTTGCTTGATTTAGTTGAGTTGATCCGAGTCTGGCCTTGCTTTAGTTTGAAAACTTGGTGAAGTTGTTGTTTGGGTTTCTTAGATTTAATTTGATAAATTGAAGGATGAAGAAAAAGAAAGGAGGAGTAGAGATAAGAATATATAGCCTATACTCTAATATTATTAATATATTTCAAATTAAAAGAAACCAATGACACTTGTCTATGCATACTACTTCTAGCTCACAAATGTCAAAGACAAAGATTTAAATTTTTCTTATATTTTATTAATTTATGTTTTTATGTTTAATACTTTTTATATATACAACCTATATATATTTCATGTATATTTAAAGAAAATATATTAACCTTTACTAAATCCTATTTGAAACTTAAACTATTATATATATTGAATTAATAAATATTATCTTTAGTGTTTTAGAAATATAAAATTTAACTTCAACTAGCTTTTGAAAATTATTACATTGTATTCAAATCCATGCTTTCAAATCACAATATATATACACACAAATACTTATACACTTGTATACGTATACACTTACAATTTTCAAGATTATAGAGTTTGCATATATCTATTTATATATTTGTTAGTTTACCATGAAATTTACCGTTTCCAGACATTTAAAATTCAACATTTATTACAGTTTCAAATCCATTTATGTACATCCAGATATTTAATTTTCAGAACACCATTTGTTTAACTTATAAATTAGTGTTTTAATAGTTAAAATCCATCAACTACGAATTATCAGATGTTCAAAAATCAGGGTTATCAAAAATGGCTGACGTGGTTGTGAGGCCAAAGTGGAGAAATCTGAGGTGGCTGGAAATGTGGCACCGACTGGTGGATGTGGTGGGTTTGGTGCAGCTGGAATAGGTCGGTTGAAGGGGGATGGCGCGAAAACAGAGGGGTTGGCGTTATTTGGTGGGCTGGCATGTGAAGGTGGGTGACTAGGCAATGGGATGGAGTAGTGGTGGTTAAACATTAGAGGACGTGGTTAAGGAAAGGGTGAGCATGTCCCAAGCAATAGAGAAGAAGATGGAAGGTTTAACGATGCAAATCTTTCTTTATATAATATATATATATATATATATATATATATATATATATATATATTATTTTTTCAATTTGAAGAAGACAGGACCAACAATAAAAGGGAAAAGAGAAAATGAGTGGCCGAGCATTTCAATGGAGGAGAGAACAACATTTTCCAAATGTCGATATATGAATGCTTATTATAATATATATTTTTTCCAAAGCAAGTGCAGATCATAAGTGAAAAGGCAAAGAATTTGAAATGGCATTAACCAGAAAATAGTATTCTGAAACCAGGATAAAGCGAAAGTCACATCATAAATTCTGAATTTTATTTAAATGCAAATAGCTGTTGGTATAATACAACGGGCAAATGAATGGACATAAGAAACATAAGGCACAAACGAGTGCCAATACGGTTAAACATTTCGCAGATTTTGCCGTGCACCTTATTCCAAAACACATAAATGAATATACTAAGGAGGTCAGTGCGATGAGACGAACATAATGGTATACAGATTTCAGCGATCTGACTAAGTTATAAGACTCGGTTTTTCGCTGCTGAAAATGCTGCTAAAACGCTGAAAATAAGATAAACGGAGCAATAGCAATCCAAATTTGGTAAAAAGAAATATGACATCTCGCTCAAAAAATGGTTTACATTTTATTATATAAAAATATTCGAATTTCGAAACACTTTATTTTCATCTATTATTACTGATTAAAATTTGAAACTGAAATTACACAACAGAACTAACATTCATATTATCTGATGAAAATCTGATATTTTCTACGTTAAAACAGACGCATCATAAATATCGAATTTTCATTGTTAAATTTAATAGTTATATTTTCATGAAAAATTCAGTTAAATATGTTATTAAAACCATTAAAATTTCAGGTCGTTAAACTCTTCTCGACTCAAAACTTTTCATCCCCGAAGAGGAACGAGATAGGAGAATAGAAACAACCAGAAAGAAAAGATAGATTGAATCTACCAAATACAACTATTAATTCAAAACCATATAAATTCCATATATTTTAAATTGATTAATATTCAACAAAGTTTGTTTAAATCCATTTTATTCAATCAATAATTATTCATTACATTTGATTGATTTCAATTCAATGTATTTCATTCAATTGATTTGTTTTCAATTTGTTAACATTTATTTCAAGAATTTCTTTCAAAACAAAATTTATTTTATTTAACACATTCTTTTATTATTATTCAATTTAATCCAACATGGATTAAGTGTATAAACATTTATTATAACCACTCAATCTTCTATCTATAAATTTCCCTAACAATATTTCATTTTTAAACATCTTATTACTTATATTTATATTGTATAATATTCATGTACAAATTCTCGTTACATTCAAACTCTTTTTTCATGTAAGTTTTATTAATGTTCTGAGTGTAATTGAGCACTATACAAATTCACCTTATATTTACAATATTTCTATTAAGCAAATTTTAGTATGAACAATTTTTTCTTAAATTTCTCTTATATAACCTTCAATTATATATATTCACCCTAACATTTTAAACTTTTGAATATTTTGGGTATGTTATATATTAGAATGTAAGTGATTATTATACCAATAAATTTTATCTCATTTCAACTATTTTAAGTTGTTTAAATTCCAGTTTCAATTTTAAGCACTTCAAATATTTTAAAAAAATTCTTTGATTCATTTCAATAATTGAAAATCCTAACTTAACACAGAATTTAAGAATTAAATTTTCGATTTCACTTCCAACCATTTTGAAATAAATATTTACATATACTTATATATTTTATAAATCAAATCATACTCCATAAATTTCAATCAAATCCATCTTCAAAACAAAAGTGCAGCGAAGCTACTAAGTAGTCTCTCCACTTTGTGACTCGAAAATCAATGTCGATGATGTAACAGTCATCACCAAAATTATTTTCCAGCAACAAAAGAGGAGAATACCGATTTAATTCTTTTAAAATTTCTTTGAAAACAATTCCATCTGAAAATATTTACAAATAATATATTCTCTTTCAAAACTCTGAAACCAAAATTTAGAAATCACTGGAAATTATATTCTCAGCTTCTTAATTTAAGGTTATTTTCAAATTTTAAATCAAATTTATAAACCATTTTATCAATTCATCTCCTTATAATAACAGTAGTTAATAGTTTAGGAAATGTTGACAAATAATAAATGATAATCTAGTATTATCATTTCTAACAACCAATTCATTTACTATTTAATGTCAAAAAACTTATACTTACATGTATAAAAGATAATCATACAAATTTATTCCATTTACCAAATTTGAAAACTGTATTGTACCAGTTTGCTCTGTTTATGTGTGTTGAAATTCCTATCAATAGCATTGGCCAAACGAATCGATCAAAACCCCAAATCAAACTTAACAACTCAAACAACACAACATAAAACATTTATATTAATTACAAGTACACTCCCTCACCCGATGATTCCAAAATGGATTATAGAATAAGAACAGAGATTATAATTTAGAGCGACCCTAATCGAAAGAATTCTAACTAAGAAGATAGGATCGAAAGGAAGATAGATAGATTACAAAAGAGAAAAGATGGATAAAATTATATAAATCACGCGCGACCTTGACCAGGTCAACCGAGACTTAAAGAAGGAAAGAATATCATCAACGAGAACCAGGACAACAAGTCAAGCTCCAGAGATAAGATCGATGCATAATTCAATTTCTTGCTAAGGAGGTGGAGAAGTGGCTTCACCCAATATCAGGATAATCTCTGATTATCGAGGTAGAGTCAAGATTTACAAGGTAGAGAATCCAATGAAAGGATAAATCGCTTACAAATCCTGAGGAATTGAGGTTTGATTATGAAAGGATTTCCCGAGTCGTCTACTAGAGAAATGATTCGGGCATTATAAGAAATAACAGTAGCAAAACCGAGGATATAAAAATCTCCGGTGAATTGACATGTGTTGTAAAGGAGTTTCACCCTTTACTAATCATACTAAGGTTGGCGGGACCGCCGATGGGATCGGTCACACTTAAGGATAAAGCTGCCAATAGAAGTGGCAAGATGAGCTCAAATTGATTATAGAGATCAACAGAAATAGAGCTATGGGATGCTCCAATATCAAGAGAACATGAACATGAGAAAAAAAAGAAAGGATTTCAGAACAAAGGGGAGAGTTCCAAAATCCGAAAGAAATCCTAAGCAAAGTGAATCCTAATGAAGAAATACAAGCTCGAACGAATACGATTCTATGATTAATTTTACTCCATATGCTAAGCATTGCCTAAACCAGATCTCTGATACCAACTATAACAGCCCGGTATTTCGAACCATTCGCATCCACACATGTCAGACTTGAATTGTTCAAAACAACAGGTTGTTAATTTATATTTAGCAAAACTCAACATATACAGTAAATAAATCAATCATAGAATCACGGACACAGAGTATTACAACATTAAGCAGTAGAATAGATAAATAATAGTTCATGAAGCCACTACATAAACATAAGAGTCTGAAACAAATTACAACAGAATTCTCAAATACAAATGAATCTCTAATACATAAGCAATTGATGAGTCTGACATAGATGACTGGAATAAACTGAAATAACTGAATAGATGAAAGATCTTCAAGTAAATCCCAAACTCCAAAGGCGAGTCTCAAATGCTGTGTTACTTAGTCTGACCCGAGCATAAAGCAAAACACAAAACACTCGAGTCAGGATTAACATTCTTATACCAGTAATTCAACTCAAGTGAAATATCCATTGAAATAAAAATAACTTAAAGGATGCTTGGGATTTCCCCCCTCTAAGGATCCATGGGACTATCTACTGTGTAATAATATACGCTATTATAATATGCCTACAGTAAAGTAAACTATTAAAATAGCGTTAAGGGGTTACCCATATCCTTCTTAATGCATTTTATATATTCCCATAGTCTATACAGTACCGTATGCTACTCCGTGAGGTCTACCCAAAGGTCGCTCCATATATATTGTACAAAACAAACTCGTAGAAGGCACGATAGGGCATGTGAACACAGCACTTGAGGCAATGTCAGGGTAGGTAGACCAACTGCACTCCCAGACTGGTGGCAACGCATAGCAGCTACAACCGCCGACCTCGAACACACTCCCAAATCGAAGGTGCACCCAATCAAATCACCAAAGCAATAGAACAGTATCGAAGAAATGTGCCCGATCGGGAAATGACCCCACTTGCCCCGGTATAGCCTGTTTTAGCCACATCAAGCCGACTCACTGGAGACAAGGCTGCAATAAAACCTCATATAGAATCGTCGCCAAACCATCCTACTTTGTTCTACAATCTCCACCATGTACACAAATGTTAAAGTGGTTTTCAGTATTGGCAGAGAGTATGATAATATCCGATCCCGGTCTCTTTAACAACCAAACGCTTATTTCACACCATGGTCATTCCATTTCAAATATTTCAGACTTCATATCAAAATATTACATTCATTTCAAAACCATATCAATTTGATATCATTATTCACTTTAAATATTATTCATTTCCAGAAACGTACACTTTCAAAATTATAATACTTTCGAAATCATAACATTTTTGAAATCATAACACTTTTGGGATCATAACGCCTTTGAAATCATAATATTTTTGAAATCATAACATTTCCAACTTAAACAGTTTAGATATTGAAAATAGTATATATATTAAAATAGTTATAAATCAAAATAATTTATATATTAAAATAATTTATATATTAAAATGGTTGTAAATTAAAATAGTTTATATTTATTTAAAGAGATTATATGAAATAGTTTCTGAATTAGAATTGTTTTATCCAATTCCACGGATCGATTTTAAATCAACTTTAATTCCAAAATTCATTTAAATCAATCCTGCTCAACATTTTCAATTTATAAGGTTAAAGATTCAATTCAAATTCTCAATAAAACATTTCAGTTTTTATCGATTTCAAATCCAGATTTGAACTATCATTTCAATTCCAATAAGATCCAGAGTTTACATATTCAAACATTTCCAATATAAGCTTCATTATGTTTCAACATTTAACTTTAATTTTTATTCGAATTGAAAAATATTCACTTAATCATTTTGATAAAAGTTAAATAAAATCTCAAATTACACGTTTTGATCAAAACTATATATTCAATTTCAATTTATTTATATTTAATATTCATTTAAATAACTTTACTCAAAATCAAGTTATCCAATTTTAAATTTCATATCTTTAAACCTCAAAATCAATAAGCCCAGATCAATTTTTATTTAACTCAATTATTAACCAAATTAAATTTCAAGTCAATTCTAATTTATCTTTCCAACCTCTATTTATTTAAAGTTATTTCAAAAATCAATTTAAAAATATTAATATAAATTTTAAATAAATATTTTAAAACACATTATATATATACTGATTAAATTAAATTTTATTAAATTAAATCTTATTATTAAATGTATTTTGTATTAAATCTTATTTTATATATCTTAAAAATAATAAAATTATAAGAAAAATCTTAAAAATTATATTTTCAAAACTAACTTACAAATTAAAAATTTCCAAAACATTACACATATATTGAAATAAATTCTTTATATTATAATTTAAAAATCAATATTTAATAAAATCCATATATTTCCTTTCGAACTTTGGAAATCATTTTAAAAGTATAGATCAACGGCGTCCGTATATAATTTTCTATTCTATGGTCAAGTGATATGGATATTTATCATTTCAATCCGCAAATTAAATATTTACGGATATATATCATTTCAACCCATAATCTCAAAATTTAAAATCAATGAAAATTGCTTAGGTTTATCATTACAACCCATAAAGATTTTCCCCTAATCAACAATATCGTTCGGGTATGTTTCATTTCAACCCATATGGATTTCTAACTAACTCGGAACTTGCAGAGTGAGAACAAATATAATGATAATATATCATATCAACAACAAGCATATATCATCAGTAACATTTTAAATATAATATATACACAAGGTATGGTGTCATATGTCATAGGTGAACATTGGCAGATAATGGCATATAATATTTAACAGTTAAATAGCTAACAATTCAAATTTAGCAACATATTTCAATCATCATTTCATGTGAATTAAATTTACTAAATATAAGAATGTTAATCGTGAGTGATTGCTCACCTTTCGAGGCTGGAGAAATTTGAAAACTTGATAAGCTACGAATCGAATCACGAACTAGACAATCGACCAATCCAAACGACAAATCCAAATCAGACCGAGATGGACTTGAGATTGATGAAGACAACATATAAAGATTTATTATTTAAAATAATAGTTTTGTATTTCATCAATTTACAACATATATATATATATATAATTATATCACATATTTTGAACCAACATCATAATAAATCTTTATATTTATATTTCAAAATCAATATTTATAAAATTAAATTTGTCACATATATCGAAACAACTTACATATATATATATATATATAATTTATTTAAAATCAATATCAAGTTTACAACATGTATTAACAAAATCATTATATATTAAAAATACTTTCCTTAAACACATAGCAAAATTATTATATATATTATACTTCTTTCCAAAAAATTTAAATAAATATTTGAACATGCTTTATACATATAATATAACATGTAGAAAAATGTACATTGTAAATAAACATTTTAAATATATAATATATAGCATATAAAAGTTTAAAACACAATATATATATATAACATACAGACTTATATTTTATAACTAACAGATCTTATCAATATTATATAAACTTACACATACATATAAATAGATAGATCATGTATATAAACAAATATATACAAAAACATTATAAATATATGTTTGATTTATAAAAAACTGCTGACTGCACTAGGCTGTCAAGTGGATGAAGGAGATACGGTTGGTGGCTCTGTGCAGTGGCTGGATAGGCGGAGGGTAGGGCGTAGGCGGTGAGAACAGAGGTAAGTTCAAGGCGGAGGAAAGTTGGCCATGGGGTGCACGAGTCTGTGGGCTGGATGGGCTGCTTCACACGAGAGGCTTGGCTAGATGCGGTGCCGCTATCACATGGAGAGGTCGGGGAGATGGTTAGGTGGCGGGTTAAGCAAGGCTGAGGGGAATATGGGAAGGGGTTTGATCGGCTATGGTAGGTGAAGAGAGGGGTGGAGGTTGGAGAGTTATGCTGCTATAATGGTAGACGTGGTTGTGCGGCCAAAGTGGAGAAATCTAAGGTGGCTGGAGATGTGGCACCGACTGGAAGTTATGGTGGGTTCGGTGTAGCTGGAAGAGGTCTGTTCAAGGGGAGATGGTGCGAAAATGGAGGCACTGGCGCTATTTGGCGAGCTGGCATGTGAAGGTGGGTGACTAGGCAATGGGATGGAGCGGCGATGGTTAAACGGTAGAGGACGTGGGTAACGGAAGGACGAGCATGTCCTAGGCAATAGAGAAGAAGATGGAAGGTTTAACAATGCAAATCATTCTTTACATAAAATATATATATAATATTTTTTCAATTTGAAAAAGACAGAACCAAGAATAAAAGGGAAAAGAGAAAATGATTGGGCGAGCGTTTCAATGGACGAGAGAACAACAGTTTCCAAACGTCGATATATGAATGCTTATTATAATTTTTTTTTTCAAGGTAAGCGCAGATCAGAAGTGAAAAGCAGAGAAATTGGAATGACATTAACCAGAGAATAATATTTTGAAACTCGAGAAAAGAAAAAGTCACACCATAAATTCTAAATTTTTTTAAATGCAAATAGCTGTTAGTATAATACGATAGACAAACGAACGGACATAAGAAAAAGGCATAAACGTGTAACAATATGGTTAATTGTTTTGCAGATTCCGCTGTGCATTGTATTCCAAAACACACAAATGAATATACTGCGGAGATCAGCATGACGAGACGAACAGAATGGTACATAGATATCAGCGATATGGCCAAGTTATAAAAACTCGATTTTTGCTGTTGAAAATGTTGCTAAAATATGGAAAATAAGATAAACGGAGCAATAGCAGTCCAAATTTGGTAAAACAAAATATGACGTCTTGCTCAGAAAATGGTTTACATTTCATTCTATAAAAATATTCGGATTTCTAAACATTTTATTTTCATCAATTGTTATTGATTTAAATTTGGAATTGAAATTACACAACATAACTAACATTCATATTTTCTGATGAAAATCTGACATTTGCTACGTTAAAATAGGCTCATCACAGATATCGAATTTTCATTATTAAATTTAATTGTTATTTTCCGTGAAAAATTCGGTTAAATGTGTTATTAAAACCGTTAAAATTTACGGATCATTACACCCACTAGCCCACACAAATTCACAGCAAAGCCCCAGTTTGAAAAATTCAAACTCAAGTCCAAAACCAGGAACGAACCCATCACCCTTTCTCCACCTCGTCCAGCCATCTCCGACCACCGGCGTCCACCAAACTTCACCAGCGGCTTCGCCACCATCTCCTCATCCTTTTCCCTCCATACCGCATGCCTAGAAACCCTCCACGATGCCGCTGTCCACCGACAAACGAACACGACCTAGCTCCACCTCCTAACCCTACGTTCCCTGCGACCGACCACCATGCCGATTAATAAATTTCCACCCTATTTTTATTGAGTTCCCCTTCCTTCCAACTTCCTTCCGACCAAATCCCAACCCTCAACGTCGACCGGTTCGTCGGAATTCCACCCAAAACGATATTCCATCCAACTCCACTTCCCTCACTCAATACCTTACTAAAAATTTCGTAACCACATTCAAAAATCATCATTTCGTACGGCAACCACATCCATATAAGAAAAAACATAAAACATGCTACTCGAGATTCTTCCATGTTGGGTTATCTTATTGAAAAATACATTTTTCAACACTTACACTTGATAATATTCAACGAAACCTCTTTTAAAACAAAGTACAATCGGAAAAAAACTGTTTTTCTTTTAACATCATAACCTAAATCTAATTAGGCTGTGAGGTAGGAAATTTAGAAGCTAAGCCTAACATTTTTTTTCAATATACAGAGCAGAAATAAAAGAGGATGACGTACAGGCTGTGGGTTCTCTGTTTATAACACTAGATATACATTCATATATAAGTACATATGTATTCCTGTTTCAATCATACTTATCAAACTACACTTCTATGTACATATCCAAACATATAACATAGTTTACGGTATAAAAAGAATGTTTTACTCACTGTTTTTCTTTTGAATAATGAAGGTTTTCTTCTCTGTTTTTGGTTTGATCCTCTCTGTACTTGAGTGTTTTTTATTTTCTTTAAGTTTTAATGGCAGCTTGTGTTATATTTTTCTCTTTTTTTTCTGTTCGAATGCAAGAATATGAAGCAACAAGGCAGTTGTATTTATAATAGAGAATAGGCGGTAGATTTTTACATGTACAGTAAGTTTTCATCTTTATTTTCTTTTGTATTTTCTTATCCTGTATATTTTCTTTGATTTGAGATTTATGACCTGATTTAATAAAGTTTTGATTGACTTGATTTGAAAATTGAGAGGGGGATTTGATGTTTTATATGCTTGAGAGGATGTGTATCAATTTCCATGTCCCCTTATGTGTTTACATGTACATATACATCATTGGAATATGTATATATACTACATATATTTGAACATAGTTTTGTCTTATTTTACCTTTGTAAACTTTGTACATATACCCTACAACTAATGTACAAATAAAATTATCACTTGCAAGAATTTACCCTTATACATATATATATATATATATATAGACATATATATATTATCATAAATTTTATATCAAGTTCTGCATATATCCATTCACAAATATAATCATATCTTATATTAGAGAGGTGGGACTGTTATTAAATGTTTTTTGAGAGATTAAAATTTTAGATTTTTAAATCATAGCTTCCAAAATATACATATATATATATAAAGACCAGAATTCATTATTTGACTGGTACAAAATTTATATTATCAATACTTAAACTCAGTAACTTATGCAAATGACAAGTGCCAAAAACCCGGGTCGTTACCTTCCTTCCCACTTAAAGAATTTCGTCCTCGAAATTAAAGCAAGGAAATAATTTAACTTTTAGCAAAAAGATTTTATATTCACATGGAAAAGCACATACATTAGTCACATCCTATCAACCATGACAACCAGTTACTCACAGAACAAAACAACCCTAACTGCGATGACAACAATACTGGATAGGCTCTCTTTACACTATCCAGAGTTTCCTAGGTACATTCTCTAGGATTATTGCTCCATTGGATCTTAACCAACTTCACCACCTTATTTCAGAGCTTCTTTTCATCCTGATCAACAATCTGAACTCGATGCCTGACTACGGTCAAGTTCAGTTCAACCTTCAAATTTTCTTGGACTGACGGTTCTACCACCAATGATGGATCATGCACGTATTTCCTAAGATGAGATACGTGGAATACATTATGAATCCCTGTCATCCTTTCTAGTAATTCAATCCTATATGCCAGAGTACTGATCCTTTCGAGAATACGAAAAGGTACTATATATCTTAGAGCCAACTTTCCTGTCTTGCCAAATCTAATTGCTCCTCTTATCGGGGAAATCTTAACAAACACTAGGTCTCTAACTGCAAACTCTAGATCCTCCGTCTTTTATCGGCATAGCTCTTTTGACGATCCTGGGTTGCCTTCATTCTCTTTTTGATCGACTTTCTCAAATGCTTCCCGAATCATATCCGGACCAAAGATTAAACAATCCTCTGACTCCATCCAACAAGCTGGTGATTTGCATGGCCTTCTGTAGAGAGCTTCGTAGGGTGCTATTTCTATGCTTGCTTGGTAACTATTATTGTAAGAAAATTCTACCAGATGTAGATGATCTTCCCAAGATCCACCGAAGTCCAGAATGTAGGCCTTCAACATATCTTCTAGAATACGATTCAGCCTCTCAGTATGCCCGTCCATTTGAGGATGGTAAGTAGTGCTTAAACTCAACTTTTCCCAAGGGCTGTTTGCAGAGCTTCCCAAAATTTAATGGAAAAAATCGAGTCACGATCATTTACTATGCTTATGGGAACTCTGCGCAATCTCACGATTTCTCTCATGAAAATCTCTGCCAAGGTGGCTGCAGTTCTTGTTGACTTAACCGGAATGAAGTAAGAGCTCTTGGTTAACCTATCTACAATAACCCACACTCCATCATTCCCCTTTCTAGTTCTAGGCAACCCATTGATGAAATCCATTGATATCATTTCCTATTTTCATTTCGGAATCTCCAGAGGTTGTAACAGTCATCCTGTCTTCTGCTGATCGCCTTTTATCTGTTGACAGCTCGCACACTTATTAACAAAGGTGGAGATGTCCCTCTTCATTCCCTTCCACCAAAACATCTCCTTCATATCCTTATACAACTTCGAGATACCTGGATGGATAATTAAGCTTGAGCGATGGCATTCTGATAAAACCTCCTGTCTAAGATTCTTTACACTCGGAACACAAATTCTTCCGTTGATCCTCAAAACTCCCCGGTCATCCACCTTGAAACTTGTGCACTACCCGTTCTTAACCTTCTTGATGATTACTCTTAAGCTTCTATCCGCTTTCTGCTAGGATGTGTATTAATTTCCATGCCCCCTTATGTGTCTAAATGTACATATACATCATTGGAATATGCATATATACTACATATATTTGAACATTGTTTTGTCTTAGTTTACCTTTGTACACTTTGTACATATGCCTATAACTAATGTAAAAATAAAATTGTCACTTACATGAATTTACCCTTATACATATGTATATTTAGACATATACATAGAGTCAAAAACCCTGGTTGTTACAAAGAATCTTAGTTATTGCTAAACTGTTGAAATTTTTGATACTTCCTCCCATCTTTCATGATGCATGCACTTCATTTAGCGTAGAAGAGGCAAGATCACTAAACGAAGCTCTGTCGATGCCAGCATCATGATTGAATATCCCTACATCCCCCTTAGAGCACATATATTTCATCGCAACATTTACCTATAAAAAAGGAATCCCTTGTTGTTATGTGCCACCAATCTCATTTATATGTTCATCTCTTTTAGAATATCTTACGATGTAGGATAATCATAATCCAATCTATGCGCCTACTCTAATACAATGCGAGCCACACCTAACATACCTCTACATTGATGAGCATTTTCTCAATTCAACTTGAAGTTATACATAGTCCTTAAACACTTGGATAAGGCCGCTAACACTTCCGGCAGTTTAGATTAAGTCACTACCATCTCTCAGCAGTTGGTCCAAGCTGTTTTGCAAATTATTTCTCTTTTCCACGGTTGGAGCATGCCGCATTCTAACTTATAACTCCACCTTAATGAGAATCCCCAGCCCAAACCACATGCTAATACCATGCAAGCCACACCTAACAATTCTCCCCCTCGGCGAGCATTTTCTCAATTCAACTTGAAGTTATACAGAGTCCTCAAACACTTGGATAAGGTCGCTAACACCTCCAACAGTTTAGATTAGGGCACTACCACCTCCGTTTTTACAAAGAGTTCTCTCTTTCACGATTGGAGCAGGCCTCTAACTTATCACTCCATCTTAACAAGAATCCCGAGCTCAAACCATATACAGGAGCATACTTAGGTCAATATTGCATTAAATTGGTCCACTCGAACCATTGGCTCTGATACCATGTTGAAATTTTCGGCACCCCCTTCCCCTGCATCTTCCTCTATGTGTGCACTTCATTTAGTGTAAAAGAGGAAATACTACTGAATGAAGCAATTTTGGTGCCAACGTCTTGATTGGATATCCCTACATCCCCCGTAGAGCACATATATTTTCATGGCAACATTTATTTGTAACAAAAGGAATCCCTTATTGTTACATGCTACCAATCTCATATATATGCTAATACTTTTCTTTTTGACTCGAATAAATGTTTTAATAATTCAAATCAGCTATGGATACTTTTGGATCCATAAATACGCATAACATTGCTTAAAAAAGTGTTAAGCAAATTGAAATCAAAAGACAATAGTTATGCTTCCGCTCATGTTCATCATTTATGAATAGTTACCTTATTACTGGGAAAACCCAAATAAGGAAAAACAACCATGAAAGAAAAATAATACAACATTATCATTGATATATAACGAACACTCTCTTAGCTACCTCAAGTGCATTTGCATGCTTCAAGCATGTTTTCCTATCAATAGAGTATTTAGTTCCGTAATTGTACCACTATTATTGTCACCATTCTTAAATACATTCATACATATATGTATATGCCTTTAATGTAATTGGTTTTTCCAAAATTGTTTCCTCCAAACATGATTGCATTTTATGCACCTCATATGCCACTTTTATTTAAAAAACACTTTTGCACTACCATTTTAATGCTTTAAATCAGTTTTGCATATTGTAACTACCTCTTCGATGGATACCAAGAGTTTCATTACAACAATACTTAAGAAATATAGTAATCTACTTCAAACAATTAAATTATTTCTAAAATTATCATGCATGTGACACTTTAACATATTATTGACACTATATGTGCTTCAGCAATTTCAATATGCTTCTACCACTTTATATATATGTTTCTAATTATACATTATGGACTACAAGTCCACATTTCTCATTTAGAAAAGGATTTATGATGGCAAATCACGTTTTTCTCTAATTCAAAATCTTCAATTTTTTCATAAACATAAGCGCTATATTATTTACAAATTTATCACTGCCAGTTATTTCTTAATAGTTCTATACATAACTTATTGATATCTCTTCATTCATAATGTTTTAGGCACCGAAACCACTTCTTGCGTTATTTGATAATCATGTCGTAGGTCTCTTTCGGAGTGCCCTTCCATGTTTCATCAACAAACACCTTCTTTATTTGGCATTTTATTACTTACTCCAAAAATATTTCGAATTGACTTTTCAACCACACTTTAAATGTGGTCTATAACAATTTGATCCTTCAAGGATTTCAACTTATATCGGAGCAAGTTTACCAGGGATATTATCGAACTACTATACTTATATTGACATGTAGTATGTTATGTACCACCTAAGAGTTATATTATTAATATATACTACCATCTAAGTACCCAATTCCAAAAAAAGTTATTCAATTTACTTAATATTTTGAATCATCATCTATGCTAACAAATATTTAATCTCGATACTCAAAATAAACATATATCTCTTTTATCCTCCTCCTCGATATTGACGAATAACGTTACCTTTAATAATAATCTTTTTTGGATTCTTAATTTGATCCATTATGATATTGCTACTAGCAAATACATTATAAATATTAGTTATAGGTTGATAATTCTTTTATCATTTGATGAGATATGTTCAAGTAATATTGCTTGCGTTTTGATTTTGTTCTGATTCATTGATCTAGTCAATTATAGGAACTTAATTATCACATAGATCATCTAAATATATATGTGAATTTGGATCATTCAACATGCATGTCCGTTGAGTTTTAAATCACTAAATAATATCTATGCATAATTTATAAAATATGCTCATATATTTTAGTCAACCAATCTTCAGGTATAAGCTAAATATCTACCCATATGGATATATATATATATGTGCGTCTATATACTCCATATATTGTAGAATTGCATATTCTTTCCCATTAGAATTAGTGATTTAAGAACAAATATTAAAAAGATCCATACTAGTAATTTTTCTTTACCAATCGATGCCGGTGTGAATCCTTAAATATTGAATGATAATGTTCAAAATGCCCGGTTTAAAAATACATATGCATCAAGTTTGACTTATTAATGATAACTTCAATTACTTGATATGTTATAACTTCTAATTATTGAATATATTGTAACTTCTAGTGGCCTTTGAGTTATCAATAATAAGAACTTCAAGATCTGAATTTTATTTTATCAGTGTTCCATGGTTAATATTGATGTTAAACTTTTCTTAGTAATAACTATCGAAACTTCTAATTTGTTAATTCGTAAAACTTGCAATATTTCATAAAACTTCAAGTTCGATGTTTTAATTAATCAAAATCATTCTTTGATAATTTAAGGACTGTAAAATATAAAATTCATGTTTATTTCTATTATCAAAATTGATTATGATTTTGGATAATTTATACTTTATGTTCAATATTTTTCACTTAAATGTATGAATTTACGCTGGTAAAATTAAATTTTTCGATATTTTTTTTAAATGCTTAAGAACAATGTTCTTTGAACTACTTCTTCAAATATATCTTAAAGGTTCTTAATCCAAACCGCGTTGAACTTCTAGTTGAAATAAATTATCTATAATTTCAAGTTGTTATTTTTTCAATTATTTTTTGAATATCTCTTTTGAGCATTATATAATTATTTATTAAGAGAATAATACATAGAATCAATTAAATATAAAATCTCTTTGGAGAAATCATTAAAAGAAATATCTTTACACAAAAATAAAGTTATCTTTCAGATACTCCAAATTTTATAGAAATATGCAGTTATTAACAAATTATACAAAACACTTAAAGACCGTATTTATAGTTTTCATGAAAGTATAGCATGACATAATGGTTGACTCTTTAGGAGAATATCTGAAGGTATTTCTTTAAGAAATGGTAATGCATGTAATATATCTTAGGAAATATTGATATTTAGGATATGATCAGACATGTGAGCATAGAATAATTTGATCTAGAAATATTCTGATTTATTAACTATTTGAGAGGTTTAATATAATTATAATTGTGATATATAGTACTTATTTAATAGTACTCAAACTTCAAGTTTGAATTAAATCTTAAATGCACAGGAGTTCATCATTATCAATTTTCTGTATTTTTATTTTGTTTTGTAACATTACTGAATATATAAACAAATCTCTTCAAGAGATATTTTATCATCATCACTTCAGGAGAGTTGCATATCTCTTATAGACACACACACACACACTACTTTTAGAATGTCATATCAGTATGCAACATCTTTTTCTACATATGTGTTTTACTCACTACTTTCATAGTACCATAAATATCTCTATTGAAGATTTTTGTTGTACCTCCTTCTGAAATGTCATATCAAATTTAAATACGGTAACAAAATGGACGTGTTGAATAAAATTTAGACGTGAGAGATAAACCACTACTTTTGGAATGTAGTATTGCTATATAATATCTCCATTGAAGATAAATTACGGTTACTACTTCTGGAGTTTTACACGATATCCCTCCATGATTTATAATATTAAGTCCAAAGGAAGTGAAATTAGAAAAAAAATTCTAGAAAATCTCTTTTAGAGATTATGTATAGTGTTTATGAAATGAATGATCATATATAGCTATAGCTATATATATATATATATATATATATATATATATATATATTGAAGAGATTAAAAAAGATCACAATATAAATTGAATGTCAGATGTAAAATATATTCTAAGTCATACGTGCACAAAATTTTTTATCAAAACTTCAAGTTTTTCAACATAGCATGATTAGTAAAAAAAAACAAATCAACTAAATTGTTATAGTACTCGCTCAAACTTCAAGTTTGAGTTATAATAAATATTTATGTATCAAAAACAAAATATTTCATAGTTCTATTCAATATCTCATTTCCGATTCAAATGCATACCACATATAACCAAAAGCTATATACAAGTGAAATGTGATATAAAATTATATGATATATTTTTTGATCTCAACATATACAATAACATTCATATTCATCATTAAATCTAAGATAAACTTACTAAAAAGGTATATAATATATTTATCTTTCCATGTAGGCCCAAAACAATTCCAAAAATCAATTTTTATTTTGAGATGCAATCTAAATAACAAAATTTAATCGTATTTAATGGAATTTTTAAATGTTGTGTGGCTAACATCTTCTATATATTTGATCAACAAAATATAAAATATAAAAATGTAAAGTAATATTTTACTCATTTGTGGTCCTAAAAAAAATTCAACTCACTATCATAATCTTATATGAATAAGTGCTTACCCCTTTTAACTTCCTCAAGAAGTACAGTCTTATCATGTCACACGGTTTAAGAAAGCTTCGAGTTTCTAATTTATGAAAACTCCAAGTTCGTTAATTTATGACGAACTTTAGGTTCTCACAATTTTTGCAAACCTCTCGTTTAAAAGCTTATACATTTTAGCTGATTAAAAAAACATTAATAAGATTTCAAGTTTCTAAATTTGATCAAAATTTTTTTAGATCATTCAAGGGTTCAAGTTACACAACTTCTAGTTCAAAAAAATTCTCTATACAACTTCAAGTAGTTGTTTAAACTTATTTCATCTATTATATCAGACATTGCTTGCCAAAATAAATGCTTAAATAATAAACCATGCGTCTATTCATGACTTGAAGCTGGAGCAACTGGACGTGAAATGTAATGATCCGTAATTTTAACTATTTTAAATTATTAAATTTAATATAATTTTTGAATTAAAATGGTTAAAAAATAAAATTTAATGATTTATCAATGTAATATATTAGTTATGAACTTAGATAAAATTTTGAATAACAAAATTCGAGATGAGGAAAAAAATGATTAACTAATTTTAAATATTGGAATATATTAATTTTTATAAGTCGAATGAATAAATTCTCCATTATGGGATATCTAAAATCTATTAATTTTGAAAACTGTATAAAATTTTAAGATATGATTAATTATATATATATAAACTCTGCCATTAAAATTTAGGATAGAATATCCATATATGTATATATATAAATATATAAAAGCTTTATGAAGTTTAAGAGTATATATAAGTTTATATATATGTGTATAAGTTTATAAAAAAATTATATGTAAATAAATATATATAGATGAATGTATGAACTTCATAATGGAAAATTTCAAATTTATGAACATATATATAAACATATGTAAATATAAATGTATTTAAGAATATGTATATATATCTGATGGTAATAGGTAAAAATGTATACGATGACAAAATATACGTATGCATATGTATATGTATATGTATATGTACATATGTTTATCTAAAATAGTGAATATGTAAATATATATAAATATATATGTATATATGTATGTATATGTAAAACAAATATGTATATGGTATAAAAATATACATGTTAGCTATATACATATACATGGAAGCCTTATCATGGGAAGACATTAAATCAAGCATACAAAACTTGTTATCAAGCACACATAAAAATCTAATCAACATACAATATTTCAAATCAGCATAAGATATCCAATCATTTCATAATATCAAATCAACTCTAAAATCATATCAAAAATAAAAGTAAAAAATAAAGAAGAAAATGTGAAACCTGTACAAAAAGACTTCATCCCTTTTGTGTCCAAATGTTCCCCCTCCCATCTTTATAAATGCCTTAGGTTGTTCATTGGTTTGGAAACGTATAAAAAAAGAAACAAAAGAATCTCCCATTAAACAAACAATGATCAAGTTAAGTGTTAAAAGTTGAAGCAGGGAATACTCATGGCAGCAGTGGTCATCACTGTTGGAAAAAAGTGAGCAGAACACTCTATTTTATTGTTGGTTACTACTTATATATTTTTTATACTGTGATGAATATATGTCAAGTTATGTGAATATGTATACGCCTGTTTGTACTACACCATAACATTGTACTTCTTCCACAATAGCTCTTCCATTCTTTGTTTTTTTATTTTAAAAAAACATTTTAAACCTTAACTTCAAAAATCATTATCTCACCATCGAGTTAGTTTTATGTCTTGATTTCAAAACCAAACGTGCTTGTTTTTGAGTATAGATTGGGTTAAAATTTATTTTATTCAATTCTATCAAGTAAAGAAGGAGAGAACGACATATAACCATGAGCGGGTTTAATTTGGTCGAAAATCAACCTTTGTAATTTTATAAATAGATTATATAGTGATGACTGTTGTGGAAAAACATGATTTTTAAGAGTGATTGGAGGATTTTTAGTGGATTGTGGAAGGAGGAATTTAGAATTGATCAGTATTGGGGAAAACAACAAATTGAGGCGACCGAGTTGATTTCGAGGCGATTGGTTGGTCATGGAGTAGTTCAAAGGGCGGCGAATGTGAGACTACGGTGATTTTTAAGGGAATGTGGAGGCTAGACGAGGTGGTTTTAGGGTTGTCTGAGTTTGGTTTCAGCTTCGAGACAATGGCGACGAGGAGGAGGGGATGGTAACGTGCGGTCCAAGGGGAAAAGATGGGAAAGTTGATGGGAGGCATGTGGGTGAAGTTTTGTGGTGAACGACGGTCATAGGTGATTTGGCGAGGCATATTGTTGAGCATGGGTTTGGTTTCAGTTTTGGTTGAGCAGTTCGATTTTTGAACTAAGAATTTTTTAGGGTTTTCAGGTGGTCGCACGTGTGTGGTGGTGGACAGCGACATGTGGAATGGTCAGAGGTAGGAACGATCGTCTAGATGTGGTGTGTATGTGCGCACATACGTGCATACTTGTCTTTGTGCAAATGAAAGAGGAGAGAAAGGAAGTCTAGGAGAAGTGAAGAAAAGGAATAGGTATGGGCTGGTTTTCATTTTGTTGGGATATGATTTTTGGTTTTGGGCTGGATTTTTCTTGTTGAAATTTAAATTGACTATTTTAATTAAAGTCTATAAGTTGTAAAACAATATTTTTACTCCATTTTAAATCCAAACAACGCGCAGATTTTTGCACCGAGTCCCTATCGCCAAATATTTTCATCTGAACCAATATGGTCACATTTTTCAGTAATGTAAAAATTTATGATTTAACGATTGAAAGTGAATAAATAAGTAATTTCTTATTTAATTTATTTTACATGTTAATTAATTAATTAACTGTTTAAATTTATAATTAACTCAAAATAAATTATTTATAATTAACTTCTTTGATTAACAAATAAATATGGATTTAAGAGTAACTCAGCTCAGTTAAGGTAAAACCCAATTAAATTCTAAATTGTAAACTGATTTATTTTCAAATATAAATCGTTGAATGAGATAATGATCTATGTTGACTGATAATTCCCTTGGATATTGATTTCAATTATTTTTGTCTGTGCCATTAAGAAGCCAAACAAATTAAAGAGGTTGGAATAAAATGTTGACATGTTTTTAGTTGAAAGTAAATCGACATGTACTGATCATTATACCGATTTCAGAAATTATAATGATTACAAGCAAATAAATTTTGATGGACTGGTCAAGATAAAGTAAACATATGGAATGAATTTCCATATGTAAACATTAACACCCTGATTGTAGAATTTTTTATTTTAAACAACTTGGCCTTTTCAAATTTACCGTTTCGAGTCGAAGAGACCGGGATCAGATGTCAGCATTATCCAAAACCACTTTGATCCAGTAACCACTATGAACCTTTACGGTTTTGATTATAGGGTCTAGTATGCTGGAATCTAATTAATGTAACAAATTCGGTTGTTAAATATTGTACTTAGACACTATTATAATATCACTGGATTTTCTATTTAAAAGTGTTTTAGTTATCATAAGGGAAAAACCCGTCGTGGTTATGTTTATGTGGTCGTACGAATTACCTTTGTTTTTCAAAGGATTTTGATAGCTAAAGTAATTCAAATTAAGTGTGTTTACTCGTGCTGATTTCCAACCTGACTCGGCTGTTACTTTATTGTAATGCTTCGGTCAGACCGAGTATTACAGATTCAGGTTAGAATGCTTGGAGCTCAGGAGATGAGCAGGATGATGGAGACGTATTACGCGTACTTGATTATATTCTGCTATGTATTGTAGGCTATATATTCAACATTTTTGAGGACAAGTTATTATAACCGTCCAAATTTATATGTTGATGATTGTACTCTAATAATTTGTATGTATATTAACTGATACAAAATCTTTTGTATAAAAATCTATTATTGTATATTATATTTTGTTCCGTTGCGATTGTGAGATTCTGTATTGTTGTTATTTCGGTTTCTTCTTCTATCTTTTTCATCTTAAACCTTAATGATTGGTATTTCCGACACTCGATAACTCAGAATTTTATACAGTGAATGTATCAATGTCGATTTTCAAGGGTCGAAAATCCAGTTCGTTATATGTGGTACCAGAGCTGAAGGTTAAGTGAGAACCTTGGCTTTGGTAGAGATTACTCATTAGATATAGGGTCACTAGTACCCAAGAATGTGTTTGAGTGTATATATGTAAAAGAGAGAGCGCATTTGTTAATGATATAAAAGTATTTTGATATTAATAACGAAATGATTTTAACTCGGATTTTATATATAATATAAAAGAATGAACCTTATAAACCGATAAAATCATTCATGACCGTTGATGATGATTGGATGTTAACCCTTTATTGATTGATTGTTTGATTGATATGGATGTGCATATTATCTCTTATTGATTGATGAGCCGTGGCCAGTTTATGAGCATCGACTATTGATTGTTGATTTAAGCATTTGACTGTGGTTGGAAAACTTTGGGTTTTTTTGAAAGAAATATTTAATCAATTGAGAAGCTACATGTTTAACAGGGATTTTAAAGTGAATACATATTTGAATTTCCCATGTATCATTTTAAAGAGTAAAGAATACCATTTGAAAGTGATATATGAAATATGGTTTATCTAACATGGTTAATAGATAAACAAAAAGTTATTCAAACCAGAAATTTGGTAGTTGGATTCCAAGAATTTTTGAAATTTTTTTAAGATTCTAAAATTATAATAATATAATTTGAAATTATTTTCTGAATAAGAAATGCCATCACAACAATTTTTCAAAATGATTCCAAAGAAAATAAAACTTTAGTAGCTTTGCTAATCGATTGTTTAATGAAATTGATTTAATTCAAATCCTTGAAGTATGATTTGATATCCGAAAGATATACGCATATATCTATTTGAAATGAAACCGGTGTTCAATTCTCGAGTTTTCAAATTGAATGATATTATGAACACCTATACCCCATGCATTGGGATTGATTGATTGATTGATTGTGCATCTTGTTGAGATGATTGATTGTCGATTCCAATTTTGAATTGGAATTTGATTTTTCCAACTATTTTAAATAGTTAAACACTTTGAAATTGAGGATTAATTTTCAAAGCTAAGAATTTTTGGAAAGTATATAAAGTTAATTTTCAAAATTTTAAAATAAAAACTAATGAAAGTTCAACAAGTTAACATGTAAATTGTATAAGCCTATTTTTTATTATTTAAGTATGGAATTTGTTTTTGAATGTTTTAAATGAAATTTTGTTTTAAGAAATATTCCTAAATAATGAAGAGAAAAAAAACTTATTTATTTTACAAAATTATTTTAAAAGTAATTTTGATTTATAAACCCTTATTTATTTGCAAAATGATTTTGAAGGCAAATTTTAATTATGTACAAACATCTAGTTTTGGAAAGTTTTATAAATTTGTTTTAAAAATGTTTATTAAAAAATATAATAATTTATAATAATAATAATAATAATAATAATAATAAATACTTAAAAGGTCAGTTATGTATAAAGGATTTTTTGTAAAGTATTTGATTTTGAAAAGAAATTATGGTTTTAAAACTCAGTTACTTTTAAAGTGATTTTAGAAAGGAAGTTGATTTTATACAGATATGACTATGAAATATGAAATTGAAACAAATTTTTTTTTGAAACGGTTGATTTGAAATTATAAAACTTTGAATTTGAATGATATTCAATTTGAAAAAAATGATTGTTGAAATCGTATGTGGATTAGAAACTGAACTGATATTTGAAAATGGATTGATTTCGAAGGCCTTTGACTTTATATAAATATTTGGTTTAAAAGTTTTCGATTCTTATATAAAACTGATTTGTATAAGTATGAAGTTATTTCAAAAACTATTGATTTTGAAAGGTGTTCGATTTGAAAAGCGATGATCTTATGTATAACAAAACTTATATAAGCATGGTTTTGAAGATTTGAAAACGTAATATGTATAGCATGATATACATTTTGAAACTGTAGATATGAGAAGAACCATTGTGAAATTCGTTGGCTGCATGGTCCTTCGAATTCCATAGCATAACCTATGGTCTTTCAACAGGCTGCATGGTGAAATTCGCAGTGCAATAAAGGCTTACGGTTATGGATGTTACCTGGGGACCTAGGAGAAACCATTGTATAACTGCGATCTATGGTCGTTTTCGGCGTAATCCCCTAGGTAGAGCGATTGCCCTAAAGTATGAATGTTTCCTAAGGGGAACCAGGAGAAACCATTTTGTATCTACGGTCCACATGGCGTAATTCGAGGGGCAAATGATTTCCTTGAGTCTATAGGTATAGCGACGTAACCACTAGTGTTACTATTAAGTAGACTACGATCCATATAAGTGTTTTGCATAGCGAAATTCGTAGAGCAATGATTGCTCATAGGTACGGATGTTTCCTGGGAGACCCAGGTGAAACCATTGTGTATCTGCAGTCTATGGTTGTTTTGGATGTCATGGGGTAAGACGTGGGGTAGTGGCTATCTAAAGTCACCTAAGGCCGTCACTCTGTCCTGTCGACTTAGTGAGAGAGCGACCATAAGGACCGCATTCCATGATGATCCCGTTCATCTGATTTTGGTGATCGGATTGTACTTTCCATATCTGTTTTTAAAAAATTTCTAAGTATTTCACTAGATGTTGGAATGGGTCTACTAAGTACTTGCTGATTTCTAGTCTTGTGTCTGATCAACGTACTGCTAGATTCTATAAGAACGAGGATAAACTTATGGGAACATCGAATTATCAAAAGTATTTTCGATATAAAACTATTTCGTTATTAAAGAATTTTTTCACAAAGAAAAGTTTTCAAGCATTTAAAATTTGAATATAAAAACCACTCGAATTATCTATTGGTGTAACTAAGAAACCATAGAATAAATACGTAAGTTGTATATAGACCATTCTAATTGCATTTACGATTTTGATTCAAATTTGAATACACCATTTTAAGGTATACCTGTCCGATTTAGGATTGTTCACACGATTCTCGACGACGAACACTGATAAGGATTTTTGATACGAATCTGAAGTTCTCTATCATAGTTTATTGCATGTAAAGAGGATGGAAGTTTCTAATCAAGAAGTTGGATTAGAGTCCGCACTAGAGTAGTTGAGTTACCAATACTAGTTCGAAAAATAAAATTGTGTATTCCAATAAGTGATCGAAATTGTTATACGTATGAATGGTATATATATATATCATACAGATTCTAATAAAATGATTGTATGCTATGGTTGCTAGCTATGGTTGTTTCTTGCTTAGGATTGTTATGCTGTTTGGTTGCATGTATTTTGACATCATCCTTATCGGTTGCATTACATTTATGTGTTATACATAGTTGTATTAATAAATATTATGTTTTTTAAGTTGATTATTTTGAGTAAAATATATCGCATGTTAAATTTCTTACTTCGTTCCTTTTCGAGGACGAAAAGTTTTTAGCGGGGGAGATTGTAACAACCTGTAATTTTAACTATTTTAAATTATTAAATTTAATATAATTTTGAATTAAAATGGTTAAAAAAATAAAATTTAATGATTTACTACTATAATTTATTGGTTATGAAATTAGATAAAATTTTCAATAACAAAATTCAATATGAGAAAAAAATTGATTAATTAATTTGTTGGAATATATTAAATTTTTATAATTCGAATGAATAAATTCTCCGATATTGGGATATCTGAATCTATTAATTTGAAAACTATATAAAATTTTAAAATATAAATTTCTGGATATGATTAATTATATATATATATATATATATATATATATATAAACTCCATCATTAAACTTTAGGATAAAATATCCATATATGTATATATATATAAATATATACAAGCTTTATGATGTTTAAAAGTATATATAAGTTTATATATATGTATATATGTTTATAAAAAAAATACTATATACGTAAATAAATATATATACATGAATGTATGAACTTCATAATGGCAAATTTCAAATTTATGAATATATATATATATAAACATGTGTAAATCTAAATGTAGCTATTCGTATGCATATATATCTAAAGGCAATAGGTAAAAATGTATATGATGAAAAAATATACATAAGTATATGTATATGTATATGTATATGCATATGTATATGCATATGTATATAGCTTTATATAAAATAGTGAATAGGTAAATGTATATAAATATATATGTATAAATCTATGTATATGTAAATTATGAAAAAATAAATATGTATCTGGTATAATAATATATATGTAAGATATATACATATACATGGAAGCCTCATCATGGTAAGACATTAAATCAACCATACAAACTTGTTATCAACCATACACAAAAATCTAATCAACATACAATATTTAAAATCAGCATAAAATATCCAATCATCCCTTAATATCAAATCAACTCTAAAATCAGATCAAAAATAAAAATAAAAATAAAGAAGAAAATGTGAAAGCTGTACAAAAAGACTTCAACCCTTTTGTGTCTAAATGTCTTCCCTCCCATCTTTATAAATGCCTTGGGTTGTTCATTGGTTTAGGATGTTCACGTATAAAAAAAAGAAACAAACGGATCTACCATTAAACCAACAATGATCAAGTTAAGCGTTAAAACTTGAAGCAGGGAATACTCATGGCAGCAGTGTTCATCTCTATTAGAAACAAGTGAGCGGAACACTCTATTTTGCTACTAGTTACTACTCATATATTTTTGTATACTGTGATGAATATATGTCATGTTATATGAATATGTATATGTCTATTTGTACTACACCATAACATTGTACTTCTTCCACGGTAGCTCCTTTGTACTTTTTTTTTAAAAACAGTTTAAACATTAACTTCAAAAATCATTATCTCACCATCCAGTTAGTTTTAAGTCTTGATTTCAAAACAAAACGTGCTTGTTTTTTAGTATAGATTACATTAAAATTTATTTTATTCAATTCTATCAAGTAGAGAAGGAGAGAACGACATATAACCGTGAGTGGGTTTAATTTGGTCGAAAATCAACCTTTGTAATTTTATAAATGGATTATACAGTGATGAGTGTTGTGGAAAAAAAATATATTTAAGAGTGATTCGAGGATTTTTTTTGTGAAGTGTGGAAGGAGGAATTGAGAGTTGATTGGTATTGGGGAAAACGGTAAATTGAGGAGATCTTCGAGGCGAGTGGTTGGTCGTGGAGGAGGTTCAAGGGTTGGCGCACGTGAGAAAAATAGTACGGTGAGTTTTACGAGAATGCGGAGGCTAGACGAGGTAGTTTAAGGGTTGGTTGGGTTTGGGTTTGGGTTTGGCTTCGAGACAATGGCGACGAGGAGGAGGGGATGGAGACGTGCAGTCTAGAGAGAAAATATGGGAAATGTTGGCGAGCACATGGGTGAAGTTTTGTGGTGAACGGCGATCGTGGGTGATGTAGCGAGGCATATTGTTGATCATGGATTTGGTTTGGTTTTGGTTGAGCAATTCGATTTACGAACTAAGGATTTTTCAAGGTTTTCAGGTGATCGAACGTGTGTGGTGGTGGAGAGCGACATGCGGAGATGGTCAGAGATAGGAATGATCGTCTAGACGTGGTGTGTATGTGCACATATGCATGCACACTTGTCTTCGTGCAAATGAAAGACGGGAGAAAGGAAGTCTGGGAGACGGGAAGGAGAAGGAATAAGTATGGGCCGGTTTTAATTTTGTTGGGCCATGAGTTTTAGTTTTGGGCTGGATTGTTTTTTTGAAATTTAAATTAACTATTTTAATTAAAAGTCTATAAGTTTTAGAACCAAACGACGTGCAGATTTTTGCGTCGAGTCCCTATCGTCAAATATTTTCATTTGAAAAAAATGATCAAGTTTTATAGTAATGTAAAATTTTAATGATTTAACGATTGAAAGTGAACAAATAAGTAATTTCTAATATAATTTATTTTACATGTTAATTAATTAATTAATTAATTAACTGTTTAAATTTATATCTAACTAAAAATAAATAGTTTTAAATTAACTTCTTCGATTAACAAATAAATCTGGATTAAAGAGTAACTCGTCTAAGTTAAGTTAAAACCCAATTAAATTCTGAATTGTAAACTAATTTAGTAACAATTATAAATCGTTGATTGAGATAATGATCTATGTTGAGTGATAATTCCCTTGGATATTGATTTCAATTATTTTTTCTATGCCATAAGAAGCCAAACAAATTAAAGAGGTTAGAATAAAATGATGACACTTTTTTATTTGAAAATAAATCGACTTGCATTGATCACTATACCGATTTCGGAAATTGTAACGATTACAAGCAAATAAATTTCGATGGACTAGACATGATAAAGTAAACATATAGAATGAATTTCCATATGTAAATATTAACACCCTGATTGTAGAATTGTTTATTTTAAACAACTTGGCCTTTTCAAATTTACCATTTTGAGTCGTAGAGACCAAGATCAGATATCAGCATTATCCAAAACAACTTTAATTTAATAACAACTATGAACCTTTACGGTTTTGATTATAGAGTCTAGTATGATGGAGTTTAATGAATGTAACAAATTCGGCTATCAAATATCGTACTTAGACACCATTATAATATCATTGGATTTTTTATAAAAAGTGTTTTGGTTATCGTAAGGGAAAACCCGTCGTGTTTGTGTAACGTGGTCTTATGAGTTACCTTTGTTTTTCAAAGGATTTTGATAACTTAAGTAATTCAAATAAGTGTGTTTACTCACGCTAGTTTTCAGCCTGACTCGGGTGTTATTTTATTGTAATGCTCGGGTCAGACCGAGTATTACAGATTCAGGTTAGGATGCTTGAAGCTTAGGAGACGAGCATGATGATGGAGATGTATTACGTGTACTGATTATATTCCGCTGTATATTATAGGCTGTATATTCAGCACTTTTGAGGACAAGTTATTAGTCCATATTTATATGCTGATGATGTGCACGTAATTGTGCATATATTTACATCCATATTTTATCTCTTTTTATTTAAATAATCATCACATTTGGGCATTTTAACATGTTTAAAACCAAAAATTAATTATTTCCAAACCATCATATTTTCGTCATCATTCAGGGGCAAAACGTTCATTTTTGTGCATGTGTCAATGTAAGAATTTTTACTTGGACATTTTTTGATTATTTTTATAGGAATTTGGATGCATATGGAAGAGGCTTATATGAAGATACATGCATGCACAAGGAAATACAAAGGAATGAAGAGGAAATAATTCAAGTTCAAGATCATGGAGGACCCCACCCACTTACCTAACTTCCAATTAGAAGCTAAGCACATGCTAAAAGGACTTAAAGCTTCATGTACATATTAAGTGGGGGATTAGTGAATGTTAATGATTACTTGGAGGCTACACCACCTCAAGGGTATTTTGGGAAGCTCCCTAAAAAGAGAATTAGGGTTTTATGCATATATAAATAGCCCTCTTATGTACATGAAGATGATCATCTACTCTTTCATTTTACTTAGGAAATTAACAAATCAAAGTGTAAGCTCAATGTTCTATGAAATAAAAATGGCTTCCAAGCCTCTTTCTTCTCTCTTTTCTACATGTTTTTCTTTGTTTTATTGTTAATGTTTATTTATATGCTCCCTTTCTCCTTATGTTCATAGCTTAGATTTACATTTATGCAAGTAGTTAGTAGCTAATCTCTTTTGCTTTCTTTGCTTATTTTCTATTTTCTTTTCTTTAATGTTGAAACTTACTTGTGATGCTTCAATGCCACAAATGAGTAGATAAACCCCTTCAATTTAGGGGTGATGAAGCTCTCTAACTTTACATAATTTCAACATTTTTTATGATTTATGATCTCTTTGTTTATGCTTCATGAATGTAAATTTTGATGTAAGTTTATACAAGTGGGTTTGATAGCTTATATTGCTTATGAAAATGAGCTATTCTTACTCAACATAAACACAATTTACATCAACATTTGCTAATTAATTTTTGATTATGAAATGAAAGTAAAAATGAAATTTGATGATCTATGTTACTAGTTACAATAGTAAATAGATCATGCTTAAAATAGTTTTTTGCTTTGGCTTCTTTTTCATGAGAATTGTAAGTGGTATAATTGTTGTATTATAGTTTGATGGTTTGAGTTATGTTAACTAATAACATAAACAAACCATACTTATGATAAATGCAATGATTATTTCACTTAATATCAAAGTTAGAGATCATAAATCATGTTTGTTGATTTACAAAAATATGAGAGTGGATTTGCCTCTAAATTGTTCTCTAGTTCAATAGTTTACTAATCACATTTCAATTCTAGTTTAGCTTCGTTTTAGTTCTATCCAACAATTTCACTCGACTTTGGTATAATTTGATTGAATAGAAATTTTTAAAATCATCAATTCCCTACGGATCGACCCGTATTCGCCACGTGCTACATTCGTACACCGTGCGCTTGCGGTATAAATTTTATTTCTAAATTCGTTCGACGGTTTTCTAATCCGATAGAATTTCTGTTGACGAACAAGTTTTTGGCGCCGTTGCCGGGGAGCTGTCTTGATTTTATTTTTCTATTCTTCGAATTATTTTGTTTGATTTTGTGTGTTTGTTTGTGATTTTTGTGACATTTGTTTTGTGTGCATGTTGTTCTAGTTTTCCATTTGCATTTCTATTTAAAAAAAAACAAAAAGAATTCACAATTTCAAAACAAAAACAAAAAAATATTTTATTGCATCGACATTTTCGTTTACAAGTACATTCATTTTAATTTTATTTCTACAAAACCATCACTTTACATTTTTCAGTTCACTTCTTTGGTTCACTGTTACTATTGCATTGCCCATAGTCATACTGTTTTAGCAACTGACTTCTGTTTCTTCTATTCTCTCTGGTTTCTATTGCATTTTCTGCCCACCCTTCATACCCTCCACTACCAGACTTCTTCAAACTGCCATAAACGTTTCAACCAACTTCCTTCTCAAACCCGAGTTAACACACCCCTTCCAAACTGTCTACAACATCAGCTGCTCCTCTGTACATACCAAACTGTGCACATCATCCCCTACATTCACACACAAATACAATCTCCCTTCCAAACACTGCTGTCCACCCTCCTCATCAACCACAGCAATACAAAACTTCCTATACAATTCTCTGCTCCTCAACATTCCACTTGTTTCAACTACAGTTCAATCACACAACACCTTCCTACCTTCATTTCACTGCTACATCCACCATTCTACAGTCAGCAACCTCTGTAATCACCACTTCACCGTTACATCCCATCTACCACTGCCCATTACATCCAGCCACTATTTCAACTAACCACCACCATTACTGCTGCATTAACACTTCAGCCATTATAGCAAAACCACCACCCATTGCCTAACAGTCCTCTCTCATCCACATTCGCATTCATCCACCTTGCTCATTCAACAACAACTTCCTACCTCATTCAAGCTCCCACCAGTCAACACCACTACCGGCAGTTTCTCTTCGCTCTTCACCTTCACCAAAACACACCACTGTGTACTGCACCAAACCTTCACAAGATCCACCATCATTTCATTCCACAAGCCAACCACTGTTTCACGTTGCCATCCCCTCCATTTAACTGCTGCAAGCCTCTCTGGCCATACACCCATCCCAATAACACTGATATCACCTGCAAATAGAGACGTCCATCTACTCAACACCATCAAACTGCCATTTTTAACTTCATTCACCACAAAGTAAAGTCCTACATCCATCTCATTCACCACTGCTATCTTCTGCTACACATAGTTTCTTCTACTATACCCCCTTCGACTGTGCATCACAAACCATCCCCGTAGCATCGACATTCACCTACATTCATACTTCAATACTTCTGCCAAATACAACTCCATCACGAAACCCAATCATCCCCAAATACTTCACCGCTGACAACCGCGTCCATTGCTAACCCAATCGCGACTTCAAATCGAGCAGCATCATAGCCTCGAACTCCTACACGCTTCAACAAACCCGCGATAGAACTTTCTGCAATCGAGGCCACCATATTCCCAAATCGCCGAATTCGATTTCTCGACTCAAACACCTCGAAGACCACCGCAACACGAAATCCATTTCGAACCACCATCCATGCCGAAACCGCCTTCATGAAAACCCCAATTCCAAATTCTCCAACCTGCAACTGCTACGACTGCCGCTATATTCTTGAATCACAAAGCACTGTTGATTTCAATTTTAAGTGGAAGAATTTGATTTCGATTTAACTGTTGGGGAAATTTTGAGAATATGGTTATTTTATTCTTGATTGAAAAGGCCGTATATTGTAAATAGTTTGTATTGGTTTATATTTAGTGGGTCGGGCTTTTATTGTTGAAAGCAATTTTCTTCTTTTTAGTTGATTTTCTTATCTTTTGTTTAGGTTGTGTTAGTTTGTTTTAGTTCAAAAAAAAGAGAGAAGAATTTCAATTGTTTTGTTTGTTTTCAATTGTTTTATTTTATTTTGCTTTGTTTTACTTCTTCAACCAAAACGAGTTCAAGTTTGTTTAATTTTCATTTTTCATTTATTTTATTTTTTTGTTTTTCATCTTTGATAAACATACAAAAAAATAATAACAATAAAAATTGTTAAATATATCTTGTTTTTCATTTCAGGTTGTCAAAGCAGAAAATTACAAGGAATTGCTTGCCAAAAGGAAAAATAATTGCTTTGCTTTGCTAAAATCGCCGCAAAAAAAAAAAATTTTTGCTAATAATCTGCACGCTGTGGTATTGTGCTTTCATCTCTAGTGCATTGTTGGTTGCTTGCATTTGCATTTATATATAACAAAAAAAAAAATTCAAAAAAAATCCAAAAACAAAAACAGACTTCATTTTAGTTGCATTGTAATTTCACGTTTAATTTCTGCTTTGCATTCATCTCATCTTGTTTTTCTTTTCTAAGGGCAATACCCCAATTCACATAAGGTGAGGGATTTCATCACCCTTTCCTTAGCCCACAAACGCATTTCATCGTAGAATTTGACTAATAATAAATATTAGACGTTGGACCTAAGGGTGTCACGAGCTCACTTAGGGCTTAATTGTATCTTCACAATTTTTTTACTTAAACGATTTTATTTCTTGGTGTCAAGGCTACGGCAGAGTAATAACCAGTTATAAAAATTACGGTGATTCGTAAATATTATACTGGTTGTAACGACCCAGAATTTTTAGTAATTAAAATTTGAATATTTAATTAATTTTAAATATTAATGAGTGAATTTATAAGTCAAATAAATTTTAATTTGAATTATTGGATTTAATTGAATAATTAAATCGATAATTTAATATGTTAAATTATGGAAATAATTGAAAATAGAGTTAAATATGATTGAAAATGATTTGTAAAATTTTATTTTATCATGTTGGAGTTAGAATGATATTTTAGGACTTTTAAAATCGAATTAAAAGTTAATTTGTGAAAATTGAATATTTTAATATTTAAATCGACTAGTGAAAATAGTCAATTTTTGAACAGTCTCAGAATTGAACGAAACCAGTTCCATTGGATCCGTAATAGTTAGTTATTACCGGATTTCAATTTTCGTGTCAATCGGAGTTATCGTTTGATCGTGGCAGCTCGAAACGCATCGAATTATTTTTAATTTAAATTTGGCGAGTCAAAATAGCCATTTTTCAAAAAGTCTCGGATTTCGACGAAACCAGTTTCATCGGATCCGTAATGTGATATTATTGTATGGTTTCAAATTTCAAGTCAATTGGATTTACGGTTTGTCCGATACGAATTAAAACGCCTAGAAATCGATTTAAATCGGTTTAATTTAAATTGAGCGTTTATAGCCATAACTCGCACAGATGTCCGAATTAGCTTTCGAAACCTGTTCCATTGTGTCCGGAACGCGGGATAAACCCTAGGTACGTCAGTTTCGGCGCGTAAATCGGAGTTCGGAATTTCCGGATGAATAGTGTTTACGTTCGATTTTCTATAAAAGGAGACCTTTGCCTTCATTAAAAATAAAAATAAAAAACCTAAAACTTAAACCCTAGCCGCCAGTGAGGAATTCAATGGCCAGAAATTCTCCTCTTTCTCCCCTCAATCACTCACAATCCGTCGACATTCACGCGAAGTGTTCAACAGCAAAATCGAAGAGCACAATGAGATCTTTAAATCCATACGGGTATGATGGGTTATGGTCGATCGAAGGGGGAGCTACAGGGCCGCGTTCCCTAGGTGTTGCGCACGCATTTCAGAGCAGATGGTGGGGCCGAGTTCACCATTGCTCAGGCCGTGGGTAGAGTGGAGCGTGGCGCACGTGGTGGAGGTTCTTGATCGTGGTGGATGTTGACGTATTTGTTGAAAAATTTAACCCTAGTATCAAGGTTGGGTGCGGCCTTTGCTTCAAGTGCCTGGAGATGCAAACGAAGAAGAAGGATGTAGAGACGTGCGGCCAGGATCTCGTGATGTTGGATCTACGGCTATGATGAGTTGTGGTTTAAAATTTAATTATAAGTTGTAAATTTATATTAGTTAAATCGTGTGCAAACTTGTAAAATCAATAACTTTTTCATACGAGGTCGAAAACGCGCGAAACCAGTTGCGTTGGAATCGTATAGACGAGCACAACGCGATGGAGTTGGATTGGAGTCGTTTGGAGTTAGTGAAAATTTCGTGTAAAATTAAACGTCCGTTTAATTTTATTCGAAATAAATCGCTAAAACGAAATTGAAATCAAGGTGAGAACTTCTCACTCAATCGAATCGGTTTCGATTTTATTTTAAATAGTTAGATTTAAAATATTTGAATGCATGTTTGAATGATGATTGTTATCTATTGATTGTTAAAATAGACATTATACGCCGTTAGTAAGCGGATGTTATTTAATAAAAACATATACCGTCAATATTTCATAAACAGTGAAATTGGTATTATATATAATAGCAATATATATATATTGGCATATGTATATATTGGAGTTATTGATTTCCCGCATTTTTTGTTTAGCGGATGAGACCCTATTGCGCCGTTATTAAGCGGATAATATTTAAATCCCATATACCGCGATAATTTCGTACTGGAGCGAAATTGGTATTGTGCTAATGTTTGTGGATGCAGGAAAACAGGTTGGAGGGATCCAACTGGATTCCTCAACAGTATTTATTTGATTATGGATATTTTGATATTCATTGATTTTCATATCGATATATGATATCGTTGTTGTCGTGATTGACTATTTGGTGTGTAGCATCATTGGACCCAGATTTTGGGATTTTAAAATGATTTTAAAGTGATTTTTGAAAGTATACGTTTATAAAATATTTTTGGAACTGATCCATTTTAAATAAATAAACGTTATAATTTTAATGTTATAACAAATTATGATTTTTGAGAAATATAGTTAAAAAAAACTGATTTTTGAGAATATGATGCTAATGATTTTATAAAATAGTTAAATCGGGATTTTAGAATTATTGTGAACAGTTTAAATATAGGATTTATAAAATTTAATTATTTTATGAATCAAAAGGATGAAATAATAAAGGAGATTAAAGAAGTTTTAAAAGAATAATATAAATTGATTTATATTAAGAGATTTATAAATGGATATTTATAAATTGAAATATCGACATTATAAAACGAGTTTTTATAAGTGTTTGAATGAAGTGAAAATGGATTGTATAAGTGAATGGAATTTATAAAATTATAAATGGTGAAGTTATAAATGAAAATTATAAATAGTAAGATTTATAATTTTTGTGAAATTATTAAAGAATATATTTGGATGAATAATTGAATCTTATAATTTATAAGATTTATAATTATGAAGTTAAAAGAACGATTTTGTAAAATAATCGTTTTATAAGCATTTAACTTATAATGTGAACTTTTGGTTTATAATTGAGTTATAAATCGAATAGATTAATAAAAGATATTTATAAAAAGGAGTTATAAAATAAATAGAAATGGAAATTTATAAACGTTGTTTTATAAATTCGCCAACGACTTATTTTGATAAGTAAATGGTTATAACTTATAAATGGAGCTATATTCACGTTTTTGAACTGTGAATAATCCTTTAAAATGAAATGAATAAAAGGATGAAATTTGTTAACAAAGAATATTCACGTTTTTGAATAGTGAATAACACGTTAAAGAAATTGTTTTGAATGTGATATTTCAAATAGAATTAAAACGATCTAACGAGGTTTTAAAATGTGTTGAGATTCGAAACCATAGATTTCAACATTTATTGTTGAAATAGACGTTTTCGAGAAATAGAAGGAAATGGTGGACTATAACACTGTTGTTATAGTAAATGATTTCCGAAAGGAAATGTTTTGTATAGTATTGGGATTTATATATCTATTTTAATTTCAAATCCCTATACTAGTGATTTTGGGTTGTTGTAACGATGTTTTACGCAACATTCGTTTTGGCCCAAATAAATATGTTTAAGAGAATGATTTCCTTAAAGAATGAAATATATACTTAATCTCGATTTAAGTATATTGAATATTTTCTAAGTGTTGTAAATAAATAAAATTTGTGAATTACTTATGAATAATAAGTATGGAAATGTTTTCCAATATGAAGTGAATAATTAGAATTTATCTTTTTGAAGATAAATTGAAATGGATAATTGAAATCGTATATGCATGGATATTTTGAAATATAAATTCATTATGGAATTTATAAATGAAAAGTAGAAATTGTTTGAAAATAAATATTGATTTATTTTTGAAGTGTTGAAATTTTATATCTTCTGAAGATATTTTGGAAAGTAAATAATTTGGAAAATTATTTGAAATCTGGTGATGTGTGCATATCCATTGATAGTTCAATATTCGACTATCAATATTTCCCTTTGAATGGGTATTTGATGTGAATTGATTGAATTTGAATGTCCCACTTATTTTTGAATAAGCGCTCACTATTCGGGTTAACCGGGAAAGGACCATGGGGTCGTATAACCCATTCCGAATATGTGATATGTCGTTATGAATTGCATTGAAGATCGGTGTTGAAGACCGAGTATTTGTGAAAGCGATAGGATGACCTATCAATTGTCTCTGCACTGGGTAGCTCCTGGTATTGAGATCTCCTAAGTGATGGGAAATTCGATCGGGATTGTGAATACCCGGATTGCAAGGGCTTCGTAAGAAGTGCCTTCGGTTTTGTTCGAGCCCGGAACAGACTTGTATGGATTGTATGTCTGACATTACAAGTTGAGATATAAAGCCGATTTCATTCAAATATATTTCTGTTGGTGGCCGAGAATTTATTCTTTTAGCTTAACACCCTTCTCTGAGACGTACGAGCTCAGAGGTTATGTAGTTGAAGGTTATCAGCGATATATTCCCAAATTGGTAATGTGACATGCTGAGTGATGCTGAAATGATCATTGTGTTGATTATTTGTGATAGGATCGTTTATTTGATCGTCTATCCTTGTGATCATTGTGTTGATCATTTGTTGACCCAAAGCATGGCTTTTGTATAAAGTATGTTTTTGTGGACGTGAATTCGTCGAGCCTCACACCCCGTGAATGGTCAAAACAGGAAAGAAGCAGCAAGGTTATGAGGGGTAGCACCCTTTAGGATGTGTCCATTTCCTTCTGGAAAAGGGTGGTATCATGGTATGGAGCCCAGATACTTACTCATGTTGAAAACACTTTGTTATGATTGTGTGAATTGATTACGAGCGCTCGGTGAAAAGGTCCCAAAGGACCGGGGGATGGCATATTCGGTCAGTTGTTACTCAGTTAGGGGTAACCCGGCCTTGTGTTGGTAGAGATCCGGTTTGGTTCTCGGGGATGTCCATCCAGAGGCATTCTCATGTGGCAATGGGAAGTTCCTTGGCCTGATCATTCGTTGGAAATCCAATTCCCAATACGAAACTTGTACGGTATTAGTTGTAGGACCTGCCATTCACTTATGGTGGTCACCACTGTTTGGATGGTAGCTATAGTAGGCATACGATAATGGTCGTATGTTGGCTAAGATTTATATTCTACTTTCGAAATGAATTTCTTCTACACTATGCACTAGTAATAATATCAAATGTTATTTTAAATGCGTATCAAGCATCTTTGACTATCATAAGGAGAAATCTCCTCCGATTCTGCGTTTGCATGTGTGTGTGTGCGGGAGGCCTTATGGTAGTCTCATTTTCAAAAGCATTGCGAATTGAAATAAAAATATCTCTCTATTTTGATTTTTAAAGAAAAATAAACTGTTTTGAGTTCTCACACCAGTCACATGACTGACTTGGAGTTTATTGTTTTCCTTCCTAAACTCTGGGTGCCCACCAATTTCCACACGGGCAGTTAAGAGTTAAGGTTTATCAGGATATTCTGGATATTCTGGAGTTGCTGGAGGCAAGCTGGATGGCATGGCGTATTACTAGTTTATATAGTATTTCTTTTTCCGCTGTTTGTTGTTGTTGTTGTACACTCTGATGATATGATGTAATGTAATATGATGAGATGTAATAACTGATATAGTTCTTTATTTAAAGATTATTCATTTATTATTGTATGTTGTTCCGCTGCGAATTGTGAGACTTTGTTGTTGTTCAGTTGTTTTCTATTCCGTTCTATTCTCTTTTCTTTCTATTTTCTCTTTTAAAATTTTCTATTTTCTTATCTTTTCTTTTCCCTCTTCTTCTTTCTTTTTTTCTTCTTTTCTTAAATTCTTTTTCTTAAAAACCATAACATTTCGGGTTTTTGGCCTTCGATTTCTCGGCAGTCGATAAAGTGAGTGTCGATGTTGAATTTTCGAAAGTCGAAAATTTTCGGGGCGTTACACTGGTTGTTCCTCTGAAGGTACTTAAACCTTCGGTTGCATTGCTACGGTGATTCGTGGTGCACCGATAACCCCTGTCCGTTACCTGGCTGAGAAATATTTTTGTTAATTTAAGACAAAGTGTGATTATACAATTTTGGGTTAGGAGCTACTAAGGACAGAAAACTGTAATTAAGTCCTTTGCATTCATTTAGTTGCATTAGTTCATGCATATTTTAAAAAAATAACTCAAAAACAAAAATCTAAAAAAAATTTGTGAAATCTTTTCAAAAAAAATAAAATTGAAAGTTCAAAAACAAAACAAAAATCAAACTTTTCTTTTGAAATAAACTTCACTTGGTAAATAGTTTTTTTTTCCCTTTAAAAAAACACAAAAAAAAACACAAAAAAAACAAAAAAAAACAAAAACATTTTCAAATCTTCTTTCATTCTCCAAACTCGTTTCTAATTTCTTTCTCCTCTCGCTTTCACTTGTGCATGAGTACTTGGACTCGTGACACAACAACGAATACTTGGATTCGTGACCCTTCTACAAACCGTTTAACTCGAAAAGACAATCCTCCCGAAATGGCGAACGAAAATGCCCCTCGAACTCTTATGGATAGAATCTTTCCCGATAGAGTTTCTATTCCATCTTGCATCACATTACCCGCCCCTATGGGTAACCATTTCGAAATCCATTCGAACCATATTGCCACGCTTCCAAAATTTGGCAATTTCGAACACGATGACCCATACATCTTTTTGACTAAATTCGAACAAGTTTGCGCAACCATTAAACTTCAACAACTTTCTGATGACGGAATCAAACTTCGATTAATCCCATTTGCTCTTACGGATTACGCTGAAAAATGGTTGTACAGCTTACCTTCGAACTCAATTAAAACGTGGGAAGAATTTGTAAAAGCTTTCTTAAAAAAGTTCTACCCCTTAGAAAAAACAAGTAGAATTCGAAACGAAATTGTAAATTTTCATCAATTCAAGGGTTAACCATTTGGAAAATATTTTGAAAGATTCAAAGAGCTTTTGATAAAATGTCCACACCATAACTTTGAAAAATGGACGATTTGCCAAATCTTATATGATGGATTCGAAAACAGCTCACGAACCATGCTCGAATCAATGTGCCAAGGCAATTTTCTTGCCCAACATCATGACGATGCTTGGCAATTTCTTGAAAACCTCGCTGAAAAGTCGTCCCAATGGGAACGCTCGAACGAAAAATCAATCTACTCACGATCGAGTGCACACTCGACGGGATCTTCTTTTGCTTTGGAAGCTAAGATCGATGCAGTGATTAAAAAATTCGATAACGTTTTCTCATCAAATCAAATGAACCAAGCTTCCCAACCAATGTGTTATAAATGCAACGATCCTAATCATATAGCCGATCAGTGTCCCAATTCCGTCGAACAAATCAATGCTTTCAATAAAACCAAAACGGCCCGTTTTCTCCAACGTACAACCCTGGATGGAGAAATCATCCGAATTTTGCGTGGAACCAAAACAATCCCAACACGAATACGATTCGTCCCAATTTTCAAGCATTTCCGAATAATGTTTCGAATCCTCCCTTTCAGCCCAATAATTTTCAACCAAACTTTGCGGGCCCGTCTCATAATCAACCGCAACAACCAAATTTTCCACCAAATTCTACTCATCCTCCATAAGACGATAAACGTTTAACTTCGCTTGAGAAAACTCTTGAAACGTTGGCTAAGGCAACTACTCAAAGCCTTCAATCAAACAGCAATTTGCAAAATTTATTGACTTCATATATGCAAAACACAAACCAATCGATTGCGAAATTCGAAATGCAAATGAGTCAATTAGCCACGTCTGTAAGTGAACGTGAACGAGGAACATTCCTAAGCCAGCCCCTTCCAAATCCCAGAAATCAAAACGCAAATTCAAATCAAGCCCATGTTGTTCAAGATAGCAACGTCACCCAGTTGAATGCTATCACAACTCTCCGTTCTGGTAAACAAATCGATAATCAAGTCGTTAATCCAAATGATTCACTGGGAACTTTTCTCGATACTTCTAAAACAACGAACGACTCAGAACAGAACGTGGAGCCAAACGTCGAATCGAACGACAATCAAAATTCTTCTTCTTCTACTCGAGTAGACCCGCCTACCGAGTATTGTGTTCCATTTCCACATCGTCTTCGACCAAAGAAACACTCGGACCAAATGGAAAAGATGTTGGAAATTTTTAAACAAGTAAAAGTGAACATCCCGCTTCTTGACATCGTTCAGCAAGTCCCCACTTACGCGAAATTTCTTAAGGACTTGTGCACCCAAAAGAGACACACTCAAGTGCCCAAAAAAGTCTTCTTAGCCGCTAGTTTGAGTGAAGTCTTGTCCCAATCCATGCCCGTTAAATACAAAGATCCTGGTTGCCCTACGATTTCGTGTACAATTGGAGACAAGACGATTAACAAATGTTTGATAGACTTAGGCGCGAGTGTCAACTTGATTCCATACTCCGTGTACGAACAATTAGGCTTAGGTGAGCTCAAACCCACAAAAGTTACGCTTCAATTTGCCGATCGTTCCATTAAGAAGCCCGTGGGGGAAATCGAAGACGTGCTCATTCGAGTAGGGCAATTCATATTCCCCGTTGACTTTATAGTTCTCGAAACACAACCCGTGATAAATCCCTCGAGTCAAATTCCATTGATTTTAGGCCGACCATTCTTAGCCACCTCAAACGCCTTAATCAATTGTCGTAACGGTTCGATGAAAATCTCTTTTGGAAACATGACTTTGGATCTTAACATTTTCAATCTTGAAAGCCACTCGAACGATCTTCGTGACCAAACATTAGAAGTTAGTGCCATTCACGAAAACTTTGAAAACGAAACACTTGATCTTAACGATGAACGCGAGGCCGAGTACAAAAAATTGTTTCATGAAGTTCCCAACGAGATCGAATACACTCTTCCCTTTGAATCGCTTCAAGTTGAGTCCGAATCTCAGCCCAATTCTGCAATCGAAAAACATCTGAAGTTGGACCTCAAACCACTTCCCGCTCACCTTAAATATGCATACTTAGGTGAAAATGAAACTTGTCCTGTCATCATTTCTAACAATCTTTCTCTTGACCAAGAAGCTTCTCTTCTCTCTATTCTTTTGAAAAATAGAGAAGCAATTGGGTGGTCCATTACCGATATTAAGGGAATTAGCCCTGCTATTGTCCAACATCGCATTCATTTGATTGACGAAGCCAAACCCACTCGTGATGCACAACGAAGGCTTAACCCAAAAATGAAAGATGTGGTTCGTGACGAAATTGTTAAGCTCCTCGATAATGGTATCATATACCCCATCTCCGATAGCCCATGGGTTAGCCCAATTCATGTCGTGCCTAAAAAGTCCGGACTTACTGTTATAAAAAACAACGCTAACGAACTTATTCCAACTCGTACTCAAACGGGTTGGCGTGTTTGCATTGACTATCGAAAACTGAATGCTGCAACACGTAAGGATCATTTCCCTCTTCCATTTATCGACCAAATGCTCGAACGTTTAGCCGGCCACGATTCTATTGCTTCCTTGATGGTTATTCCGGCTATAACCAAATTCCAATCGCTCCCAAAGACCAGGAGAAAACGACTTTCACGTGTCCATTCGGTACATTCTCTTATCGACGTATGCCATTCGGACTTTGTAACGCTCCTGCGACTTTCCAACAATGCATGGTTGGAATCTTTTCTGACATGATCGAGCGCTTTCTAGAAGTCTTTATGGACGATTTCTCTATCTTTGGCGGTTCTTTTTCTCAATGTTTACATCATCTCGAGTTGGTTTTGAATCGATGTAAAGAAAAACACTTGACTTTGAATTGGGAAAAATGCCACTTTATGGTCAAACAAGGCATTGTCCTTGGACATATCATCTCAAATAAAGGCATTGAGGTAGATAAAGCGAAAATCGATGTCATTGCAAATTTACCCATTCCCAAATCTGTTAAGGACATTCGATCATTTTTAGGACACGCTGGCTTTTATCGACGATTTGTGAAAGACTTTAGCAAGATCGCTCATCCTTTGACGACTCTTCTTGGAAATGACGTTCCTTTCGATTTTAACTCCGAGTGTATCTCTTCTTTTGAACGTCTCAAAAACGAACTCATTTCTGCTCCAATCATTTGCGCGCCCAATTGGGATCTTCCTTTCGAAATTATGTGTGATGCTTCTAATTTTGCGGTTGGTGCTGTCTTAGGACAACGCATCAAAAAAATCCTTCATGTCATTTACTACGCGAGTATGACTTTGAACGACGCTCAACTCAACTACACAATAACTGAAAAAGAACTTCTAGCTGTCGTTTTTGCGCTTGAAAAGTTTCGACCTTACTTGATAGGGTCACACATTACTGTGTACACGGACCATTCTGCACTTCGATATCTCTTCGCTAAAAAGGATGCTAAATCCCGTTTGATTCGTTGGATCCTTTTACTTCAAGAATTTGACCTTACAATTAAAGACAAAAAAGGATCCGATAATGTCATAGCCGATCACTTATCTCGTCTTTCGAACGCACCATCTTCCTTGCCGATCAATGAAAACTTCCCCGATGAACAACTTCTTTCGATTTCTATCGATCCATGGTACGCTGATATAGTGAACTACTTAGTCACTAAAGAAACTCTCTCATCTTGGTCCAAATAGGACAAATGCAAATTTATGTCCCAAGTGAAATATTTCTATTGGGACGATCCATATTTGTTCAAATATTGTCCCGACCAAATCATCCGACGTTGCATTCCGGATAATGAAATAAGGAGTGTTCTTTCGTTTTGCCACGATCAAGCGTGCGGTGGACATTTCGGTCCTCGAAAAACTGCGGAAAAAGTGCTTCAGTGTGGTTTCTATTGGCCTTCGCTTTTCAAAGACTCGTTTGAATTTTGTAAAACTTGTGATCGATGTCAAATGCTTGGACGAATTTCTCGACAAGATATGATGCCTTTAAACCCCATTCTTACGATCGAAATCTTTGATGTATGGGGTATCGACTTTATGGGACCTTTTCCCAATTCCTTTGGAAACTTGTATATCCTTCTCGCTGTCGATTACGTTTCAAAATGGGTCGAAGCCGTTCCTTGCAAAACCAATGACCACAGAATTGTTGTAAAATTTCTTAAAGAAAACATCTTTTCGAGGTTCGGCACACCTCGCACAATAATCAGTGATAACGGAACCCATTTTTGCAACCGTTCTTTTGAAACTTAATAAAAAAAAATACTCGATAACCCACAAGTTATCCACTCCATATCATCCTCAGACTTGTGGCCAAGTTGAAGTTTCAAATCGACAAATAAAACAAATCTTGGAGAAAACTGTCAATAAAAATCAAAAAGATTGGTCTCAGAAATTGACCGACGCGCTTTGGGCTTACCGTACTGCTTTTAAAACTAACCTTGGGATGTCCCCTTTTCGTTTAGTTTACGGTAAAGCTTGCCATTTACCCGTTGAAATTGAACACAAAGCGTTGTGGGCAATAAAAAACTTAAACTTTGATCATGAAGAAGCTGGCGAAAATCGAAAATTACAACTCAACGAACTAGAAGAACTTAGGAACGACGCGTATGAAAACGAGAAAATTTACAAAGAAAGAACCAAAGTTTTTCATGACAAGTCAATCCTAAGGAAAAAGTTTTCGCCTAACTAGAAAGTTCTTTTATATGACTCGTGACTTCATTTATTCCCTGGGAAACTTAAATCAAGGTGGACCGGACCATTTGTGGTACGAAATGTTTTTCCACATGGTGCTATAGAAATAGAAAACCCAAAGGATGGATCGATTTTCAAAGTCAACGGTCATCGTTTAAAACCCTTCTTGGAATTTCCCGGTAACCAAGAGGAGGAGCTCATGATCCTTCATGAGCCAAGCTACGTCTAGTAAGAATGTTAACTCTCTTTTGTAAATATGTACATATTTTTCCCCGTTACACTCATTATATCATGCATCGACTGTGGGGACACAGTCAAAATTAAGTGTGGGGGGAGTCTCATTTTTATTTATTTTTTAGTTTTTCATGGCATTTTTGAATTTTCATTTTCTTCAAAAAAAAAAATCTCAAAACTCCTAAATCTCAGAAACATTTTCTGTTTACCATTTTGATTTATTTTTGAAGAAACGCTATGGGATAAGTATAAGTTTTGGTTAATAAATTGAAATTTTTGAAAATTTATTTGTCTTAACAAAAATAAAAATGAAGTTTGATTACAAATAACAATGGTTTTACTAGTATATAGGAAGGTTCATTTATGTTAATTATGAAGTATGTTCTAATTGAAAATCGTTGTTTAAAAAGTGGTAAATTTAAAGTAAAGGATATAACATTTTTGTCTTCTAAGTTAAATGGTGCTAAGATGATTTTGCAAAACTCTCTCTATTAAAAAAAAATATATATAAAAAACAAAAAACAAAATAATAACATCCAAAGTATTCACTCTCATTTAAAAGTCCTCACGGTTATGCATGGGTGAATTACTTGAAATCTTTGATTATGTGCTTTCATACTCATTTAAAAGTCCTCACGGTTATGCATGTATGGAACACATATAAAAAAAGAACAGACTTAATAAAAACCACCTACGGTCGATAGGTGTATGCACGAAAGTGTGTACACTCGCCATGCTCTGTACTCCCCTCACATAAGCACGAAAGGCAGTGCATGGGTGGTATATCTGGCCTCAGTTTACCTGAGCTAGGTGTGTAATTTTTCTTGCAAATAATGAGAGAGCAAGCAATTGAAATCCTAGCACTATTTTAACTTGTTTGACCCAACTTGTTATTGAAAAGAAATGAAAATACCACTTTAATGAACTTTGATAATCAACTAAGGATCCATTTCATAACTACATTGTGTTATCAACCGAAACAACTAGCCAAACTATGGTCTATCTGTCATGACAACTTGATTTTTATTGGAAATTTTGACGAGTAAATGAATTAAATTTTCAAGACAATGACCAAAACTTGTATTTAACTTATTCGTGTCAATTTAAAAATAAATCCTTCATTTGTAAATATTTCCAAAAAATTCGCATTCATCTCTTTGTAAATAAATCTTGCAATTTGTAAATATTTTCATCCTGCATTTGGATTTTGTGCATAGTATCCGCTGAAAACCCTCACGAGACAACACTCGTCCTACTGGAGACACCCAGAGGTTTAACGGCTTGTTGCATACGCTCAATGCAATCGTGCTCCCTACGAAAATGGATTTATCTTAGTTTTCCTTTATTCGAGGACGAATAAAAAGATAAGCGTGGGGGTATTTGATGTGCACGTAATTGTGCATATATTTACATCCATATTTTATCTCTTTTTATTTAAATAATCATCATATTTGGGCATTTTAACATGTTTAAAACCAAAAATCAATTATTTCCAAACCATCATATTTTCATCGTCATTCAGGGGCAAAACGTTCATTTTTGTGCATGTGTCAATGTAAGAATTTTAACTTGGACATTTTTTGATTATTTTTATAGGAATTTGGATGCATATGGAAGAGGCTTATATGAAGATACATGCATGCACAAGGAAATACAAAGGAATGAAGAGGAAATAATTCAAGTTCAAGATCATGGAGGACCCCACCCACTTACCTAACTTCCAATTAGAAGCTAAGCACATGCTAAAAGGACTTAAAGCTTCATGTACATATTAAGTGGGGGATTAGTGAATGTTAATGATTACTTGGAGGCTACACCACCTCAAGGGTATTTTGGGAAGCTCCCTAGAAAGAGAATTAGGGTTTTATGCATATATAAATAGCCCTCTTATGTACATGAAGATGATCATCTACTCTTTCATTTTACTTAGGAAATTAAGAAATCAAAGTGTAAGCTCAATGTTCTATGAAATAAAAATGGCTTTCATGCCTCTTTTTTCTCTCTTTTCTACATGTTTTTATTTGTTTTATTGTTAATGTTTATTTATATGCTCTCTTTCTCCTTATGTTCATAGCTTAGATTTACATTTATGAAAGTAGTTAGTAGCTAATCTCTTTTGCTTTTTTTGCTTATTTTCTATTTTCTTTTCTTTAATGTTGAAACTTACTTGTGATGCTTCATTGCCACAAATGAGTAGCTAAACCCCTTCAATTTAGGGGTGATGAAGCTCTCTAACTTTATGTAATTTCAACATTTTTTATGATTTATGATCTCTTTGTTTATGCTTCATGAATGCGAATTTTGATGTAAGTTTATACAAGTGGGTTTGATAGCTTATATTGCTTATGCAAATGAGCTATTCTTACTCAACATAAACACAATTTACATCAACATTTGCTAATTAATTTTTGATTATGAAATGAAAGTAAAAATGAAATTTGATGATCTATGTTACTAGTTACAATAGTAAATAGATCATGCTTAAAATAGTTTTTTGCTTTGGCTTCTTTTTCATGAGAATTGTAAGTGGTATAATTGTTGTATTATAGTTTGATGGTTTGAGTTATGTTAACTAATAACATAAACAAACCATACTTATGATAAATGCAATGATTATTTCACTTAATATCAAAGTTAGAGATCATAAATTATGTGTTTGTTGATTTACAAAAATATGAGAGTGGATTTGCCTCTAAATTGTTCTCTAGTTCAATAGTTTACTAATCACATTTCAATTCTAGTTTAGCTTCGTTTTAGTTCTATCCAACAATTTCACTCGACTTTGGTATAATTTGATTGAATAGAAAATTTTAAAATCATCAATTCCCTGCGGATCGACCCGTATTCGCCACGTGCTACATTTGTACACCGTGCGCTTGCAGTATAAATTTTATTTCTAAATTCGTTCGACGGTTTTCTAATCCGATAGAATTTCCGTTGACGAACAGCTGATGATTATATCTGATAACTTGTATGTATATTAATTGATACAGATTCTTTTGTATAAAAATATTTTATTGTATATTATATTTTGTTCCGCTGCGATTGTGAGGTTTTGTGTTGTTTTTTTGTTTCTTCTTCTATCCTTTCCTTCTTAAACCTTAACGATCTGGTATTTCCGGCACTCAATTGCTAAGCATTATATACAGTGAACGTATTAGTGTCGATTTTCAAGGGTCAAAAATCCAGTTCGTTACATGAAAACCGCTTTCTTGCGTGGAGAATTGGATGAGACCATCTACATGAAGCAGCTAGAAGTATTTGCTGTAGATGGGAAAGAAAACTGGGTTTGCAAATTGAAGAAGTAGTTGTATGAACTTAAGCAATCGCCTAGACAATGGTACAAGAGGTTTGACTCTTTTACGCTTTCACTTTGTTTTGATCTTAGCATCAAAGATGCTTGTCTGTACTTCAAGCATTTAAAGAATTGTAGATGGGTGTACCGACTCTTGTACATGGATGATATGTTGATTACTTCTAAGGATAAGGTTGAAACCGATATTTTAAAGCAAAAGCTAAAAGCGGAATTCGAAATGAAAGACCTTGGAGAAGCAAAGAAAATTTTGGGTATGGAAATGCAAAGAGATAGAAAGTTAGGATTTTTGAGCCTCACTCAAAAGGAGTACATTCGAAATGTGCTTGCTCAGTTTAGCATTGAAGGGGCAAAGGCAATCAGCACACCCATGCAAAGGTTCTCCGATCTCGAAAAAAGGCAAGGCTTATATGATGAAGGTCCCATATGCAAGTGTAGTTGGCAGCTTGATGTATGCCATGTTCTGCGCTGGGCCTGACACTGCACAGGCTGTTGGATTAGTGACTAGATTTATGGCAAATTTAGGAAAGACGCATTAGGAAACAGTGAAGTGTATCTTCAAATACCTTAGAGGTACTCCAAATCATGAACTTGTCTTTGGCGGTTGAGACAGATATTTCAGCTTGGTTGGATTTTGTGATTCCGACTATGCCGGCGATAGAGATCGAAGGAGGTCAACATCCGGATATGTGTTCACCTTTGTTGGGACAGCGATCAGTTGGAATGCGAGGTTGCAGATGATTGTGACCTTATCTACTACAGAGGTAGAGCTCATAGTTGCGGTTGAAGCAGCATAGGAGGCGCTTTATCGGAGGCGAATGTTGTGTGATTTGAGCTTCGTATATAAAGGTGTGGATGTGTACTGTGACAGTCTGAGTGCAATTCACTTAGCTGAAAATCTAGCATTCAGCTCGAGGATGAAGCACATTGAGGTGAGAGTCGTTCCTTATCTCGATTAGTGAAGAGAAGCTAGTTCGTCTTCAAAAAGTTTGCACAAAGAAGAATGCAGCAGATATGTTTACCAAGTCATTGCATGTTGCTAAGTTTGAGCATTGCTCGGACTTGATTCGCTTGATGAAGTGCAAGATGCCACAGGGTGGCATGGTGGGAGGCACTACTACAAAATAGGTCATTTACGACAGTTCTTTACCCCATGTTGCTACGGTTAAACAACCGTAGGAAATGCAGACGTCACACTAGGTAAAACCTATTGCGACAGCTTTTAAACCGTCGCAAAAAGCTCCTTTTTGCTACGGTTGTTTATGACAACCATCGCAACAGACCTATTTTTTGCGATGGATCTTCATTACAACCGTCGCAATAGACTATCATTTTGGCATCGAAAGGTGGCCTTTTACTATGATTTGGTTAAACAACCGTCGCAAAGTATCAATTTTTTGCGACGGTTCTTCATAACAACTGTTGCAATAGATAGTTATTTTGACTACGAGAGAATGACCTTCTGCTACGGTTGGGTTAAACAACCGTCATATATTACCTATTTTTTTCTATGATTTTTAACAATAACAGTCGCAACATACTGGCGTTTGGCTTTAAATATTCAATGCAGATTCATATAATGGATTAATACAAAAAGTCGCTAACTCGGCACATAGAAAAAGTACATCAATAACAAATAAACTTTTTATGGATGTTGAAACATCATTAAACCGGCTTAATATGAATATATCAAAAATACCAAAAAAAGTATCCTTAACAGCGAAATATAGACATCATTATTTGTTTTGATTAAATAACTACAATATAAAATTTAACAATAGTGAAATCTAAACATGATAACTTCACTTCAATTAAAAGAAACTGAATATGCAATGTAAGAAACAAGGTAAAATCGTGTTCTCTGGTTAAACCGCAGCATACCTATAAGAATATTGACTGGAAGATTTGGCTTTAATTGCTTCCTTTCTATTTGAGAGCAATTTAGTCCCCTAAACTGATTGCAATTCCTTGGGTCTTGCACCTATAGCTTCAGCCAATAAAACCTAACACAAAATCTATTTAAGGTTACTAATCAAAACAATATCCTATTTATGTCAATAGATGTTAAAACCCTGTAATATATGTCAACCATTTAAGGTTTCCAAAATCAAAACAAAGAAATAGGTTACTATTTAAAGTTTCAAAAGTAAAACAAAATGCCTTTAGCCTATAAAACCTGTAGAAATAATACCTCACACAAAGAACACAACATCACTTTGGTCGATCTTTAAACCGTCAAAGGGTAAAAAATAAGCTACCAATGCACATTTAAGGACATAATCTCATGTTCATAGAGTACCCATCCTAAAATACCACTAAATTTGGTTTCCCAATACAGTAACTAAAAGTACCACTAAATTTTCTACTTATACTTCTTAAAATAGGGGCCATAAGCCCACCTTCCTCTTCTTTGTTATTTCATTGTACAACTTCATCTCCTATAATAGTCCTATTGTGAGGTTTGTACCTATTTTGTTTTTTTCAGTTGCTATACTTGCATCACTACCAAATAATATAGCAACAACATCAGAGCACCCTAACTTCCCCTTAGCTTCAGTTAATAAGCTTAACATATTTAAACAAAAAGTTGCCTAAATAAAGGGGATCTGAAGCTGAACAGGTGCAGATTTCGAACTAGGATGTTTACAATTTTAGACATGATAAAAGACTTCTGATTTGCAGTGAGAGATTTTAGTTAACCAAATGTATGACTGACTCGATCATATGCTTGCCCATCAAAATACATGTAAATGTGATATTCCTTTCTCATGAATGCAACTTGATATATATTTAAGCCTGTAAAAGTGAAAATTCATATCGGTTTGATTATGTGACTCTAATAACTTTGGGTGTTCCTGCATCTAATTGAAAATCAATAGTCATGCTATTTGAATATTAAATTCACTTAGATTAAATTATATTTGAACACAACTAAATTGCCAATCATTCCTGTGAAAGTGAAGTTGTTGTTTAAGAGAAAATCAGATAGGTAAAACTTTTATATGATGTTTATCATTATAAATCTATAGTTGCAGAGAATTAAAGGAAGTGCCGAAATTATAGGACTGTAACTTGCTAGCATCATGGTTGATCAAAAGTGACATAGACTACAAGCCATTAAGTAGGCATCGAACATGTTGATTGAAAGCCTTTTCTTAGAAAACAGTTATAATCATAAATATCATAAAATTAAGACAAGAAGACTCACCTTATGGCTACACAATCGCGGTCGACTGTGTCCATTGTCTCCATCATTTGCATCCTTGTTCTCACTTATGACATTGAGTCTGTCAGCCTTGCATTTTCATTGCCATTAATTCTATCATCACTGCATAATTTTAATCAATGATACCTTGATCATGTCAACATTTTCATTTCATAATGTAATTGTTTCCCCTGTCTTCATGATATCCACTGGAATAATCAAGAAATCATTAGGTTGGCTTTTTATATGAATGTTTATATTAGGAAATACTGTGCATAAAATAGTAGGAAGCACACAAGATAACATGCATTACTTTCTCATTTAATATGTGAATTTGTAGATATATATCCATGGAATACTCTACATGCAATGCAAATCTAAGTTTATCCCATAATAATTCAAATGGTTGTGTTTACAACATCTTGTTCATCCACCATCAAATCAAATTCCATATAAAACAATTCCTGCATTTTAAACAATATTTTAAAAGCAAAATATGAAACACCCCATACACCTTAATATACTTTAAAGAACACATTAAAAGACGTAGTGTGTTGTAGGTATAATTAAATCTAGCAGAGACTAAGATTCACAAGACAAATATGGATAAAAACAGCGGAAACTTAAAATAATAACTTAATTAAAACAAAACTTCATAATTGCTTAAGTCAAATACCAAATACCACATACATATCTGAAGATTCAATATTTCTCATGAAACAAAAACTCATAGTCTCAAAAACCATAGTACATAATATCCGTCATGACAACCAAGTACATAGAAAGAACAAAAATGAAAATAAAAGAAATATGTAGTAAAGAACACCTCTAAGAAACTACCAAGCAACTGCAATCTACCGACTTCTCCCTTGATTGCCTATGGGGGGTAAAGGGGAAGATAGAGGAGTGGGTCAGACTAATAATCTGGTGAATGATAATAATTACTAGAGTTTTTAAGCAAGATAAAAGTAATAGACTCTACAACAGTTCTAGGCATAAATAAGGATAACAAAGGAAGTAGGAAAGAAATAAACTGGAAATAAGCACGATTAAATATTGCTCAATTTATAAGATATCTTAACTTTAATTTCTTGCACTTGTCCTTGATTTCTGCTTTGATTAGCTTGAATTCCAAATCTTATAATTAGGATGTAATCTAAATCTACCCTTTTTGATCAGCCTGCTACTCCATAGACCTTACTGTGGACCAGCCGCTATATAACTCCCTCCACGACAGCCAATGACATCTATGAAAGGTGCACAGAGCAACCACTATGGACCGGACGACATATATAGCTCCCTACACAGAGTGCAATGATTTCTACGAAAGACACTCATACTAATCGCTTGGAACTCATAGCTATTAATGAGCACCCGAATGAAAGTCACACGCGTAACTACCACCATGCTCATGCTACCTTTTGCTCCACATATTGGGTCTTCTTATCACCTCAAACTCCACCATAAGCGTGCCCCTCATATCACTTCAGGCTAACGTGAGATCACCGTGTGACCATAGAATCTATTGGGGAAATGTGGTTGGTACTGGCCCTTCATTCAAAAAATATCTAGTCACACACTTTATCCAAATCCCTCATGATTTGGACTTTTATTTGATCAATTATACCATTTTTAGCATAAGCGTGCCCTCGTCTCGCTTCAGGCTAATGTGAGAACATCGTTTTGTCTAATAGGGAATGCTATTTGGTACAGATCTTACTTTCATCTTTGCTTATTAACTTAGGAAAATTATCTAAACAAGCCTTTACATTTCTACTATCTGTGCTTATTATTTTTTCGTAAGTCTTAAAATAAACCTTATTCTGTTCTTTTTCTTGTTATAACCTATGTTATAATCATGCTTATTACATAACCCAAGGTCTAAGTGTGAAAATAAACTTCTTTCATCTTTATCCATTTTTAGTCATAGTTCTAAGTTATAACTAACCCAAATAATTAGTCCAATTTTAACCATAATTAGGCATAATTTCAGTCCAATTTCATTTATATTACAGTCTTTATAATTTACATCTCATAATTACAAATATACCAATCTCTTTAATTCAGTCCAATTAGTATCATAATTAGGCATAATTTTAGTCTTAATTCTATTTTATAACAGTCTTTATAATTTACATCTTATCTTTCATTTTTTCAGAATTCTTATAATTTAATCCAATTTCGCATTAATTATATTCTAATCCATGTGCGAAGAAGAAGGAGAAAAAAAGAAAACTGAAAATAGAAGAAAATCCAAGGCGTAGGAAGAATAATTAAATAATGCATAAATAACAGTAAATAGATTAAAATACTGTAAATAAATGGAAAAGCTATAATTAACAGAAATAAGTAAAATTAACTGAAAAGAAGAGCAAGAAAGAAAAAGACTAAAAGTAATTCTAAAAACTATAAATAAAACTATTAAAAGGGTTATTCCAAAAATCATAGTAAAACTACATCTATTGGAAATCCTCTTATTTTAAATTACGTAAAGAAATCTTAAAATAATTACAATCACTCACCTCTAGTCCTTAACTCTTCCCTTTAGGCCTTCATGGATCCACTTAGGTTTGTTAAAATAATTTCGTTAAAAAGATTCTCTCCATGGAAAATTATTCCTCTTAGGGTCGTTCCTGAAAAGGTGAACCTGTAACAACCCGCATATTTATCGATTTTATATTTAAATATTTTATTTAAATATTTCATCGTTAGTCGGATTTTAGTCCGAAAAGCCACTTTTTGCATACGGTCGAATTAAGACTCGGGACCACTCCCATTGAGTTTAAAATGCAGTTTGCGACCTTTTTGAGTATAAGCTCCGATATGTTTGGAGAAAGTTGATTTTTGCTACTTTTCACTTTGGGTTTGGTTTGGGCTCAGCACTATGTTAACTTATGCTCAAATCTGAGCCACTCTTCCCCACTCACCCTCATTCTCTTCTCTTTTCAGTTCTAAGTCATTAATGGTGGGTGAGATTGGAAATTAAAACTCCAAAACCCTAGTTCCTCTTGCAAATCAAATTCCTAGCTCCAAACTCAAGAAGAACTCATTGGTAAGCTTCTCTTCTTCTTCTCCAACTCATTCTCTTACCAATTTCAGAAATTCCTAAACCTAATTTTGAGAATGTTCTTGTTTTTGGGCTTAGATTCAAGCTCAATTGGGTTGTGTTGAAGAGAGGTTGATTCTCCATTTGCTTTCAAGCTTCTTCTTGTTTGATTTTGTGAAAAGGTGAGATTTTTATCTCACATCTATGCTTATATTTATCTTCGATTGTTAGGTATGAATTCCTAACACTTATTCGTGTGGATTTGCTTTTGGTTTGGATTGAATTGGTGTATATTCCAATTTTTAGTGTTTTGAGTTCAATTCGTTAAAAATCCTAACTTCTATGTTTGAACATGTTTTTGGTGATGCATCGAGGAGCATATAGGGCCGGGTAGTCGATTGACATAAACCCTTAGCGCCGTTGCTCGTGCGAATGCAATTTTGGTCAAGATTGAACCTCATTTGTAATAGGCATGGATGAGGCTGGAAACAGGCTCGGCCGACCGACCCCTCTGGTCTGGTTGACCGACCTGCTTCCAAGTGCATAAGCACTTTCTGTTTTAAGGTTCGGCCGACCGAGTACAGGGTTCGGTCGACCGACCTGCTGTCCCGAGAGGTTCCCAACCTTTGGTTCGGTCGACCGACTCAGGGAGTCCGGTCGACCGACTCAGGGAGTCCGGTCGACCGACCTGATGATTTTTGCCAGATTAGCCTATTTTGCTAATCCGTTTGAATATCCAACTCTAATCGATTTGTGTTGTTTCCCTATTTGTTGTTATCAGTTGTTATTGACTTTGATGACTTATTTTCTTTGGGAATTCTGTGAATATCCATTTCGATGGATTCGGTATCGATTTCTTTGGATTTTTATTCACATCTTCGTATGTGATTTTAGTGATCGATTGTTCCTACAATCTTCTTTGTGTTTTGTCACTTTAAAAATATAAAGGTTCTCTATACTAGTAGTAAATATCAAAACTCTTTTCTCAAACGATTTCAATACTATTTTAATACCAAATTCGTTTATAAAACCGTTTTCCAATCTATTAGTATATATATAAACCTTTACCTCACTCGTATGAGAAATCTAATTAAACGACTTAGTAAAACAAGTGGTATGAAACGCATGCGTTCACTTTGTCGGTTAATTCTTGGACTTGTTCGATTGAATCTCTTGTGACAATTTTATAGTGGAGATCTACAGTTTGTTCGTAAATATTTAAGTTAAGCAAGTGGTTATGGGACATGAAGCTAAACTCATATATTTACTAGCTTAGTGTAATTGACACTTCTCGATGATCATGACGATCGTTTTTGTGATTTAGACTAGCAATGTGCGATGTCTCTTTGACTGCGCGGGAGATTAAACCCCGTTTTGTGGAGTTTCGACTCAAATTGGTGGGGTAGCAACCCACGGTCTTTGGACCATTCGTGTGTCAGGTCTTCGGACCATTCGTGTGTCAAATTAATGGCTAGCTACCATGAGATAGCTTCTCGTTCATGTGTTACAGCTGTTGGTGAGTTTTCATGCTCCCGTTCGTGTGATAGGCCTCCCCCCTATTTTGTGTGATTTCTGGATTTCGTGTGTCGAATTCTGGAATTTCTTTCTTCACCTATTTTTGTGATTTCCATTGATAAGTTTTATCAATATTTGTGCATAGGTGAATTTGTGTGTCATTGACTTTTGTGATTTCTGGATTTCGTGTGTCGAATTCTTAGATTTTCTTCTTCACCTATTATTGTGATTTCTATTGATATGATTTATCAATTTTTGTGCATAGGTGAATTTGTGTGTCATTTACTGGATTTCTTGTGATGATTTCTAGAATTTGTATTTCACCAATTTTCGTGATTTCCATCGATAAGCTTTATCGATATTTTTGTATTGGTGAATTTGTGTGTCATTGACTTTTGTGATTGACATTGATAAAATCGTCAATATTTGTGGTTTGATGAACGAAATAAGGAGTATGGCATTTCTTTGATTCTTGCGTTGATTTGGTGATATTGATTAATCTCTCGTAGATTTTCAATTACCTATGTATATCACAGCTTGAAATTGTGATTATTATGTGTTTAGTCATATCTCTTATTCTATATCGTTTCATCTGATATTTATAGTTAGACTGATCCGTTTATTATTTTCTTATTAAATAATACTCGGGTCAGACCGAGATGTTACAGGTGCTTCTGCTTGACCTCTCACTTGGGATTGATTTCTCTGACTTTTGGCTAACTACTTAGATTGGTAGTTTATTTTGTAGTATACATTTGAAATATAGACTCCATAATGTATACTTATTCTTTTGTGTAGTGCGTGAAACTATTCTTTTGTGATATTGTGGATCTTTTGAGACCACTACTCTGATGTACACTTCTATGTGTAATATTCATATCTTATTCCGCCTTTGTGATATGAATTGTCTGTGACTGATTTATGTTATGTTTATTTCTATATTGTTTTCGAAGGATTTATATAGCCACCGTGTAGTAGCTTTGAGTTTGTGTCGGTATGTCGGATTTCCTCTTGAAATAGAATGCATGTTATATTATCTGACATATCGGTGCTCGCGCAAAGAAATTACACGGATGGTCGCTCCTCAACAGCCTTATTCTCCGTGCTAGTTGACGGCATTACACCGTAGTATCCTTGGCTTGCGTGGGTATAGAGGTGGGGCGTCACAGCATGGTATCAGAGCCAAACTTCGGAACAATATGGAATATTATAACAAGGATTAACGTCCTAAGTCCATCTTAGGAGTCGTGCTTTAGGATTTAATTCGAGTCTTCGCACCGATTCATCCTATTTTCCTTATGATTCCTTGTTTATCTATCAAGATTGCTTGATATTAAATTTGGTGAATAACCTTTTTCTTCTTCTTCTTTCTTTCTAAAAGGAGAAAAATGTCTAGACCAGGCCGCCCCAGAGCCGTACCGTCTAGCACTCCACCCCAAGATGGAGTTTTTATGACTGCTCAACAGCTTCTTGATTTAGTGACCAATGCTCAAGCAGCTGGAGCTAACCCGAAACCTACACACCCAAAGTCGGGATTTGCACGCTTGTGCAGCGATTACACTAATTTGGGTGGGGAGCCATTCAAGGGTTCCAAAACTGTTATTGAAGTACAGGCTTGGCTAAGGTCATGCGATCGAATCTTTTCTCGCATGAATCTTATTGACCTTCACCGAGTTCAGGTGGCCTCAAGTATGCTCCGAGAAAGAGCGTTGGACTGGTACGAGCTTCTTATTTCTGAAACTAATGAAGCGGATCTCACCTGGGAGAAATTCCGAGAATGCTTCGAGTTGAAATTTGTACCAGAAGCTGAAAAAGTGACATTGGCTCGACGATTTATAGACCTTGTTCAAGGTGAGTCCTCCGTGACTAATTACGTCGCCTCCTTCGAGTCGCTTTCCAAATATGGGGTTGAATACATTAACACCCATTTAAAGAAGAACCAGAGGTTCGTCTATGGCTTAAACAAAAGTCTCAAGAAGCCATTACTTCTAAAATTAGAAGTTTCTTTCGACCAACTCGTTGATATCGCTCTTCGTCTTGAAGAGGCGGATAGGGAGAATGATGTTGAAGTGGTGGGTTCCAAACCAAACTTCAACAACAAGAAGAGGCCAAGCAAATTCAAAGGTCCTTATCTCAATAAGAAAGGGAGGCAAGCAACTCCTGCTGCAAAGACCTTTTCCTCTACTCAAGGGAAATGCTATAATTTTGGTTCGAAAGACCATTTTGCGAACAAGTGTTCAAAGCCTCGTACTTGTCGCTATTGTAAAAGCCCGGACCATTTTATGCATGTGTGTCCCAAACTTCAAACTAGGAAGGAGGGAAAGCTTAATGTTGCTCAAGCCCCTGGCAACACATCTCGTGGCCAAGGTATTTCTCATTCTATTATGGATGGAATTATTTTATTTCGTGATCATCCTATTCGAGTTCTTTTTGATACGGGTGCGTCCCATTCTTTTATATCAAAAGAACTTGTTGATACTTTTTCCTTAGATGTTTTGTGTTTAATGACTTCTTTGAGAATTGCGAATCCGGTTGGTGGATCCGCAACGATCAGTTTATTGTGTAAAGATGTCGAGATTATTTTGTGTGATTTTTCTTTCCTAGCCGATTTGCATGTCATGCGTTATTTAGGCTTTGGAATGATTTTGGGAATGGATTGGCTTAACCGTTATGAAGCCCATATCCTATGTCCTGAGCGGACTATTCATCTTCGACATCCTCAATCTTTTAAGCAGATTTCTATTAATCTTAAAGATTCAGATTCCAGCTTGGTTGCATCTTTGTATTCTTTAAATCCTCGTGATGACGATGATGATGACGAGGGTGATATTATTTCCCTTATTCACATCGTTTGTGAATTTTCCGACATATTCGAGCCCGTTTTAGGATTACCACCTAAGGGAGCAATTGAGTTCAGAATTAATCTTATTCCTGGAGCTCAACCTATCACTCATCCTCTTTATCGTATGTCCAATAAAGAAAACGAGGAGATGCGTAAACAATTATCTGAATTGGAGACGAAGCAATTTATTCGCTCTAGTTCCTCGCCTTGGGGAGCTTCGGCTATTTTCGTGAAGAAATCTGATGGTACACTTAGGCTTTGCGTTGACTACCGCAAGCTTAATGATCTTACTATCAAAAATAAATATCCTTTGCCTCGGATTGATGATCTATTCGATCAGCTTAGTGGTGCTAAGGTCTTTTCACAATTGGACTTGGCTACCGGTTTTCATCAGCTTCGTATTGCAGAGGATAGTATTCCCTTGACCTCGTTCCGTACTCGTTATGGATCTTATGAATGGCTTGTCATGCCATTTGGTTTGACGAATGCTCCGGCGTATTTCGTTGACCTTATGAATAGAGTTTTCAAAGACTTCCTCGACCGGTTTGTTCTCATCTTTATCGATGATATTCTTGTGTATTCTAAAACCGAGGAGGAGCATGAAAAACATCTTCGGATTGTGTTGGAAACTCTTAGGAGTAATCAATTAAGGGCAAAATTTTCTAAATGCCACTTTTGGCAATCCCGTGTGAAGTTTCTCGGTCATATTATTTCCGAATCCGGAATTTCCGTGGATCCTTCAAAGATTGAAGCGATTCAAGATTGGAAGAGACCGGAGAGTGTGGCAGAGATTCGTAGTTTTCTCGGATTGGCGGGCTATTACCATCGTTTTATCAAAGACTTTTCTAAGATTGTCGTTCCTCTCACTAGCTTGACTAAGAAAGGTGTTAAATACATTTGGTCGGACAAATGTGAAGCTTCTTTCCAGAAATTAAAAGAACTCCTTTCTGATGCTCCTATTCTTGTTATTCCCGAGGGGAATCAAGATTTCGTTGCTTATACCGATGCTAGTCGGGTTGGTTTGGGTGCCGTTCTTATGCAAAAAGAATGTGTTATTGCTTACGCTTCAAGGCAATTGAAGCCAGCTGAGACTAGATATGCCACTCATGATTTAGAAATCGCGGCTATTGTTTTTGCTCTCTGGATTTGGCGTCATTATCTTTTAGGAGAGAAATTTGTTCTTTATACCGATCATAAGTCATTGAAATATTTGTTTTCTCAAAAGGAACTTAATTTGCGTCAACAACGTTGGCTCGAGTTCCTTGCTCCTCATGATTTTGATATTCTTTATACTCCCGGTAAGGGTAATCGTGTCGTCGATGCTCTTAGCCGTAAACAACAAGCTGTTGTTTCTATGATGATATCCGAATGGAACGATCTCGAGATCTTATCCACTTGTGAGATTCGAGACCGCGTATCCGATTTATGCTCATCATTTGTTTTATGTAGCCTTGAGGCTCATCCTTCTCTTTTAGACCGCATTCTTGAAGCTCAAAGGCTAGATCCCGAATTGGCTCTTCTTGGCCAAAATATTAAGGGTAAGATTGATATTGAAAGTTTGAAAGACTTTGATATTGATTCTCGTGGCGGCATTCGGAAATTTGGTAGACTTGTCATGCCAAATATTAGTGATCTTCGTAAAGATATTTTAGAAGATTCTCATCGTTCTAAATTTACCATTCATCCCGGAAGTAGTAAAATGTACGCGGTTATGAAGCGACTTTATTATTGGGAGGGAATGAAACTTGACATTTCTAACTTTGTTAAGTGTTGCATGACTTGCCAACTCGTTAAGGCCAAACATCAAAGGCCCGGTGGGTTATTGCAACCTTTAGAAATTCCAATTTGGAAGTGGGACCAAATTTCCATGGATTTTATAGATGGTCTTCCCCGTTCTCGTTCGGGTCATGATAGCTTATGGGTGATTATTGATAGACTTACTAAATCTGCCCATTTTATTCCCGTTCGGTCTAACCGAACAGTTCCTTTTTTGGCCAAGCTCTTTATCAAAGAGATTGTTAAATTGCATGGAGTTCCTACTTCTATTGTTAGTGATCATGATCCATTGTTTACTAGTGGATTTTGGAAGAGTCTTCAAAAAGCTTTGGGAACGAAGCTTAATTTTAGCACCGCTTATCACCCCCAGTCCGATGGACAAACCGAGCATGTGAATCAAACTCTTGAAGATCTTCTTCGTGCATGTGTTCTTGATTTTGGTGGAAGTTGGGAAGATCATATTTCACTTGTTGAATTTTCCTATAATAATAGCTTCCAATCTAGTATTGGTACGACACCTTTCGAGGCACTCTATGGAAGGCCATGCCGATCTCCTTCTTTTTGGCTTGAGGCCGGTAAGAAGCTGGTTTTAGGTCCAGATTTTATTCGTGATTCCACAGAAAAGATTGATCTTATTCGTCATAGGATGAAAGAAGCCCAGAGTAGGCAAAAATCCTATGCCGATAACCGGAGAAGGAAGTTAGAATTTTCTGTGGGAGATCTTGTGTTCATTCGTGTTTCACCTATGAAAGGTTTTGTACGTTTCAGTCGATCGGAAAAATTGGCACCTCGATATATTGGGCCATTTCCTATCACCGAACGTATTGGTTCCATGGCTTATAGCCTTTTATTATCGGCTCAATTTTCTGCTGTCCATGACGTGTTTCACGTTTCTCAACTTCGGAAGTGCCTTCGAGATTCCGATTCTATTCTTGAGCCCGGTGCTGTGGAAGAGATTGAAGTTTCGTCTAATTTAACTTATGAGCAACATCCTATTCGTATCATTGCTTCGGAGGTCAAACGACTTCGAAATAAAGATGTTCCGCTTGTTAAAGTTCAATGGTCTTCAAATCCTAAGGATTGTTCTTGGGAATCTTGAGAGTACATCGAGCGAACACATCCTGACTTACTTTCTCGTGCTCTTTGAGGTGAACTTCTTATTTCAAATTTCTTTTGTGTTGAATATGCTTTTATGGTTGTTACTACATATCTTATTCTTAAATATTGCGAGGACACAATTTCTTTAAGGAGGGGAGTCTGTAACAACCCGCATATTTATCGATTTTATATTTAAATATTTTATTTAAATATTTCATCGTTAGTCGGATTTTAGTCCGAAAAGCCACTTTTTGCATACGGTCGAATTAAGACTCGGGACCACTCCCATTGAGTAGTAGCTTATTTCTATATTTATGTCTGTGACTGATTTATGTTATGTTTATTTCTATATTTGTTTCCGAAGGATTTATGTAGCCACCGTGTAGTAGCTTTGAGTTTGTGTCGGTATGCCGGATTTCCTCTTGAAATAGAATGCATGTTATATTATCTGACATATCGGTGCTCGCGCAAAGAAATTACACGGATGGTCGCTCCTCAACAGCCTTATTCTCCGTGCTAGTTGACGGCATCACACCGTAGTGTCCTTGGCTAGCGTGGGTATAGAGGTGGGGCGTCACAGAACCCAAGCGGAGAAAATCAAGAATGAGAAAAAGTGTTAGGCCTATGTTCTTATTTATAAGGGTAGAAGTGGATCCCAGACCATTGGATTTGGGGATTGAATAGAATGCAACCACGTCACAGGCAGAATAGGAGCCATCGGATGCATGAATGGAAGGACCAGATCGAGTTGAAGAAAGCAAAACACGTCACAACGAAGCTGGACGAATAGAATGCTAGGAAATCAAAAACCACGTCACTCAGTCCAATAAAAAACCGCCACGTCAGAAAATAAATCAGCATTCATTAAATATTCCTATTAATTGATTACATTGCAAAAATTTTATTTTTGTCGTTTGTGTGTATACATTAAACTTTTTGAGAGATTATACTCTCCATCTTAATTGACTGTACAAATTGTTTTTCATTTTATAAATCTCATTAGATCTTTATTTTAAATATCTGCACTTGTTAATAATCAGTCCATCTTAATTTGCCAAATTTATATCCATAATAATTTCTTTTGTTATACATTCTCATTAATGTCAATTATGTCATTAATTCAGTCAATCAATTTATTCCCAATCCTGATCTATTCATCAATTGGGTATGTTACACATTTATTTACTTTTGAATGTGTACAATTAATTAGGATATATGTATATATACATATACAATTTAAACTTATCAATCCCATAGTTAATTTTATTCATTCATAGTCAATTTTCCTAATTGATTGCTTACTAGTTTTAACCATTCCTCATTGATTCTGGGCCATTACAGCATTTATTTGTTAATGTTTTATCCTCCTTTCTAAATCTTCCGTTTATAAACGTTAAAGATTTAAACTTCAAGAATTTGTTTTATAAACAAATTTAGTTTCCTCATCTTACATGTTTACAATCTACGTTAATTTCCAATTAACGTAAATTAGTAAATATTGTAACACATGTTAATTACAATTGTAACGTACATTAATTACTAATAATGTGTATTTATTTTCAATAAATCTTTTTACCACTTATCTTCTTATACATGTGTGTGTATTAATACAATACTCTAGTCTCCAATTAATTTCACTAATCAAATTCAAACGTTTAAATGTGTGCATAAATGCGTAAGCTATTGAAATAATTACAAACTTTGTGTATGTAATATGTTTCCCTTTTTAACAAATTCTACATACTCATTGCTAACTGTGTACATATGTAATTTAACACACATCACCAACCAATCAATCAAGTATAATTAATGTAAGTTACCAATTTCATACATGTAATTGTTTCTGATGCGAAAACTTCAAATGGTCATAACTTCTTATTTTGAACTCCGTTTGGAAAATATTATATATGAAAATTAATCAGAAAATTGCCACGAACCAAATGGTATAAGTTTCTTGGCCAAATTCCATTATTTGCAAATTGTCCATTTTTCACAGTTGCCTAAGTTCATTAATTATATTTCCATTAATTAATTGTTACAAAAATCGCGAGGTGTACTTTAATTTAAACATTTCCTTTAAATTTTCCCTCAATAATAACTTATTCGTTTTGAATTCCTTTTTAATTATTTTTCTCTTGAAATATCGGGGCGTTACATTCTTCCCCTCTAAAAGGATTTTTTCCTCGATATCTCCAAAGACGGAAGAATGTAAATAACAACCATCATCCAAAATCTACATCCATCTACTTATCCATCATTCATTTCTACCATTGTCCTTATTTTAACTAATGTAATTTATTGTTTATATAAGTAGATAGGATAGTGACACTGTCCCTAACTAATGTAAAAGATTAGGTAGTCTACTAATTCAGCTGACCTTCTTTTTATGTAATCATGTATGTGCCATGTATCCAAATGAATTCAATTCCCTAATGATAACTAATAGTTCTATATGGGTGCTACAATTATCATGTAAATGCAACAGTCATATGATAGTCACCCATTTGTAGCAACCATGGAAAATAAAAATAAAAATAAAAATAAAAATGTGCACATATCCAAATGCATAGGTTCTAGTGTCTTGGTTAGGCGATCCTTAAAAGATAATAGTGTCTAGCGTTAAGTATATGCGTCCATTAACATGCACTTGCAAACATTTGCAACCACTAGCATCCATCATACATAACATATTCTCTAATAATATGCTTACATCAAATCCTATCATCCATAGGTTAAATCTTATGTTCTACCCTCCCAAGGGATGATAAAGGAAAAAACCTACTCAAAACTAAAGATGGAAATAGGAAATTCGAAATTTACCATCAATGAGAGATGTGGTTAAGTAGTACACATCCTAATCGATTTAATCTCTCCGAAGTTTTTAACCTCTGTAGACTCTATCCAACACGAAAGTGACTTGCGCAGTCTTCCATAAAAAGCTTCGGAAGGTGCCATTTCAATGCTAGATTGAGAACAACTATCTTATGCGAATTCCACTAAAGAAATATCTTATGAGAAAAACTATCTTATGAGAATTTATCTTTTTGAAGATAAATTGAAATGAATAATTGAAAATCGTATATCAGTAGATATTGTGAAATATAAATTCACTATGGAATTTATAAAAGAAAGGGGAACTTGTTTAAAAATAAATATTGATTTATTTTTGAAGTGTGAAAATTATATATCTTGTAAAGATATTTTTGGAAAATAAATAATTTGGAAAATTATTTGGAATCTGGTGATGTTGTGCATATCCATTGATAGTTCAATAACCGACTATCAATATTTACCTTTGAAAGGTATTTGTTGTGATTTGCTTGAATTTGAATGCACACTTATTTTTAAATTATTGCGCCCGTTATTCGGATTACCCATTCCGAATAGTGATACGACGTAATGGATATCATTGATGACCGGTGTTGAAGACCGGGTATTTGCGAAAGCGATAGGATGACCTATCGATTGTCTCTACACTGGGTAGCTCCTGGTATAGAGATTCCCTAAGTGATGGGAAATTCGATCGGGATTGTGAATACCCGGATTGCAAGGGCTTCGTAAGAAGTGCCTTCGGTTCTGTTCGAACCCAGAACAGACTTGTATGGATTGTATGTCTGACATTACAAATTGAGATATAAAGTCGATTTCTTTCAAATATATTTCTGTTGGTGGCGAAGAATTTATTCTTATAGCTTAACACCCTTCTCTGAGACGTACGAGCTCAGAGGTTATGTAGTTGAAGGTTATCAGGGATATATTCCCAATTTGGTAATGTGACATGCTGAGTGTTGCTGTGAAATGATCATTGTGTTGATTATTTGTGATAGGATCATTTATTTGATCGTCTATCCTGGTGATCATTTCTATGATCATTTGTTGACACAAAGCATGGCTTTTGTATAAAATATGTTTTTGTGGACGTGACTTCGTCGAGCCTCACACCTCGGGAATGGTCAAAACAGGAAAGATGCAGCAAGGTTATGAGGGGTAGCGCCCTTTAGGATATGTGCATTTCCTTCTGGAAAAGGGTGGTATCATGGTATGGAGCCCAGATACTTACTCATGTTGAAAACACTTTATGATTGTGTGAATTGATTACGAGCGCTCGGTGAAAGGTCCCAAAGGACCGGGGGATGACATATTCGGTCAGTTGTTACTCAGTTAGGGGTAACCCGGCCTTGTGTTGGTAGAGATCCGGTTTGGTTCTCGGGGATGTCCATCCAAAGGCATTCTCATGTGGCAATGGGAAGTTCCTTGGCCTGATCATTCGTTGGAAATCCAAAGAAACAATACGAGACTTGTACGGTTTTAGTTGTATAACCTGCCATGGAATGTGGCGGTAACCTGCTATTGAACATGGTAGCTATAGTAGGCATAAGTGCGGAATGTCTATGCTGGCTAAGATTTATATTCTACTTTCGAAATGAATTTTTCCAACACTATGCACTAGTAATAATATCAAATGTTCTTTTTAAATGCGTATCAAGCATCTTTGACTATCATAAGGAGAAATCTCCTCCGATTCTGCGTTTGCATTGTGTGTGTGTGCGGGAGGCCTTATGGTAGTCTCATTTTTAAAAGCATTGCGAATTGACTTTAAAAATATTCCTCTATTTTGATTTTAAAGATAAATAAACTGTTTTGAGTTCTCACACCAATCACATGACTGGCTCGGAGTTTATTGTTTTTCCTTCCTAAACTCTGGGTGCCCACCAATTTTCACACGGGCAGTCAAGAGTTAGGTTCCTACACTATGCACTAGTAACTTATATATATGAGAAGTGAAACTATATGAATATATTTATAAATATGAGTTATAAATATAAAAATGAATTTAAAGTTAAATGAAAATTTACTTTAGAATTGGAATCTGAATTTATTTATAAGTTGGAGTTTAAGTTATGTAAAACCAAGTGATGTTTGTAAAATGGAGTATAACTTAAGAAATGTTGAATGAAGTTGATATTGGTGTCAAAGTAAATTAATAAAAGTTAAGTGATAAATGTGAACTTGAGTTATATAAATGAAATTCAACTTTTGTAATTGAATAGAATGAATGGATTGAATATGTAAATCAATTGAATGTGAATTAAGTTGATATGAAATAATGAATATAAGTGTTAATTCATTAAAATCTTATGTTATTGGAAGTTGAATAGTTGAATGAAAATCAATTTAATTAAACCAATTGAAAGCAAAGTAATTTGGTTATAAAGAATATACTTTGGTTGTTATATGGTTGTTAGTTGATTGATTGTATATAATTCATTAAGTATTAATGAAATTGGAAGCTAAATTAATCGAAATTCAATTGGAAGTTAAATGAATCTTAAATAGATTTGAATTTGATTTGGAAGTGAACCAACTTGAATACCAATTAGTGAATATAAACTAATTGAAAATGAATGTTAGTAAGAACATCCACTGTTAATGAATCAAATGTGATTAAATTGAAAACCTATTTCATTGAATATTAATGAGAATATAAATGAATATTGATCGGTTATGGATGATAGTTGGTTGATGGTTGAATATATATTGCTTTTATTGCATTTGCTATGTTGACATACATAGTTATTTTGTTGCTATATGTTGTATATCGATACTATTGTCTATATACATGGTTCTCATGTTGTTTGTTGAGTGTTTAGTAGGTGCGGATCGCGTTTGCTTCGCATTTGGAGCTCGCTTTCGCGCTATATTAGCCGTATATGCTCGCTAATAAAATATAAGGTACATATCTCGGATTACATACCGTACTTTTATACTTTTTTCCCTGCGGGATGCCTCATTACTTGATGAGATGTATATTTGTGATATATATACTGTCATTTTTTTTTGGATCGAGCCGCGCAAAGGAGACTATGGTGAATTTTTCCGAAAATTTAAGGCGTTAGAAAAATTTGAGAAAATTTGGAAAATTCTGTAAACTTTAACTTTGATTTGGAATTGAAAGTTAAACAATAGTAGTTGTTTTAAAAAAGATAACTAAGTATGGTTTGAAAACTTAGTAAGTTATTATAAGAAGTTTGGCTATGAATTATGGAAAATTAATAGATTCTATAACTTTTCTTACTTGTTAATTTCGAGGACGAAATTCTTTTAAGGGGGGAAGATTGTAACGACCCAGAATTTTTAGTAATTAAAATTTGAATATTTAATTAATTTTAAATATTAATAAGTGAAATTTATAAGTCGAATAAATTTTTATTCGAATAATTGGATTTAATTGAATAATTAAATCGATAATTTAATATGTTAAATTATGGAAATAATTGAAAATTGGGTTAAATATGATTGAAAATGATTTGTAAAATTTTATTTTATCATATTGGAGTTAGAATGATGTTTTAGAACTTTTAAAATCGAATTAAAAGTTAATTTGTGAAAATTGAATATTTTAATATTAAAATCGACTAGTGAAAATAGTCAATTTTTGAACAGTCTCAGAATTGGACGAAACCAGTTCCATTGGATCCGTAATAGTTAGTTATTACCGGATTTCAATTTTCGTAGCAATCGGAGTTATCGTTTGATCGTGGCAGCTCGAAACGCATCGAATTGTTTTTAATATTAATTTGGCGAGTTAAAATAGCCATTTTTCAAAAAGTCTCGGATTTCGACGAAACCGGTTTCATCGGATCTGTAATGTGATATTATTGTAAGGTTTCAAATTTCGTGTCAATTGGATTTACCGTTTGTCCGGTACAAATTAAAACGCCTAGAAAATCGTTTAAATCGGTTTAATTTAAATTTAACGTTTATTGCCATAACTCGCTCAGATGTCCGAATTAGCTTTCGAAACCTGTTCCATTGTGTCCGAAACGTGGGGTAAACCCTAGAAACGCTGGTTACGGCGCGTGAATCGGAGTTTGGAAAACCCGGATGAATAGTGTTTTCGTTTGAAAATCTATAAAAGGAACTAAAACCCCTCACTATCTTCAACAACACTAAACCCTAGCCATTTTTAGAGCCGCCGCCCCCTCCTTTTCAATGGCCAGTAAGCAATGTTCTTCCTCCTCCATTTACTCCAAATCTACACGTTATTTCAAGAAAACTTCAACATGAAGGTTGTAGAGGGCAATGTGATTGATATATCCAACGGCTAAGATGTTGTTTGGTGGAGTGGATCGACGTAAAAATGGATTTGAATGGCCGGAAATCACGCATGAATTACGAGATGTAGGGACCACCGAGTTCGCCTATATTGTGGCCGTGGGTAGCATTCGTGTGGAGCTTCAAGGTGGTGCTGTTATGATGGGATTTCGTCGACGTTTGGGGGTTCGATGATGATGGAGTTGAACGCGTGGATGGGTTCAAGGCTCGCGTATGTTAACTGGAACGAAGGGGGGGATGCTCGTTTGGGCGGCAGTGATCTAGCGTAGGAAATGTGCGGCCCTGATGGAAGGTTGAAATTATAAAGGAGATTTTAAATAAAAAATTGTATATTTATAATTCGTGTAACTTTAAAACATGATATCTCTTTGCTGCGAGGTCCAAATTGGACGAGATTTTTTGCATTGGAATCGTAATGATGAGCTCTTCGCGATGGAGTTGGATTGGAAATTTTTGGAGCTAGCGAAAATTTCGGGTAAAATTAAATGTCCGTTTAATTTTATTCGAAATAAACGCTGAAATCAGAATTTAAAATCAAGGTGAGAACTTCTCACTCAATCGAATCAGTTTCGATTTTATTTTAAATAGTTAGATTTAAAATTGTTGAATGCATGTTTGAATGATGATTGTTATCTATTGATTGTTAAAATAGACATTATGCGCCGTTAGTAAGCGGATGTTATTTATTAAAAACATACACCGCGAATATTTCATAAACAGTGAAATTGGTATTATATATAATAGCAATATATATATATATATTGGCATATGTATATATTGGAGTTATTGATTTCCCGCATTTTTTAGCGGATGAGACCCTATTACGCCGTCTATTAAGCGGATAATATTTTAAATCCCATATACCGCGATAATTCCGTACTGGAGCGGAATTGGTATTGTGCTAATGTTTGTGGATGCAGAAAAACAGGTTGGAGGGATCCAACTGGATTCCTCAACAGTATTTATTTGATTTCAGATATTTTGATATTTGATGGATTATCATATCGATATATGATATCGTTGTTGTCGTGATTGACTATTTGGTATGTAGCATCATTGGACCAAATTTTGGAATTTTAAAAGGGATTTCAAAGTGATTTTTGAACGTATACGTTTATAAGATATTTTTTTGAATTGATCCATTTTAAATAAATAAACGTTATAATTTTAATGTTATAAAAATTATGATTTTTGAGAAATATAGTTAAAGGTTGATTTTTGAAAATATGGGTTAATAACTTTATAAAAAGAGTTTAAATTGGGATTTATTGAATTTATTATAAAAAGGTTGAAATATAGGATTTATAAAATTTTATTATTTTGTAAATCAAAATGGAGAATTATAAAGGACTTTAAAGATGTTTTTAAAAGAATAATAGTATAAATTGATTTATATAAGAGATTTATAAATTGATATTTATAAATTAAAACATTTGAATTATAAAACGAGTTTTTATAAGTGTTTGAATGAAGTGAAAATGGATTGCAGGAGTGAATGGAATTTATAAAATTATAAATGGTGAAGTTATAAATGAAATTTATAAATAGTAAGATTTATAAATTTTGTGAAGTTATTAAAGAATATATTTGGATAAATAATTGAATCTTATAAGTTATAAGATTTATAATTATGAAGTTTAAAAGAACTATTTTGTAAAATAATCGTTTTATAAGCATTTAACTTATAATGTGAACTTTTGGTTTATAATTGAGTTATAAATCGAATAGGTTAATAAAGGAGATGTATAAAAAGGAAGTAGTTATAAAACAAATAGAAATATAATTTATAAACGTTGTTTTATAAAATTCGCAAACGACTTATTTTGATAAGTTAATTTTTATAACTTATTTATGAAGTTATATTCATGTTTTTTAATAGTGAATAATCCTTTAAGATAGAATGAATAGAAAGGATGAAATTTGTTAACGTAGTATATTCACGTTTTTGAATAGTGAATAATATGTTAAAGAAATTGTTTTGAATGTGATGTTTTAAATAGAATTAAAACAAGTTAACGATGTTTTAATTGGGTTGAGATTCGAAACCATAGATTTCAACATTGATTGTTGAAATAGACGTTTTCGAGAAATAGAAGGAAATGGTGGACTATAACACTTTTGTTATAGTAAATGATTTCCGAAAGGAAATGTTTTGTACAGTATTGGGATTTATATATCTATTTTAATTTCGAATCCCTGTACTAGTGATTTGGGTTGCCGTAACGATGTTTTACGCAACATTCGTTTTGGCCCAAATAAATATGTTTAAGAGAATGATTTCCTTAAAGAATGAAATATATACTTAATCTCGATTTAAGTATATTGAATATTTTTCAAGTGTTGAAAATAAATAAAATTTGTGAATTACTTATGAATAAATAAGTATGGAAATGTTTTCCAATATAAAGTGAATATTTTGAGAATTTATCCTTTTGAAGATAAATTGAAATGAATAATTGAAAATCGTATATCGGTAGATATTGTGAAATATAAATTCACTATGGAATTTATAAAAGAAAGGGGAACTTGTTTAAAAATAAATATTGATTTATTTTTGAAGTGTGAAAATTATATATCTTGTAAAGATATTTTTGGAAAATAAATAATTTGGAAAATTATTTGGAATCTGCTTATGTTGTGCATATCCATTGATAGTTCAATAACCGACTATCAATATTTACCTTTGAAAGGTATTTGTTGTGATTTGCTTGAATTTGAATGCACACTTATTTTTAAATTATTGCACCCGTTATTTGGATTACCCATTCCGAATAGTGATACGACGTAATGGATATCATTGATGACCGGTGTTGAAGACCGGGTATTTGCGAAAGCGATAGGATGACCTATCGATTGTCTCTGCACTGGGTAGCTCCTGGTATAGAGATTCCCTAAGTGATGGGAAATTCAATCGGGATTGTGAATACCCGGATTGCAAGGGCTTCGTAAGAAGTGCCTTCGGTTCTGTTCGAACCCAGAACAGACTTGTATGGATTGTATGTCTGACATTACAAATTGAGATATAAAGCCGATTTCTTTCAAATATATTTCTGTTGGTGGCGAAGAATTTATTCTTTTAGCTTAACACCCTTCTCTGAGACGTACGAGCTCAGAGGTTATGTAGTTGAAGGTTATCAGGGATATATTCCCAATTTGGTAATGTGATATGCTGAGTGTTGCTGTGAAATGATCATTGTGTTGATTATTTGTGATAGGATCATTTATTTGATCGTCTATCCTGGTGATCATTTCTATGATCATTTGTTGACCCAAAGCATGGCTTTTGTATAAAGTATGTTTTTGTGGACGTGACTTCGTCGAGCCTCACACCCCGGGAATGGTCAAAACAGGAAAGATGCAGCAAGGTTATGAGGGGTAGCGCCCTTTAGGATATGTGCATTTCCTTCTGGAAAAGGGTGGTATCATGGTATGGAGCCCAGATACTTACTCATGTTGAAAACACTTTATGATTGTGTGAATTGATTACGAGCGCTCGGTGAAAGGTCCCAAAGGACCGGGGGATGACATATTCGGTCAGTTGTTACTCAGTTAGGGGTAACCCGGCCTTGTGTTGGTAGAGATCCGGTTTGGTTCTCGGGGATGTCCATCCAGAGGCATTCTCATGTGGCAATGGGAAGTTCCTTGGCCTGATCATTCGTTGGAAATCCAAAGAAACAATACGAGACTTGTACGGTTTTAGTTGTATAACCTGCCATGGAATGTAGCGGTAACCTGCTATTGAACATGGTAGCTATAGTAGGCATAAGTGCGGAATGTCTATGCTGGCTAAGATTTATATTCTACTTTCGAAATGAATTTTTCCTACACTATGCACTAGTAATAATATCAAATGTTCTTTTTAAATGTGTATCAAGCACTTTGACTATCATAAGGAGAAATCTCCTCCGATTCTGCGTTTGCATTGTGTGTGTGTGCGGGAGGCCTTATGGTAGTCTCATTTTTAAAAGCATTGCGAATTGACTTTAAAAATATTCCTCTATTTTGATTTTAAAGATAAATAAACTGTTTTGAGTTCTCACACCAGTCACATGACTGACTCGGAGTTTATTGTTTTTCCTTCCTAAACTCTGGGTGCCCACCAATTTTCACACGGGCAGTCAAGAGTTAGGTTTATCAGGATATTCTGGATATTCTGGAGTTGCTGGAGGCAAGATGGATGGCATGGCGTATTACTAGTATATAGTATTTATTTTTCCGCTGTTTGTTGTTGTTTGTTGTTGTACACTCTGATGAAATGAAATGTAATGTGATGTAATGTAATAACTGATATAGTTCTTTGTTTAAAGATTATTCATTTATGTATTATATGTTGTTCCGCTGCGAATTGTGAGATTCTGTTGTTGTTCTGCTGTTATTTTCTATTCCGTTCTATTTTCTTTCCTCTCTATTTTCTACCTTCTTATCTCTTCTTCTTTCTTTTCTTCTTCTTAAACCATAACATTTCGGGTTTCCGGCCTTCGATTTCTCGGCAGTCGATAAAGTGAGTATCGATGTTGAATTTTCGAAAGTCGAAAATTTCCGAGACGTTACACTTTACGAAAACTCTATTATTACTTCCAAAAGTAATTACTGTTGTCTCCTTTATAGCCTTGCACCTTTTCCATTACACCTAGGAGATGATTCCTATCCACTTCACATTTAGGAGCTTGGTTCGGTGTTTATAATTCCATTTAAAATTTAAGGTTTTGAAGTTTTTAAAACATCAATTCCCAAAACCTTTATCTTTAAAAGTATTATCTTTAAGTTTCTATTAAATTCAAAAATACTTTGTCACTTAATATTGTTTCCCAAACCTAAAGGGAAAAACTTTCAAATTTTTTGGTCTAAAATTTATATCTCTCTTTCTTTTAAAGACTTTTACAGTTTTCTATAAAAATTTGAACTTTCAAATTTTACTTCTATTAATTTTTCATTTCAAAAACTTATTTAACTTTTCACCGAACCATTTTCTTTTAAAATATCTTTAAAACAACCTTTATGTGTTTTCAGACCAGCTTCTTATTACACCTAACAGTCTCATATCTTAATGTATTGGAACTACTTTCTCTTTTGAGAAGTTATTAACGCTAAAATCTTCTATGAACCATTTAAAAGAGAATTTCATGTTTATGTGAAATTACAAGGAACTTATTTTATACTTTCCGTAATAGGCTATACAAAATATGTTACTTCTCATACCTTGTACATCTCTTTCATGTATTCCTTGTACCTTGCACAAATTTTTTTATTGGTTTTATAGAAAATTATCCCATTACTTTTTTCATTCCAATAGATTTAAGTATGTTTAATTTACATTCTCTTATGATAGACATCTTCTAATATCTAACTTACACTTTTCTTTTCAGAAAAACTCACCTCCAAAACTGCTTTAATATATCCATAACCAAAAACATTTCCTTATAATAAGTGTATTTTACAAATCTCTTTTATTTTTACTCTTAGAAATTATCTTTTTAAAATTCATTTTTATTTTGGTTTAAAACAGATTTTGCATAAAACACCGTTACTACAACCCAAAAATTCTAGTGTAACAACCCTAGATTTTTCATATATTTTAATATTTGACTTTGTTTTATTTTGAAATTATTTTAAAATTATTTTAGTTCAAACATTTCATTTCTAAATGTAGGTGTTGATTATTATGTGAATTATAATTTCAAACCGGTATAAATTGGATATTTTACTGAAAGATGAATTTCTGTTCAAACTGGTCAAACATTGACTTTTAAATTTCAAATTTAAATATTTAAATTCTTAAATTTTATCTTTTATTATGAAAATGGATTTAATAACTTGAATACTGCTTTTCGTTTCGTTGAAAACGGATTTAATTTGTGAAAGTTATGTACATTTCAATTTTGAGTATAATTTGTTTTATTTTGAAATTTTGTCTATTTTAAATAATATAAATCATATTTTCTATGTTATATTTTATTTTAATATGTGTTAATATGTTATTTTGTGTATATTTTGTCTTTTAATATTTTTAAAGTGATAATAAAAAATTTCCAAAATTTACTGTATTTATTTCCTATCTTTAAAGGCTGTTTTCTATTTTTCTGTTATTTTCTTCATTTAAATTATATTTAATTAAAATTTATATATTTATTTTTTGAATGCATTTTTATTTTTATGTTATTATCTTTGTTATAAATATTTTTACAAGTCCATATAAATTTGCTAAAGTTCATTCTGTTCATTTTCAAATTTTCTAGTCTAGTTTGCAATTTTGTGCTATTTTCTTATTTTAACTTTATATAATTAAAAAATATTTTTATATATTTTCATATTTTTTTAAATTTTCGAAAGTTTAACTGAAATAATTATTATTTTCAGTAATTTAATCTTATATAAATAAATTAAAAGAAATTTGAAAGGGTTTTGACTTTTGGTTTTCAAATGGCCATTTATCTTCCATCCTTTCACATTCAACATAACTATTCATCAATTAGCTTTTATTATACACATTTTTCCGCCGCATATTTTCATTTCCATTCATGTAAACTCATTTCCCACTTCTGAAACGAAAAAAATTCGGCCTTGCTTGAGGAGAAAGTTTGGTAAAAGAATTCTTTTTCTCTTCTTCTTTTGTTTATTTCTTATTGTTTGAATTTGATTTGCACTTGTTCTTTTATGTCATAGGTTCGGTCACCTCCTCTCTAGCCCCTGCTACCTCCACCACCACATGAGAACATCACCATTTTCACCTCTTCTCTGACCAAACCCCAAGCCATGCCTCCTTGTGGATAGATCCATCACCAAAATCCAACAAAACTCCATAAAACTTGCCTAGACCGAACACATCATCCACATCCACCACTTCCACCACCCATGGCCGACCAAACACCACCACCACCAGCCCTGTTCCAGTCCTGAGACACCTCTGCACACCACCTACTGACCCCACCTGAAATAGCCATGTCCTTTATGCCCTTGGCCGAGCCAAACTATGGCCTTAAACCCTTGTATATTGCTTTGTTAGTGCAGTTCCACCACCACCCACCTTTGCACCACCTTCTAGCATGTTAGGCCGACCCTTAGCAACCCAGACCTGAACCAAAAACATTGCTTTAGACCTGTAATACACTCATGGCCGAACCCAATGTGTGTTGGAGACAAGTTCAAAACAATTCCGTTTTGATTTGTGCAGTCTATTCTATCATTGTTTATCGTATTTGCATTTGAAACTTATGTTATTATTATTGTTTTGTGTGACTTGTATTCAAAGGGTTTGATACTTTGGATCCTCCACTCATATTTGTATCATTTTATCGTGCTTGTTTGGATCTCATTCGTGCATTCGTCGTTGTGTCTCCAGCACAAACCAGTGAGTTATTCTCACCAGACAATATGTACATTTATAATTAGTAAATTGACCCCTTTTGAATCTGTAAAATACATTATCATGTTACACCTGCTATGTTATGATTTTATGATGTTCACCTATACTTAAACACCTGTTATATCATATGTTACTGTTATATTATGTTGTTCTATTATTTTTATCAGTTTATCACACTGCAAGTTCCTTTTAGATTAGAATCACTATGGGTTGAAATGATACATACCCGAACGGACTTTAGAATAGGAGAAAATCATTATGGGATGAAATGATAGGCCTGAAAGATTTTCAATTATTTTCATTTACTTGGGATTGCGGGTTTGAAATGATCAAACCCGGGTTTTCTTTGTAAATTACAGGTTGAAATGATATATTACCCGTATCACTTTACCTAGGCTAGAAAATGAAATACAGACCCGTTGTTAAAATATGTTTTTCTTAAAATTTTAAAATATTTTAGAAATGTAAATATTATAATATTTTGATTTAAATTTGATTAAAAATGATTTTTGTAAAGCATTATTGACTCTTTGAAAATTTATAAGTGAAATAAATTAATGGTAAAGTTAGAAAATCTGAAATGTAAGTTTTTTTGGAAATTATAATTTTGCGATAAATGGAATTTAAATTAAATATGAAAATATGATAAATTTATGATATTTTGAATTAAATGAATTTAAAATAATTTTATAATTTATTAATGTTTTTTGAGTTAAGTTAAAATATGAAATGAATGAATATTTAAGTTGAAATTTTGAAATATAACTAAAATTGGAAATTTGTAAATTTGGCTTAAAAGTGAATTTTAAGTTAAGTAAATAAAAATGAAATTAAGTTATATTTGAAAATTTAAACTTAAGTGTTAAGTTAAATTTAATTTAATGAATTTAAAATTTAATGTTGGAATTTAATAAGTAAATTACTATTAAATTTTGATTTTTGAATAGAGATTTAACTTTATAAAATCATGAATATAAGGGTATTTGAATGATTGTTTTAAAAGTGAAATTACATTATTTTATAAGTTAAAAATGGTTTAGATAAAAATTTAATTGTTTGTGAAATTATACTGAATATTTGAAGTTAATTTACTGCATTCTAAAATGGTATTAATTATAATGTAAAGGATAATACAACATTTGTAAATGCTGTAGTTGATAATAATGAACCAAATGGCTCAATTTAATTAAAGACTATTATAGCATTTTTCGTGAATGTTATAATGGTTGAGTTTAACTAAGTTTATTTGAAACTAGGAACCCTATTACAGCATTTTAAATGTTGTCTTTTGTTAACTTGAACTGTTTTAAGTGTGACTTTCCGTAGCATTTTCTAAATGCTACGAAAGTTGAATTTTCATTGTTTTAACAAATTTAAGTGAATGAATGAATTTGAAGGATTAAAACTTTGGAAATTTAATAATTTAATTATTAAATATAATATCTTCATTTTATGATTTAAATGAAGCAATTTGTTTCGAAATATAAACTATTTTGAAATGTGTTTTGAAATGGTATTTAAATTAAATAAAAATGAATGTGGTTTGGAAGATATGAGATTTTGATATTTTGAAATGGATTTTGAATGATATTGAATTTTTAAATGATATTTGATTTCGAAGTATAAATACTATTTTGAAATTTTAACCACGGGATGTATTTAATTTATGGTTTAACTGATCTTTAAAGGATGGGCGATCCCAATCATCCTTTAAGTTATGGTGCATTTCTACTACAGTTCACTTGAGTTGATTTACATTATATAAGTATATATTGTCCTGACTCGAGTGTTTTATGTTTTACTTTACGCTCAGGTCAGGCTGAGTATTCACAGCTTTGGATTCTCTTTCTGGAGCTGGTCTTTGCCGGAGTTTCTGCTTATCTGCATTTATATCTACTTTCTGTTTCAGCTATTTTAGTTTATCTCATGTATTAGTGAACTTCTATGTATTTGGGATTTCTATTTTGTTGTTTTCAGACTGTATTATGTTTTTGGTTTGAGACTCTATCGTAGTAGCTTCATGAACTACTATGTATTTTATATTCCGCTGGAGGTATTCTGTTTGTTCTGTGTATGTGATTCTGTGATTCTGTGATTTGTATTTCATTTGCTCCAAATTTATTTACAATGCGGTATTTGAGCAATTCAAGTCCGACATGTGCGGCTGCGAATGGCTGAAAATACCGGGTTGTTACATCTAATGTATGAATTTATTAAAAATAAATACTAATAAACCTCATATGCTATGTAAAAATATTTTCTTTCAGAGTCATCTGCTATAACAATAGTGTTATATCCTATGCTCCCTTTATTTTCCACGAGAGCATCTATTACAACAATAAATGTTGTAACTTATGCTTTCGATACTTAATACATTCCAGGCTTTTATTTTTAAAATCTTTGTTTACCTATAAAGAAACCAACGAGCTATATATGCTCTGTAATTCTTCAAAACGAATTTCGCTTTTAATAAAATTTACATCATATAAAAATCAATTTAAATTTCATACCACTTTTTTTTTCAAAAACCCAATATTTACTTCTTCAAAAATATTGACAATATATTTTTCAAATTTTCAATTCTAACTATTTCATTTTATTGGGCTAGGCATAAATTGGATTTTCTTCTTACTACCCTAGGAGTACCCTTCCTAAACCTTGGACATCTTATTTCCTTACTAAAGTCTTCTATTCCTATTCCTCTTTTCCTTTTAATTTAATCTTTTGTACATCTCCAATTTTTGCCTATAACTCTTTGGATTCCCGAAATCCGAAATTAAATGTACAAAACCATTTCTCAAACTCCTTCCATGTGTAGACCTTCTCTATGCACCAAGAAATGCATTTCCTTACGCCAAAAGTGACACTTCAAGAATTTTTCCTTCAACCGATGAATGCGAAGTGTGCAAAGAACCTCCTAAAAAAAATCTGAAAACTCTCTAATGATTGAAATAGAATCTAGCTCTCCTAGTGATGAATCAAGGGAATAAAGAAAGCTCAACAAGACTAGCCCTTATGTGTCATAATAAACTTTGAGAGCCCACCCGCTATATGTCTCTAATCTAACGACTCTCCTCTCGCAGTCCAACATCGTTCCATAAGTGGATACCCAATCCATTCCCATAATCATCACATACCCCAAAAATCCCAGTACATAGACATCGCAATCAAATTTTACGCGTAGTATAAAAATTTTCAGACCCCTACAAATCATAGACGGGTGTGTCGATCCTCCTATGGGGTTTGAAACAACAATGGGTTCTACTAATAAAGAGATGTCTAAGTGCAAACAACCTACCAAATAACTAGAGATGCAAGAGGGTGATATTCCAAAATTGAAAGGAACTTGAACTGGACTTTGAGGGAATTTTCAAGAAAAACTCTTTATTATTTCAAAACTAATTCTAAATTATAGAGTTTTTTCTCTGAAAAGTACTATTAAAACCAGTTATTTTTAAAAATACTTTGCTCTTAGAATAAGTTTTTTTAGGAACCTTGTAACCTTATGCTCTGATACCAAGTGAAACACCCCACCCCTTAATATACCCAAAATGACACATTGAAAGGTGTGGTGCGTTGTAAGTATAATTAAAGCTAATAGAGACTAAGATTCATAAGACAAATATAGATAAAAACAGCGAAAACTTAAAATAATAACTTAATTAAAACATAACTTCATAATTGTTTCATAAATAAGTCAAATATCAAATACCACATACATGTCTAAAGATCCAATATGTCTCATGAAACAAAAACTCATAATCTCAAAAATCAGAGTACATAATATCCCTCATAATAAGCAAGTACACAAAAAGAACAAAACCAGAAAATAAAAGAAATACATAGTAGAGAACTCCTCCAAGAAACCACTAAGTAACTGTAATCTATTGACTTCTCCATTGATTGTCTATTGAGGGGGTAAAGGGGAAGACAGAGGAGTGAGTAAGACTAAAAGTTTGGTGAATGATAGTAATTACTAGAGTCTTTAAGCAAGATAAAAGTAATAGACTCTACAACAGTTCTAGCATAAGTAAGGATAACAAAAGACAAAGGAAAGAAATAAATCGAAAATAAGCACGATTAAATATTGCTCAATTTATAAGATAGGTTAACTTTGATTGCTTGCACTTATCCTTGATTTCTGCTTTGATTAGGTTGATTTCCTAATCTATAATTAGGATGTAACCCTAATTCTACCCTTTTTGATTGGCTTGCTCCTCCATAGGCCTTACTACGGACCATCCACTATATAACTTCCTGCACAGCAGCCAATGACATCTACGAAAGGTGCACAGAGCAACCACTATGGACCGGACCACATGTATAGCTCCTTACACAGAAGGTAATGATGTCTACGAAAGACACTCATACTAAGCGCTTGTAACTCATAGCTATTACTGAGCACCCAAATGGAATTCGCATGCGTAACTGCGACCATGCCCATGCTACCTTTTGCTCCACCTATTGGGTCTTCTTATTACCTCAAACTCCAGCATAAGCGTGCCCTTCGTCTCACTTCAAGCTAATGCACCGTGTGTCCATAGAATCTATAGAGGAAATGCTGTTGATACTGGACCTTCATCCAAACAATATTTACTCGCTCCCCTTATCCAAATCCCCCGTGATTTGGACTTTTATTTGACCAATTACTACCATTTTTAGCATAAGAGTGCCCTCGTCTCGCTTTAGGCTAATGTGAGACCACATTTTGTCTAATGGGGAATGCTATTTGGCACAGATCCAACTTTTATCTTTGCTTATTAGCTTAGGTAAATTATTTAAATAAGCCTTTACATTTTTCTCTACTGTCTATGCTTATTACTTTCTCCTAAGTCGTAAAATAAGCCATATTATGTTCCTTTTCTTATTAGAATCTACAATATAATCATGTTTATTACTTAACCCAAGGTCTAAGTGTGAAAATAAGCTTCTTTCATCTTTTATTAGTCCAATTCTAACCATACTTAGACATAATTTCAGTCCAATACCATTTATTTTATAGTCTATAAGATTTACATCTCATAATTATAAATGGGCCAATCTCTTTAATTCGGTCCAATTAGTATCATAATTAGGCATAATTTCAGTCTTAATTCCATTTTATTATAGTCTTTATAATTTACATCTTCTTTCGTTATTTCAAAATCCTTACAATTTAGTCTAATTTCACCTTAATTATATTTTAATCCATATGCGAAGAAGAAGGAGAAATAAATAAAAAAACTGAAAATCCAAGGCATACGAAGAATATGTAAATAACGCATAAATAACAGTAAATGGATTAAAATACTGTAAATAAATGGAAAAGCTATAATTAACAGAAATAACTAAAATTAATTGAAAAGAATTGCTAGATAGAAATAGACTGAAAATTATTCTAAAACTATAAATAAAACTACTAAAAATGTTATTCTAAAAATTGTACTAAAACTATGACTATTGGAAACCCTATAATTTTAAATTACTTGAAAAATAAATCTTAAAATAATTACAATCACTCACCTCTGGTCATTAGCTCTTCCCTTTAGGATTTCACGGATCCACTTGGGATTTTTAAAATATTTTTACTGAAAAGATTCTTTTTGGAAAATTTTCCTTTTAGGGTCCTTCCTAAAAAGTGAACCAAAGTGGAGAAAATCTAGAAGGAGAAAAAATGTTAGGCCTAAGACCTTATTTATAGGGGTAGAAGTGGATCTCAGACCATTGGATTTGGGGATTGAATAGGATGCACCCACGTCATATGTTGAATAGTAGCTATCAGATGCATGAATGGAAGGATCAGATCGAGTTAAAGAATGCAAAACATATCATATACGAAGCTGGAAGAATAGAACGCTAAGAAATCAAAAACCACGTCACTCAGTCCAATAGAAAACCGCCACATCAGAAAATAAATCAGCATTCATTAATTATTCCCATTAATTGATTACATTGCAAAATTTCCATTTTTGTTTTTTGTATGTATACATTACACTTTCTAAGAGATTATATTCTCACTCTTAATTGACTTTACAAATTGTTTTCCATTTTATTAATCTCATTAGATCTTTATTTTAAATATATGCACTTGTTAACAATCAATCCATCTTAACTTGCCAAATTTGCATCCATATTAATTTTCTTTGTTATACATTCTCATTAATGTCAATTATGTCATTAATTCAGCCAATCAATTTATTTTCAATTCTTATCTATTCATCAATTAGGTATGTTACACATTTATTTACTTCTGAATGTGTACAATTAATTAGGATATATATATACACACACACACATATACAATTTAAACTAATTAATCCCATAGTTAATTTTATTCATTCATAGTCAATTTTCTTAATTGACTACTTACTAATTTTAATCATTCCCTATTGATTCTTGTCCGTTGCAAAATTTATTTGTTAATGTTTTATCCTCCTTTCTAAATATTCTGTTTATAAACATTAAAGATTTAAACTTCAAGAATATATTTTATATACAAATTTAATTTCTTCATCCTACATGTTTACAATCTACGTTAATTTCCAATTAACATAAATTAGTAAATATTGTAACGCATGTTAATTACGATTGTAACGTACATTAATTACTAATAATGCGCATTTATTGCCAACAAATATTTTTACCATTTCTCTCCATATACGTGTGTCTATTAATACAATACTCTTGTTTTTAATTAATTTCGTTAATCAAATTCCAATGTCAACAAACTTTGTTTATGTAATATGTTTCACTTTTTAACAAATTCTACCGACTCATTGCTGACTGTGTACATATGTAATTAAAACACATCAGCAATCAGTCAATCAATTATAATTAAATTAAGTTACTAATTTCATACATGTAATTGTTTCCGATGCCAAAACTTCAAACGATCATAACTTCTTTGTTTGAACTTCGTTTGGAAAACATTTTACATGAAAATTAATCAGAAAAATGCGACGAAACAATGGTATAAGTTTCATGGCCAAATTCCAATATTTGCATAATGTCCATTTTTCAAAGTTGTCTAGGTTCATTAATTATATTTCCATTAATTAAGTAGTGTGAAAAATTTAGGTGTACTTTAATTTACACGTTTTCTTAAAATTTTCACTTAATAATAACTTCTTCTATTTTAATTCCTTTCGATTATTTTACCCTTGAAATATCGAGGTGTTACAAGACAATGAAAGCATAAAGAAACAACACATAAATATTTCATATAGGCAACCAACAAAATATAAATTAAATGTCTTTCGACCTGCTCTACACCTGAAAAATAACATGAGACATCCCAACCTTCCATATGTTTTGAGCATGTCACAACAAAATCTGACAAGGTAGTAAGAGACAAATTTTCTAACCATATTGAAGTTCGTATGCACTTTCGTATCTCTACAATATTAAATTCCTTCAACAAACAACTGACTATGAAAGCAACATGTGTTATATATTTTCCCTCTTTTCACTATTGGTAGCTAATGAAGCATATCATCAACTGTTCTATTCTAATGTACAATGTATAATTTTTTCACATACAAAATACAATTCAGTATGCATATCCATTAAATATTTAGTTGTTCACTTTTCACATATGAAATAAAATTGAGCATGCATGTTCATTCAGTTTTTCACAATACAAAAACTTTCTACTACACGAAAAAATTACTTTTAATTTGTAGCCCGAAATTTACAACTGCATTTCTTCTTTTTAACATACTAAAAAATCATAATTAGTTAAAATGGTAGGACATCAACAACGTGTTTGTCTCCAGGGTAACCATGATAAAGTTTTAATTAGAGAACTTGACATTATCTTTTCAATATCTTTCTTCTAACTATAAATATGATTTACTAGGAAATGCACATATATTGTTGTGACTTTTCTATTAATTAGAAAAACGCAAATTTTAATAAATTCTGCAAGCGCGCAGACGTGCATTATGCAGGTCGAACACAAGAAATTGTGTTTTGAAATATTTGAAATCCATATTTAAATCTTAGGCATGTTAAACAAATTTGATGGTGGCTCTTGAACGGACAATAAAAACAATAATATACTTCGAATCGATTTCATATCTAATCAAAATCGCAACCAACATATAAAATTGTAGAAATCAGAGTAGAAACTAAAAGTGCTTAAAAGATAATAACAGAGCAAACAACTAAAATAAAATGAACTGAATTTATTAAGTACTTGAAAATGAGTACCGAAAAGAATTAAGAATAGGAATAAATACACTACTAAAACTAATTAAGAATTTTATGTAATCTATTCGAAAATAAAAACATTGCTGAAAAATAAACTAACTAAAAGAAGAGTGATGGAGAAAGAGGTGACGGGGAAAGAGGTGATCCATCTGGCATTGCAATTGCTATTAGTTCTCTATATATAGACTTTCGGACCAGAAAATATCAGTCCACCTTTTTCGAACAGAATAGGGACTGTGTTTGAATTGGTGAAAGAAAATATATATGGCCTCGTCATTGTTTTCAAAAATATATGCTGATGATTGCACGTGGCCACGTCATTGTTTGAATTAGTGTTCTCTTGGCCAAGCTCAGATAATATATGTGCTAAACTTGAATTTGCATAGAAGAAAGCTAACATGAGCTATTATTTGAGAATAATATGCTTGATCCTTAAAATATGAATTGCTACTTTGAAATGGTCCCACTTTTTTAACTTGCAAACGTGAGTTGGCATTTTTTTGAGATGATGTGTGTTTTTTCTTTGATTTATTCAATGCTCAAAATGTTTCACTTTTTGTTGCGTTTCTTTTGAACTAATCGACGTCACAACCAATTAATTTCAATGTTGCAATTCAGAATCTATAATATGCAAAATCACAACAAAATACCCATAAAATACCATTTTATTAAAATAAAAATGAACTGAATGGTTTAAAATGCAAAAAAATAGGTTCATCATATATCATCACCATTTCTAGTGAAACGTCGTCATATCCTATATTTAACACAAATTTCACTTAGGACGCATAGCAAGGAGTATATTAAATCTGCAGTTGGATATATTCTAAGTTATCCAAATTCAAACTATTTGGTTGCTAGTCTCAACAAAAAAATAAGAAGGTTTATATTTATACCAACCAGATCTTGCATTGTCATAGTATTTGTCTATAAACATTTAACATAAACTAATGAACCATATCAAAAAAAACACTTGTATATTTTTATGCTATGCATAGCAAGAATTCACACTGTAACATAAATTAGTCTCGTAAACTTTACTCTGAACAAGCTAACCAAAGTTCATGATATCACTATTTCCAAAAAGAGATCTTTGATTACCACATAACCACAGAAGAGATAAATTGACTATCGAATATTAACATATATGAACTAATATTGTCTGAAAAAGTGAAAATAATAATAATAATTGAATTCGCTGCATTTATCCCTGTAGACATCATTTACATTTCACATAAATAGAAAAGTATTTTTTCCAAATAGATTAATCAAACGCTTAAAAATCAGACAGATAAAATTCACCATTTGACTCTAAAATTAGTAAATCTAATTCATCCGACAATCAAAAGCTCAAATAAATCCCAAAAATACTAATCTTGATTCAATAATTTGCTTCATATAGGCAAAACTTACATAAAAGGTGCGAGCTTTTGATGTTCTGCTAACAACTCTACCAAATACTGGCTACAGAAATAACAAAGTAAACAACAACAAAAAGATTAAAATAACAAAAAAACATTAAAAATATATCAATGGCATATCAAAGATTAAACCTTTCTGCTAAAAAGGTAAAATCTTTCAATATCTGATTGATTTCTTGTCTGAGATGAAATAGCTCATATGTTCGCCTACTGAGCTCTTGCTAACAAGCCATCTGAACGCCAACGGCACCAGGTACATGCAGCAGAGCAAGAAACCGATGTTGTAGAGCAGAATCAAGTTCGAAGTTAAAGGTTTTGGTGGTAAAGTGATCCCCCCGACTACCATCTTCCTCTTGCTCGCTCTGGTAATCCCGTTCGAGAACGCAAGAAGTACCCAGGATCCGAGCTCTCCGATTAGGGAAGCAAGGAGAGAGACTCAGCCGATCACCGAGCTCAAAAGCTTATGCTAGCTCAGAATCCTTGCTAGAACCTAGAACGAGGTCATGGATATGGTAATAACCACGTAAATGTAGAAGTCCCTTGTTTAGATGGAAGTGAAATCAGGTTTGGATGCGATTTCGGGTGGAGTTGGGAAAAGAAAGTGTCGCGTTTACTTTCCACGTTAGCTACGGTTGTAAGTATAAAAGTCGCAAATAACACGTACTTGTTATGGTTGCAGATGTCAAGTCGACGCAAATTATTTTTAATATTTTTCTATCGTTCTTCGTAGACTTAGGTTGTTCAGAAAGAAATGATACTATTTGCTATGGTTTCTATCCTAACCGATGAAAATAAGGCAACGCAAAATGCAGATTGTGTACTAATGAGAGTTGAGTCAGATAATGGAGATTTCATGGTGGAGATTGATAGGTTCTACACAGATTTGGTACTTCGAACACTTTGTTGACGGGCAGCGGCCTTGTCGGATTTCGTTGACAAAGTTTAATGGGTAATGGCATTATCGACGCTCGTTGGGTAAGCATCCATTACTTGGAGCATTAAGGTGCAAAAGAGTTGGATGGCTTGATGGAACTATGGTATCAAGGTGGAGATTTTTAGAATTTGATACCTTAATTCAATTAGATGAGGATCTCGAAGAAGAAGTGATGTCTCAGAAGCAATCGATGAAGTAAAGAAGCACCGAAGCTCTAACCCTTAGTTGAAGTGACAACGAGGAGGAAATTGAGATGGCTTGTCTTAGCTGAAAACTAGGGCTTGCTGAACCAAATCAGTGGTCGGTGTTACTTGAATTTGCCGCTCCAGATTTCTAGAGCGGTACCACTTTGATCGGTGAAAGTTGAAGGAGTTGCTGGACCAAATTTTTGGTCCGGTAAGGTGTGATGATCTCTTTCGGGAAAAAGGTTGGTTTGGAAGTGAAGCAACAAATATGCAGGTGATTTGAATCAGTGATGAATTAGGGGAAACATTTATATGTTTGGAGAGGTGAAGTAGTGAATGAAGTAGAGCGATGATGATGTCGAACCAGTATTTCCGTTCGGTGTTATAAAACATGCCTCTCTAGACTCTTGAAGTTGCCAAACCAGATGTTGAAGTGAATGACCGAATCAAACTTTGTGCCGGTTCAGATTTCTCGCTCGATCATTGAATGACGAACCAGATGGACACCGAACCAAGTCGAACGAACCAAAGTGATGCCAAACCAGATGTTCCAAACCAAACCTCAGAGTTGCTATATAACAGTTACCTCTCCTCATATCTTCACTCTATAAATAGTGGAGCTTCTGGACAACAATGGCAGCCATCCTTGGGAGCTGAAATTCCGTAGAATTTTTTTTGTATTGTCCATTCCTCTTATATATAGCCTCCAAAAGTGAATCAATCTTGTAACTCTAATCTTTCATGATTAATAAAATTTACTCTCCCCAAGTGGACGTAAACTGCTCGCGGTGGTGGAACCACTATAAATACCGGTGTTATTAGTTTTTCTACATTGCAAGATCTATGACTGTCTATTCTGGCGTTTATCTTTGTTTGTTTTGTCTCACTACAATCACGATCCAGTTGTTTTCGGCTGCGTTGTGTTTTTATTCCTTTAGACTGATCATCTAAAGAGATTTTCCCCAACAGTCTGGTATTGGAGCTGCAAGGTTGATTGAGGAGTGTTAGACGCTATGGTAGGAGATGAAGCAACTCTAATTGTTACAAGACCCTATACTGAAGGGATGTATATCGTGTCAGGATCATAATTGACAATTGAGAAATGGAATGAGGATAAAGACTTTGAGAAGTGACAATGGAGGATGAAGGTTGTTCTAATGATTTATGAAGTCCATCCGGTAGTGTTTGCCCCTGAGGAGTTGACGGCTGACATCTTAACCGCATAAAGGAAGAAGATGGAGAAATGGGAGTTTGCTACTTTACAACTAGCTATGGGAGAGAATGTTATCTCAAAGATTAGTAGTGAGACTAGTGCTAGGGGCATTTGGACCAAGCTATAAAATCTCTACATGAAGAAATATCTGAATAACCGTTTGATATTCCTAAAGACATTTTTCACCATGTGGATGAGAGAGGGTCCTTTAGCAAAGGAACATCTTAATTTCTTTGGTGATCTCGTGATGAAGCAGAAGATTGTTGACTAAAAGATGGATGAGGATCAAATGGCAATGATTCTTTTGTGTTCTCTTCCAAACCATTACACAGGTTTCGCTAACAGCCTTATCTTCGCTAGAGACACATTGATAGTAGAAGATGTGAGGTCAAGCCTTCTATATGAGGGCTTGAGAGATCAGATAAAGGAGATAAGTGAAGAAAGTAGAGGTGGAGTAGTAGTCAGGGCCTGTTTGTTGAAAGAGATAGAGAAGATAAGAAGAATTGGCACTCTAGAGGGCGTTTCAGGTCCAGGAAGCCCGGTAATGGTAGGAGAGGAAAGTTTAAGATGGGAAGTGCTTTATCTGCAAGAAACCTGGTCATTGGAAAAAAGATTGTCCATATTTGAAGAAGAAGGAAGAAGACGGATCTTCATCATTTGCGGTGTAAAGTTTGTATCTGATGATGTGTTGTCTGGAGCAGTATCAAATGTCTCAGATCATTGGGTGCTAGACTCAGGAGCATCCTTTCATATGACGCCTACAAAGGATTACTTTAATTATTTTGTTGGACGAGAGGGAAGCTCTATTCTTATGGGTAATGATGCTAGCTGCACAACAATGAGTGAAGGTACAGTGAGGATCACGATGTTTGACGGAGTGATACGCACTTTGCATGTGTTCGGTATGTTTCAGGTCTTCGAAAGTTCTTAATTTCTTTAGGACAATTGGCATCTTTGGGATCAAAGGTCACTATCGAGAAGGATAGTCTGAAGGTTTCAAAAGGTGCGCTAGTTCTTATGAAAGGAGATGTGTTTTGAAATTTGTATTTGTTGAAAGGAACTATGGTTTTTGGAGAGTCGTGTGTTGGAGTAGTTAGTTCTCGTGCATTGGATGCCACACGGCTTTAGCATCTCAGGTTGGATCATATTTCAGAGAAAGGCTTAGGGTTACTTTGAAGACGAAATAAGATCAGAGGAGAAAGCTTCGACAAGATGGACTTTTTCCAAGAGTGTGTGTTAGGCAAGCAAACTAAAGTATCTTTTGGAGTTGGACTCCACGGATCAAGGCGTATACTTGAGTATGTGCATATAGATGTCTTGGTACCGGTGGCTACTCCTTCTCTTAGAGGAGTAAAGTATTTTATCTCTTTCATTGATGAATTTTCTAAAAAAGTATGGGTATAGGTGATGAAGGCCAAATAAGAGAGCTTTAAGAAGTTCAAAAAATAGAAAGCGCTTATTGAGAACCAAACTGGTTTCAAATTGAAGGTGCTGAGATCTGATAATGGCAGTGAATTTGTCTATAGAGAGTTCCTCAACTTTTGTAAACAGCATGGCATTCAGAGACATTTCACTACATCCGCCAATTTGCAATCCAATAGAGTTGCAAAAAGGATGAACATGACTCTATTGGAGAAGGCTCGTTTCTTGAGATTGACGGCAGGCTTGTCTAGAGGCTTTTGGGCTGAGGCATTATTAACTACGACGCATATCATAAATCGAATTCCATGCTCAGCCATAGATGGAAAGATTCCAAAGGAAAAGTGGAGAGCTAAATCAGTGTATCTTGGTTACTTCAAAAAGTTTTGGTTGTCCTGTGTACGTTCACCGTATAGGTGATGACAAGTTGGAGGCTTGAGCATACCATGGCATACTAATGGGATACACTGATGGTATCAAAGGGTATCGAATTTGAAACCTTGTAGATCGAAGGATTGTTCATTCTTAGGCATGTTACTTTTGATAAGTCTGCTATGTTCAATCCAAATGAGAAGCTACCAACCCTATCAGAAAATTTTGATAGGCCCAAGGAGATGGAAGAAGTTCCTATGTTCCAGCCAAATAGTAGAGTTCTTGTTGATGCAATCGAGGAAAACTCAGTTGATGAAACATGACAAGATAGTCCACAGGTGCCTTCTGTAGTGCTAGTGATGTTCATAAATCTAGAGGAAGTTCGGTTCAAGGTGGAGCTGAAAGGAGTTTAGGCGAAGCAGTACATAGCCAGGTCAGTCGTATGACTATTAGGCCGCCCGAAAGGTATGGTGGTTGGCAGTTTGCGAACCTTAGCCATGGTGATCAGTTTGACTATGCCCTACAAGTGTTTCATGAGGAGCTGCTTGACCTTGATGAAGCTTTGAAGTAACATGACAGTTCAAAGTGGATGTGCACTATGGAAGAGCAGTTAGAGTCATTGAAGAAGAATGCGACTTGGATTTGGTACCACCTCATCAAGGAAGCTGAGCTATAGGTCGCAAGTGGGTGTTCAAGGAGGACTATGGGAGATACAATAGAAGACTAGTTGTTAAAGAGTTTTTACAAAGAAAGGGATTGGAGTGATGAGATATTCTCTCCAGTAGTGAGGCATACGTCCATCCACATTTTGCTCGCTATCGTCGTAGCTCATGACTTGGAGCTGGAGCAACTAGACATGAAAACTGATTTCTTGGATAAAGACTTGGATGAGACCATCTACATGAAATAGCCAGAAGGATTTGTTGTAGATAGGAAAGAAATTTGGGTATGCAAATTGAAGAAGCCATTGTATGGACTTAAGCAGTCGACTAAACAATGGTACAAGAGGTTTGACTCTTTTATGCCTTCACTTGGTTTTGATCGTAGCATCAAAGATGATTGTGTGTATTTCAAGCATTTAAAAAATGGTAGATGGATGTATCTACTCTTATATGTGAATAATATGTTGTTTGCTTCTTTAGGATAAGGCTAAAATCGATAAGCAAAAGCTAAAATCGGAATTCGAAATAAAAGACCTTGGAGAAGCAAAGAAAATTTTAGGTATGGAAATCCAAAGAGATAGATTGCTAGGATTTTTGAGCCTCGCTCAAAAGGAGTACATTCGAAAGGTGCTTCCTCGGTTTAGCATGGAAAGGGCAAAGGCGATCAGCACACTCATGCCTTTGCAAATACAGCTTTCTAGTAAAGGCTCTCCGATCTTGGAAAACGACCAGGCTTATATGATGAACATCTCATATGCAAGTGCAGTTAGCAGCTTGATGTATATCATAGTCTGCACTGGGCCTGACATTGCACAAGTTGTTGGATTGGTAAGTAGGTTCATGGAAAATCCAGGAAAGATGCACTGGGAGTGTCTTCAGATATCTTAAAGGAACTCTAAATCATGGACTTGTCTTTGGCGCAGAGATAGAGATTTCAGCTTGGTTAGATTTTGTGTTTCTGACTATGCCGGTAATAGAGATCGAAGGAAGTCAACCTTCGGATATGCGTTCACCTTTGGCGGGACAACAATCAGTTGGAGAGCGAAATTGTAGACGATTGTGGCTTTGTCTGCTACAGAGGCAGAGCTCATAGCTGCGGTTGAAGCAGCTAAGGAGGTGCTTTATTGGAGGTGATTGTTGTGCGATTTGGGCTTTGTATATGAAGGCGTGGATGTGTACTGTGACATTTAGAATGCAATTCACTTAGCTAAAAATCTGGCATTCAGCTCGAGGACGAAGCATCTTGATGTGAAAGAGTCGTTCCTTGTTTCGTTGAGCAAAGAGATGCTAGTTTGTCTTCAGAAAGTTCACAAGGATAATGCATCCGACATGTTTACCAAGTCGTTGCATGTTGCTAGATTAGAGCATTGCTCGGACTTAATTCTCATGTTGAAGTGCTAGGTGCCACAGGGTGGCACGGGGGGAGAGTTGAGTCAGATGATGGAGACATTTGTTTTCATGGTGGAGATTGATAGGATATACATGGACTGGGTAATTCAAACACTTTGTTGACGGATGGTGGCCTTGTTGGAGTTCGTCGACAGATTGTAATGGGTGGTGGCATTGCCGAAGCTTATTGGGTAAGCATCCATTTCATGGAGCTTTGAGGTGTAGAAGAGTTAGACAGCTTGATGGAATTATGGGATCGAGGTGGAGATTATTAGAATTTGATACCTTAATTCAATTAGAGGAGGATCTCAAGGAAGAAGCGATGTCATGGAAGCAATCGACGAAGTGAAGAAGCACTGAAGCCCTAACCCTTAGTTGAAGTGACAACGAGGAGGAAGTTGAGATGGATTGTCGTCATTGAGAACAAGGGCTTGCCGGACCAAGTTAGTGGTCTGGTGTTGCTTGGATTTGCCGCTCCAGATTTCTGGAGCGGTGGCGACTTCGATCAGTGAAAGTTGGAGAAGTTTCTAGACCAAATTTTTGGTCCGGTAAGGTGTGATGATCTCGTTTGGGAAGAAGGTTGGTTTTGAAGTGGGGTGACAAAGATGTAGTGATTTGAATCAGTGATGAATTGGGGGAAACATTTATATGTTTGAAGCAGTGAAGTAGTGAATGAAGTGGAGCTGTGATGATGCCAAACCAGCATTTTCGCTCAGTGTGGTAAAACATGCCAGTCCAGACTCTTGAAGTTGCCGCTTTAGATGTTGATGTGAATGACCGAACCAAACTTTATGCCGGTTCATATTTCTTGTCCGGTAATTGAATGCCAAACAAGATGGACACCGAACCAAGTTGACCGAACCAAAGTGATGCCGAATCAGATGTGTCGAACCAAACCTCAGGGCTGCGATATAGCAGTTACCCCTCCTCATGTCTTCACTCCATAAATAGTGGAGCTTATGACAACAATGACAGCCATCCTAAAGAGTGGAAACTCTGTAGGATTTTGTCTGTATTGTTAATTCTTCTAATGTATAGTCTTTAAAAGTGAATCAATCTTGTAACTCTAATCTTTCAGTGACCAATAAAATCTCCTCTCCCTAAGTGGACGTACATTGCCTCACGGTAATGGAACCACTATAAATACTAGTGTTATTTATTTTTCTACATTGCATAGATCTGTGACTATCTATTCTGGTATTTACCTCTATTTGTTTCGTCTCACTACAATCACGATCTAGTGGTTTTCCGCTGCGTTGGGTTTTTATTTCCTTAGACTGATCATCTGAAAGGATTTTTCCCAACAGTCTGGCATTGGAGCTGCAAGGTAAATTGAGGAGTGTTAGACGCTATGGCAGGAGATGAAGTAACTCCAATTGTTACAACACCCTATACTAGAGGGATGTATATCGCCTCAGGATAAGAATTGGCACTTGAGAAATGGAATGGGGATAAAGACTTCGAGCAGTGGCAATGTAGGATGAAGGCTATTCTAATGAGGAATGAAGTCCATCCTGTAGTGTTTTCTCCCGAGGAGTTGACGGTTGACATCATAGCCTAGAAAGGAAAGAGATGGAGAAATGGACATTTAATACCGTACAACTAGCTACGGGAGAGAATGTTATCTCAGAGATTAGCAGTGAGACCACTGTTAGGGGCATTTGGACCAAGCTAGAAAATCTCTACTTGAAGAAATCTCTGACTAAACGTTTGATATTACTGAAGAAATTTTTCACCATGCGAGTGAGAGAGAGTACTTCAGTGAAGTAACATCTTAATTTCTTTGACGATCTCGTGATGAAGATGAATACTATTAACGTGAAGATGGAAGAGGATCAAATGACAATGATTCTTTTGTGTTATCTTCCGGAGAGTTACACAGGTTTCACTAACAGCCTTATCCTCACTACAGACACATTTACGGTGGAAGATGTGAAGTAAGGCCTTCTATCCGAGGGCTTGAGAGATCAAATGAAGGTGCTAAGTGAAGGAAGTAGAGGTGGAAGTAATAGTCATGGCCTGCTTATTGAAAGAGGTAGAGAAGATAAAAAAATTGGCACTCTAGAGAGCGTTTCAAGTCCATGTGCCTGGTAATTATAGGAGAGGAAATTTAAGGATGGAAGTGCTTTATCTACAAGAAACATAGTCATTGGAAAAAGGATTGTCCAGATTTGAAGAATAAGGAAAAAGATGGATCTTCATCATTTGTGGTGGAGAAGTTTGTATTTGACGATGTGTTATCTGCAGGAGTATCGGATGTCTCAGATCATTTAGTGCTAAACTTGGGGGCTTCCTTTCATATAACGCCTAATAAGGATTGCTTTAGTTCTGTCGCTGGATATTAGGGAAGCTCTATTCTTATGGGTAATAATGCTAGTTGTACAGCAACAGGTGAAGGTACACCGAGGATCAGGATGTTTGACGGAGTGATACACACTTTGACAGTTGTCTGGCATGTTCCAGGTCTTTAGAAGTCCTTAATCTCTTGAGGATAATTGGCATCTTTGGGATGCAAGGTAACTATCGAGAAGGATAGTCTGAAGGTTTCGAGAGGTGCACTAGTTTTTATGAAAGGAGATGTGTTTTGAAATTTGTATTTACTGAAAGGAACCACAATTCTTGGAGAGTCATGTGTTGGAGTAGATAATTCTCGTGCATTGGATGCCATAATGATTTGGCATCTCAGGTTGGGTCAGAGAAGTGCTTAGAGTTACTCTGAAGACGGAAGACAATCAAAGGGAAAAGCTTCGACAAGATAGACTTTTGCTTGAAGTGTGTGTTAGGCAAACAAACTAAAGTATCTTTACTTGAGTGCATTCATACAAATGTCTAGGGATCGGTTGCTACTCCTCTTGGAGGTGCAAAGTATCTTATCTCTTTCATTGATGAATTTTATAGGAAAGTATGGATGTATGTGATGAAGGCCAAATCAGAGAGCTTTGAGAAGTTCAAAGACTGGAAAGGCTTATTGAGATCCAATCTGGTTTTAAGTTGAAGGTGCTGAGATCTGATAATGGCGGTGAATCTTTCTCTAGGGAGTTCCTCGATTTTTGTAGACAGCATGGCATTCGGAGACATTTCACAACACCTGACAATTCACAATCCAATGAAGTTGCAGAAAGGATGAACGGGACTCTACTGGAGAAGGCTCATTGCTTGAGATTGACGTTGGGCTTTTCTAGAGGCTTTTGGGCTAAGGCATTATCAACTGTAGCGCATATCATAAATCAAATTTCATGCTCAGCCATAAACAGGAAGATTCCATAGCAAAAGTAATAGGTAAAGTAGTGTATCTTGGTTACTTCTGAATTTTTGGTTATACCGTGTACGTTTACAATACATGTGATGATAAGTTGGAGGCTAGAGCATACCAGGGCATACTAATGGGATACACCGATGGTGTCAAAGGGGACGAATTTGGAACCCTGTTGTCTGAAGATTGTTCATTCTAAACATGTTACTTTTAATAAATCTGCTATGTTCAATCCGAAGGAGAAGCTGCCTACCACATCAGAAGATTCTGATAGGCATAAAAAGATGGAAGATGTTCCTGTATTCCAGCAAAATAGTAGAGTTGTTGATGCTATCGAGGAAAACGCAATTGATGAAACATCACAGGATAGTCCATAGGCACCTTCTAGTAGTGCTGGTGATGTGCATAAATCTAGAGGAAGTTCAGTTCAAGGTGGAGCTGAAAGGAGTTTAGGTGAAGCAGTACCTATCTAGGTCAGTCGTAGGGCTATTAGGCCGCCTGAAAGGTATGGTGATTGGCAGATTGCGAACCTTAGCCTTGGTGATCAGTTTGGCTGCGCCCTACATGTGGTTTATGAGGAGTCACATGACCTTGATGAAGCTTTGAAGTCATGTGACATTTTGAAGTAGATGTACGCTATAGAAGAAGAGTTAGAGTCTTTGAAGAAGAACAAGACTTAGATTTGGTACCAGCTCCTTAAGGAAGTTGAGCCTTAGGTTGGAAATGGGTGTTCATGGTGAAGGACAATGGAAGATACAAGGATAGACTAGTTGATAAAAGGCTTTTTGCAAAGAAAGGGATTGGAGTATAATGAGATATGCTCTCCAGTAGTGAGGCATACGACCATCCATATTCTGCTCGCTATCGTTGCAGCTCATGACTTAGAGCTAGAGCAACGTACTTGAAAACCACTTTCTTGCACGGAGACTTGGACCAGACCATCCACATGTAGCAGCTAGAAGGATTTGTTGTAGATAGGAAAGAAAATTGAGTTTGCAAATTGAAGAGTTCATTGTATGGACTTAAGCAGTTGCCTAGACAATGGTACAAGAGATTTGACTTTTTTATGCTTTTACTTTGTTTTGATCGTAGCATCAAAGCGGCTTATGTATACTTCAAGCATTTAAAGAATGGTAGATGGGCGTACCTTCTCTTATACGTTGATGATATGTTGTTTTCTTCCAAGGATAAGGATGAAATCAATAGTTTAAAGCGAAAGCTAAAATCGAAGATGGAAATGAAAGACCTTGGAGAAGCAAAGAAAATTTAGGTATGTAAATCTAAAAAGATAAAAAGCTAGGATTTTTAAGCCTCACTCAAAAGACGTACATTCGAAAGGTGCTTGCTCGGTTTATCATGGTAGGGGCAAAGGCAATCTGCACACTCATGCCTTTGCACATACAGATTTCTAGTAATGGCTCTCCAATCTTGGAAAAGGACCAGGCTTATATGATGAACCTCCCATATGCAATTCCAGTTGGCAGCTTGATGTATGCCATGGTCTGCACTTGGTCCGACATTGCACAGGCTGTTGGATTGGAAAGTAGGTTCATAGAAAATCACAGAAAGATGCAGTGGGAAGTAGTAAAGTTTATCTTTAGATACCTTAGAGAAACACCAAATCATGGACTTATCTTTGGTGGTAGAGATACAGATTTCAACTTGGTTGTATTTTGTGATTCTGACTATGCCAGTGATAGAGATCGAGGGAAGTCAACCTCTGGATATGTGTTCATCTTTGGTGGGACAACGATCAGTTGCGGAGTGAGGTTACAAACATTGTGGCTTTGTCTACTACAGAGGCAGAGCTCATAGCTTCAGTTGAAGTAGCTAAGGAGGTGCTTTATTTGAGGTGACTGTTGTGTGATTTAGGCTTCATATATGAAGGCGCAGATGTGTGCTGTGATAGTTAGAGTGCAATTCACTTAGCTGAAAATCTGGCATTCAGCTTGAGGATGAAGCATATTGAGGTGAGAGAGTCGTTCCTTGTCTCGATGATTGAAGGGAAGCTATTTCGTCTTCAGAAAGTTCACACAAAGGAGAATACACCAGACATTTTTACCAAGTCGTTACATGTTGCTATGTTTGAGCATTGTTCAGACTTGATTCGCTTGATGAAGTGTTTGGTGCCACAGGGTGGCACGGTGGGAGAGTTGAGTCTATGATGAAGACATTTGTTTTAATGATAGAGATTCATAGGTTTTACGTAGATTGGGTACTTCGAAATTTTAGGCGGTGGCCTTGCCGGAGTTTGTTGACAGAGTGTAATGGGTGATGACATTGCCGAAGCTCATTAGGTAAGCATCCATTGCTTGGAGCATTGAGGTGTAGAAGAGTTGGATGTCTTGATGGAATTATGGTATGAAGGTGGAGATTGTTAGAATTTGATACCTTAATTCAATTAGAGGAGGATCTCGAGGATGAAGCGATGTCGCGGAAGCAATCGACGAAGTGAAGAAGAACTGAAGCCCTAACCCTTAGCTGAAGTGATGGAAAGGAGGAATTTGAGATGGCTTGTCGTCATTGGAAACTAGGGCTTGCCAGGCCAAATCAGCGGTCCGGTGTTGCTTGGATTCGCCGCTCCAGATTTCTTGAGCGGTGGCGACTTCGATCGGTGAAAGCTGGAGGAGTTGCAAGACCAAATTTTTGGTCTAGTAAGGTCTGATGATCTCGTTCGGGAAGAAGGCTGGTTTGGAAGTGGAGCGATAAAGATGTAGTGATTTTAATTAGTGATTAATTGGGGGACATATTTATATGTTTGGAGCGGTGAAGTAGTGAATGAAGTGGAGGGTGATGATGTCGAACAAGTATTTTCGTTCAGTGTTGTAAAACATGCCGGTCCAGACTCTTGAAGTTGTTGGTCTAGATGTTGAAGTGGATGACCGACTCAAACTTTATGCCTGTTCAGATTTCTCGTTCGGTCATTGAATGTCGAACCAGATGGACATCGAACCAACTTGACCGAACCAAAGTGATGCCGAGCCAAATGTGTCGAACCAAACCTTAGGGCTGCTATATAGCAGTTACCCCTCCTCGTTTCTTCACTCTATAAATAGTGGAGCTTCTGGACAACAATGGAAGGAGAGCTGAAACTCTGCAGAATTTTTTTTGTATTGTTAATTATTCTTATGTATAGCCTCCAAAAGCGAATCAATCATGTAACTCTAATCTTTTAGTGATTAATAAAATCTCCTCTCCTCAATTGGACGTACACTGCGGCACGATAGTAGAACCACTATAAATATTGGTGTTATTTATTTTTCTACATTGCATAGATCTGTGACTGTCTGTTCTGCTGTTTGTTTCGTCTCGCTACAATCACGATCCAGTTGTTTTCCACTATGTTGGGTTATTTATTCCCTTAAACTGATCATCTTAAGGGATTTTCCCCAGTATATATATATATATATATATATATATATATATATATATAAATCATGTAAAATAACATAATCATGCAGAATTTTATATTCTCTTACATAAATGGTTCTGAATTATGTAGATTTGTCCATATCATTCACAATCATTAATAAAAATAACTATACATCTCAGATCCAAATATTTCTCTTAAAAATAACTCTATGTTTCTTTACAAAATAAATCAAAGTAAAGATGTAAATCTTCAAATCAAAGCAAGTGGTTTTTGGAATTTAGGGACTTAATTTATTTCCTAAAAAAATAAAATCATTTCAAAATTTTATTTTATTTCATAAAGTACATGCTTGTCATTTAGATCAATCTTATTACATCAAAATAGTTTTTCAACCTTTTAATTTAGGAAACAAACTTCGGTACCAGACCAAATCCAAAATTAACATGAAATATTCTTCATACATAAATCAAGTAGATCTGTAATTTGAGCAAGCTATTATATGATTCAACGATTTATAAATGAAGTATAATTCAAAATGTATTCTAATAAAAAAAATAAAAAAATTCCCGATGAAATTAATGATTGCTGGCTCCAACACCACTTGTTAGAAATTTTGAATCAAATCAAAATGACCAATTAATCAAATACTAATTTTAAAAGAATAAACAATATTCATTTCAATTGGATTAAATGTAAAATAAACAACCTCAGACATCATACCCTAATTTTATTAATTGATTAAGAGAAAGAGATTGATCTAAATGAAAAAAGATGGATCTGATCTTTTAAATCATCACAACATTGTATCTATAAATTTCATTCGGAGACCTTGCTTATAACACGTTAAAAAATTATAGAAGATAAATAGCCATTATTGAAATTGAGAATATATATTTGGGTTTTGTTATTGACACTTCACTTTTGGATATGAGTGAGCCATTTTGTACTAAAAACATTTTTTACTATAAGGGGTACTAATCAAACTAGTCCTCTCATAAAATTAGAATCCAATTGACCTAATTGACCTTTCTTTTATTTATCATAATTTTGTTTCAATTATCATTAACCTTTTCAAAACCATTAATCAAATAATGGAGAAAAACTCATCTCTGGATGGAATTGCAAATGATAAAGTGGCAATATTGTTTTCTTACTCAAGAAAGCATCCAACATAGTAAAATTAAAGTATACTTTTTATCATAGTTGGAAAAAAGTGCAATAAATTATATTAATAAATTACCTTTCTATCACCTACTTAGAAAAGTTTGGATCTGATTGTGCAGATTGGGATGAATTTTTTGTTCTTTCCATTATTTTCTTTTCGAAAAAAGGAAGGGGAATGAGAGAGTAAATGAAATTGTACTTTTGATTAATATGAGAGAGTAAATGAAATTGTACTTTTAACTAAAGGCAAAAGAGGTAAAAATATACTTTTGATTAATATGATTTGTACTCATAGAAATTTAGTTTTGTAGGGAGTGCACATAAAATTTGGCCTCCTCATATCCAAAACTGGAGTGTCAATAACAATACCCATATATTTTATTCATTGCATATCTCAACATATAATACAATGGTGTTGTATTTATAGACTTGCCATGAAAAATGAAGATTACAATAATGTCCATGTAACATTTAGCATATTCACCCTTGTAGATCACATATATTATAATATTACATATATTATAATATTACATATATTATAATTATTAAACTAACCATGATTATTTTTTTACTACTTCTATCTACGTTATATGCCATCTTCTACTAATATAGTAAGTATTCATCAGATTATGATTGAGTACAGAAAAATTGAAAGAAGTCATGTGGTATAATTAGTTTTAGATTTGTGGATGGAGGCTTTGCATATCCGGTCTTTATTTCTAATGCTGTTATAAGAAAAGTCTCTGTGGCAATGATATGTGAATTAGGTCCTTACTTTTCTAAATCAGAAAGTACAAACTAGCATGCATTTTCTGAAAGAATTTTTTTTCAAAAACTGAAAAATAAGATTCTTTATTCATAAATATTATTTGTTATTTAAGTATAATTTTAGTAAATAGCTATAGTTTTTCACCATTATTGAATTTTATAATATTTTTTTGAAAAGTGCAAGTTTCCTTGCATTTTTCTATCAGAAAAGTGCACGTTGGCTTATGTTTTCTATTTCTAAAAAATAGGAGCTAATTTACATATTAGTTTCTATAGCGACTTTTCTTATAACAACGTCAAAAACAAGGAATTATAGCTTTTTTACTTGTTGTGGACAATTTAATTTTAAAGGAAGTCTTCATAACCTATTTATAACCTACTTCTTTCTCCAAATGACAAACATACATTGGACCACTTTACGGCTATGATCAAACTATTCGCTTGTTCTCGCTCATCATTTAAATTATCATTAAAAGCTCTATTTGCTGTACCTAGTTAGTGTTGCATATAAATTACAATCAAAAATCTACATAGATCACTTTTAAAAAAATACTATATACCCAAAGACATAATACTTTCTTTTGAATTATAGGAAATGCAATTTCTTGTCAAAAACCAAGATGGTCGATTTTCAGTTACAGTATAATGACATGCATAAAGATATATTTTTCCACTGTGAAATGGGTAATTTTACTAACCAAAAGATTAAAATACTATAGTAAATTCCTCTGCAAATATTAATCTACTACATATAGTATCAAAAACAGGAATGCAAAACAAATATAAAAGTTAGGATCGGAATAAATTGTACCTTTGTTTTATACTTGAATAACCAAAATTTGATGTAACTTAACCATAAATATTGTACTTTTCTCCATTTACAGAAAGCAGTTAAATAAATTTGAAATGTAGTATAGAAATAAAGAAATGAATTAATAAAAGTAGAATGCCCACACATTAGCAAACTTAGTAAGTTTTTTTCCTAATAAAAAGTGATAGCTTGATTAAGATGACAAAGGTAGTTTCCATAAATTTTAGAGAATAATGATGAGATATAAGAGACCAACCTTGAGGATACTAAATAGGAAATCTATAATCATGATTTGTATCTCCTCTTTGTAGATGCATATGATAGAGATCTAAAAATGTAAACTATAAACCTTTAAGAAACAATAAAACGATAAGAAATTCATTCATTCTTATATTTAAAGAGTGAGAAACAATACTACCATAAAATAACTTATATACCTTTTATTCCTAATATGTTAAGAGCACTAACCAAGAATTATAATCTAAATCTAGAAAGTGGAAATTAGGTTATAGGGTTTCTCATTCTAGGTTAATAAGTTTTGAGGACGACACTTATCAATAATTATTTTTAAGGAAAATTTACAAGAAAATGATAAACTTATTTATATTTTAATTTATATAGAAAAATGATAAATTCATTTATCATTATCTCTATATAACTGAAAATGATAATTTCATTTATCTTTTTCCTGCAAATTGTTCTTAAAACTAATTTCTCAAAAGTGTCATTCTTAAAACTTATTACCCTGCATAAAGAAGCCCGTTGAGTGAAAATCCCTAGAAAAATGTTAAATAGAAAATACCTTATATAGTAAAGTCCATGAAATTAGGATTTTTTTTGGTAAAATCAAACATTTAAGAGGTTACATAATCTAAAGGGGATATATAAATAAAATCACCTAATACTTTTTTAGAAAAATATCATGAATATAAATATTGGAATTTTTTTGATACGCTTCAGATATTGAAGAAGAGAAAGATAAAGAGTTTCAACAGGATAATTATACATGATTTGACAAAGATCCAAAAACAAAAGAACGATTTTTTTATGCTACATGCATTAATGGTAGCTATAATTGGTTAGAATAAATAAATGGAATTATGGTTTGGAAGGGATCCAAAAACAAATGTATGACTTTGTGAATGCTAAATGCATTAATGGACACCGTAGTTGGTTGGAATGATAAAATGGAATTGCTAGAGTATAACTGTAAAGTGTTCTATTAAGATGCGGAGAAGTCAAAATACTAGATGAAAAGAATTATGGAGAATGAATATGAGTAGTCACATATTAGCTTTTATATATAATAGAATATACGAGAAATCAATCTAAGCTCAAGAATCAAAGGAATGATAAGTTGAATCATTCAAACAGGAAGATAAAAATGGTTTATTGAAAGAATGTTGATCTAAACATGAAGATCCATGAACATAATGGGTACACAACTAATAAGTGAAAATATTGATTGAACCTAAGAACTTAAGATATACAATCTCATAGAACTGTTGAATGGTGGGTGTGTCAAGGCTTAGTGAAGTCTAAAATTCAATGGTATATGTTAGGGTGCAAGGAGTTGAGAGGAAGCCGTATTCACTTTGAAACCTAGCACGAGTAACAACATTAAAGTGGATGTAATATAATGAATGAATCGATTATGCTTAGTGAGGATGCTTGGTAGAATATATTCAGGGTTTTTACATTCAACCTCTTAAGAGAGTCAGGGTGGCTTCCAAGGTGGAATCGGTGACGATATCATTAGTGAAGTTACTCTAATAGAAAGATGAATCGGTGATAGGTAGAGATAGGGATATTATCAGTAAATAAAGTTAAGGACAACTTTAAATTGACACCTAAATAAGACTATATGTGAAGCATATGAATGTGAGTGTGATGTTATCACATGGTTCATAAAATTTGGGTAAGTATATGGTATGCTTATAAATGAAATGGATTCATGTATGACATAGTTCATAACTGCATGTTAAGTGTATATTATACTTACATTTGAAATGAAGCTTAAATGCATTCTTATGATATGATTATTTATTATATGGTATGACATAATTATTGTCATTGATTAGCTAGAGAAAAACCCAACATATTATGCGGAATGGTCCTACAATATGTTATGATAGGGAAATGTATTACATAACAGGATTTGGCAAATTCTCTTTGGACCCATGTATATGCCGAGTAGCCCCACTAATTTCTTTGAAAACCTAATTGGATTAAACTACCCCTCCAGATTTCTGCCATATTTTTTAATGTTTTCAACCACGATGAAGGGTGCCTATTTGGATTCTATTTGGCGAATGCATGCTTTACTTACCTACCACTCACTAAGCCTGCAAGGTTAAAAGAATTACCATGTAGGTCGACTACAAGGTTAATAGGCTTACATTGTATTGGTCCTATGAGTTTCAAAGGTTTACCTCATAATGGACTTTAGAGGTAGCCGAAAATATTAAAAAATTATGATGAGAAATTCAACGGACGATATTTTATTATAATCAGGGTTTTTGGAATTTTAAAGGGACTACTCTGCATAATTTAGAGTCCAAATAGAATTTGCCTCAACCTTTATGTCTGATCTTTGTTTTTATTATTTCTTTCACCATAAACTCATGGATACTCGTTTGAATAGGCTGAGTTTATGGGATTAAATAGGAAGCATTTTGAAGATGAATGAAAGGCTCTAAAGATGAAGTGTGAGGTTTGGTAGATAATAAAGTATATTTTGAATTCCATTGTTGTAAAACTTGGTTATATGTTAAGTATTCATGGCTACATCTTCGTATATCGGACACAAAACTTTTATCTACGTTTTCATTTTATTACCTTTGTATGGGCACGATTTGGGTTGATGAAAAATGAAAAGATAATTCATGTAATGAAATTATTTAGCTGCTTTGTTTATTCGGTGTTCTCGAAAAAAAAAACAATTTCATTTTGCTGCTTGATAATAATTCTATTGATGACTACAACATCATCGACATTCATTTTTAGGTTGCAGAATGGGGAATATTACAAAATTTTATTTGAAATTCAATATCTCAAACAGCCGTTTTGCATATTATTAACATTTTAAGTGAGATGGGTATACTATCTCATGTCATCATATGTATCTACATAATATGCAAACTCCCTTAAGTCTAAGTAGGTTTCATTTTACTTAGCCTTTATGTACATATATGTTAGTTATATTTGACTTTAATTTTATTATAATGTCTAACAATTTATCAACACACACACACACACACACACACACACATATATATTCATACATGTAACTTTAATTGATTAAAGTTTTTAATTAACATTAATATAAGTATAACATCATATCAATCATCATATTTATAATTTATATATTTTTACTACTAATAAAGAGAATTCCATGAACTATTTTCATCGGTGTCCTTTACCCAATTTATCCTTACACTCATGCTAGTATATATAGTTTCATTTTTGGCTAAACATTTTTGAATTTGAAATATAACCTTCATAAAAGTTGACTTACTTTAATCTAATTTTAGAATTAAATTTTATAATATTCAAATATGCATATTAGATTCAACCTAAGACACAAGAACATTTGGGCATTCCACAAAGGGATACCTAGAAATTGATAATTGTAATAGTCTGGGTAAAGGCTAAAAGTGAGGAGGTTTTTTTATTGTAAGAACTTCCTTAATTTTTATAACCTTCTCCTTATACGTTTCTTTTCTAAACATCCATCTAAATGGACTTATGGATAATTAAAAATACCTATCCTCGTAATGTTGGTAAATATGAATATGTTAATGCAGCAAAAATAATAAATAATAAACACATCCAATGCCCGCTACTAGTTTCCAATTAACTCGAAAATGTCAAGCCTAGTCATATACTCTTAGCCTATTTAGACAAGTCCCATGAGTTTGATGTAAATATGAATTTCGAGTCAAATATAACTTCTGTGTGAGAAACCTTACTAATATGCTCACACATCATGAGACCACCTCACTAAAGAATGGAATAAGTTTTCCCTTTATAAGTACTAAAAGCTTAATATTAATTAAATAAGTTCAACCAAATGATTTTATGTTTTGTAATACACACAATAGAACTGTAACAAGCTCATAATCATCATAATTCATTTTTGGTAGTAAAAGTCGATAGGTATCTACATTTCGTAACAACACACACAAGTATATGCCAATATGATAAGGGAAGGCTACCACTTAACCGTGGGTTAAAGTATATCTCTGGATTAGATATCCTTAAGAGCTATAGAATTGTATATCTCTAGGTAAGATTTACTAGATATAACAATAGAGTAGATATATCCAAATGCTAGCGATCCATATAATTGATTCTATCTCTTTTCAAGTCCTCTTTAGTAATTTTTGATTTTCCATCCAGTGCGTTCATATACATCAAGACCCACTCTCAAACCCTCAAACCTATTACGAGCACTCAACATCTCGAATACAATTCCACTTGCGCACTTCCTCATGGGCCTAAAGGACATCATCATCCTACTTAACTTGTTATTAGTTTCAAAGTGGTATAGTTCAAGTCATACTTCAATATACTTTCCTAATTGCAGTCTTTTCAAAACTTTCATTCAATGCATTTTTGGTTAACTCGGTTCTAGATCTTTTGTAAGGAATTAAACAATATATATAATAGAGCCTCATCAAGAGGTTCTAAATAAATTTCTATTAAAGGGAAAGATGCTTCATATGAATGGTAAGGCCTCACCGAGAGGTTTCGAAACCATATAAAGTCGTGTCTCTTTTATATCCTTCCTAAGTAAAAAGTCAAATTTTATGTTTGAAAACCAATCACTGATAAGTCAAATTTAGATTTTGAAAATTATAAACTTATGTGCAAAATAGTTTCATAAGTTAATGGTATTGTGTCAAGTACAAGAAATGCAACAAAATCGGCCAAATGTTCACTAAAGGTTATCTTTTACTTATCACAATAGTATGTAAATTATATGGAGTTACTATATTTTCCATTTAACCATGAGATGTTCATTTTCCTTTCAAACACCATAAACAAAAACCTTTTCATTTATGGGAATTTTCACAATGCCTTTAAGATCAAAAACTATCTTTTTAAAAGCTAGTTAAAGAGGAAAAAAGGGATAAAAGTGCTATAACTCCTCTTTAACTCTGTGTTGCTTAACTTTTCAAAACTTATACATAGATATAATCAAATTCATATGTAACACACTACATCTTAACCTAAGAGTGTGTACATAATATTTCAAGTAAAGTTAATTTCATGAAAAATCTTTACATATTAAATAGAAAAATGTTACAATAATGCTATGAATACATCTTCAAATTTATTTTACTTAACTTCTCAAAACGTGACATATAAAACATATCTTCTCGTATGTTCTTCTCTATCTTAGCCTAAAATTATATGTACAAAACATCATGTTAAATTTACTTCATTTAAACTACTTAAACTTTCGTTAATCTTCTCTTTTAAACATATAACTATTAGGCTTATTCATATTTTAAAAATTATTATTTTAACTAAATTTGCACAAGAAATTGTCCATATTATGTATACTATATTACCATGCATGTTAACATATAGTTAAGTCCACTTCAACAAATTTAACAACAAGGGAAAAAGTGATCAACATACTTTTTAAAAGTCATCCTATTTTAAATAAGGTAAGATGTCATGTGAATATACAAGTTTACTTCAATTCAACTATATTACAATATAATATGTACACCGCATAGTATTGGCGCATAACAGTCGATATATAGTGTGCTATGTGAGTAAACCACTTGTAATAAAAGCTAACCTATTAAGATCATTCCTCCATTCTTTATGTCCAAATTTCAAGCCAAACCACCTCCATGCTTGATTACCAACATCCATATCTTTTCTCCTCTCTTTGTATCTTGTATTTTCTTTCAAAAATACTCTCTAATGCTTTGATATTGAGGTATAAGTATTGTACATAAGTTTGGGTAAATTTAGAGAAGTTTATGCTTGATTTTATTTCTGATATTAATAAGTTTTCGAAAAGATGAGGAAAGTGTGCTATTTTCATTTAAGGAATTTGTGCGTGAATGAGTGGTATGAAAGTATAGGGAATGAAAAAAGAGAATATAGTTAAAAGATTCATCATCTCCTTTCTCCTTAGTCCACTCATTCTCTTTTCCTTTCTTTTTCATCCCTTTCCATAACCAATGTCTTCTCTTTTGTCTTCGCCAAAATATTACTTCCATATTTCTATCCACTTTTATATTCATCTTAAACAAACCTTAGTATTACACACTAATGATATTTTTGGGGTCACTAACCATTAATAAATTTTATCATACTTAAAACTGATTATCCATAATATAATATTCAATCACACCATCTACTATAATCTTATTTACTTACGTATATAAAAATATTTTGAAATAGATTTTATTAACACTAACCTCTTTTAATTATGTCTGTATAAGTGATATGGAAACTAGGTTGTTACGAACTCACCCCCTTAAAGGAATTACACATTCACAATTTCCATCGCATATAAGAATGGATACTTATTACTTAAGAAATCAACAGAAATCAAAATGCATATATATAGAATATGCAGCTACATACAAAATAAAAATGCAAACCACTTGACTTCACCTCAAATGCAGCAAGTGCACTGCAAAAGATACTGCATTCATGCGAGCACTAAACTCGTAGAAACTATGGGTAAGACATCAAAGCACCATCTTCTGTCTTTTATGTACAATCACCTGCATTTTCACTCCATTACATCTTGACAACTTCACGACCTTAATCCCGAAGCGCTTTGTATCTTGATTAAATATATGAATAGGTTTCTAAGTATTATAAAGTTGGTCTCAATCTCTAGGTCCTCTAATTGTGTTGGTTCTTCCATCAAAATTGGATCATGCACATATTTTCACAAATGTGAAACATGGAATACATTATGCACACTCGACAGTTTAATCGGTAGCTTAAATTTATATGCAAGTTCAACGATCCTCTCGAGTGTAAGGAATGGTCCTGTATATTAAGGAGCTAACTTCCCTATCTTACCAAATCATAAACACTTCAAGTTAATGAAGGCTTCATAAATACGAAGTCCCCAACCATAAACTCCAAGTCTCAACAACTTCAATCAGCATAACTCTTAGGCCTACCTCGTGGAACCTTCCTTTTACCACAAATAAGATTTACCTCCTTGGTTGCATCCTGTACCATACCGAATCTATCCACTAATCAATCAGAGCCAACATGATGGGGATTTGCATGGTGGACAATATAATTCCTCAAAAGGCGCTATACTAATGCAAGACTGAAAGCTATTGATGCACGTGCACTCTAACAATTGAAGATGATCCTCCCAAGAATGCCTAAAATCAAGAACATGTGCATGTAGTGAATCCTCGTTCCATATAACCCATTTTCTTTCACTCCTTATCTCAACTTAGGCAGTCCATCAATAAATCCATGAACGTTCTCTCCTATTTCCACTTTGGAATTTCAATCGGTTGAAGTAATTATTTTGGCTTTAAATGTTCATGCATTACATGCTACATCTACTGTACATAAACATAGACATCCCTCCTCATACCTTCTCACCACAAAACATGCTTTATATCATGATACATCTTTGCACCTCTTGGATGTATAATATACATAGAACAGTGACTCTCATCAAGTACTTCCTTTATAATCCTATTAATATCTAGGATACCTAATCATTTGTCCTTTCGTAATAAACCATTATGATTATCTCAAACTGACCATGCTTTTAGAATTTATACCTAACACCAAATTGTAATAGCGTTAGCTAATCAAATATCTTCATATTGTCCAGCCCTAATTTGGTCTAATTAACATGATCTAACTATCCAAGTTGCCAAGACATTCATGCTTGAACTACTCTTCAGTCGCTAATCATTTTTGGCTAATATCCCTGTTATTATCCAGTTTTGAACCATCAAGTGGCCATAGTTGCATATTTCCTCCAAGCACATTAGCTGATATATTACTCATTCTGGGTGTATAAAGATCTCCAAATCATTTGAAGGAAAAACCTCTAGCTAATGTTGATGCTTTATTCACGTTATTTCATATAAAGAAGACCTTTAAAAAAAATGGTCTGTAAATAACTCAAACCTTTTACCAAGCAAGTGATGTCTACAAAACTTGAACACAAATTTAATAGCTGATAACTCTAAATTGTGAGTTGCATACCTCTACTGATGCGTTATAAGCTATTAACTCGCATAAGCAATAACATACCATGCGGCATTAAACTACACCTAACCCCATGCCATATGCATTTATATATACAATCAAACTTTGACTTCCATTTGGAATGGTAAAAGCAGGAGCGCTAATTAACGTCAATTTTGACGAAATGAACATAACCTTACACTTTGAAGTCCAAACAAAACCTATATCCTTCTTGGTCAACTTTGTCAAATGATAAGCGATCTTGGAGAAATATTGAACATATCTCCAATAGTAACCAATTAAACCTAAGAAACATCGATTTAGTTGCACTTCTGGTCTCTTCCAATCTTGTGTAGGTGTAACCTTTGTTGTGTCAATAGTAATACAATTCTCTAACATAACGTGTCGAAGAAACCTATCTTCTAATAGCGATAAATGAAAATTTGAGAATCTGGCTTTAAGATGATATTCTGTTAAAGACTTAAGCACAACTGAAAGATGGCCTTTGTGCTCTTCTTGGTCATTGAGTAGACTTAGATATCATCGATAAATACGAGCATAAATTTATTTAACATATATTTGAGTACCTATTCATTAAATTAAAAATAAACTTGAGTACTTGTTAAGCCGAGCAACATGACTAATCATTTCTAATGATATAAGGTCCTAAATTCAGTAAGTAGTACACTTTCCATTGCCCCATAAGCCAAATCCAAGTATGAGAATACATGATCTCCATAAAAATGATAAACTTGTAATGTATGCATGGCAATGGATCTTCATTCTAATAGTACACTTATTTAGCCCCTTATAATCTACATGTAGCCTTAAGGAACCATATACATTTTTGGCAAAGACAACATATGCTTCATAACTTAAACGACGGGATAGATCAATCTTTTCTACAACAAATCCCTAATTTTCTCTATGAATTAAAATTCTCCTTTGGATCCATCTTTCTAGTTGAAAATATAATGGGGTTTTTATTAAAAATTAAATCTACAAAAAACTTCACATCACTTTGAGGGAGGGTAAACCATTCACCTCCTCAAACACATCAGTATACGTATGTACCAACCATATTTTTTAAATGCTTAGCGATTTGATATTTTGTTTAAATACTTATTAATTGGAATCGAATGTCCAAAAAGAAAACATTTTAAGATGAACAAATTAGGACCCAAGACCTCCTCCCTTCAGTCTGGGATGTTCATTTTATTGAGTTTTGGGTATAAGCATTAATAGATTCAATGTTATATCATTTTTAGCTTTTATTTATAGCTATACATACTACACGAATACATGTGCATAGTCAAGTCTGGTATAATCCTTATGTTTCTTGGAAGAGAAAAGAAATACAAGTTACGTAGTTGAATAAATTATAGAGTCGAATGATTCACTGGCTAGTATGACTTTGAAACGATTGAAAATAGCATTCCGAGACTTTATCATGAATGATACCATATTATATTCCATTGTAAAAAGAAAAATAAGATGAAGCACGATGTCAAAGAACCATCATAATATGATGCTCTTACAAGTCAAATGAACTCGAAATGAAAATGGGATTTTTAATTAAATTAAATAAGAAAATATTTCTAAATCTAATTTTTCTCCTTTTACTTATAATTAGCCATATCTTTTTCTTTATAAAACCGCCAATAACCAAAGCAAACTCCTCCTCCTCCTTTAATTAAATTTTGAGCTTCGATGATTGGATGGACAAAACAAGAGTGGCATAGTGTTTCACTAGTTATGACTCACGATATTATGCCTATCTTGGCCAGGGTAGTAGTGGTTTAGGGATGGCGGCATTTTTGAGGTTTCGAGTTGGGTGATGTTAGCCGAAGGGGAGGAGAGTTAAGCCAAAGAAAGGTGGTATCGAGTTTCTCCTATGGAGCCGCATCAATTTATGTTGGTCGGAGGAAGTTCGTTGTCGGTTTTAGTTCATGACTTTTGATTGGTTAAAAGGATAAGGAATCGTCCTTTTTTTCTAGGAATGGCCGAGGTGGATGGTGAGGGGTTCGTCATGTTTGTCTCACGAAGTGATGAGCGATGGTGGCGGCGGAAGGTGCTCAGGTTGACCGTGGCTGTGGCGATGGTGGGGGAGAGACGGTTGGAATTAGGTATAGGCGGGAGTCTAAATAGTATAGGGAAGAAGGATTAAGAAGTAATTAAGGTTAATTCTAATTAATTAATTTAATTAATTAATATATATGATTCATATTCTTTTATAATTCATAGCTTTTGCATATGAGAACTAATCGAGATGTGGTTTTCGTCATTGTGGTCGTATCAAGATTTTCTATGACATGGCTTAGATTATGGTCAGGGTTTAGCTATTGAGAAATGCTAATATGAGTGGAAGTGTAACGACCTGTATTTTACGTATCGAGTTATTGTAAAATATTATTATTTAATTCATATAAGGTCGTATGACTCAATAACTTTGGAAAATGACTACCAGGAATATTTTCATCCTTGAAATTTTTATCGAATAGTTTCGATCCATCAATTCTTGTAAAGCCTATAACTTTTTATAGGAGATGGATTGGGGTCTAAACTACTTCCATTAGATCGGGATGATGGTTTCTCTTTACATAGAGTGTTCAAAATTGAAAACGGACTTACTGTCTATAAGATATAGTCATTTTAAATTTGGATCGCTACTAGTCAGATTAGTAGGTAACAAGTTCAGCCTATACTTAATCCTACTAAACCATTTTGGGATTTGTGCCTAACTGGGACTGATGGGACAGATCTAAATCATTTCCCACTTCCCAAAAACAAGTCTAAACCTCCATTAATCTAAATTCCATCACAGAGCTCCTCTTTTTCATAATAAATCTGGCCTAAACCATAGTTAAAGGAGTAATCAGCAAGGGGTTGGTCTTGATTTCACCTTTTGGCTGCTCTGGAAATTGTGAGCTTGTTGTCCATTTCAAATTTGAGGGGGGGATTTGGTGATTTTAGGTGCTAGGTGAGTGATTTGATATCTCTCACTATACTATGCATGTTATATAATTAGAAAATGAAGTTTTTATGATGATTTTGATGTTGAAATGTTTTCAAATGTTAATCTAACCTTAATGACGTGTTTATAGCCAAATTTAATAAGATAAGAATGGATTTCAAATATTTATTGCACCCTTTTATCAATCAGTTGACATGTTTGCATTAAACTTGATCTAGGAAAAACCATGCAAGTTAATCTTATTTGGATGAATTGAAAATGTTGCTTGAATGTTAATGAATGATATTTGCTTTTTTATTGATATTTTTATTAGTGCTTTTAGTGTCGTTAGAATTGGTCGTCGATTTTGGAGAAATGGAATGATAAATACTCAAAACTAGATGCAACTTGGAGATGAGGTTCTTACGGAGTAGGGAATCTTACAGTTCAAGTTGTGGGTTGATCGAAGTTGGTTTGGATGCTCAAATTCTGATCAGTGGTGAATCACGTTTCAAGTTGGTGGATTTGCATTTTAGGTTGCCGAGGGAATTTTCTCCGGGATTTTGGTTAAGGAACTTTGGGGTAGGCTTTGGGCAAGGCTGGGGAGGATTTTGGGACTTAACTTTTAAATTTTATAAGTGGATTCAACATGGTATCGATATCATAAGTTTGGTATTGATATATTCCTTCAATTGGAGTAGGCTAAATGACTCTTGGAGTTGAGACATGAGAAGAAGGCGATCCAGAGGAGGAAAAGATGGAAGAGGTTGGGGCATGAAATACTTAGTCGGTTTTGTCTGCATCGACAAGAGTCCATTCAAGTCGGCACAGACATAAACGGGAGAGGCCAATCTAGGCTACCCTCGCTGGGGTGCTAAGTTGAACCTGTAGGTCGTGCTGGAGGCATTCATTTGTTCGTTCAACATTCAATTACGATGTGGTAGTGTAATGAAGGATGATGATTAATAGATGAAGCAATGTTGGAATGCTTCAATATGACGGCATCAGGAATTTGATTTCCTACAGCTATGACTTAGGCAGGATGTCTATGGAGGTTCTAATAAGGAGGACTAGAAGAATGAGTTCATTTCCAAAAGGGCATGCTAAAGGAGGAGAGTTCATTAGTAGAGCAATGAACGAGTTCTACCATGGACAAATGGAAGATGATAGAATGATGACGAGTTTGGAGATATGTGTGAAGGGATCGTAGACAATTGAAAGTTTGCAAGAGGTATTTGTACAGTAGGGGTATGTGGGGATTACTACCCAGATTATGCAGATTATGGTTCCTTATGTGGATGGATTACCCTTGACCTTATGTTGATGGCTAGTCCTTGCCTATATAAAGTGGTGGGATGCAAGTACCAAGAAACCAAGACTTCTATGTTGGTCTTTGGCTTATATGGAAGCTATTTGAGTCGTCTTATGTCCAAAGCACCTAAGTGATAGTGTTGTTTAATGAATGTTATGTATGCTATGTTTTCTTATCACTACAAGGATGGCACATGATGTAGGTATTGTGGATGTGGATACCTAGGCACTCGATATTGTACTTGGGATGTAGTATACCTTTATGGTGATATATTTGCATACACAATTATATGCTACTCTTTAGATACAAGAACATTCAGGTATGATCGTTATACCTATGTTCCTTACTATATTGAATTATATAGTATTTTGAGATTTTCTTAATACTCACACATGATTGTTGTTTAACTCAAGGTTTTAGGTGCTACTTCTTATTATCTCGGTTACTCTTGAAGGGTCGACTAGATAATAGGTTTGGGCGATACGTAGTGCAAAGGATGCGCAAGAGATGGCACTTTTTCATATTATATTTGGGTCTACTAATTGTAACGACTTATATTTTACAAATCGAACGATCATAAAATATTTTTACTTTATTCGCATGAGATCATATGACTCTAAGATTTTAGAAAGCGACTCTTAGGAACATTTTTCACATTTATGACTTTTCCTAAATTTCTCTATGATTGTTTTAACCTTGAAAATCTTGTTTGGACTACAACTTTTGGTATAAACTGAATTTGAGTCCCAAAACACTTACATTGCTTCAGCACGATGATTTGCCATTTCGTAGAGTGGTCATAATAGAAAAACGGACATGCGGTTTGAAAGTTATGGCAGTTTTAATTTTTAGCTTTTACTGGTCAGTTTTACTGGGTAATTAACTAAGTCTAAACTTAGGCCCATTAATCCACCTTGAAATTTGTACTAATAGGAGACCGTTGGAACTGACCTAAATCATTTCCTTCTTCCCCAAAATAGATCTAAGCCTCCATTAACCCTAATTTCATCGAAAAATCACATCTTTTCCTTACTAATCTTAACCAAGTTACTTATTAGAGAGGAGATTAACATATAGAAGCTAGAGATTGTTATTTCTATTCATTTGGGTCTTTCTTCCTTGCTGCACACTTTAGATTTAAAGGGGAAGATGGTGTTTTAGGTGTTTGGTGAGTGGTTCTTGACCTCTCACTTGTCTATACTTGTTTATATAGTTAAAATGGTTGTTTTTGACATGTTTTTGGGTGTAGAATGATTTTCTAACTTCAGTCACTTTTTCATATATGTTTATGACCAGAAATATGATATTTTCGAATAATTCTTCAAATGGGTTTTTAAATCTAATTGCTCATATCCAAATGCTAATGTAATTTCCATCATTTATATGCATATGTTAATATAAAACTCGGATCTAGGCTAGAACTAGTTTGATTACCATATTCTCATGTATTGTATGGATGAATGGATAAATTTGCGTGATTGTATATGATTGTATGTTGTGCCTTGATGTTGATTGCTAGTGTTTTGGATATTAGGTAGATAGTTCAAGAGAATTGGACAAATCAAAGGCAAACTTGGCCAGAGTTGGACGAAACTAGGTGGAGGTGCTATGGACTATAGGAGAAGCCTACTTACTAGTTCGCATCCGCAAATCATCTAAACATCAGATTCAGTACCGAATTAAGGGGATTAATTCAGCACCGAATCTAGGTGGCAGCTCCAATGGTTCGATCATTAGCATCGATGGATAGAGCTAGGCTAGATGAGTTGTTCCATAGCACGGTGAAGGAAATTGGCTAAATATAAGAGTGATGATGAATTAAGGACTTGATTTGGCGGCGAATCAAGGGCTTAAGTTGGTGACGAGTCAAGAGCTTAAGTTGGTGACAAGTTAAGGACTTGAACTGATGACGAGTTAAGGATTTGAGTTGATGATGAGTTAAAGGCTTAAGCTGGCAGATGAATTAGGGCCTGACGAATTAAGGGCTAATTTGGGATCGAATTTAGAAGGAAGGCCCAGTGGAAACGAAACTTCTGGAGGAGAATACAGGAGTTGTAAAGGTTGTGCTAGAGGTGTTGGCTCGTTCGTATGATGACTAATGGCGATATAACAGCATGATGAAAGTTAGAGTCATTGAATGGTAACTCGACATTGAATAGAGTTAGGTTTTGGAGATGACGACTTAATGAAGAATGAAGTCATAGAATGGGGAACCTATAATGGTTCCTCAAGAATAATGACTCGATGAAGAAAGGAGTCATTAAACGGAGGGACGTAGAATGGTTCCTCCAAGATAATGCAACCAGTTAGAGCAGAAAAAAGGGCTCGAATATCTATATTAAGGGATGATTGATACTCAGAGTGTTTTCTCTTGTACTCAAATTAGGGATATCGCGAGGAGCTTATAGGTAGTGAAGAATAGCTATCCCATATTGGAAGAACGGATCTGTGTACCCTGGACTGGAAGAATGGGTCTGGTACTAGCTTTAGGCTAAAGGGAGTACAATTGAAAACCATGATTTTTATTAGTTCCTGGCAAAAGAATGGTCATACAAGTTATCATATATCCAGAGTACACCGAGTGAAGTTAGTATAGTTTAATAGATGTTATGTCTGTTATGGCTGCTTCGCCAGCCACTTGTCATTCTAAGGTTTTTATCGGAGATAGAGATACCTATACACCTTTTATCACACTTGTATGTGTTACACTTTTATGACACACAGATTAGCATATTATGTTATTATGTGCTAACTCTTTGGCTACAGGGATAGGTCGGGTATGATTTATTTACCTTGCTCCCTATATATATTGACTTGCATTATATTTTGAGATTCATTTACCGCTCACACCAAACTGTTGTCTGGCCTGAGATTTTATGCTTGCTTCATATTATCTCTAGTGATCTTAAATGAGTAGACTAGATAGCAAGCTTAGACGTGGAGCAGTAGTTGTGCAGAGGATGAGCTGGAGGGAGCTTTCTTGTAGTATAGTTGGACTTCTATGCTTATTCCGCTGTGCAACACTATGGAGCCTTGGTGGTTTTCACTTATTATTAGTAGTATAAGATAATTGTTTGAGTTTATTTCTATTATATAAACTCTATTTCATGTTGTATAACTCTGTGTATCTGTACTCTTGATATTTGGATCACTTAGTTATTACTGTCTCTCCTATTTTATATCCGTGATATTATATTTTTTTCCATGTGCTGTGAGATATACTACAGGTTATGTGATTATGTGATGTTTTATTCCTTCCTCTTTTCTTTTATTCTCTTCTCTTCTTTTCTATAAACGGTCTTTGTTCTATTTTTTCCTTTGACAACTGTTTTGCATCATAGGTGTTGGGCGGTCATCTCATTTGGTATTGTAGCCTAGGTTACATGATTGACCTGAGTTGATGCCGTGATTCTATAGAAATTACGTAGGAGTCGTCACTCTAGGCTGAACCGGGAGTATACCTATATACGAGTGAGTATATATATTTATATATTTGGATTTTCAAAACTATATAATAGTATATATAGTATATAAGTTGTATTACACACATGGGCACTATTGATGCAGTTTTCTCTATGAAGGACCAATCATTCTTATTTCGTATTAAGGGTGATTGGGTATAAGAGAAATGTTGTTATTGAGTATATCTGTAGAGTTGAGGAGCATAGAAGATCGGGGGCCTCTTACCATGATTTACATAATATGTTTGTAGAGACAGTGTAGATTATTAATTTAAAATGCTTTAGTTGCTCCAAATAATTATGGTGCTCAAGTGCAAATACCTAGAGTCAACTTTGCCGAGCTATATAAAGACTTCATGCGTCTAGGAGGCAGACTGTTCCTTGGAATGGAGTTTACTATTAAGGTACAAGAATGAGTGATATTTGTTAAAAGGTCTTCGATGACTTAGAGTTAGATGACACTGTAAAGTAGTAGTTGACCTGTAGATGACTCCAGGCATGGACAATGAAATTGTGGAGTACCCTTATAGCATCTATTTTCGAGGATCATTTTACTTGGGTATAGTTCATAGTTCATTTCAAAAAGAAATTTGTCTTGACTTTTTAAAAGTTAATGATGCTTAGGGAGTTCACCGATTTGAAGTAAGGCGGTATGTCCATGTTTGAGTATATGACTGAATTCGTTTTCCTATCAAAGTATGGTCCATTTCTTATTGATATTCCTCATGGAAAGGATGGAGAATTTATCATTGGTTGAGTTATCATCTAGGGAAGTGGCTGATTAGTTATATTGACTAGAGCTTCGGAAAGTTGATTGAGAAGGCCTTATGATGTAGGAGCATGCACCTAGTGTGAAGGATTTTGTCGAAATAATTAAGTAGGTGCAGGTAATGAAAGCATATGCGTTGGATGTCATTTTAATTTCACCGGTTACTCCAACGATGAAAGAGAACGGAAAAGGCATTACCTCCTAGGGTATGATTTCCATTCATGGTGTTTCCATACGTGTTTTATTAGACGTCGAGGTTTCATATTCCTTTAGATCTAGTGGTTTGTAGATAGATTAGGATTGAGACCCGAAATTGTTGACTGACCTTTAGATTATGAGGAATTTTGTTGGGGGGTCTGTCGGATTATACATGCATAACAACCCGTATTTGTCCCAGAAATTAATACTACGGATGACTACAGCATCCATAACACTTAGTTTTGGACCTAACATTAGGGGAGGGTTAAAACATGGGTTGTCTCTACTTAGCTTACTAAATGGTTTGTCTATACTTGGCTATACATGGTTTATCAAGACCTAAACTTATCGAGTCATGGATGTTTGGTTATTATTAATTGCTTTGGGTTTAATTGGGTTAAGTTGGTCTTGAAATCGACTGGTTAAGGAGGTACAAAATAATGGTGGATTGTGAGAGGTTGTTGGTTACGATCGAAATTTGGAGAGGAGGATAGTAGTGATTGGCTACCTGTTGGAAGATAGGGTTACGGTTAGCTCTTAGTATTTGCTTGAGACTCCACAGGGTAGATTGTCATATGTGCCTATAACTAGAGAGTGTCCAAACACATTTGATACAATGATCGAATTTCCACCATATAGATATTGAGTTTTGTATCGATCTATTTAGACGTACTTGACCAGTAGTTATGTGTTTAAAGCATATGATGTCCAAAGAGCAGAGGAGGCTAAAGGTGGGAGTAGACGACCTATTGATGCTAATGTTCATTCATACGAGCATACTTGAGTGGTGTGCACTATAGTGCATGGCTCTTTGGAATGCTTATTGGCTATTGTGAGCTGAGTGAGAGGACGAACAAGTTTCTACTTCCATTTGTTGATGGCTTGTTCGACCAGCTCTATAGCATAAGATATTCTTTTAGTCAGACCTTACGATGAGGTTTTACTAACTAAGAGTATTTTAGGAAAGTGTGTTGATTATGATTTTTGTACGCTATCTTGATTTTGACTAGTAAGTTATGCCGTTCGGGCTAACCAATATGTCAACATACCTCATAGATCCCATGGACCACGTTTTAAGAGATCACTTGAGTAGGTTTGTAACGACCCATAATTTCAGTCATTTGAATTCAGAATATTTAATTGATTTTGAATATTAAAAAGTTAATTTTATAAGTTAAATAACTTGAATTTCAAATATAAGGGTTATTTGAATAATTGGAGTTGTGCAAGTAATTAAACCTTGAATTTGTTGTGGATACAAATGATTTCAAAAGTTGATTTAAATTGTTTTGAATAATAATAAAGATAGTAAACTTTTAAATTAGATATAAAAGTGATTAATTTTTTATATAATAATTCGTTATTTTAACGTGTAAAATAGATTTCCAGGGCATAGTCTTGATTTTGACGAAATTAGTATCACTGGATCCGTAGTAGCATATGATCGTATGCCATCGAATTTCGTGGTGATCCGAGGTATCATTTGGTCGTGCGAGATCGAAATACTTAGAAATAATTTTAGAAATTTCTACAATAATCGGGTTTGAAAAGCTATCTTCTTTATAATGGAATTGGGTCTCGATACTAGTTCCATTGTGTTAGAAATAAGGGTATAACATATAGGAAACCAAGTGGCATGCCTTGTTTAGAGTTTGAGATTTTTGAGCGCTCAGAATGAGATATTATATATATATATATATATATATATATATATCCACCATTCCATAGCCCATGCCCTAACACTCCAGTCAATACTCATGCATGCCTACCCATACCATCATCCCCCTTATATAAGTCACATTAAATTAGAGAAAATGGTTCTCCTTTTAAATTTTCAAAAATAAATCATGGCCAATCCAATGGCATCGTCCATCTGAGCCACTGAGGCAAATTTGGGTCTCCATCCTAACTAAAGAAACGTTCGCGTAAGGGAGCTCTACTCGATGGACAGTTGGATCTTTATGCGGTGGTCGCCGGCTGTCAGAATCGCGAGATGAATGCTGTTAGCACCAGAATTGGTCGTTAGCACCCTTAAAAGAGATTGTGTAGAGGGATTAATAAAGAAAGTCCAATTAAACAGAAAACAATATGCAAATTTAAATGCAGAAATTCCGAACACCAGATTTATAGTGGTCGGCGTAATTGCCTACGTCCACTTTGAGGTTAATCTTTATTGCTTTCCCCGATATTCGATTACAGGTACAATCTGCATATCAACTATTTGATACAATCATTAAGCAAAAAAGATAAGTCTTGAATGAGTCTTGAATGCGGCAGAGTTTCCCCAGTGTTCTCGAAAAAAAGTCCATTTCACTATGCTCCTGCCTCTCTATTTATAGACGAAGATGGGTTGGACTTCCCTAGTGGGCCAGGTAGCAAAGTAGCTTGGCCCAATAAGTGTGATATCTGTGTGCCGATCCATAGATGCCGAATGGAAAAATGCCGAACAAGGCATGGATGCCGAACAATATCCTCATGCCGAACGAAATAATGCCGAATGATATCCTCATGCCTAGATGCCGAACGATATCTTCATGCCGATCGAAGTGATGCCAAACACTCTGAATGCCAATCGAAGTGATGCGGAACACTCTGAATGCCGAATGAAGTGATGTCGAACACTCTAAATGCCGGTCGTCTCATAGATGCCGATCGAACTCGAGTGCCGAACGAACCATTCGTGCCGAACGACTCTGGAAGCCGACCAGTGTGTTGTGCCAAATGACTCTGGAAGCCGAACGAAGTGATGCCACTCTGAATGCCGAACGAAGTGATGGCGAACAGTCTGAATGCCGATCATCCCATAGATGCCGATCGAACTCGAGTGCCGAACGAACCATTCATGTCGAACGACTCTGGAAACCGACCCAGTGTGTTGTGCCGAACGACTCTGGAAGCGGACCCAGTGTGTAGTGCCAAACGACTCCGGATGTCGAACGGTATGCCAATGCCGAGTGCCTAGTTGCCTGGTCAAATCTCCAAGTAACACTTGCCCCCCAAAGTGCATCACGTGGTCGAACGTGTTGCGCTTTGAATCACGTGTCCTCTGTGCCTCGCGTCGAGCCTTCGCTTATTCTTCTTGATGGTGTTTTCTCACGAATACCGAGTGAGGCAATGCATGTTGAACGTCATACAAATGCCGAACAACATAGCCGAAGCCGATGCCAAATGATGTCGCTTTGACCGGTTCTACCGGTCATTGTCTCTTTGACTTCCTCTTCTTCCCTATAAAGGCTGGCATTCTCCTTCTTCTTCACTTTTTCACTTTTTACCTTCGTGACTTTCCAAGAACACATAACTTTCCTCCCTTGAGTCTCGTTAACTTCTTTGATCTTCCCTTCCTACGTGGAATCCATCACACCTTTCCTAAGTTAAGTTTGAACAACCTCCAATCCTAAACTCACAGACCCCGAGCTCCCGCCATACTATTCAATAAGAACCTTTTGATCATTCTGTCAAATTAGGAAACACTGGATATTGCTCGAACTTGTGAGTCCTTCATAGGTCGTAGAAAGTGGGGGGCGTGTGAATGAGGGTGATGAACTGAGATTTGGACGTGTTCTAGGGCCGGAACTTAGTATACTCTCAGGTGATTTCGAGGTGGATGGATTGGAGAAGAGAAAGGTGGAAGACGCATTGTAGTGGCTCGGCATGATTTTTAATGCCGAGTGGTCCTATGGTAGCATGAGAATGGAGTTAGAGATCAGGCCCATTGGTGTGGATTGACATGGCCATGGTTCGGCATGATCTTCCCCAGTCGAATGAGGTTGGAGTGGAAACACTGAAAGGAAATGGGGAATGGACAGGATGCCGATCGATATTTTGGCCGAACGGCGCTTAGGCTGAACGACACAAATGCCGATCGATAATTAGGCCGAACGACATTTCGGTCGAATGATACTTTAGGCCGATCAATATTTTGGACGAACGATACTTAGGCCGATCAATATTTTGGTCGAACGATACTTAGGCCGATCAATATTTTGGTCGAACGATACTTAGACTGATCAACATTTTGGCCGAACGATATTTAGGCCCATCAATATTTTGGCCGAACGATACTTAGGCCGATCAATATTTTGGTCGAGCGATACTTAGGCCGAACACCTATTCACTTTGCCTAATCATATGACAAAAACAAGGACAAGGACCTGAGCAAACTAGCATATCGAACTAATTTGGATTGATAACTTCCTAGATTCAGTAATCATAAGCCTGAACTTAAATCCAAAAAAATGGATAACTGCCTTTAACATACAGCGCCAATGTCCGAGCCCGAAATTGAAAACATCATAGGGCAGGCTTTGGGAGATGGTCAGCGATGACGGTCTTCGAAGGCGACAATTCAAAGCTCAACTTTATACCATCAACTCTGTGACTTTCAATTTCTCAACACTTATATTTGAATTATCACACTAGTTCACACACCACACAGGGGGGAATACTTGTGTTGTTATGTCTAACTTCGATAGTTTTTCAAGTATAGTTCAAATAGGTGCTCTACTAGATTCAATATCTATCAAAGATGCCTAGGAAATCTAGCTCCGCTACGATCTCAGACAAACCTGGGCCGTCTTCTTGACAAGAATTCGCAGATGCTTCAAACCCTTCGACTTCCCCTGCTCATAACCTAGCTCCCGACGTTTTGGAAGCATCAACTTTCTTGGACAACCCAGCCGATTCACAGGCTTCTAAGATTATTGAAAGTGAGCTCCATCAGATATGCTCTGTCCATGGAATCCCCTTTGATGATGTACTAGTTCCATCGGGACACGATCGTCCATACTTGCCTCCAGTTGGATACACAGCTTGTAATAAATTTATGTGATGGGTTGGCAGCGTGCCACCGTTCAATACATTTCTTCGGGACGTGCTGCAATACATCGACATTGCCCCGTCGCAACTGCACTCGAACTGCCACGCCTTCATCTACAGTACCTACATCCTCTTCATGAATGTCCTCTCTAGGCCTCCAACCCCGGGTGATATCAAATATATTTTGCATCAAGAAGCGGAGAGATAACCCCTCTTTCATGTTTCTCAAGCCGCACAACAAATGCAAATCTTGACTGGGGCATGGACCAAGTTTGCCCTGTACAAACAGGAGTGGTTTTATGTGTGTTGCCCTCCCGGCTTTGTAAGGAGATGAGTGGAAGGAAGTAAGTCTTTTTCTTGGATCGATACTCATGTTTGGTCAAAGCTATGCCTTTTCTAACTCTTTTTTCATCATTTCAAGTATCAATCCATGTCCTGACGGCTGCGGATATTCTGAAGCCATCGAAGCTATTAGAGCCCTTCCTACCGAAGAACGAGACATCCGTACTCTCATTTCGAATGAGACACTTACAACGTTTGGACTGTTGGCAGAAGGCCATCGGATAAGCCTTCCTTAGGGCGTTCCCATACCCAGGCCCACCTTTGGCAAAGGGAAAAAACATGATGAGTCTTTAGCACGTAACACTCCTAACGCACTAGAAGAAGGAGAAATCATGGAAACCGAAACACCCGAAGCACAAGATAAGAACGTTGGTCCTACTCAGGACCCAATAGTCGAAGTTCACGACATCGAAACGTCATCTTCCCCTTCGAAGAGGAAAAAGAAACTGACGTACAAGATAAGGAGGGAAAAAGTTGGCACAACCTCTAAAGTTACTCTTATTCCAACAGAGAAATAGGCTTCCTCACAACGTTTATAAAGTTCTTTAAAGGGCCTCTCGAACCTCTCCATACCTGACGATCTACTTAATTATGATTTTGACGATCCGGAGGCACTTAAACTTCACTCGCCCATCGGAGGCGATGCAGGCGTTCAAGCTCAAACTCATGGAGAAAAACTCCCATGAGTAAAAAAACTGGTCCATCGGGGGGAAACACTAGGACACACACAAACACATGCACTTTACCTTACACTTAAATTTCCATCGTCACACTACTCTTTGCTAATTCGTTGTTATTTAAATTCTGTGCAGGTGACACAGGGCGTACACACGGAATCGATCGTCTCCGCGGATCGTCTATCTTCCATCACTCTGGATGGGACTCAGGTTCCAGAAGACGACAGGGCAGAGACAGTGATGGCGATAGGGATTACCATTCCCGGGACTCATCATCTCGGAAGAAAATACATTATCAGTCCAAGTACCACCAACATCCCTCTTCTCACTCGGAACAAAGCAAAGATAAGCACGGCCATAAGGGGTCGTAATCCGATATCCCTCATGATCAACACTTTGATTCCTCTTCCATAGGACAGTCCCAGGATCATTACAGGGGAGCTGAACTTTTAAAGCCGTCTCCTCCCGTTCTCGCAGCAGATCCAACAGTATCAGAGAGACTGGCCGAACTTAAAGTAAAATTTCCAAAAATCTGCTTTAATGGTCTAAAGTTCCTCCCGGTAATCCATCATATACCTGGAGATGTTAAGCAAAGCACTATCGCCTGTACCAACGACGTATATGTTCAACATGACGCGTTTGTTCATCTTGTTGAGAAAGTGCCAAAAGTCTCCATAGAACGACAATATTAGATTGATCGCCTGAAGGTTGAGGCTATTCATGACAAAGACATTATCAAACCTCAGGACGAAGAGATTGTGTCTTACAAATCTCAGTTTGAGGCCGCCCAACAGAGCGCCAAAGATACCGCCGAAGTCGTAACTCGTTTGAAATCAACTCACAAAAAAGAAATTGACGAGGCGGTACAATGCTCTGGGGATTTAGCTTTGGAGAAAGACTCGGTGCAAAAAGAGAGGGATGCATTCTGCCTCCGAGTTAAAGAACTTGAGGAGCAACTCTGCAAAGAGCAAGCAGAGAAGATTACTGCCAAAGAAAAGTCGCAACGGTATTGCGATGAGATCGTTTCAACACGACTCCTAAAGGAGAAACTTGAGGGCGAGCTTTCGAATGTTGAGGCGCTGAAGAATGAAGCCCGTGAAGAGGGCAACAAGATTGCATCTACGGAAATCCACTCCCGTCTTGAGGCGTCCAAGGAAGAAGGTAGAGAAGGGGACAAAAGCATGTTCGTCCTGCTTATTGCCGAATTCAATACCCGCGTTCTCATGCATCGGGAATTAACTTTTCTGGGCGAGGGCTATCACGGATCTTTAGCCGAAGCGTGGGAGACCTTAATAGAAATCAAGAAGGCCAAACACGGTATCGAGGAGGTTGATGATGTGGCTTTGATAAAAGAATTCTTTAAGGGAAACGAACCTTCGGACCTCTCAACGGTTAAAGCCTTTTATTGCAAAGGCTCCCCATCAACGAAAGGGAAATAAGTCATCGCCGGTCCATTTGGGATCGAGTCTCCAGCTCGTGTGCCTACCCAGCCGGCCGGTCGGTCGATACTCGATCCCTTTGAACATCACATCGGCTATGACCCGAAGGACCCAGGCCTTGGCGTTCACGATTTGTCCCCTATTCCAAAGGGTGAGACCCCCCTGACGGTTGAGAGCCAGCCGGAACCTGGCAGGCAACTCTTTTGCTTTAACATTCCAAGAGTTTTCATTTTTCACCAGAGTCTATCGCATTCTAATACTTGCTTTTTGTGATTTTGCATAGGCCGTTCTAATCCTGAGCCCACTCCAAGGAGCCATGTCGCCAAAGAGGTGAAGGAAAAGATAGGCGAGGTCACTCACGCAGGAAAGGCTCCCGGTCCAGATGCTCAAGTGATCGGAGCGCTCGATGAGGATAAATCCGAGACATCGTCCACCATCGGTGGGAGTTATGAAGTTGAAATTACGGGCGCCTCCGAACATACATCTAAAATGAGCATAAAGGAATATCTTGAGAAAGAGAAGGAAAAGACGATCAAGATCAAGGTCAAACCTCTAGTTGTGGACGTAGACGATTCTTTGAATAAGCCACTGAAGATCATCCCCCCAGGCGGGTCCAAACCAATGGAAGTTCCTCGTAGTTCTTCAGCTGTCACTCCCCCATCAAAGAAAACTATCAAGGGTAAATGCATTGGGGAGGAGTCGTCTGGTAAAAAGTCGAAGAAGTCGAAGAAGTAGTCTTCGCTCTCGTTCAACGAGAGTTAGTTTGGATTATGTAATTACTTTTTTTTTCGTAGTTCATGTAAATAAACTTATTTTTGATGAATAAAACTTAGTTCTTTTGCCTCTCAGAGGACTATTGTTGTTTGGTTTTTTGTATAACCGTGGTCAAAACACGAGCTACTGCGAGTTACGTGAACTTCTCGATTCATCTTCAAACAAGTTGACAACTTTTTGGCATTGCACATTCTTTATGCCATGCTCTGGGTACTTAGAATATTTTCCAGTCCGTACGCCAAGGGCTCGATTACTTCAAGTCATTTATATCCAGTCCGCCCTTAGGGGACTTGGACATTTAAATCGTTTAGACTCTGGTCCGCACATCAGGGACTCAGAGTACTCCTGTCCGTACTTTGAGGATTTGGAGATTCATAGTCGTTTACACTCTAGTCCGCACTCCGGGGACTCAGAGTACGCCAGTTCGCACTCGGGGGACTTGATGATTTTTAGTCGTTTATATTCGAGTCCGCAATCTAGGGACTTAAAGTACTCCAGTCCGCACTCCGGGGACATGGAGATTTTTAGTCGTTTATACTCAAGTCCGCACTCTGGGGACTTAGAGTACTACAGTCCGCACTCTGGGGACTTGGAGATTTTGAGTTGTTTATACTCGAGTCCGCACTCTAGGAACTTAGAGTACTCCAGCCCACACTCAAGTGACTTGGAGATTTTGAGTCGTTTATGCTTGAGTCCGCACTCTGGGGACTTAAAGTACTATAGTCCGCACTCCGGGGACTTGGAGATTTTGAGTCGTTTATACTCGAGTCCGCACTCTGGGGACTTAGAGCACTCCAGTCCGCACTCCGGGGACTTGGAGATTTTGAGTTGTTTATATGCGTTCATACGTCAGACAAAGTAATGCATCTCTTAGTCATTTGTTACAGCGTTATCATATACAGAAACATCGACAATTCATGGAAAAAGAAATGTCTTTAAGCCTTTATTAATGCAAATAAGCTAAACTATCTTAGTACATGCTGTAAACTAGGAATAAAAACTTGCTGGAAATAAATGCAAATAAAACATGAAAGAAATGAACTAAGTGTAATAATGCCACAAATGTTCACTATTCCATGCTCGGGGGAGTGTCGCACAATCAACGGTCGCTAGCTTGAAAGTTCCTTCTTCAAGCTTCCGTTCAATGACGTATGGACCTTCCCATGCAGGGCTCATGTGTGATGGAACTGGGAAAACTCGTTTCAAAACGAGATCACCCACGCCAAAGATTCTCGGTCGGACTTTTTTATTATAACATCAAGCGACTCGATGCCTGTACGCGGCCGCTCTTAAATTAGCTTCTTCGCGCTTTTCGTCAATGAAGTCCAATGATTCCAGCAAGAGATCTTGATTTGACTCAGGGTCATAATGAGTTACCCGATGTGATGGAACTTCAAGTTCCACAAGTAGACAGCTTTCATGCCATATGCCAATGCAAATGGAATGTGGCCAGTCGGGGACTTACGGGTGGTCCAGTAAGCCCAAAGCGCTGTTGGTAGCTCATCCACTCACTTGCCTCTAACCTTTTCCAAACGTTTTTTTAATATGGATTTGATTATCTTGTTTACGGCTTCTAATTGTCCATTAGCTTTCGGGTGATCAACTGCTGTAAACTTCTTCTTAATACCATATTTTTGGCAAAATTCCTTGAACTCTTTGCTTTCAAACTGAGTACCATTGTCTATGATGATGCTTCATGGAAGGCCAAAACGATATATAATATTTCGTACAACGAAATTAATAACCTTTTTGGTGGTGTTAGTGGCCAAAGGTTCTGCTTCTACCCACTTGGTAAAGTAATCGACCGCAACTATCGCGTATTTTGCACCTCCTTGGGATAGAGATAAGGAACCGACTATGTCGATCCCCTACATTGCAAATGGCTAAGGACTAACCATTTGTGTGAGTTCCGTCGGTGGAGCTCTTGGGATTTTCGCATACTTCTTACATTTGTCACATCTTCTCACGTAGTCTACGGCATCCCGATTTACAGTTGGCCAGTAGTATCCATAGTGGAGGATTTTCTTTGCTTACGTCTGCCCTCCGGTATGGTCGCCACATTCACCTTCATGGACTTCTTTCAGGACTCGTTTTATCTCATCATGGGCAATGCACCGGAGTAAGGGTGTCGAGAATCCCCTCCGATACATTACCTCACCTTGCATCACATAACGCGAAACCTTACGAATGACTTGTTGTCTTTCGCTTCTTCTCTCGGGCACGACCCCATGTAACAAGTACTGCTTGAATGGGGTCATCCATGACTCCTTTTCGATTTCTATTTCTAACACGAAATCTACCTCCATCATATTTATGCTCGGAGCATGTAAGGTTTCGACGGGAAACAATCCCATCTGTTGCGCATCACCAGTGCTTGCGAATTTTGACAGTGAATCGGTTGCTCTGTTTTGCTCACATGGGACATGTGAAATATCATAATACTCGAGACTCGGTAGCAGCTCCTGAACTTGGATCAAATACAGGAAAAGTCTCTGCCCCTTGCTTGGTAGTCTCCGTGCACTTGATATATCACCAGTTGCGAGTCGTAAAAGATTTCAACCGATCTTATTCCCGGTTCTTTGATGAGCCTTAAGCCGGCAATCAACGCTTCATACCTGGCTTCGTTATTCGTTGCTGTGAATCCGAGCTTCAAAGCATAGCAAACTGATCGTTTCTTAGGATTTACAAGAACTAGGCCAACCCGAACAACGGTCGTTAGATGCCCCATCGGTGTACATCTTCCATCCAACGGGAGGTATGACATTGTGGTCGTTTGATTCGTTCGACACAGTAAATTCAGCAATGAAGTCAGCTAGTGCCTATCCTTGTATGGCTTTTCGCAGCAGATAGGTAATATCGAATTGACTTAACTCAATATTCCACTTTAACATTCTTCTGGAAATTTTCGGTCGTTGGAGTACCTGTCGCAAGGGTTGATCAGTGTAAACATCGATTGAGTGTGCCTGGAAGTATGGGCGAAGCTTGCGTGATGCAATCACCAAGCAATAAGCTAATTTCTCAATCCTGGGATAATTTCTTTCTGTCCCCGTCAAGCGTTTATTAACATAATATACTGGCTTTTGAACCCGGTCCTCCTCGCGAACCAGCGCCATACTGATAGCATGCTGGGATACTGCCAAGTATACATACAGCATTTCATGGTCAATCGGTTTTGATAGCACCGGGGGGCTTTCTAAATGCCTTACTAGGGCTCAGAATGCTTCCTCATAGTCAGATGTCCACTCAAAATTTCTCTTTACTTTCTTTATCACGTCGAATAAAGGAATACATTTGTCTGTAGCTCTGGATATGAATTGACTCTGCGCAGCCACTTTCCATTCAAGCTTTGCACCTGCTTTATGGTTCTGGGCGCTTGTATATCTCGGATAGCTTGAATTTTCTCCGGGTTAGTTTCGATTCCCCATGCATTCACAATGAAACCCAGAAACTTTCCCAATGCTGTGCCAAATGAACACTTCAAAGGATTGATCTTTATTCCGTAGTGCCTGAGTATATCAAACATCTCCGCTAAGTCTCGGATGTGGTCGCTTGACTGCCGTGACTTCACGAGCATGTCATCCACATAGACTTCCATCGTTCTACCAATCTGGTCCTTAAACATTCGATTCACCTGACGCTGATAAGTTGCTCCCGCGTTTTTCAATCCAAAGGGCATCACTACATAGCAATATAGCCCCATATTTGTGACAAAAATGGTGTGTTCTTGGTCTGGAATGTGCATCGGGATCTGGCTGTATCCTGAATACGCATCCATAAATAACAATAATTCGTGTCCGGCGGTAGAGTCGACGAGCTGGTTGATTCTAGGTAAAGGGAAACTATCCTTCGGGCATGCTTTATTCAGATCAGAGTAATCAACACAAGTTCTCCACTTTCCATTCGCTTTCTTCAATAGCACTGGGCTAGATACCCATTCAGGATAGAGGGTGCCGTGGACGAACCCATTTGCTTTGAGTTTGTCTACCTTCTCTTTGAGAGTCGCGGACCTCTTTGGGTCCATACCTCTCCTTTTCTATTTTACGAAAACATGTTTTGGGTCTATGTTCAACAGATGACTCACAATTGCAGGAGAAATCCTGCACATACCAGAGTGTGTCCAAGTGAAAACGTCCGGATTCGCCTGGAGGAAATCACTAAGATCCTCAGCCATTGAAGGGTCGAGTTGCGATCCAATCTTAAGAACTCGTGATGGGTCATCTCGGCTGACTGGGATGTTGATCGTCAGCTCAGCCGGTGCTGCATTCGTTTCCTGGGTTCCCCATAATCATCTCTCAGATTTATGTCTCTAAGGATCCGAGAATGCTGCTCGAGCCAGGGCTCGGGCACTACTTGTCAATCATCGGTCTTTAGGATGCCGACGGAGCTGTCTGCAACCTTTCCCTTCTCTCTCCGCTGAGCTTCTCTCAGTTCTGCCACATAACATGCGCGATCGGTCGCCTGATCGACATGTACAACACCGACTCCTTTGTCAGTCGGAAATTTTAATGTCAAACACCATGGGGCCAGAGCGGCCCTAAATTCTTCCATGGCTGGACGACCCAAAAATACATTGTATGGAGAGTCAACATCCATTTCTATGATTGGTAGGACTTGCACTCTCCTACACTCACCTTCCCCCAGTTCAACTGGTAGCTCTATATACCCCATCTCGTCGGTTGTACCCCCGTTAGAGCCGTGGATACGAGCTTTGCATGGTTTCAAATCTTCCATTTCCATCTTCATTTGGTATAAGCCTTCTTAAAGATGATGTTGACAGAGCTTCCACAATCAATCAGGATTCTTTTCACGTAAGCTGGCCCGATTGTTGTAGATATAACCATCGGGTCAATAGTAGGAGCCTCCACCTTGTCCGCGTCTCGACTATATATCGTCAGTCAACATGCGTTGTTGTTTTGCGGGGGTTCCATCTTCCACATTCGAACAACACCCATAATCCGCATGCCTCAAGGAGGTAGCATATCGTTCCGACGTAGCTGGGGGCTTTCCCGCCAATCAATCTCCAAACTCCGAGTCTGGATCTACGCCTCGCATTACTACCATCAAAATTGCATGGTCGTTAGGATTGCTGACTTCAGTGGAGGAAACATGAGACCTTTGTAAGTATGCTTTCAAAGACTCTCTAGGAGCTTGGATTACACTTGATAAGGACATCACGTCCTTTGGACGAGTAGCATGTATTCTGAATTGTTCAACAAATTTCCTTGCTAACTCGTCAAAGCTGGATATAGATCGCGGAGGAAGCCGAGTAAACCACATAGTGGCGATTCCGGACAGAGTGATTGGGAAGCACCTACACTTAGTCGCGTCATTCTCCCTTGTCGAATACATCATCCATTCGTACCTCATCGCGTGTTGCCTAGGGTCATTCTTCCCTTCGTAGGATGGGATAGTCAGCATATTGAATTTCTTGGGGTACTCAGCCTGTAGGATAATGTTTGTGAAGGGAGTATGACTCCTGGACACTCCCTAATCTTCGTTTGTCAGGCCTTGGTTCTCTCTATTAACTGCCTGACCATGGCTGATAAATCTGGAGTTTGTATGGAGGGTGGGAGGTTGGGTTTCGTTCCACGGGACCATTCGAATTGATTTCCCGCCGGTTGACGATCGATCAAACGTGCATCTTGAAGGCCAGCTTGATTTGGGTCTTGATGAGCCGGGCGTCTGGTCTCTTCACGTGCCCGATCCCTGGCGGATCTTCAGTGGAAACTGCCTATGCAGCATCTGTCTTGCGGTGTCTACGCCAAGGAGGTTCATCAAATGAGGTCGAACTATCGGATGAAGAATAGGGAGCAGGACTACTTCCCGCATTTTGATGCTGCTGCTGGGCAAGCTGAGTCATGAGATTAGTATTGGCTTGGATCTACTCAGTAAGTTGCCTTCTACTTTCTCTGAGTTCTCTTATCAAGTCGTTGAACTCTGTTCGGGAAACGACCTCCGCTTGGTTCTGGGTGGAGGTTCCTGCGCCTTGAATTACTGGTTGGTTGCTAGGTCCTATCTGTTGTACACTAGTAGTTTCATTGACATCTGCGTTGTGAGAGGCCGATCTAGTTCGTGGTCTTCCCATGGTAGATCCATCAGTTGTAACTCTGAGTAGAATCAACAGATATCTTGCGAATGATTTGGATCTCCTTCGAGGGATTTTTCAATCCAGTAACTACAAAGTAGATCCTATCTTCCTGAGAATTAGATTCTCAGTGAAAGCACCAAAATGTTAGCACCAGAATTGGTCACTAAAACTCTTAAGAGAGATTGTGTAGAGGGATTAATGAAGAAAGTCCAATTACGCAGAAAACAGTATGCAAATTTAAATGCAGAAAGTACGAACACCAGATGTATAGTGGTTCGGCGTAATTGCCTACGTCCACTTTGAGGTTAATCTTTATTGCTTTCCTCGATAATCGATTACAGATAGAATCCGTATATCAACTATTTGATTACAATCGTTGAGAAAAAAAGATAAGTCTTGAATGAGTCTTGAATACGATAGAGTCTCCCCAGTGTTCTTGAAAAAAGGTCCATCTCACTGTGCCCCTGCCTCTCTATTTATAGACGAAGATAGGTTGGACTTCCCTGGTGGGCCAGGTAGCTAAGTAGCTTAGCCCAAAAAGAGTGATCTCTATATACCGATCCACAGATGTTGAACTGCAAAATGCTGAACAAGGCATGAATGCCGAACGATATCCTCATGCCGAACGAAATGATGTTGAACGATATCCCCATGCCGATCGAAGTGATGCCGAAGGATATCCTCATGCCGATCGAAATGATGCCGAACACTCTGAATGCCGAACGAAGTGATGCCGAACATTCTGAATGTCGAACACTCTGAATGCCGATCTCCCATAGATGCCGATCGAACTCGAGTGCCAGACGAACCATTCATGCCGAACGACTCTGGAAGCCGACCCAGTGTGTTGTGTCGAACGACTCTGGAAGCTGAACAAAGTGATGCCGAACACTCTGAATGCCAAACAAAGTGATGTCGAACACTATGAATGCCGATCGTCCCATAGAAGCCGATCGAACTCGAGTGCCGAACGAACCATTCATGCCGATAGACTCTGGAAGCCGACCCAGTGTGTTGTTCCGAACGACTCTAGAAGCCGACCCAGTGTGTTGTTCCGAACGACTCTAGAAGCCGACCCAGTGTGTTGTGTCGAACGACTCTGGATGCCAAACGGTATGCGAACGCCGAGTGCCTAGTTGCCTGGTCAAGTCTCTAGGTAACAAGAGCCGTTCGTTCTTTGGTCGAATTCGCGGCGATGGTGGCGTTTCAGAGGCCGAGGATAGGATCGATGGCACGAGAGAGGTCGGAGGCACAATGACAAAGACGCGAATGTTTGGTTTATATTTGCGTTGCCTGGAATGAGCGATTTTTAACAAGGAAAAGTATTAATTTTTAAAAGTTAATTTATTTAAAAAGCAAATTATCACTTAATTATTTCAGTTGTTTATAAATTAGTAACTTTTCCTTACGATGTCCAAATCGAACGCGACAAGTTGTGTTACGATCGTATTGACCAATAGTACAGTATGGAGTTGGATTGATGGATCTGGAGGTAGTAGGAATTTGAGTTAAAATTAAACGCCTGTTCAATTTTAATTCATACCAGAGCGCTTTGGCGACTACTTGAATCAAAGTGAGTTAAATTCCTCTTTTTGTTTAACCATAAGTGTTATATTGTTTATAATAAATTGTTGATTGGATGTTTGGATGATTTGTTATTTTATTTATCGTTTGGATATATTCTCGCCCTGGAGCGGATGAGACCATATTACATTTCCATGTAAGAGCGAGCGACCCTTTGTATATGATCCCACCTTGAAGCGGTTGATTTATATTATTTGATTATATATTTTATGTGATGTAGGAGAATAGGTTGGAGGGATCCAACGGGATTCCTCACATTGCTGATTTTATTTTTCATATATATATTGTGATATATGACTTGTTGGAAGCCATATTTGTTGACATGGATATGGTTTTGGTTGTTTAGTGCTTTAGTAGCACCGAACCTTATTTTTTGGTGTTTTAAAATACTGTAAAATAATGATTTTGATTTAAAATTGATTTTCAAAGTGATTTTTGAAAATTTATATGTTTTAATAATTATTCTTGAAAATTTATTTAAATAATAAATTTATTTTAAAATAAAAATATATGATTTTTAAGTATTATAAATTAGTAGTTTTATGAAATACTTTAAATAGAGATTTTTAAATTATAAAGCAAAGGTTTTTATAAGCTTAAAATTTAGTCCGTCTTTTATAATAAAGAAATATGGTTTTAAAAAGAAGATAGAAATATTTTGGTATAAATATTTATTATCCTTTTATATAAAGTGATATATATATATAGAAACACATGCATATATTAAGATTTATTTATAAATGTGGAAGTTTATAAATGTGATAGTAAATAAAAGGGACATTTCACAAATAAAGTGAAGATTTATAAAATCATATTTTGTAAATAAAAGGGATAGATTTATAACGATGTTTATAAATTAAGTAAAACCTTAATAATTGGATAAAATGGAAAATAAATCAAATCGTGGATTTATAATGAGATGTGAAATGTGGTTAGAAAATTAGTTAATTCTATTTGGAAATTGAAACTGAGGATAGATTTGAAAACGTTAAACAATATTTTATAAATAGAAAGGAATTTATAAAAGAAATTTATAAATATGGAAGCAACATTTAAACGAATGGTAATTTATGTTTTGAAAGAGTTTTTTTATAAAAATGTGATATTTATAAAGAGATAGAGTTACAGATGGGGATCTTTATAAATAAAGAGATTTTTATAAAAAAGGAAGTTTATAAAATTAAAGAGATTTATAAGTACAGTTTTATAAATATGGAAATGATTATGTTGAGATTTAAGTATGGATTTTTTATGAAGAAAGTATATTTATGCTTTAAAAAAGTTATTTATTTATATTAATATTATTTTAAAGTTGTTTATCAATATCTTAATATTTTGAAAAGTTAATTATTTAGATTATTAATATGGTTTGAAATTAAATATAATTATTTACCAATGAAGTTTTAGAAATAAAAAATTGTTATTTCTAAAAAATTTGAAGATAAATTATTATTGTTTTATTAAAAATGTTTTGAAATTTATTAAGTTTAATTTTAAAATGTCTTAACGTTAATATTAATTTATTTATAATGTTTACTATTATATAATAATGTTTTAAAGTAAATGATTAGGATTTATTTATAAATGTTTTTGAGGTTTATAAATAGGGTTTTATAAACAGATATGGAATTTATAAGAGAAATCTTGTAATATGTTTTGGAAAACTTGAAGAAAGATTTAAAAGGGGGGTAAAAACGAGTTTTATAAACAATCATAGATATTTGTAAAAGAATTTTAGAATGGTATAGAATTATAAAAGGAGCTTTACAAATGGTCTTATGGATTTATAAAGGGTTTATAAATGATCTTAGAAATAAATAAAAGGGAGTTTATAAATGGTTTCAGAGATTGATGAATAGGGTTATAAACGGGTTTTAGAGATTTATATAGGAATTCATAAATCTATTCTAGAATTGTGTAAAAAGGAATTCTTTCTCTGTTTTGTGAATATACTTAGACCATTGAGATAAGTACATGGATATTTCAAGTATTGAAAATATAAGGGTTTGTGAATGAATCTTTGTAAAAGTACTTTGGTACAAATATTCACAAAGTTATTTTAGTTAATGAAAATATTTATTAAAGGTGGCCAGTGATTACTTATGTATTTATCCGACATTTTTTTCCTATGGAATTAAAAAATTCATGGTTTGAATGTTTGTTTATTCGATAGTTAGATAACCTACTATCGAATTTGGACCCAAAACGTAACTTTGGAAATATCTAGGAGAAACATGAGTTATACTGCACGGTCATCTTCGATGATGCTGTACTGTGCATAAAATCTCATTCCGTTCTCCTGTCACAACGATAAGAAAATCCATCCACTAACAGCTAGGTGGTGATCTCCACTCTTATCATTGATTGTTATTTTCCCAAAGATCCGAAGTTGAGTTTACCGGAAACTATCAAATGTTGTTACGAAGAGATCGGGATCAGATATGTTATTTGAAAACCACTTCGATCCAACTCTAGCATTTCAAAGTGAAGATATCTTGAATATGATTTAATTGAAGACGGAGCTCTCAAGCGTTTCATTCAGCCCCATAACGAACTTGTATGGATGAATGCTGATATTGCATTGTTGCCTAGAGGGCAATGTTAGCATTCCAAGTAGGAAGTGATGTATAACATAGCCTCAAGCCTTATCAACCGTGAATGAATAAAACATGAAAGATGTAGCAGGGCTTAGTGGGTTGCTCCTAAATAGGGTATGATCATCTCTATGTAGAGTTGGTATCATCTCTCATTTGTATGCTTAAGGCCCATTAACGGAGGAGTGAGCATATTAAGTACTACTTGTCAGGTGATAGGCTGGTTTTTTTTTGACAGGGGATCCTGGCGAGATCCTCGATGTTATTTTATCCAGAGATGCACCATGATGGGCGGTACCCCAGATATTATATGGAATCCATTCTCCAATACGAGCCCTTAGAGTTTTAGTTGTATACCTATTATGCTAGAACTTAATTAATGTAACAATTTCGACGATGATTAATAAATATTTTATCTTAGACACTATTATAATATCAGAGAATTTCATATGAAATGTTTTGGGCATCGTAAGGTAAAATCCCGTCTGTGTTTATGTATGGCGTGATCTTACGAGATAATTTTGATTTTCAAAGGTTTTCCATAATCTTAAAGTCTAGTTGGGTACGTTTTCTCACACTGGTTTTCTACATTGACTCGGTATTATTTTATTATAATGCTCAGGTCAGATTGAGTATATTTTTAGATTGCTTTGAATGCATTGGAGCTCTGGAGATGAGTTGGAGGTCTTTAAGTCATATCCACATATATTTTTAATTTCATCTGCATTCGTTATTTTAATTATCAATGAATTGTGAGGACACGTTGTTATAACTGTGAAGGCTGATGATTGTGCTTGTTATTTTACTCTGATGGATATATGTATATAACATTTTCTCATTTGTAAAGATCATTGATAATATATTATATATTGTTTCTCTGCGATTGCGAGGCTCTGCGCTGTTTTTTTAATTTCTTTTCTCTACTTCTTCCCTTCTTCTTTCTTCTTTCTTTGCCATAACTATTCATCTTTCCGTTCAATTTGGGTTAGACATGTATGGTATATTGTCAGGTTGAATTGGGCAGTTTTGCGGGCTACTACACTTGGTATCAGAGCGCAAAGGTTAAGCGAGAACCTTGATTTTGGTGGGAAACTCATTAAGATATAAGGTAATCGAATGCCTTATTATGAGTTTGAGCGTGTATGTATGTGTGTGTGTGTATGTATGTATATATGAAAGCGTATTGCCGGTGATTATAAAAATGTTTTATATTGTGTTAATTTATCAGTTGAGTGGCTTATGAATTCTGGTCGGTAGGTGGGATGCCACGACATTGATTGGGGTTTTTAAACGCTTAAACAAGGTAAACCAACACTATATTGTTTTGAAAATTGGTAACTGACCACTTATTATGAGTTTGATTGTATATTTATACATACTTGTTATATATTTTGATTTTCAAAACTATAAAATAGTATATATGTAACGACCCATCATTTAAACTAGCACATTTGCTTAAGTGATAGATAGTTATTTATGATAATAATAGAATCAATCATAGAACACAGACACAAAAATATATACAACGTAGAATCTCGCAGCGGAAAATAAATAAGTACATAAATAAGTCATGAAAACTCCAAATAAGTTACATTATTCTCACACTAAACAACTGGAAAGAAATAACTGGAAATAAAATGAGTCTAACTGACATAACGAACTAAACTGATGAAATAGCTAAAATAGAATAGCGTCTCCAGCAACGCCTTCGTCTCAACAACAAGCACTCCAAACTGGAAATACTCAGGCTTACCCGAGCATAATGAAAACCCGGAGTATATTTTTAGACTGCTTTGAATGCATTGGAGCTCTGGAGATGAGTTGGAGGTCTTTAAGTCATATCCACATATATTTTTAATTTCATCTGCATTCGTTATTTTAATTATCAATGAATTGTGAGGACACGTTGTTATAACTGCGAAGGCTGGTGATTGTGCTTGTTATTTTACTCTGATGAATGTATGTATATAACATTTTCTCATTTGTAAAGATCATTGATAATATATTATATATTGTTTCTCTGCGATTGTGAGGCTCTGCGCCGTTTTTTTAATTTCTTTTCTCTACTTCTTCCCTTCTTCTTTCTTCTTTCTTTCCTGTAACTATTCATCTTTCCATTCAATTTGGGTTAGACATGTATGGTATATTGTCAGGTTGAACTGGGCAGTTTTGCGGGCTACTACACTTGGTATCAGAGCGCAAAGGTTAAGCGAGAACCTTGATTTTGGTGGGAAACTCATTAAGATATAAGGTAATCGAATGCCTTATTATGAGTTTGAGCGTGTATTTATGTGTATGTGTGTGTGTGTGTATGAAAGCGTATTTGTTGGTGATTTTAAAAATGTTTTATATTGTGTTAATTTATCAATTGAGTGGCTTATGAATTCTGGTTGGTAGGTGGGATGCCACGACATTGATAGGGGTTTTTAAACGCTTAAACAAGGTAAACCAACACTATATTGTTTTGAAAATTGGTAAATGGCCACTTATTATGAGTTTGATTGTATATCTATAAACAAGAGAGAGCATACTTGTTATATATTTTGATTTTCAAAACTATAAAATAGTATATATGTAACGACCCATCATTTAAACTAGCACATTTGCTTAAGTGATAGATAGTTATTTATGATAATAATAGAATCAATCATAGAACACAGACACAAAAATATATACAAGATAGAATCTCGCAGCGGAAAATTAATAAGTACATAAATAAGTCATGAAAACTCCAAATAAGTTACATTATTCTCACACTAAACAACTGAAAAGAAATAACTGGAAATAAAATGAGTCTAACTGACATAACGAACTAAACTGATGAAATAACTAAAATAGAATAGCGTCTCCAGCAACGCCTTCGTCTCCACAACAAGCACTCCAAACTGGAAATACTCAGGCTTACCCGAGCATAATGAAAACACAATACTCGAGTCAGAACTAATATCCTCCATGTAAATCAATAAATTAATGCAAAGTAACTTAGGAGATGTTACGAGTTTTTCCACCTCCTAAGGATCATTAAACTATCTATGTATAATAGTGTATGCTATAATAGATAATGTCTATTAGTAAAATAAATATCAAAATAGCATTAAGGCTTTACGTTGATCTACCTTAACACATTTATACAATACTATACCAAAGTCGTAATGGACTCATATAGGGATAAACATGACAAGGCATGTGAGGTAATGCCCAAGGTAGGATTCTACCGGTTTACCCTTTCTGGCTGGTCATAACACATCCGTGGCCGACCGCGACTATCAATCCACACAGAAGGGTGCATCCATCGAGTTCAAATCACGATAGTAAAATACGAAAGATCAATGTCACTAGAGGTAGCTAATCTCATTGACCAGACATAGGCTCGTATTTTAGACATTTTAATTATGACATGAGTGTCAAAGCTATCCATCATCGTTCCCTTACTTCATTTCAGTAAACGTTCGCAAATTCAACCACTACATCCTGGTTATCATCTACTACGTATACGGTTATCAAAGTGGTTCCGTGATTGACAGAGAGTATGTCAATATCCAGTCCTGGTCTCTTTGATAACCCAATGTATGTTTTACACACCATTTGGTCAATTATGGTTTAAAACGATTCGTATTAAAATGAAAGGGATGTTATTTTTTCCCAAGTTCCTCAAACCCAAATACACATTTCCCAAATTTCCACTTTAAAACATTCCGATTCCAAAACTCAATTTCCTTTTAACCCTTTTATTTTAAAGTCCATTTAAAACCAATAATCGGATTACTTAAATCAAAACTTACTCAAGTTAAATCTTAATTTCCATTACAATTTAACCAACTAGTTTTCAGTAAATTCCAAAAAATTATTATATAGATTAAATCACCCTTATTGGTTTATATATAAATTTATCTCCAAATAGATATAACTTACTAAATCTCGTTATAAGGAAACAATTTACTCGTTTAAGTTTAAATCTATTTTAAAGTTTGACTTTAATATCTTTATTTTCAAAATTATGCAGCTATAATTTAAATCATATTTTTATGGAATTAAATCCAAAATCAAATTTCTAACATTTATTTCTGAACTGTTATACACATCAAAGTATAATTTGACCAAATGATCTCCGTTTATAAAAATATTTTTATTTGACCAAACGATCTCCGTTTATAAAAATATTTTTATTTGACCAAACGGTGTTCTAAATTTAATTTTCTACTTAGGCCAAGTGGAATAATTAGATTTTAAAAAATGGGTTTATATCATTTCAACCCTTTCCAGTATCATAATTGCAACACACAGTTATATCCAATCGAGGGGGAAATTTCAACTAATCACAACATTCTGAATGTCAATAATAGGGTGAAACTTGACATGTACAAATTTATTTTTTTTCTATACTTTTATACATACATACGATGCATATATCGTGTTCACATGTGCACATATCATTCTGTGATGACCCGGAATTTTGGGCAATATCAATTTAATAGTCTTTATTAATAATTACACTGGCTTGATAATTTTCTTTTACAATCATTTAATTTGGCAAGTTTATTCTTTTAAAAAGCTAATATTAAAATGTTTTCTATTTATAATTTTTGTATATATATATATGCATTGTAAATAGAAAAGCTTTAGTTCGAAATTAAGAAATAAAAACATGCTTTTAAATTTAATATATATATTGTGTTTGGAAAATTATATTTGAATTTAATACAATACCTTCCAAAAGCTATTTTAAATTTAACCATATATTTCTGAGACATTTAAGGCAAATATTTATTTCTCTAAAAATACATTTTTGCTCAAGTTTAAAATAAGATTTAATTAAAGGTTTATTTCTTTTATTTTTAGTACTCTTTCTTTTTAATTTTTAACTTGTATAAATATAATTTGAATATATATTAATATGAACTTTACATATTAATGTAAAACATAAGGAATAATATAAAAGTGGATTTGGACATTTGTAAACATATAAAACAAGTTTAAACATTTGTAAATCAAGGAATTCATGCAAATACATTTGTCACTTATGTATCATGCAATAAAACAAGTGGCAACCCTTTTCCTTTATCAATTTAATTTTATAAATAAGTGTTATTAGGAGAAACCTGGTTTTGATTTTCAGTACAATTCTTTTCTTCCTCAATACTTTCTTTCTTCTTAAATATTAAAAACTGAGAGCCAAAATTTCAAAATGGTAATCAAACAAAAATCAGAACTCAGCAACAACATTCAACTATTTTCAGATCTTCAACATATTTCAACCTGAATCTAAGCATGCAACAAGATTAACTTCAGTTTCAACATCAAAGAATTCAAATCAAAAATCTAGACAAAATGCAACTGCAGATCAAAAACTGAAACTGTCCTCTATTTCATTATTGGGTGAGTAAACCTTCACTTTTAATAACAAATTTAATCTTTGATTATACCTAAATACTTGTGATGGATTTTTGTAGTATTATGGATTGCATATGTTTGTGAAGATGAACGCATGTATGTATATATGACGTGTCTGTATATGAACTATATATATATATATATATATATATATATATATATATATATATATTTGTCTCTGTTGCATCACAGGTTTGAATCCATCAGAATAAATTCAAATTTCTCTTTATACATACATTTATAGGCTTTCATCTCTTGATAGAAAATGATAATAAGAGTGTAGTATCATTTCTAAATATAATTTCAAGAATTTTTATTAAGTGGTTATTTCCAAAAGATGAATTACAGTAAATATTAAAAATAGGAAAAAAATCGATGTTTATAATTTCAAGTTTGGATTTTATAATGTGATTCGAAACGGAAAATGATGAATTTAGGTAATGAAATTGATTTTTAAGTAAGTAATTGTCGAGATAATTGGAGTTGATCAGATTTTGGTTCGTCGTCAAATTCAGACGATCGGCATGGTGTTAGTCGCCATGATCGTTGTCGAAGGAAGCTGGTCGGTGGTTGATCACATGAAAAATAGTATGAGATTTTTCTAATGATCGGAGTTGCTTGGCAAAGGTGATCTAGGGTTCGAAGACCTTCTTGGGACGACAAGGTACGTGAGGTTCGTGTGCGGTCGTTGGATTTTCAAAGATGATCGCGAGGGTGGAGATCATTATGTGGATCGGTGACGATGCTTTGGTCGGAAGGACGTGGGCTCCGGTCGTTGAGATTATCGTGGCGAACCATTTTTGTCAAAGTGGTTTTGGGTTCTGTTGTCGTTCGATTTTCTCGTTTCGATTTTGTGGTGAGGTCTTCGGATCTGAGTGGTCAGGAGGTTAGTGGGGATCATCGGCGATGTGTTGAGGCCAGCATGGTTGATCGAAGTGACTTGGGTGGCTGGTGCACGTGCAAAGGTTCGTCTGTATTAGTTTTGTTTTTGGCTTTGGAAGGGATGAGGGAAACTCGGGTCGAACTCGAGTGGTTTTGTGTGTTGACTCGAAGGAGACGAGGAACGAGAGATTCTCGTATTTTGCTTGGGGAAATCAAAGGTGGACTTGGGTTTGGTTTCGTGTATTGCCAATTTTAATTGTAATAAGTAATTAATTTAATTCATTGGTGGTTAATTAAATTAATTAGGGATAATGTGGTTGATTAATCTTGCTTATGGATGATTGAATGATATTGAATGCCTTGGATTATGTGATATCTCTGATGTGTGATATGGGTTGCTTTGTATGAGATGCTTTGGTTGAATTGCGATAATATGGACTATCTATATTGTGATAAGGTGAAATATCTATCTTTGTGAATATGGATAATAAATTGAATTGTTTAAACTTAAAAAACTTGGACATTAAAATTGCGTTTTGGATTTGATGATACCGAGATCGAATTTGCTATATTACAGCATGATAGAAGGTTCTCGCTTCGTGTTTGGTGGTGAGCAGGAGACTCTTACCCCTACATGTCCTTGAGAGGTAGTATAAGGCCTTGGGTTGGTTGCGAGTCAAGAGGCTGGCCGTAAAAGCAAATTCATTGTATCACTGTATGCCACGACGGAGAGTGGCCGCTGTCGATGGTTGAAAAGCCTAGACCGTTTAACTCTGAGGGTGATTCCAAAATGAGTGTAGCGAGATGGTGCCTTCGATTACGTTCGAACCCGGAATGAACTTGTATGGATTGAATGCTTTCAGAACATCGTCATTGGAGGATGATGAGAATTCTAAGATAGATGTGTTCTAAAAGGTAATCATAGCCTCAAGCCTCATCAACCGGGAATGGCTAAAACAGGGGAGGTGCAGCAAGGCTAAGTGGGTAGCACCCAAGTAGGATAAGATTTTCCTATGTCTAGAGGTCCCTTTTTATTCGTCTTAGTGGACGGTTGGTCGCGCCAACCGTAGTGTTGTCTTGTTCAGAATTATCCAGTAAGGGATGGTTTATTAATACCCTAGGTATTGATTTTGATGACAACAACCATATAAATATTACTACTAACATATCTTTGAGTTATCCAGTCATATCAGATATATTATGGAGACATTTACATAGATAAACAAGAATACAGTGGAAGCAAATGAATTATAGAAGAAGGTTGATCAGAGCAACTGAAGAACAAAACCCAATTAGAGAAGAATGCTGAAGCATAAAGGTGTTTGAAGTGATGAGGAGTTGGTTGAACCTTAGAATGTCTTGTTAAAGATCTCATGGCAATTATACTTGAAGATCATCAACCATTAACCTCAACCGAATCACAAAAATCCGCAAATATAAGGTAATTTGAAATGTTGAAAATTAGCAACATTTATTAGTGTTGCTGTTCATTTTGCAACACACCCATGTCGACATGGGGTACTTGGGCATGTCAACATACTAGCAGTTTTCAGAATTTCAATTTTTAAATGAAGAGACATTTCCCTCCACCTCTTCACCAAAAGACACGTCTCTTCAACCACTATATAAAGGCCTCTGAAAACGAATTTTAACACCAAGAATTCTCATTTTATCTTACTCCTTCTCCAAACATTTGCAAAAGAAATCCATTGCATACTCTTCGAATCTCCTTGCAAATCAATACTATTTCACTCTAATTCTTCACTAATTTGCAAACCACACAATATCAGAGGGTTGTATTTTAATTCACATCATTCTCTCTCTGATTTAATCCTATTCCTCAAAGAATTCAAAGTTATATTGCCATTGGAGGTCTATAGGATCATTGTACTGAATCTGTAAGAATCTGTGCTGAAGATACGAGTACTTGCCATAGTTTGTTTTTGCTGATTAGGAGAAGGTGTTCCTGTAGCCTTTAAAATCAAGAGGGTGTTTCTTATAGCCTGTGAAACCAAGATTGTAAAGGTGTTCTTGCCACCCGTGGAAAGCAAGTGATTATAATAGAATTCTGCACGATAGAGTGCAGGACTGGATGCAGGATTGGTTAATCTGAATCAGTATAAAAATCCGGGTGTTATTTACATTACTGCATTTTACTTTATTACTTACTTATTCTTTGATTACTTCTTTCTGTTTGGAATTTGAGTGAATACAGTTTTATATTTATAAGTAAGTAGCTAGTACACAATTCACCACTTCTAGTGTCTGAATAGCCTTAAGATCCAACATTGTGTTATAGCCACCCCAGTTTTCTAACATTTGGTATCAGAGCCTTGGTTTTCAAAAATTCATAACTCAGTTTTTGAAAAGTATAAATGGCTAATGACACTAGTAACACATTTTTTAACACTTTTGTAGAAGGGCAATCTACCACTAGACCTCCTCTATTTGATGGCAGTAGTTATGCATATGGGGCTTGTACGATGAAATGTTATTTGCAGTCTAATGTTTGGATATTTGGAACATTACCCAAATAGAGTATATAGAGCCTCAAACTGAATATTCAAAATGGACAATAAACCAAAAGACACAAGCATTAATAACTCTAAGGCCATGAACATTTTATTTTACTTCTTAAATAGAAATGAATTTAATCGAGTTTCTATTTGTAATTTTGCATATGAAATTTGAAAAACACTGCAAGTCACACATAAAGGCGCCAATAAAGTAAAACAAACAAAGATATCTATGCTAACTAACCAATTTCAACTCTTTCAAATGAAACCAAATGAGTCTATTTCTGATATGTACTCTAGATTTCAAGATATAGTACATGCCTTAATATCATTAGGAAAGAAAATTACTGAAGAAGATCAAGTTAGAAAGATCTTGAAGTCACTTGCTAGTGAATGAGATCAGAAGACTCTGGCAATTGAAGAAGCCAATGATATTAGTATTATGAAATAAGAAGATTTAATTGGCAACCTAATGTCTTATGAAGTAAAGTTGCAGATTAGAAAAGAGAATCAGGCAAATGAGAAGAAATCACTAGCACTCAATGTTATGATCGACACAGATGAACCAGATGATGATGCTATTGATGATGATATAGAGTTTATGACCAAGAAGTTCAAGAAATTCTTGAAGTATTGGATAACAAACAAACTTCGAAAAACTAACAACAATAATTATAGAAATGGAAATGTTGTTAAGTGTTTCGAATGTGATAAACCCGGTCATTTGAAAAGAGACTGTCCCAAACTGAAAAAATCAAAGTCAAATACTTTCAATAAGGAGAGGAAACAGGCACTCAATGCAAAATGGGATGATTCAGATACATCACCAAGTGATGGTGATTCAGAAAAAGAAAACGCCAACATGTGCTTCATGGCAAAGGATGACAAGATATGAAATTTTAATAAAGAATTACTAATGTTTTGAATGATATGAATTAGGGATATAAAATACATAGGAAAGAGTACAACAATAGTTTGGCAGAGATAGATAGATTAAAAATATTTAATGAAAGGTTAACTGAAGAAAAACAATGTCTAAAAGATGAAATTGAAAGACTTAATGCGTATAATGATGAAAAGGATTTGACACTTGGAAGTTTTGAAAAACTAAAAAGTGAAAATGAATTCTTAAAATCAGAAAATCTTTCAATGAAGTCACAGATCACTGATCTGAATGACAAAATAACATCTCTAGACAATGTTATTCTTAACCGTAATAAGGATTTTGACAAAATGAAAACTGATATTGATAAATTTAACAAAGGGAAGATAATCTAGAAAAATTATTAACTGCATCTAAACATACTAGAAATAAACATGGACTTGGATACACCCCTAAGGCAAAATCACAGAAAAATAGTATTCAAAATACTAAGTTTGTTAAGGCTACCAAGTTCAAACCAAAACCTAGGAAATTAAATTTAAAACCTCCAAATATATTCATTAATTTATGGGTTCCAAAAAGGATGGATGATATTGAAAAAGAAAAATATATTGATAATTTTATTAATAAGGTTCATTCACCTAATGATTATATTTTGAAAGGACATTCAAACTCTTCATGGGTTTGGCATCCCAAAACTTAACCCCATGGACCTAGAATAAAAAGGGTACCAGCATGAATATTTTATAATTTTTCAGGTACCAAACAATGTATATCAGATAGCAGAAGCTCAAAGCATATGACAAGAAATTTATTGTACATTAGGTAAATACGAAAAGGATTTTTTATTGGCATCAGCAAAGTCGGTAACTCAAAAACTCATCTTATTATTTGATAAGTTTATTTCATGTTTTGAATTGATTTGGTTTCCCCTCAAGTGTTTTATTTATAAGCATTTGTCTCTATATACAAACTCTACATATTGTTTAGCAGTGATTTAAGTGACTCTTTTTCGCCCTTTTCGTTGATGACAATGGGGGAGAAAAGGTGTAAATATACTAGGCAAAATGATACGGGGAGTGCATAGAGTTAGGGGGAGTCAAATATAAAAGTATTATATTTTATCTCTCAAATATTTATATGGTTGTCATCATCAAAAGAAGGAGATTGTTGATACCCTAAGTATTGATTTTGATGACAAAACCATATAAATATTACTAATAACATATCTTTGAGTTATGCATTCATATCAGATATATGATGGAGGCGTTTACAGAGATAAACAACAATACAGTGGAAGCAAATGAATTAAAGAAGAAGGTTGATCAGAGCAACTGAAGAACAAAACCCAATTAGAGAAGAATGCTGAAGTATAAAGGTGTTTGAAGTGATGAGGAGTTGGTTGAACCTTAGAATATCTTGTTAAAGATCTCATGGCAATTATACTTGAAGATCATCAACCATTGACCTCAACCGAATCACAAAAATCCACAAATATAAGGTAACTTGAAATGCTGAAAATTTGCAACACTTATTAGTGTTGCTGTTCATTTTGCAACACACCCATGTCGACATGGGGTACTTGGGCATGTCAACTTACTAGTATTTTTCAGAATTTCAAATTTTAAATGAAGAGACATATCCTTCCACCTCTTCACCAAAAGACACATCTCTTCAACCACTATATAAAGGCCTCTGAAAATGAATTTTAACATCAAGAATTCTCATTTTCTCTTACTCCTTCTCCAAACATTTGCAAAAGAAATCCATTGCATACCCTTCAAGTCTCCTTGCAAATCGATACTATTTCACTCTAATTCTTCACCGATTTGCAAACCAAACAATATCATAGAGTTGTATTTTAATTCACATCATTCTCTTTTTGATTTAATCCAATTCCTCAAAGAATTCATATTGCCATTGGAGGTCTATAGGATCATTATACTAAATCTGCTTGAATCTGTACTGAAGATACGAGTACTTGCCATAGTTTATTGTTGCTGATTAGGAGAAGGTGTTCTTGTAGCCTGTAAAATCAAGAGAGTGTTTCTTGTAGCCCGTGAAACCAAGATTGTAAAGGTGTTCTTGCCACCCATGGAAAGCAAGTGATTATAGTGGAATTCTGCACGATAGAGTGTAGGACTGGATGTAGAATTGGTTAATCCGAACCAGTATTAAAATCTGGGTGTTACTGCATTTTACTTTATTACTTACTTATTCTTGGATTACTTCTTTCTGTTTGGAATTTGTGTAAATACAGTTTTATATTCATAACTAAGTAGTTAATGCATAATTCACCACTTCTAGTGTCTGAATAGCCTTAAGATCCAACAATGTGTTATAGCCACCCCAGTTTTCTACATGGTTCTGGCCTTGTGTTGCAGGGGATCAGGGTGGATCCTCGGTACGGTGATCTAGGCCACGTACTGTGACGGGCGGTACCCCAGTAGCCCTGCCATTGTATGGAATCCGAACCCCAATAAGTGCCGTACGTTTTGATTGTGCCTAACTATGTTGGAACGTGAGATGTAAGCATTCTAGCTATTTCTGTATTTTACTTGAAAACCCTAGACTTTATTATAATATCACTGGATTTCCTATCAAATGTTTGGGTTATCGTAAGGTAAAAACTTTTCCATGTTTATGTGTGGGAAGTCTTACAAGATACCTTTTGTTTTCAAAGGTTTTTCAAAGTTAAGCAACTTTAACCCGTTTACTCACACCAGACCTATATCTGATCCGGAGTTTATTTTCTGTTTTATTAAACTCTTGGGTGCTCAAATTTCTACGAGTAGTCAGGGATTCAGGTAAGCTTTGATGAGTTTCTAGAGGATATATGGAGCAGGAGGCTTCAGCGTATATAGATATATAGTTGTTTCTCTGTGTTGTATCTCTGTGATGATGTTTGTATTGTACTAGAGTTGTATTATAGACAGATCTTTATAACTTTCTAATTTGTGTTGTATAAGTTGTGTAACTCTGATGTATATGATACTATGTAATATCTTATGTGATGTAATATATTTTATTTGTTCCCCTGTGAGATTCTGATATTGTTTAGTTCTTTCTTCTCTATCTTTTCTCTTTTCTATCCCTTTCTTTCTTAATGATGATGCGTCTTTCGGTGGAACGAAAGACGAGTCATTACAGTTGGTATCAGAATGCTAGGTTGAGATAATACCTAGGCTTTGGAGTGGTTTCTTTCTTGAGAGAGCATACTTGTATTTTTTATATATACATATCTACCTATTTTGTTGGGTTACCGATTCAGGTTTGCCAACGTGAGCTCTTTGGTTAAGGGTAGTGGTGTGAGTAACACGACTACTACCAATGGAAGAATCCCATATGTCGAGATTGGAAGAGTATCTTTCGAGACTATTGACCCAATACCATCTCGAGCAAGCTTTGCAGCATGGTGTAAGGATTTCATCAATCTCGAAGGATGGTATTTTTTTAAGAAGGTGTGGAGTCCATCTTTGGAATGCAAGTTTGGTTGCGCTCGTGTGAGCGGATTTTCAAGAGTTTCATCTGTCGGATGAACAGAAGCAAGGAAGTTTGTCTGTTTTGGAGTATGAGACTAAGGTCTATGAGTTGTCTCTCTATGGATATGGTCTCATTATCAACCACTTAGAAAAGCGAGATGTTTTATGCTTGGTTTGAAGCCCGAGTTTCTCAAGGATATGTCTGCATCTCGAAGACTCTTTTATGGATTGGATGATATGGCTTCGAAGGTCAAAGAGCTTATGGATAAAGAAGTCTTTGGTATCGTAGCATCTGTGCAGCTCGGAAGTGTTTTTGTGCGTCAGCAGGAAGGTCTTCGGGCTAAGCAGTGTTTTAGAAATGGAGATCAGAAGCAGCAGAATGGACCCATTTCTTCGGTAGATTGGTTAGATAAGCATAAGTTGTTCTGATTTGCGAAGAAGGAACAATATCTTTAGAACTGAACTAAGTAGGATTGCAAAAGTGATTTGCGATAGTTGAGTGTTCTCCTGAGTAATCTTTTGCATAGGATGAGGCATCTCAAGTGGAAGTAGAAGCTATCGTAGTGGTTAGAGATTTTACCGGATGTCTTCAAAGAAGTCAAGGTTTGCCTTAGCATTGGAGATTGAGTTCTATATCGACTTGATTCTTTGAGAGAGAGTTTGGTAAAGAAGACTCAGGATTTCATAGAGCTTCTGTGTTTTCTCCTTTATGGATCTGATGAACCTTGTTTTTTGGGATGTGTTGATCAAGTTTGTGCTCGAGTTCATCGACGGAATTCTTATCTGCTTCTAATCAGAGTTGCACAGCGGAAGCAAGGTAGCAGCTGTCCTAGAGTGGAAGCAATCGTAGAATTCTTTTGAAGTTTGCAGTTTTCTTGGATTAAAGGGTTTCTACAGGAAGCGAACTTCAAATGGACTCTGAAGCGTGAAGAATTTTTTCTGGATCTAAAGGCGAGATTGGCAAGTGCACCTATTCTGGCTACCGGATGGGAGAGGTTGGTTTGAAGTCTACTGATGCTTATAAAGTAGTGCTTGTTTTCTGATTTTGGTGGATTTTGAGAAGATCATTTTGTTGAGTAGAATCCGGATATCATCTTGTTCTAGGTCAAGATTTGTTTTGAGAAGCATCGGCGTTGGTTGAGCTGATCAGGAAAGGATATAGGCAGCTCAGAATCGTCAGATAAGTTTTGCGGATAAGAGACGAATGAATTTGGAATTCGAAGATGGAAACTTTGTTTTTGTCAGGGTTTCTTCGATCAAAGGAGTAATAAGATTTGATAGGACTAGAAGGCTAACTCTGAAGTATTTGGAATTTCTTTTCTGTGTTCTCGAAAGGATAAGTTCTTTGGCCTACAAGACTGAATTTCCAGGCGGATGATTGGGATTCACAGTGTATTTCACATATCTCTAAGGGAGTACATGTATGGTCCACCACTGGTTGTAGAATCAGTAGTTCAGAAGGATATGGTAGTCGATCCGGTCTTGTCGATGGTCAGATATTCCGTTCAGATTGTAGATCAAGATGATTAGGAGCTAAGGATCAGAGTGGTGTAGCTAGTCTAGATTCAGTAGAGCGAATATCCTAGTATTTGTACCTGGGAAACTCTAGATAGAATTGGGATGACCTATCCTGAATTGCGTCAAGATAGTTAGATTTCTTTGTTAAGTAAATTGGTTGCTATGGTTGTTAGTGTCTGGCTGATATGTATGCTTTGCTATTTGGAAATAAAACCTTTGTTGGATTATTAAATTATATTTTCTCTTAAATTTCGTGAACGAAATTCTTTTAAGGCGAAAGGAATGTGATGACCCAGAATTTTGGACAATATCAATTTAATAATCTTTATTAATATTAAATTGACTCGGTGATTTTCTTTTATAATCATTTAAATTGGCAAGTTCATTCGTTTAAAAAGCTAATATTAAAATGTTTTCAATTTATAATGTGTGTGTGTGCATATATATGTATATATTGTAAATAGAAAAGCTTTAGTTTGAAATTAAAAAATAAAAACATTTTTTCAAATTTGATATATATATTGTGATTTGGAAAGTTATGTTTGAATTTAATACAATACATTTCAAAAGCTATTTAAAATTTAACCATATATTTCCAAAACATTTAAGGTAAATGCTTATGTGTCTAAAAATTACATTTTTGCTCAAGTTTAAAATAAGATTTAATTCTTTTATTTTTAATATTCTTCCTTTTTAATTTTTAACTTGTGTAAATATAATTTGAATATATGTAAATATGACCTTTGCATATTAATATAAAATATAAGGAATTAATATAAAAGTGGATTTGGACATTTGTAAACATATAAAACAAGTTTAAACATTTGTAAATTAAGGAATTCATGCAAATACATTTGTCAATTATGTATCATGCAATAAAACAAGTGTCAACCCTTTTTCTTTAATAAATAAGTGTTATTAGGAGAAACCTGGTTTTTTATTTTCAATACAATTCTTTCATCCTCAATACTTTCTTTCCTCTCAAATATTAAAAACCGAGAACCAAAATTTCAAAAAGGAAATCAAACCAAAATCAGAACTCTGCAACGACATTCAACTATTTTCAAATCTTCAACGGATTCAACCTGAATCTAAGCATGCAACATGATCTACTTCAGTTTCAACATCAAAAAATTAAAATCAACGATCCAGACAAAATACAACTGCAGATCGAAAAATGAAACTGTCTCCTGTTTCTTTCTTGGGTGAGTAAACCTTCTCTTTTAAAAACAGATTTAATCTATGATTATACCTAGATACTTGTGATGAATTTTTGTAGTATCGTGGATTGCATATGTTTGTGAAGCTGAATGCATGTATGTATATATGATGTGTCTGTCTATGAACTATATATATATATATATTTGTCTCTGTTGCATCATAGGTTAAATCCATCAGAATAAATTCAAATTTCTCTTTATACATACAGTTATAGGCTTTGATCTCTTAATAGAAAATGATTATAAGAGTGTAGTATCATTTCTAAAAATAATTTCAAGAATTTTTATTAAGTGGTTATTTCCAAAAAGATAAATTACAGTAAATATCAAAAATAGGACAAAAATCGATGTTTATAATGTGATTCGAAATGGAAAATGATGAATTTAGGTTATGAAACCTTGATTTTTAAGTAAGTAATTGTCGAGATAATTGGAGTTGATCAGATTTTGGTTCATCATCAAAGTCAAACGATTAGCATGGTGTTAGTTGTCATGATCGTTGTCGAAGGAAGATGGTAGGCGGTTGATCATAGGAAAAATAGTATGAGATTTTTTTGATGATCAGAGTTGCTTGGCAAAGGTGATCTAGGGTCCGAAGACCTTCTTGGGACGACGAGGTAAGTGAGGTTTGTGCGTCGTCGTTGGATCATCAAAGATGATCGCGAGGGTGGAGATCGTTGCGTGGATCAATGACAATGCTCTAATCGGAAGGACGTGGGCTTCGGTCGTCGAGATCGTCGTGGCGAGCCATTTTTGTCAAAGTGGTTTTGGGTTCTGTTGTCGTTCGATTTTCTCGTTTTGATTTTGTGGTAAGATCTTCCGATCTGAGTGGTCAGGAGGTTAGTGGGGATCATCGGCGATGTGTCGAGGCCAGCGTAGTTGATCGGAATGACTTGGGTGGCTGGTGCACGTGCACAGGTTCGTTTGTGTCAGTTTTGTTTTTTGCTTCGGAAGGGATGAGGTAAACTCGGGTCGAACTCGAGTGGTTTTGTGTGTTGACTCGAAGGAGATGAGGAACGAGAGATTCTCGTGTTTCGCTTGGGGAAACCGAAGGTAGACTCGGGTTTGGTTTCGTGTATTGCCAAGTTTAATTGTAATGGAAGTCTACCAAATTTAAAAGCAAAGAACTTTAGTTTTTTTAAGGGTTTCAAAGTTTAAAAGCAAAATTAAAACAAGTTTTCCAAATTAAAATATTATATAAGGTTCCAAAACAAAGTGGTTAAATTTTTTTAAAGTTATTTAAATGATTAGTTTTCAAAAAGAAAAATGTTTAAACAAGTTTAAAGTTTGAAGATTATGAAAGTAATTTAAATTTTCAAAAGAATGTTTAGCTAAGTTTAAGGGTTATTTAAAGTGAAAATGTTTCAAATGGAATGTTTAACTAAGTTTTCAAAGAATAGGTATTTATTTAATAAGTTTAAATAAGTTCAAAATTTTAATGATAAATTAAATGTTTTAAATTATTTTGTTTTAAAGTAAATAATATATTTTTAATTACATAATTAATTCCTAAGATTTTCTAATAAAGTTTAATGATGTAATTAAGTTATATTTTAGGATAAAAGAATTTATCTTTAAAATTAAAGATGTGGGTAATTAAAGATAATTAACTGGTGGAATTAATTAATAGTTAATTACTTAATGAAATTAATAAGGTTAATTAATTAATGTTAATAATCAAAGTATAATTACTTAAGGAAAGTAATTAAAGAATTGTAAATGAGTATAACTAATTTAAGGATCATTAACTAGTACTTAAGAGATAATTAATGGGTAATTAATTAAGGATAGTTAATTACTTGATTTATTAAGGATAGTTAATTACTTGATTAATTAAGGGTTAATTAGTCTACGTAATTAAAGGTAATTAATTAAAGAGTAATTACTTAACGGAAGTAATTAAAGGGATTAATTACTCAATTAAATGAATTTGATTAATTTAAGTTAATTAACTAATTTAATTAATTAAAGAAATCACTTGATGATTGATTAAGTAAAATTACTTAATGTAATTAATGAAGTATAATTACTTAGTGTAAGTAATTAATAAGTGATTATTGGATGTAATTAATTAAAGGGGAATCACTTAATGGAAAGTAATTGAAAGATAATTACTTAGTGGAAGTAATTAAGGATTAATTACTTTGTGTGATTAATTTAGGATTAATTAATATAATTAATTAAGAAGCTAATTAATTAAGATAAGTATTTACAGGATGGTTAATTACTATTTGTAATTAATTAAGGTTAATTAAAGGAAAGTGATTAATTAAAGTTTAATTAGTTAATGTAATTAATCAATTAAGGATCAATGTAATTAATTATAGTTAATTAATTAATTAGAGAATCATCACTTAATGTAATTAATGAGAGTAATTAAAGGATAATTACTGTAGATGATTAAGGATAATTAATTTGTGTAATTAATCAAAGGCTAATTACTTAATGTAATTAAAGAATAATTAATCAAGGATGATTAATTAAGATGGATATTAAGGGATGATTAAATTTATTGGGTTATAATTAATTAATGTTAAATAAGCAGGATTTAAAAGTAATTAAGTAATTAGTTTAATTCATTGGTGGTTAATTGAATTAATTAGGGATGGTGTGGTTGATTAATCTTGCTTATGGATGATTGAATGATATTGAATGCCTTGGATTATGCGATATCTCTGATGTGTGATATGGGTTGCTTTATATGAGATGCTTTATATGAGATGCTTTGGTTGAATTGTGATAATATGGATTATCTATATTGTGATAAGGTGAATTATCTATCTGTGTGAATATAGATAATAAATTGAATTGTTTAAACTTAAACAACTTGGACGTTAAAACGGAGTTTTGAATTCGGTGAGACCGGGATCGAATTTTCAAATTAGGAATATCCGAAAACCACATCGATCCAAATTAAACGTTAGGTTGTGAATTCAAGTGAAGATCAAGATGAAGACTGGAAGTGTAAGAACTATTTGTTATTAAAACCGAGGGTGGTTCCAAGATGAGTTTGACAGAGATAGTGCTTTCAGATTCCTGATAAAGATTCAGAGTGCAAGGGCTATTGTCGTTAACTCTGAGGGTGATTCCAAAATGAATGCAGCGAGATAGAGCCTGCGGTTTCATCCGAACCCGGAACGAACTTGTATGGATTGAATGCTTTTAGAACATCGTCAACGAAGGACGATGAGCATTCTAAGATAGATGTGTTCTAAAAGGTAATCACAGCCTCAAGCCTCATCGGCCGGGAATAGCTAAAACAGGAGAGGTGCAGCAAGGCTAAGTGGTAGCACCCAAGTAGGCAAAAATTTCCCCATTCTAGAGGTCCCTTTTTATTCAGCTTAGTGGGCGGTTGGTCGCGCCAACCGTGGGGTTGTCTTGTTCGGAATTATACAGTAAGGGATGGTTCCGGCCTTGTGTTGCAGGGGATCAGGGTGGATCCTTGGCACGGTGATCTAGGCCATACACTGTGACAGGAGGTACCCCAGTAGCCCTGCCATTGTATGGAATCCAAACCCCAATAAGTGCCGTATGTTTTGATTGTGCCCAACTATGTTGGAACGTGAGATGTAAGCATTCCATCTATTTCTGTATTTTACTTGAAAACCCTAGACACTATTATAATATCATTGGATTTCCTATCAAATGGTTTGGTTATCGTAAGGTAAAATCTTTTCCATGTTTATGTGTAGGAAGTTTTACGAGATTCTTTTGTTTTCAAATGTTTTTCAAAGTTAAGCAACTTTAACCCGTTTACTCACACCAGACCCATGTCTGACCCGGAGTTTATTTTCTGTTTTATTACTCTCTTGAATACTCAAATTTTTATGAGTAGCCAAGGGATTCAGGTTAGGTTTGATGAGTTTCTGGAGGAGATATGGAGCTGGAGGCTTCAGCGTATATAGATATGTAGTGGTTCCTCTGTGTTGTATCTCTGTTGTTGAATATGCGATTATATGATTTTTGTTTGATGATAATAAACATATATATATTCGTGTAAATGTATTTGTTAATGTACTATTTTATTTTTCATAGATTAAATAAATATTTGCTGAATAAAAATAAATAATACAGAATTTGAATTCAAACAAAATTTTATTCACACAAATATTTATTACAATTTTTGAATAGTACAAATTCAAGCTCTCGCTATACATATACAATTTTGATTCTAATTACATCACAATTTAATTTACATAAATTCCTCACTACATATCACTCACACTCATAGTTCATCTTCAACTTCATTCCAGTTAGAATCTAGAATCTGAGCATTCTGCAAAAATATTCATTGACACGGTAAAATTGAAAAGGAAATATTTTTGCAATATAAAATAAAATGTGAATTTTGAAAATAATATATGCCTCAGTTATTTGGATTGTTCGTCATCATTTAACTTTGAATTCATCATACACGAACAGCTTGTGACATACACAGTATCGCTGTATATGGTACAAGGCCGTGCACATTGAAATATACACTTGATAAAGTTACAGGGACAGGTGAGCACAAGGTCAAACCCAAAATAAAAGGACGGGTTCAACTCAGGTGCAATATAAATAAAATCTCGACACGAGCACAAGGTCAAACCCGAGCGTTTAAGCTGGATTCAACTCAATGTACAAATCATAATACAACAGTGCCAACAAACCAGAGAAGAAAATGAAATGGCACATGTATATACAGTGCATTCAAGTCATAGAAACAAATGACACAATGTATGAATGACTCAAGTGATGCAAGTGACAATGCTCAATGCACAGTGCAAACAAATGCACCAAGTAAGTGACACAGCAAACATGACAGCAAACAAAAGTGCACCGAACAACTCACACGTATGCAACCTGACAGAGCTCGAGAATATACATGCGTAAAGACCAACGGCAGTTTATACAACACTACAAAGGATGATGCCAGGACCAGTATGCAGAGTTGTATATGCATATGTACATATGGTGATACGGCTATAATATGAATCAAGTGCATATGAACCCAAATCAAGCATGAAGTATGCATATGCATAACAACTAGATCGAAACTTCAACCAGTACACAATGATGAAGCACCAGACTTCAAGCCATGCACAGGTTGGGGAAGCAACCCATACACAGTGCACATATGAAGTACACAAGTACAAAATCACACAGCAAACTACATGTTGAACAATATGCAGCAGCGACCAAAGTCAAAGCAAAATCAAGTCGAACAAAGACAACAAGCAGTGAACACTTGTATACATATACAAGCAACTCAAGTGAAGATTCCAAATACAACATGAATGAACTAGCTTAAAACAATATGCATAAGACAGCAAGCAATTATGCCTACCTACAACATAAATGACCAGTTTCGAACAAGTGGCATGTGACAATATCAGATTAATGCAAACTGTCTCCAAAAATAAGTGAAAGTTAAATGTCAATATCATAGAACTGCAGCCAATCAAGGTCGAAAGTACTACCGAAGCCAGCAGATACATGAATGATGCAAATGCAAACGGTAGAGTGATGAACACAAAGATGGCCAAAGTCGAAGCCGACCAAAAATTCACGTAACAAATCTCAAGTCAAGGCCGAAGCAGTACAATGAATTCACAAGGCCAAAGCAGTACAATGAATTCACGAATCCAAAATCAATTTTGACCAAGTAAGAAATCAAGCGTATGAACAAGTCAAATTCATTACCGTTGTAGCCAAGCAAAGTCAGAAGTAATCAAATATACGAAGTGACAAACTGGAACAAGTAAGAAGTTATCACATTCATTCAAGTATAATCAAGTGGCCAAGATGAATCAATTGACAAATTGTAACGACCCGGAATTTTCTAACCCGAAAATTCTAGATAGTTATGAAAAGAAGAAAGAGATAGAAGAAGAAGAGGACAAACACCAAACACCTCACATTCGCAGCGGATAAAATATAATAATAAGTAATAACAGTTTGCAAAAGAATATTATAACTGTCGATTACATTTAATATACATCAGAGTTTCACATAATATACAGTCACTGAATATTTACAATTATCATGACTCAGATAAACAATAATATAAATACAGCGGATATACTCCATACGATATTGCCACCAGCTCGCCTCCTGAGCTCCTGAACGTCCTAACCTGAAAATCTGTAATACTCGGTCTGACCCGAGCATTACATCAAAGTAACATCCGGGTCAGGCTGGAAACTAGTGTGAGTAAACCCAACTAACATGGAATACCAAAGCAGTTAACTTATATAAACCTGGGGTAACTTATATCAATTTAACAAATTCACAATTTGTTGTAGACACAATTATTTCACACATCAATCTCTAAGTATCAAAACTTAGATCTAATCCACATAAATCATCCCTATTAATTTCACATATCAAATTTTAAGGAGACGAAGTGGTTTCGGGTGTTAACTAATACCCGACTCCGATCGCTTCGAATCCAATGTCGTCTTAACTCAAGTCATCCAGGTGAAATACAATTCGATTTTTAATTATAGGATACCAACCTTAACATAGTAATTCATCGACGATAGATAACTACACTATCACTATTCAAAGCTACAGTCATCATAAAAAAAACATTCATATCAGAACCTCCAACTCGTCCTATATAAGCATGATTTGTCAACCACGCCATCTCTAATTAATTTAATTAACCACTTATGAATTAAATTAATTACTTTAATTACAATTAACTTCTTCTTCCTCAAACATTGATTAATCTCAAAACAAGGAAATAAATCAGATATCCAAACACAGAAGCACCAAGTAATTACTTCCCATCAAGTAATTAAAATTTTTATTCAATTACATCCAGTAGTTATTCATTAATTCCATTGTTAAATAATTTTACCTCATTAACTACCCTCAGTAATTATACTTACCCCAAACATCATATGATTACTTCTATTTAATCTACCATATTTAGTTAACTAAAATTAACCACATCAGCTTAATTTATTCCACCGAGTAATTAATTCCTTTAATTACTTCATTACATAATTATTTATCATTTTTTTCTTACATTGAGCTTTTGTCCACTTAATTTCTTATTACTTAATTATTTCTAAATTTAGTTCTCTTAATCAATTAATCCCTAATAAGAAATCATCTTTAATTAATTCAATAAATTTACGTAATTACCCAAATCAAACATCATAGTTATAATTAACCTAATCACTTAATCCAAAATTATCAATTGATTAAACAATTAATCACTCCTTAATTTCCATTTGATTAATTCTTGATCACTAGTTGATTGAACCGTTAATCAACCCTTAATAAATATTTGATAAATCTTTAATTACCTTATTGAAATATGAAACATTAAGTTTAATGATCTTTAAGATAACGTTTTATTTTATTTCAAACTAGGATTCAAAATTTTGATTAAAACTTGCTTCATCATCATTTTTTTTATATTCAGTTCAAAACCCAAATCACTGACAGATTTCAACCTGAAACACCATTTGACCCAAGCCTGCTCAATAATACTTCGCGTAAGCTTCAGGAAACACGAGTATGGCACAAGAAAAAACCGAGCTTCGCTTAATCTATCGTCCCAACCTTTATCGTGCACACGGTGCACGTGCACCGACGCCTCTGGCCATCGGTGATCATTGCATCCACCCCTGACAATCACCCATACTCACGCGACCTCGAAACAACGCCTCGATCACACGCAAAACTCTCGAATCGAAATCGAGTTAAAAACTCGACCAAACAGAAATGCCATGGCCAGGAACTCCCTCCTCCGACGCCTTAAACCAACGAGGAGCATCGCCCCTTTCCCAAAACTTCGTCACCCCTTCCAGCTTGCATCCCAATCCATGCGAACCACCCCGATGCTTCACAGATGCCGCAAAAATCTCGACACTCCGATGTTCCAAAGCACACTACAAAACCCTACTTTGATCCACCGCGACCACCACGATGATCAGACATCATCTCCCCCATTTTTCCTGAGAACGACCATGCCCCAGCCATCTCCATGCCAATTCTCGACCACCCAATTGTCGCCGATCAACGGCAATATGATCAGTACCCAAATTCGAAAAAAAATCGAATACACAACAAATACTTAGTTTAAAATTACAAAATTTATTTTAAAATTCATGATTCCCTTATGCGAATCAGATCCCATAATCTAAATATGAAATTATTGACATTGATTTTCATCTAAATTTAGATTATACTGTAAATCTTAAATTTACAGGTTATTTGTTAAATATAAATACTTGAATTTGTTCATTAACACAAGATTTCACTGCTTCGATCCATTTCCTTTCAATGATCAAAAGCTAATAGATAATAATTTGGAAGCTAAAAATTTTCTAGTTATTCCTGAACCAAAATTTTAACAGAGAGCTACATTTTTGCATATTCAGGCATCTCCCAATACTCAGCAGTTTTTAACCCAGATTCAAATTACCACTACCCATACAAACAAACATATTTACATCATCCAAATATATTAGCACCAAGAGAATTCCCTTTAAATATTTTACTCACGATATTTCAAAAATAAACAGAGGAAATCAGGTTGAAATACTCACGATATTTCAAAAATAAACAGAGGAAATCAGGTTGAAATACTCACCTGGACAGATTTGAAATAGAGAGCACTTCACTTTTTTTTTCAGCAGGTTGTATTAGAACTTGAAAATATAGTGATGTTTTTATAAATTTTTCTTCCTGACTTTGTTATTATTATTCTTTTTTGTTTTGTTTGAACGAATTATACTAATATGTATGCATATATAAAGGAATAGTTTGTACTAAAGGAAGATTTTACTGGAACAACTTATATCTCCAATGGTCAGAGAATTTTTTTTTTTATCTAGCCTTCTTCTTTGACCAGGCATGGTTTTCCTTCTAGCTCAAGCTTGACCTGATGCATGCTTGAATTGATATATTTTAGGCTACAATTAATGCTTGTCTCGATATATGTTTACATAATTATTATTATGTTTGCTGTGTATAAATGTTTGCATGAAGCTATATACTTTGCAGGTAGACAAGGCTTGTAAATGAAGATATTATATTTTATCTTTTTATTTTATGAACATAGACATTATGCAGGAAAACATTTTTGTCTTCTTGCTTAAATTATTCATATGTATATGTTTGTGTCAGGTTTATTTTATACTTGGGTCTTATAAATGAAGATATGTGTTTTAGAGATGTTTTTTTTTATCCGGGATTATGTCTAGCTTCACATATACATACATACATACATATATATATATATATATATATATATATATACTTGTGCTTATCTTATTCTATACTTTGTTCTTAAATTTTCCAGTTTATGTTGCAAGTATACACTAACACTTACTTCTTGTTCTTATTTATTACATTTGTATTTTAACTTTGACTAACAATATTAAAATTATGTACAATATGGTTTACTTATATTCATACTTATCTTTATATTTATTTCTATTTTAGTTATCAATATTAAACTTAGATTCATGAGTTTACTTATTTATTTATATTTGTATTTTATATTGAACATTATCATCTCTTTATATTTTATATTGGTAGACTTTGATTTTATTTTACAGATTATTATCTATAGATACTTTTATACTAAATGTAAATAAGGGTAAAGCATTTTAATTCAATGGTATAAGACAAATATTATAAAGAGATTTATTTTAAATTTCCAAATATTATTATTCATATGCATATTTATCAGATGTAAACAAAGTAAAGTATTTTAATTCAATTATATAAGATTTGTAAATATTATTAAGAGATTTAATTTTAAATGTTCCAAATCAATTTCCTTTTTAATATACAAATTTATATAAACAATTGGTAAATATTTCCAAAATCATATTCATTTTAATATGATCAGAATACATTTTATTTAATTAGATTAAACATTTATTAAAATAAACGGGGCCAAAAATCCAGGGTCGTCACACAAATTAAAATAAATATATACGAACGAGAAAATAGGGATTCGAACCCTATATAAGCAATCAACATCATTGGCATTTGAATATCGAGTTCAAGCAAGCCAGAACCAGCAAAGCAAAAGGAATAAAGTACTTACCGAAATCGTAGACGTACTCGATCAAATAGAAGCAGCAGCGAGCAACTCAAAGAAATAGACGATCGACAAAGAGAGAACCAGAATCAATCATACGCTCGATCAACTATCGGCAGCTTCTGTTTCAAAACCCTAAATTAGATCGAAGGGACGAAGCCCTAATTTGCCAAGACGAGAAGAGAGCTGCCGCTATCTCAAAAAACAATGGGCCGAACTCAAAATTATAAAAAGAGAAAAGGGCCGGCTATTTTATAAAGGCTATTGTTTTATAAATAGGATTATTTTATTTTAAATTGTTTTTAATTTGTATTTTCTTTTTAAACCGTTTAAATTTCTACTCGTGTGACTAGGGGATAAACTACGTAGCGTAGTTTGAGAATTCGCAACTCAGTGGCTGAGTTGTGGTAGGAGTTCGAGCGTTGAATTAGGTTTAGTCGATAGCGGGTGTCGCGAGTTTACGTGTGTAAGCGTCTGACTAACTAATTTCTAGTAGAAACCTTGGGGGCAGCACGTAGGCAGGGTTTTACCGAAGCTGGGTAAATTCTGTGTTGTTCTGTTTCTGTTATTTATATTCTGCAATATTTGTGCTGCTATTATTCTGCTGTGAACTGTGTTGAAATCTGAATTGAATATTTTATAACTTCCGTAATAAATTTTTATAATTAATAGTATCGCCCTATTCACCCCCCTATAGGGTGAAATCGATCCTACAGGTGGTATCAGAGCTAGGAACAAAAGCCCTTTTTGTTTTGAAAATTTATTTTTACAAAAACTAATTTTTGTTTTTAAAACAGGTTGAATTTTTAAAATGGCTTCTTTTAATACAGCTTTTGCTGAGGGTCAGTCCATAGTTAAACCACCAATGTTCAATGGTGAATATGCTTATTGGAAAAATAGGATGGAAATTTTTCTGAAAACCACTGACGCTTGGAATATTGTTGAGACAGGTTATAGAGCACCAACTATAACTGTAGATAATCAAGAAATAGAGAAACCAAAGGATCAATGGACAGAACTAGAAAATAAATTACAAAATACTAATGCTAAACCTATGAATTCTATTATCTGTTCATTGGATCAATTTGAATTTAATCGTGTCTCACATTGTCTAACTGCGTAGGAAATATGGCACACACTAGAAGTGACTCACGAAGGAACATCTCAAGTCAAAGAATATCGCCTTGCCATGCTATGTAGCGAATACGAGAATTTCACAATGGCAAAGGAAGAAAATGTTAAAGAGATGCATGGACGACTTTCCAATATCGTATACAAATCGAAAGCTCTTGAAAAATCATACATAGAGTTGGAGATAGTCCGAAAAATCCTCAGAGTCCTTACACGAAGATTTGAATCAAAAGTGACTGCCATTCAAGAATCAAAAGATTTAAAACAGATGAAAATTGAAGAACTCATCGGTAAACTCACCACTTATGAGCTAGAAATAAAATTCAAGGAAAGCGCAAAGGAAGTGACACTCGAAAGAAATCAATAGCGCTCAAAGGAACAACCGAAAGTGATGATGATAACGATGATGATGGAGCAGCAGAGCTGGCACTACTAATAAAGAAATTCGAAAGGTGGAATCGCAAATACGGAAATCCAGCTCGAAATCAGGAATTGAAAAGCAGAATAGGCAAAGCACTTGACTACTCGAAAGAACACAGAATCATTTGCAACAAACCCGGTGATATCAAGCCCAATTGTCCTCGAAATCGATGCGACATTGGAAAGAAACAGAAAAAGAAAAGTTTTGCAGCCACTTGGGATAAAATGGATGAGGATGACAAAAGCACTGGCAGTGAGAGCGAAAAAGCAGATTTGTGCCTTCGAGGTGATATAACAGACAGTGATGATGATGAGCCAAGCGAGGTATCAAAACTTACTCAGAGTTGCTTATATATTTTCATGAAGTAAATGGCTGTTTTGAACGACTTTGGGAAAAGTATGCCAAACTTGAATCACAAAAAGACACTTTGATAGAATTAAATGACCAACTTGACCAATTAGTTAAAACCTATCAAAGTAGGATCCCTAAGTGTGATAAGTGTCCAACATTTGATGAAGAAATTAAAAAATCAGAAATTAAAATGAAATCTCTTGAAAATGAAATTCTGATTTTAAAAGAGAATGAAAATACTAGAAAAGAGAATTCTATTAAAAAGTGCATACAATTGTTAAACGAAAATGAGTCTGTCAAAACACAAGTCCAACAATCATCAACGACTTTAGATAAATTTTCAAAAAGTGAAAAATCGTTGAATATGCTATTAGGAAAGCAAACTGTTAATACAGTAAGACAAGGACTTGGATATAATCATTCTGAAAATGTTGAAAGAAATATTAATCAAGTTAATTCTATGTGTACGATTTGTAGAAAATATGGACACGGTCAAAATAGTTGTTGGTATAGACCCAAACATGTGAAAACTATATCAATTTGGGCTCCAAAAGGCACAAATATAAAATCTCTCAACGTTAAACAAATTTGGGTGCCACAAGGAACACATATAAATAGTTTTGGGTCTCCATAAAATTATTTTTCAAATATTCTGCCACTAACAACCATGGACCTATAAAAACAAATAGGTCACAAAAATCTTTCATCGTGTAGGTGTGGTGGCAGGCTAAGGAACAACAATAGTGCTACTTGGGTTCTAGCTATTCCGAGAGCACACCGACCAACAAAGAAAAGTTCCTTAGCCTAGTATAAAGGTGACAAAATCGCAATGGACAACAGCGAAAAACATCGTAAAGGTAAAACAGGTAATGGTATATTTTGTACGATATATTAAATGTGATAATCTGCACTGTATTCTAAATTAAATCAGCCAATAATGTGATAATGAAATAATAATGATTTTGATTCTGACTTATTCAAATTGTTGGCCAATTATATTCTTATGCCAAAAACACTATGAAATTCTCTAGATTCTTTGAATTACTTCATATATATTAGTTTGGATTAAAAATAGTGTTTTGTTGGATAATACATTTGGTTATAATACGGCTAACTCTATATTCATGGTTTTTTGATTATTAACACGCTTTATTTCAAATTCAAGGGAATGTCATTTAAATTGCTGTTAAAATTGAGTTTGAAATTTTTGGTGCACACTTCATGGTTTGGTCAATCAAATTCAATTAATGACAATTTTGAGTGAAAGAGAAATTCTGATGCAGATTACACTCATAAACTAGTTAATAGAAAAATTACTAGAGGAACGTGATTTTTGTTGAGACATTTAGTAACTGCATCATTCTTTCAAAGAAAAAATCTGCATATATTTTTCATTTCAAATAATTGAAAATTTTCTTATAAAACGCCTACTAGAAAATCATTTTTGACCTTGTTTTGAGATTGGTCATTTTTAGAAAAATTGATTTATAATTATTTTTGAATTTGATTTTAAATGATTACATTGACTAATCTGACTCCCTAATGATTATCGAAAAGATGAATAGTGATTGAAAATTTGATTAGTGTTGATATTTATCATATATTATAACTCGAGACGGTATAATTAGTAAATTTCTTTAGAAATTTAAACAAGAGTTATAAAATTTTTGTTGGTAAAAATTCCATGACCATCTCTATTTCTATCATATTTCTAATGACCATCACTCATCAAAATTCAATATAGTTTGTCGATATGTGGTACTTTAAACGGGAATCGTTCGTTTTTCATTTTATATTTTTTTTTAAAAAGTATAGTAATAATAATAATAATAAATAAATACCAAAGTATTCACTCTCATTTAAAAGTCCTCACGGTTATACATGGGTGAATTACTTGGAATTTGTTATGTGCTTCCATGCTTATTTAAAAGTCCTCACGGTTATGCATGTATGGAATGCATATAAAAAGTTGATTTTTAAAATAAACAACTTTGTTCTAATCCCATTTAAAAGTCCTCACGGTTATGCGTGGTTAGAAGATACTTGAATTCATTTTTTTTATAAAATTGGAATACTACTAATCTCATTTAAAAGTCCTAACGATCATGCATGGTTAGTAGATATTCAAATTCCTGATATAAGTATACCACAATAGACATAACTGTATGGTTTTATATGATGACATCATTCCCATCGTTCTAAAAGTGGAATTTGCGCCTAACAAAATATTTATGATTTTTGTTTGATTTTTTATTGAAATTTAATATTTATATTCAATTGAGTATTTAATGTTGAATTAATATAGATCACTTTATCTCTATTTTCTCTAACACTATTACTCTTTTGCTGATAACAAAAGGGGGAGAGAAAAGTTAAGATTTTGTCAAATAAAATCAAGCGAAGGTCAAATAATTTTCTATTTGCATCTAGGTTCATTTGCATATTTTTATTTGTATGCATATATGTAGGGGAGCTTTGTGTAGAGAGGAAGCATTTAAATAGGGGGAGCAATTAGAACATATCAATGATCAAATACATTTAACATATTCAAAATCTTAAATATATGTTTGTTATCATCAAAAGGGGGAGATTGTTGAATATATGATTATATGATTTTTTTATCAATTATAATAAACACATATATATATATATTCGTGTAAATATATTTGTTAATGTACTATTTTATTTTTCATAGATTAAATAAATATTTGCTGAATAAAAATAAATAATACAGAATTTGAATTCAAACAGAATTTTATTCAAACAGTTATTTATTACAATTTTTGAACAGTACAAATTCAAGCTCTCACTATACATATACAATTTTGATTCTAGTTACATCACAATTTAATTTACATAAATTCCTCACTACAATGACTCACACTCGTAGTTCATCTTCAACTTCATTCCAGTTAGAATCTAGCATCTGAGCAATCTGCGAAAATATTCATTGACGCAGTAAAATTGAAAAGGAAATATTTTTGCAATATAAAATAAAATGTGAATTTTGAAAATAATATTTGCCTCAGTTATTTGGGTTGTTCGTCATCATTTAACTTTGAATTCATCATACACGAACAACTTGTGACATGCACAGTGTATCGTTGTATATGCCACAAGGCTGTGCACATCGAAATATACGCTTGATAAAGTTATAGGGACAGGTGAGCACAAGGTCAAACCCAAAATAAAAGGACGGGTTCAACTCAGGTGCAATATAAATAAAATCTCGACACGAGAACAAGGTCAAACCCGAGCGTTTAAGCTGGATTCAACTCAATGTACAAATCATAATACAACAGTGCCAATAGACCAGAGAAGAAAATGAAATGGCACATGTATATACAGTGCATTCAAGTCATAGAAACAAATGACACAATGTATGAATGACTCAAGTGATACAAGTGACAATGCTCAATGCACAGTGCAAATAAATGCACCAAGTAAGTGACACAGCGAACATGACACCAAACAACAGTGCACCGAACAACTCACACATATGCAACGTGACAGAGCTCGAGAATATACATGCGTGAAGACCAACAGCAGTTTATACAACACTACAAAGGATGATGCCAGGACTAGTATGCAGAGTTGTATATGCATATGTACATATGGTGATACGGCTATAATATGAATCAAGTGCATATGAACCCAAATCAAGCATGAAGTATACATATGCATAACAACCAGATCAGAACTTCAACCAGTACACAATGATGAAGCACCAGACTTCAAGCCATGCAAAGGTCGGGGAAGCAACCAATACACAATGCATATATGAAGTACACAAGTACAAAATCAGACAGCAAACTACATGTTGAACAATATGCAGCAGCGACCAAAGTCAAAGCAAAATCAGGTCGAACAGAGACTACAAGCAGTGAACACTTGTATACATATAAAAGCAACTCAAGTGAAGATACCAAATACAACATGAATGAACTAGCTTAAAAAAATATGCATAAGACATCAAGCAATCATGCCTACCTACAACATAAATGACTAGTTTCGACCAAGTGGCATGTGACAATATCAGATTAATGCAAACTATCTCCAAAAATAAATGAAAGTTAAATGTCAATATCATAGAACTGCAGCCAATCAAGGTCGAAAGTACTACCGAAGCCAGCAGATACATGAATGATGCAAATGAAAACAGCAGAGTGATGAACACAAAGACGGCCAGAGTCGAAGCCGACCAAAAATTCACGTAACAAATCTCAAGTCAATGGTAAATGTAAATAAGGGTAAAGCATTTTAATTCAATGGTATAAGACAAATATTATAAAGAGATTTATTTTAAATTTCCAAATATTATTATTCATATGCATATTTATCAGATGTAAACAAAGTAAAGTATTTTAATTCAATTATATAAGATTTATAAATATTATTAAGAGATTTAATTTTAAATGTTCCAAATCAATTTCCTTTTTAAAATACAAATTTATATAAACATTTGGTAAATATTTCCAAAATCATATTCATTTTAATATGATCAGATTACATTTTATTTAATTAGATTAAACATTTATTAAAATAAACGGGGCCAAAAATCCAGGGTCGTCACACAAATTAAAATAAATATATACGAACGAGAAAATAGGGATTCGAACCCTATATAAGCAATCAACATCATCGGCATTTGAATATCGAGTTCAAGCAAGCCAAAACCAGCAAAGCAAAAGGAATAAAGTACTTACCGAAATCGTAGACGAACTCGATCAAATAGAAGCAGCAGTGAGCAACTCAAAGAAATAGACGATCGACAAAGAGAGGACCAGAATCAATCATATGCTCGATCAACTATCGGCAGCTTCTGTTTCAAAACCCTAAATTGGATCGAAGGGACGAAGCCCTAATTTGCAAAGACGAGAAGAGAGCCTCCGCTATCTCAAAAAACAACGGGCCGAACTCAAAATTATAAAAAGAGAAAAGGGCCGAATATTTTATAAAGGCTGTTGTTTTTTTAAATAGGGTTATTTTATTTTAAGTTGTTTTAAATTTGTATTTTCTTTTGAAACCGTTTAAATTTCTAGTCGTGTGACTAGGGGACAAACTACGTGGCGTAGTTTGAGAATTCGCAACTCGGTGGCTGAGTTGTGGCAGGGTTTTGAGCGTAGAATTAGGTTTAGTCGATAGCGGGTGTCGCGAGTTTATGTGTGTAAGCGTCTGACTAACTGATATCTAGTAGAAACCTTGGGGGCATCACGTAGGCAGGTTTTGCTGAAGCTGGGTAAATTCTATGTTGTTCTGTTTCTGTTATTAATATTCTGCAATATGTGTGCTGCTATTATTCTGCTGTGAACTGTGTTGAAATCTGAATTGAATATTTTATAAGCTTCCGCAATAAATTTTTATAATTAATAGTATCACCCTATTCACCCCCTCCCTCTAGGGTGAAATCGATCCTACATCTGTGATGATGTCTGTATTGTACTAGAGTTGTATGATAAACAGATCTTTATAACTGTCTAATTTATGTTGTATAAGCTGTGTAACTTTGATGTATATGATAATATGCATTATTTTATGTGATGTAATATATTTTATTCGTTCCGCTGTGAGATTTTGATGTTGTTTACTTCTTTCTTCTCTATCTTTTCTCTTTTTTCTCCCTATCTTTCTTAATGGTGATGCGTCTTTCTGTAGAATGAAAGACAGGTCATTATGCATTCGATATTTCATCCAACAACTATATATCAATCTAATTTGGCAATAACATATAAAATGACAAATTCAGATTTTATCAACTTGCATCACAATATTAGTTAGGTGCGAATGTATAAACACTCACCTTAATGACGATAACTTGATACGAACCACGAATGGTCTACGATACACGACATGATCTGACTCAACAACGAATCTTCACACGTACGCATGCTATACTTCAATCCAGACAGCAGCTTCTCCTTTTTTATATACAAAGCGCTCTTTACGCACACACACATACTCACGGTCAAACACTGGAAATATGGGAGGAGGCAAGCAACTTGGCTAGGGGATGCAAGGCCGTTGCGGCGACCTTCAGTATGACTGGGCAGTGCCGATAAAGAGGGTGCAGGCGGTGTTAAGAGAGAGGTAGGGTGCTGGAGGGAGGAGCTCGATGGAAGGGTACGGTGGTTGGTGGAATGGGTTTCGAAAATTCTCTAGTGCTTGGTTACTTTCGTACGTTACAGTGCCTGCCTTTATTTTATTATTTTCCATTTTGAATCTTACTGGCGAAGATAACTACTGTAATTGAAAGAAGGACGTGGCCACGTGAAGACTTTGGAACACTTCTTTCGGCTATGATTACCACTTCAATCTGAATGTTTCAAATTTATGTCTCCACCCTTATACGTGTGCTAATTCAAATTTTATTTTCGTTTCTTTTATTACCAACCATGTACGATATTATGTCCGTGTTATTACACATTTTTTTCTGAACAATTACTTAATTATAAACTTATATTCAAAATTTCAGTATCACCATAACCTATATAAAATAGTAACCAATGCTAACTCGGACCAAAACACTGCAAAAAAAAAACCGAACGTTCGAACACGCGGAACAAACCACCATTGTACTCAGTGTGTTGATACGAACACATTAACGCATAAAAAACTTGCTATTTAATGCCCAGTAAAATTTCGTTGTTTAGCAATATCAGTCGTTGCTACCGTAAATCGATCGTATATATCGATTTAAACTGAGCTAGTGAAATCAGAATTCGACGAAATGAACGTCGACATTTTTATTATAAATTTTCTACAATATTTTCGTGTAAAATATTTAAGTTTCTGAAACTAAAATTTCACAGTTTTATTTATGATCGATTTCTATGTTAAATTTCCAATCTTTTAAAATTTCCATTTTATATTTATGTTTTAGATTTTATTGGTTTAACCAATCGTACACAACATTAATTTAAATTCAAATACTCACTAAAATCAAGGTCCATTTAATCGAATTACTTTTTAACAGAAATGTTGATTTCAAAATCGTTACATTCACCCTCCCTCAAAAAATTTCCTCCTCGAAATGGTGTTAAGTAAAGTATATGTTTTATTCAAACTAATCACTTATAAAACATTACCATTTTATTTGCACAAACTATTACTACGCTTCTACTACGCCACTACGATATTGGTTTTACGGAAAAATATAATTTCTATATAAAAACAAGTTATAAAATTTTTAAAAAAAACTTCAAAAAAATTTCTTCTAACTCCTGGATTTACGAAAAATTTCGACAGAGTCTCCCTTGCATGACTCGATCGGAAAAAAATTATAATATAATATATAATAGAAATAAATCCAGTATATATTAAATATACTTCTCATCTCAATGATGAGGCATCCAGAAGGGAAAAATATAAAATCGTGGTATGTAATTCGAGATATGTACCTTATTATTAATAATACGAGGGAGTTCGCTCGTATTAAGCAAGCAAAAACATATAAATCCATGTATATATTCAAACGGTCTTCGTATGTGCCTATCTCAACTCAACTTATATTTTTAGTTACTTATCATAAGGCATAAAACATGTATGAGTTCAATAGATACGATATGGTTTTGAATCCAAATCATTAGCACAAACACAAACACACAACATATAACAATTATATGTAATCAAAACAGTTAAAACCATGATTTACAATAAAAGAAACAATTCAACCATCGATATTCATTAAATAAATCCAAACTATCACCATTTACATTTCAGCGTCAGTATTTAGTTTATACACTACCATTTCTCCTAACACCCAATTTTATTAACATTTAATTGACTCATTTCAATTTATTTACTTCTAATTAATTGATGCACTTATCAAAATTAATGAATTCCCATTTTATTAATTTACATTCGTTTATAGTTACATTCTTTTTTTCACCTTCATTATTTCATTTCTGTGATTCACATAATTAATTACATTTAAGAAATTTTATTCCATACCACATTCTATTTTTCTTGTTTCATATCATTCATATTTATCAAATCTATAATTATAAAGTTTAGCTTTTGTGTTTCGCAACACATTTAAATTATAATGTTCATATTCTTTTTCATATTAACATAATTTATGAACCATTTTATAAAATCAGTCCATTTAACCATATTAAGTTCAATTTATCGCATTATCAATTAGTATTTTAATAATAATATTATTTATAAACCATTTAAGTTTATAAACATTTTACAAAATTACAACTCATTTTTATTAATATTCCCTAACTTAAATTCATATTAATTTGTTGATTCAAATCATTAGTTTATTTCATAAATTTAAACTCATATTAATAATTTTTCTTAAGTAAATTTTATTTTGTAATTCTAATTTATATTAATAAATTTTCTTTTCCCACGATCAATTTTATTCAACTTATTAAGTTAACTTCATTTTATAGTCTATTCCCTTAACTTATTCCATATTCAGTTAGTTACCATTCATTTTTATTGAAACTCATTGTACTTACATCCAATTTATTTACATCCAAATTAAATTAAATCCAACTACTCACATTAATTTTTCTTATACTCAATTATTTTTATACAATTTCTTTCACAATTCAAATTGCAATTCAAATTATAATTCAAGTTGCATTCATTTCATTAATTCATTTTCTAGCTTAAGTGGAAATAATTCACTCCATAATTTATCTAGTTATATTCAAATCCAATTTAATTCATTTAATCTTTATTAAATTTAAATTTATTTCATTTTACCCATTTTTTTATTTATTCAACTTTATTTAAGCTAGACTTTTTTTTCTTTCGTTATCATTCATATTCAACAAACTTATTTTGCTTTAGTTTGATATTTATCAAATCTATAAGTTATAAAAACTTATTCACTTAAAATCTCATTTTATTATTTTATTTAATTCAATTCAAATACAGTTCTCCTTTATCCAAGATTCTTGACTCCAATATCATTTTATTTTATTTTATTTCTCAAATTCATGCTTAATTAAAAATATTCAGTAGTTTTAAAATTTAATTTTTCTTTTCTATATTATTTCTATTTTAAGTTCAAACTATTTTCATATATTTATCAAATCACACTTGGAATATTTTCTTTCCACAATCAAAACTAATTTTAATAAAAAAATAAAAAAGTTGGTAGCTATTCTCGCTCAGAAACTCGAAAATGAATACTGGCGATGCTGTAATCATCTCCAGAATTATTTCCCAGCGACCAAAGCAAGTTTAATGCTTTATTTTCTTCAAAAAAAATTCAAATATTATTCTAGTCAAAACTCTTTCAAAAATATTAATATTAATTTTGAAGGCTTTGGAAACAATTTTGAAAACAAAAGGATTTTAAATTCTCAAAAAAAAAATTAATACGCTCTCTCAAGAAAGATTCATCCCATTTTAGGGTATCTATAATGAGTTTACCCCACAGGCTTAGGTATTCGTTCAACCTAGCTCTGATACCAACTGTAACGATCCAACATTTGAATAAGCACATTGGTTTAAATGATAGATAGTTATTTAGCATAATAATAGAACCAATCACAGAATACAGACGCAAAAATAAATACAACTCAGAATCTCGCATCCGAAAATAAAATAAATAAGTATATAAATAAGTCATGAAAACTTCAAATAAGTTTCATTATTCTCACACTAAACAACTGGAAAAAAATAACCGGAAATGAAATGAGTCTAACGACATAACGAACTAAACTGATGAAATAAATGAGATAGAACCGAGTCTCCAGAAACAACTTTGACTCCACAACAAGCTATCCAAACTGGAAATACTCAGGCTGACCCGAGCATAATGAAAACACAATGCTCGTGTCGAAACTAATATCATCCATATAAATCAATAAATCAATTCAAAGTAACTTAGGAGATGTTACAGGTTTTTCCATCTCCTAAGGATCCGTCAAACTATCTATATATAATAGGGTACGCTATAATAGATAATGTCTATCAGTAATATAAATATCAAAATAGCGTTAAGGCTTTACATTGTTCCACTTTAACACATTTATATAGTACTAAACCAAAGTCGTAATGGGCCCGTATATGGATAAATATGACAAGGCACATGAGGCAATGCGCAAGGTATGATTCTACCAGTTTACCCATTCCAACTGGTCGTAATCCATCCGTGGCCGACCGCAACTATCAATCCACACAGAAGGGTGCACCCATCGAGTTCAAATCACGATAGTAAAATACGAAAGAACAACATCGCTTGAGGTAGCTAACCTCATTGGCCAGACATAGGCTCATGTTTTAGTCATTTTAATTATGACTCGAGTGTCAAGGCTATCCATCATCATTCTCTTACTTCGTTCCAGTAAACGTTCGCCAATCCAACCATTACATTCTGGGTATCGTCCAACGCATACACGATTATCAAAGTGGTTCGATTGACAGAGAGTATGTCAATATCCGACCACAGTCTCCTTGACGACCCAATGTATGTTTTACACACCATTTGGTCAAGTACAGTTTAAAACGATTCATATTAAAATAAATTGGATTTTAATTTTTCCCAAGTTCCTCAAACCCAAACACACATTTCCCGAATTTTGCACTTTGAAACATTCTGATTCCAAAACTCAATTTCCTTTGAACCCTTTTATTTTAAAGTCCATTTAAAACCCATAAATCGAATCACTTAAATCAAAACTTATTCAAGTTAATTCTTAATTTCCATTACAATTTAACGAACCAATTTTTCAATAAATTCTAGAAAATTTATTAAACAAATTAAATCACCCTTCTTGGATTATATACAAATTTATCTCCAAATAGATTTAACTTACACAAAACTTGTTATAAGGAAAAAAATTATTTAAGTTTAAATCTATTCAAAGTTTAATTTAAACTTTGACTTTAATATCTTTATTTTCAAAATTAAATAGCTATAGTTTAAATCAATTTTTTATGGAATTAAATCCAAAATCAAATTTCTTAAATAAAACATTTCAAACACTTATTTCTAAACTCTTATACACTTATAAAATCACTTATTTCACCATAATTTTATTTAAATAATAAATACCAATTTTTAAAACATATTTTAAATTTTCAAATCATTTACATATATATATTTCTAAATGATCCCCGTTTATAAAATTATTTTAGTTGACCAAGCGGTGTTTTTAATTTTCTACCTAGGCCAAGTGTAGTAATTAAATTTTAAAATTTGGTTATATATCATTTCAACCCTTTCCAATATCATAGTTGCAGCATACAGTAATATCCAAATATTGACTGGGAAATTTCGACCGATCACAACATACTGAATGTCAATAATAGGGTGAAACTTGATATGTAAAAATTTAAATTTTTCTATATTTGTGTATATACATATGATGTGTATATTGTGTTCGATAATTCATCCAACAACTATATAGCAATCTAATTTAGTAACAACATATAAAGTGACAAATTCAGATTTTATCAACTTGCATCACAATATTAGTTAGGTGTGAATGTATAAACACTCACCTTAATGACGGTAACTCGATAACATCCATGAACAGCCTACGACATGCAATACGATCTGACTCAATGACGAATTTTCATTCGTACACGTGTTATACTTCAATCCGGACAACAACTTCCCTTTTTTTACATAAAACACTCTTTATATACACACACACACACACACACACTCAAAGCCAAGCATTGGAAATAAGGAAGGAGGCAAGCAAGTCGGTTAGGGGATCCAAGGCTGGTGCGGCGACCTTCAATATGACTGGGCAGTGTCGATGGAGGGAGTGCAGGCGGTGGAATGATGGGTGGCATAACACAGCAGGGAGGAGGCAGGGCTAATAGCAGTAATAATATATTTTTTATAAACGGTGTCTGGAAGGTCAAGGGGAAGAGGTGATGCTGGCATGGTGGTGCACTGATAGGCAGACGGCGACGGTAAGGGAGAGGCAAGGTAATGGTGGGAGGAGCTCGGTGGAAGGCTATGGTGGTTGGAGGAACGGGTTTTGAAAATTTTCTGGTGGTTGGTTATTTTCTTATGCTACACTCCTTTCCTTTATTTTATTTTTCTATTCGAATCTTACTAGCTGAAAATAAATATTGTAATTGAAAAGTGGACGTGGCCACTTGAACACTTTGGATCACTTCTTTCGGCAGTGATTACCACTTCAATCTGAAGGTTTCAAATTTATGTCTCCACCCTTATATGTGTGCTAATTCAAATTTTATTTTCGTTTATTTTATTACCAACCATGTATGATATTATATTCATGTTATTATATTTTTTCTAAGTAGTTACTTAATTATAAACTTATATTCCAAATTTCAGTAGCACCATACCTTATATAAAATAGCAACCAATGCTAACTCGGACCAAAACATTGCACAGAACAAACCGAACGTCCGAATACGTGCAACAAACCACCGTTGTCCTCGGTGTGCCGATACGAACACGTAAGCACGTAGAAAACTAGCTATTTAATGCCCAGGAAAAATTTGTTTATTTATGCAATATCGGTTGTCGCTGCCGTAAATCGATCGTATATATCGATTTAAAACGAGCTAGGGAAATCAGAATTCGATGAAACAAATGTCGACGTTTTTATTATAAATTTTTCTACAATATTTTCATGTAAAATATTTAAATTTCTAAAACTGAAATTTCATCGTTTTATTAATGATTGTTTTCTACGTTAAATTTCTAACCATTTAAACTTTCTGTTTTATATTTATATTTCAGATTTTATTCATTTAACCAATCGTACGCTACATTAATTTAAATTCAAATTCTCACTTAAATGAAGGTCCATTTAATCGAATTATTTTTCAACAAAATGGTAAATTTCAGAACTGTTATAATATATGATAAAGTTAGGGGTATCCCTTAGGGTAAATTATGTAATTGTTACATATATCTAACTCGATAACCAGTCTTATTTGAAATTAAAGGTGTTTTCTTTCCATTATATATATTTGATATAATATATTCTATTAATTATTTGTTTAGTCAAAAGTGTATTTAATATAGAAGAGTTATAAATAGTATGTTTTATGACAATAGTTACAATGTGTTGTAATCATGAGTGATTTATCACTATAAAATAAACATACTATTTTAAGTATTCCTAGTCAAGATGTTTCGAGATTAGATGCATAAAGCTCTTTGAACGTTGGACATTGTATTACTCATGGTAGTTAGGGGATACAAGGGGTTAGTACTAATAGTTATTGGATAACTATGAAATGCTCACTCAATAGTTTTATGTTTATTAGTATAACTAAGGCCAAACAGAAAATATTGATGTGATAATTTTACACAATTCCCTCGAGTTAAGAATACCATTGAACTTCAATGTGGAAGCTCCGCTTTGATTATAGTAAAATGATAGCACGACAGCCATCGAATAAGTATAGTTGGGTCGAGTGGAAGCATTGGAAGTGAAACACTATTCAAGAGCGAATTCTTCTCCTATATTATATGGGCTGCTTATTATAGGGTCAGCTTTAGTCTACTCAAAGTCAAAGTCTCCAGCCAGAGTAGTATGTTCAATAATAATTATTATTATTGAACCAAGGATTTTGTGTTTGCACTTACAAAACTGAATATGGAAAATGTTAGAATTTTGACCAAAAAAATTCCACAAGTCCAAAGGCGATGTAGTTTCGACGAAAAGAATTAGTACAAATAATCATTACTATCAGGTACCGCTAAAGTTATGTAAAATTGGTTTCAACTAAAAAGATGAGTAAATGATAAATTCGGTCAAAATGTCACACCACTAGCTAAGGTAACATGTGAACGTTAATATTCAAATTGTTTGATATTACTCATTGCTATAATTTACACCTTTGAGTCGCACAACCGTAGTAAATCACATGGTTTAATTAAGTTGTAATCATTATAAATTAATAAAATTTATTAATATTTATGAAATATTAATTATTTAATTTTATCTAAGTTTTGAATACCATTAGTAATTGATGAAACACGGAATCATATATATAAAAGGTTATGCGTATGCATATCGATGTGCAATATTAGTAGAACATTTAAATTTGATTTAAATAGAATGAATACTTAATGGGTTGGAAATTTTTTTGAGGCCTTTTGCACCATGCTATAGCTGGCCAAAGAAAGAGGAATGAGAGGTTTCAAATTAGATTTGAAAAAGCAAGAAAATAATAAAAGAAAGAGGACATATATCTATCATTGATTCTCTCCTTTATTACTTTCTTAAAACAAGCATTTCATTCATTTATTTAGTTAGAATTCAACTCTCTCCCATATCAAGGAATCGACAAAATTTAATGGCACCTAGGGTAAAAAAAATCCAAAATCAAAAGTCAAAAAAATTAATAAAAAAAAGGTTATTTTGCCACCTGATCTTTGCAAAATCTGGAGGATGATTTCTGGATCTAGGAGCTTATGATTCATCGTTCAAGGTTTGATTTATAGGCAACATCCTGAGATGATTCGCTAATTTATTTAAGTTTTTGAAAGGTAAGTATATTTTTTGAGTGGCCATCCACATTTATTAATTCATATGAAATATGTCAAAACAGCTACAGCTCACACAAAATAACGTGTCTAGGAACACACATTTCCAAAGATGAATACATATCCAAAATCAACATATGCCAAAAACTCTAGGATAAAAAGAGGTCTGCAATACTATACTCCATCCCATCATCAAGATAATTAGGAACATATAGAGTAGAGCTAGAGGGTTTGTCATGTAGATGTGTTGTAAGCTTATTCAGGAAGGACCGGAGATATCTTCGTGTGAAGGTGTCTTACCAAAAGAAGTAGAGGCTTTAATGTCATGGGAGAAAGCTATGGCAAGAAAGGAGTCAAGCTTGGCAAGGACAGAAGGGTCCATAGGCACATGTGATGGATCAAAAGAGGGGATAGGGGTGGTTGGCATATTAGAGGATGGGATAGCTGATGGTTTGGACCTCCCACGCTTTGCAGGAAGCTTTTAAAGTGGAACTTTTTCAAGAATTAGTGGCAAAGGAGAAGAGGGGTCCTCAAAATCCCTTTATCATTCATATGCTTAGATTTGAATGATTCATTATGTGCTTAATCGATTATTTTTAAGCATGTGAATCAAAACCCCTTTATCTCAATTAAAACCATGTCTAGTATATTAATTCATCTTAGATATAACTTCATTACCTAATAGTATATGTTCACTTATGTTAATATTAGTAGATCGATCTCCGCTTTTGTTCTTTTGTTCATATTGTAAGTTCGGTTTATATTTGAATCCTATTACCAAAAATTATATGTATCTTGGTTGTTAGATTCTTTTCTATTTTAGAAATATTTGTATCAATAATATTTTTATTGAAATTGTTTTTGATTAATTTATTTATATTTTATCTTACAAGTTGGGGAATTGAATACATATGTTACAAGTTATTTTGAAATAACTCTGTTCATTATTTACATAAGAATAAAAGTTAATTCAATCTAAGATTTACACTTGGACTTTTCTACTCAATCTTAGAACATTTATTTTAACTTAATAATTAGACTGAAGATTGTTATTTAGATTGAATATATATAAATATAAATATATATATATTTTAAACTACAAATTAATTTAATACATGTCACACTTTGTTTTGAATTTAAAACATCGATTCAATTATTGTTTACATATATGATTAATAGCCCCTTTTATTTAGCACTATTTGTAGTACTCCGATATAAGCCACAAGTTTATGTTTAAATATTTAGTCCATGTCACAAGAGAGAGAAAGAACAAATATTTAAATAGAAATTTGTGGCTGTTATCAGAGGGTTATAAAATGGTGCTGAATAATGGGGTTAGTGATCCTAGCTCGTAAACACACATACGCAGATACATACACACACATATACAAATACACACACATATGCATATGTTCTTAATTCTAGTTTTACAAAATGGACTTTTATGAAAATTAAATTTTTGATTTGAAACTATCCTTTAATTAAAACTAGTTTTAAATTGTTTGCTTTACTTTAAAACATGTCAAACAACCAAAATCAACTTTAGTTTAAATAAGAATATGTGTGTGTAACTTAGGTTTTCATGTTTGAAGGTCATGGCTTCTGCCGATTTTGGCTTTTGGCGTTTCCAACTTTGCTCCTGACCCTTGTCTTCTCTCTTCCCCCATCTGCCGCTCTTTCCCCTCCTCCTCCTCGATAGTTTTCTTATGCCCGTTTCATCTCTGACCCCTCTCCAATCCGTCCCCCTCTCTCCCTCCTCGACTCGATCTGGACGAGTTTTCAAGCCCAAGATGCCGGTGTCATCACGTCCCCCTGCCCTCCATTCGACTACTGATTTTCCACCTCTGCTCTCATCGCCTGACCGTCCCTATGTAGTTGCCTCTAGTGATGCTTTGCGTGTTGCTCTACATCAATCTTCTGCAAGTGAGCAGTTTCCCTGTAAGTTGACTTCTTTGTGTTGTGATGATGGAAAGTCTACTTTGACAGTTGAGCACGTTCCTAGTGAGGTTGTATGCGTGTCTCACAAGGTACAGGGGTATGTTTCTCCTAGTTTTCCTTGTAATAGACCACGCACTACACATGTTTGTGTTAATTCCCTAAGAAAACTGTTCCAATTGACAGTGAACTTAGCTCCGTTGCAACTCTTCCCTCTGTTGCGACTGCCCCACCTGTTGTTGTTAGCCGAGCTACTGATGTTTTGCAGCAGTCCACCAAATCGTGGTTTTCTCTTTTCATGACATTGCCCCGCAATGCGGGTGACTACATCCCGATTGAATTTGATTTGGTTGAGGAAAATGGAGTGATGATTCCTTCTCCTAGTGTTTTGCAAGCCGGTGAGGAATTTTGGTCTGACTATTTCGTCGGTTTTTTCCTTGACCCTCATCACCGTCTTACTACTCCAGCTATGGTGCTTCGGAGGGCTTGGAAGCTTCGTGGTAAATTGCATGTGAAGCTGATTGATTCGATGTATTACTTAAAGTTTTACGATGCTGAAGATCGTCGCCTTGTTTTGGATGCTGAGCCTTCTTTTGTTGATGGAAGGCCTTTTATTGTTACCCCCTGGTCTCCTTCGGTGGCGTGTGCTCGTGAGCAAGTATTATCTATCCCTGTTTGGGTATATTTTTCACAGATTCCCACTGTACTACAGCCTCTTATTGGATTGAATTGGTTAGCTTGTAATGTTGGTAAGCTCAAATGTTTTGACTCAAACACCGTGGCGCGTGACAAGTTGGTGTACGCGAAAGCTCTTATTGAGATTTCCCCCTCTAAACCCCTCCCTACTTCAATTCCTGTTCTGCTTGATGTCGGTCACGTTGTGGAAGTCAGGGTTCGCTATGGCTGGGTACCGGATATTTGTACCTTCTGTCATTCTTTTGGTCACCTTTCTAGTGATTGTCATCATTCTGAAGCATCGGCGGCTGCTCCGAAGTTACCTTTGCCGCGCCCCCGTCGCAGGATCTGGGTCCCCAAGGTTTCTGCCCCTACCACTTTTCTTGCTCCTGAAGCTTCGTTGCCTGATCTGACTGTCCCTTCTTTGCTCCTGGAATCGCCTGTTTCACCACCTGGTTCAGAGGACCCTAGTGTTGCTCCCGTCATCCCTTTTGTTGTCCCTGTCCCTTCCTCCCAGCTACCTCTTGTGGCTTCGGATGAGGCTGAAGGATGTTGGATTGATCCCATTTCTGATATGAGGTATAACCCAGTTAATGAATCCTTCTTCCGTTTTGTATCTGATGATCAACTGGACCTTAGATGCCTTCGCTACAAACAATCTGGTGATTCTATAGTACTTCATAACGACGGGTTGGATGCTACTGCGAATTCTGACATGCTTGCTGATCCATCTTGGGATCGATCTTTTATCTACTGTTCTGACGATGTGGTTTATGACCCTTGTCTTGCTCTCCGGTTCCGCCCATACGTTGGTCTTTCTGGGTCTGTACTTTTGTGCTCTTCTTTGGAGTCTGGGGTTGTGGGTGCTTCTCCCAACTCAGACGAGTGCTAGTTTTTTATGTTTAGTTATAGTTACTGTGACATAGCTGTCATGTACCTGTGCTGTATTTTTCTGTTCTTTTAGTAGTTAAGGTGCTTCTACCTTGCTTCTGTACTTAAAACTTTATTACGTTCGTAATAAAAAGTGGACGGTCCACTATAAAACCGGCTGGCCTTGCCAAAAAAAAAGAATACGTGTGTGTGTGTGTGTATTATATGTGTGTATACATATTATATATAATAAATATTGTTTCGATTATAAAAAATTATGGACAACGAAGTCATATACAAAGGGAATCATTAACTTTGCACGCTTCTTATATATTTCACTCGATAATAAACACTGATTATAATTGGGTGTATACTCACATGTTATGCTATATTTAAATTAATCGTCAATGACATTAAATGAATCATTAATCTAATCAGAAAGGGGCAAAAACGAACTGTTTCTCTCCAGTTAAAGCTTTTTCTTCCCTTAATTGATTGCATAAGTTTTGGAGAAGGAAATGAAAATTTTCCTTCTTAAATGAACTTTAATAAGTAAGTATTCATGCATGGGTCTATTTGATACACTCATACATTTAAAGTTATATTAAATTCAAACACTTTCAAACTAGTTAAATATAATAAAGAGTTTTACTTAAAGCGCTTTTTAGATTGGATCTAAAATCTCTTTACACTTCCTTGGCCCAGCAGATCCAAATAGAATTTTTTTAAAGTCTACTTATTTGACCCCCTTCCAACTGGCCCATGTCCAACAATGTATGATATATAAGCCACATTGCATACACGAGTGCCATTGATGCAGTTTTTTATGAGAGACTGATTATTCCTGTTATAGATCGAGAATGGGCCATCATACAAAAAATACTGGAGGAAACTCCATCTATGGATTCAAGGAATGAGCAGACTCGGGGGTTGCTAACCCTAACTTTCAAGTAATGTTCAATATAATGATGGCGCACATGCTGCAAAATGCCAAGCGGTTTCTTATAGGTGGCGGTGTTGAAATGACGACACCTAAAGTTAATTTCGCTAAGCTAAATAAGGCTTTTCTAGTTTTGGTGGGTAATTGTTCTAAGGAATCGAATCAGCCATAGACATGCAGGATTGGTTGGATAGCAACAAAATAATTTTCGATTATCTGGAACTGGATGATGCGATGAGGAGGAGGTTGGCTTCCTGACAACTCCAGGGGAGGGCTATAAACTAGTGGAATGCGATTAAGGTTGCCACTCCTGAGGACCAAAGAATATATATATAGTTTCAGTATGCCTGACTTGGGGATAACGATTGGTGCCCAAGATATATTAGACAGATTTATTGATACGCAATTCAAGCATATGTAGTCCGTATGCTTAACTTAGGATTATCGGTTAGTGGATGATATATATTATATAGATGTATAAATGTGAGGTTTAAGTGATATATACACACACATACACATACATGGTTATAGATGCACGATCTGGGTGATTTATAAATATTGTTTTGGTATGCCCGACTTGGGGCAACAAAATAGTGGAGGCACTTCAAGAACGAGTAATGATTCACATGCGGATGATAATACTTGGTGTTGTATATATGTGTAGGAAGGGATTCATAGGGTTTAGCATTTACATATGGTTTTGATATGTCGGTGTAGACAACCAAATGGAAAGGACGCTAGTGTGGGATTCCATTGCATCATAGAGAGGTCACGGCCTACAAACGAGATCCTAGAGCAGGGGAGGAGAGAGATTAGGATGCCTTTCTAGATTGGGTCATATACTGTCCATAGCACCGGGTGTTGAAACAGGACCTACAGAATTCGATGGTGACTCGAAGTCTACTATAAGAGTTGGCTTCAAAGGATTCTCTAAGGTACCTAGCTGAAGTTCATCATACAAATATCATTTTTCGATATTCAATGGCTTTGAGCTTGGATACTACTCATATATGATTCTTATGTGGGTTCTGGGTATGGATATGCTTGGTTATGTAGCATTTTATATCGTATTTTTTTTTGCATTTTTGAGGATTTGATAGGGATTGGGATTTTCATGATACCATTGCTTATGAAATATAGTAACATACCTACACTCGCTTTTTATATTTAGTAGCATAGCTTATTACAGTAGTACTATTTTAATAATAGAACCGCTGTTACGTATTATCCTGATTTATTGGTGTATAGGTGAGTAGGGCGATCTATGATTAGTATTACCCATAGATCCTTGATCATATTTATTACGTGTGTACATACATTGCTTGTATATATAATACTTAGTGATTTTCCCCTCACCAAACTTCTGTCTGACCTTCCTTTTCTCTCTCTTTTTTAGACAATTTTTGGTTACTTTCACGAGTAGGCCTAGTGTCAGGTATTGGGTGGGCATATAAAAAGGATAGTTGGATCTTTGGAACCAATGAGACTATGACCTTCAGGGCTGTGATCTCCAATTATCAATATATTGCTATGCACTTCAGACATTTTTTCTATATGAGGCCATGTATATTATTTAAGTATCATTTAGTACTCGGTAGTATTGGGATAACTTATTCTGATTATATCAATTTTGTTCTCATACCATGCCTTACATAGGATGTCTCTCTTCTTTTATGCATATGTATATATTGGTATAGTGTATATTATATTCTGCCATAAGTTTATATCAATATATCTAGTGAGCTAGTTTTGTTTAAATCAATCATGATGGTCTATCCCTTACTGTGTTCGAAATGACATATGGTTATTTAACATTGATTCGAGGTATCGTAAATTGCGGGTTGTTAAACTTGGTATAAGAGCATAGGTTACTCAAATAGGTATTTAGTGGACTTAGTCAAAGTACAGTATGCTAAGAGTATTTGAGTCAACCAATAGAACTAGGTATAGACATGGTTCCTCGAGTAGTGTCATATGGGTATTTGGAAGTGAAGTACATATAGATGATGACGTCTCTCATGAGATATATACTCGGTGGTGGATGGATTGTTGAGAGAATGTATTTGTATTTTTATACTTTTATTATATAATATATATCATGCATCCATTACACTATCCTGAGTTAGATTTAGTTATTGTTAGTAGTCTTCCATGATATGTAGCAATATAGAGTGGAAGGTGTTAGGAACTGAGTTGATGATGTTTTGATGAAAACAACCTTATATAGTTATTATACTTTACTTTATAAAATATATACTAACATTTCCATATATATATGTATATGTATATGTATATGTATATGTATATGTATATATGAAGTATATGCAGGTATTATCGAAGACTGATCAGTATAAAGATTCAAGCATCAAGATGAAGATTAGAGATTCAAGATTCAAGACTCTAGAGAATCAAGATATCAAGATCTCAAGAGAAGTGTCTAGTATTTTGTTAAAACTTCATAATAGCACTCCCATCTTTCTTCCAATTTTCTTTTGGGATGGAACCCAATTTCTATCGAAACCAATGGCTTACAAACCCACGACAAGTAGCTTACAAACCTACGACAAGTGGCTTACAAACCCACGAAAATCAAAATCATTTAAACTACTTTGTACAAGTTCTCGAGTCCTATGGAGGAGCTCTATAGGAAGGTTCTTGCAATTTCAGTTTGAATAGATTTTTCAAAATGTTTTTAAATCTGTTTTCAAAATATTTTAGCTTTCAAAATCATGTTTTCAAAAATGTTTTCAAACTTTGTTTTAGCCTTGAAATATTCCTCCATTCTGATTTTAAAAACTTCTATTTTTAAAACATCAAAACTTATTGTGATTTTAAATATTAGTTATATAATTGACGGTCTATATCAATTATATATATATATATATATATATATATATTTAAAATAATGTTTTATATTCATTCTCTATCTCAAAATATAGTTTACACACTTTATTTTGCTTCAGAGATGTTTCAACTTGTTTTAAATTCAAATGCTTTTACAAAACAACATCTCTACAATTTTGAACTAAGGGATGTCGACATAAGGGGATACCCCATGTCCACATGGTGACAGTTGGATTCAAAAATCAATTTTCAAATGAAGTGTCCATTCGTTCAAAAACCTTTCGCCAATGGTTATGACTGTTGTGCATCTATATAAAGCCTTCCAAAACGAATTTTTTTAATAACTACTTTCTTATTTTCTTCACTCTTTCTTCTCCACCATTCCATATCCATAAAACTTCATATTTTCAAGATCGTGCCATCATTCTGCCAAATTCTCAATAGAAAATCATTTAGATACTCTCTCTATTTGATTCTCCATCATTCTACTAAAGATCAAAGTGCTATTCAGAGTTATAGGATTAATTTGTATTCAAAAAGTCCATAGAGTCTATCCATTCAAAAGGATTGTTATTAAGAAGTATTAGGGTGATCATGTGTCCCGTAAATCAAGAGAGTTTACCCCAGACTCGGAGATAGGAGGGTTCCTCCGGCCTTAGAAATTGAGGGTTGTAATTTGGATATTGGCTTATAAAAATCTGTACAAGGATATTGCCTTGGTGTAGGACTGGATGTAGGAGGATTCCGAACCAGTATAAAATCGGGTGTGTTCTTTCCTTTTACTTGCTTTACTTTACTATTTGCATTTGTTATACGTTCTGTGATCATTCTGTGTTAGAATTCTGTTTAGATTTGTGTTGAAAGTTTTAATTTAGTCATATAGTTCATATATTCTTTAAAACACTATTCACCCCCCCCCCCTCTAGTGTTATTTCTTCCTTAAGATCCTTAATCCGCGTCCCTAACAATTGAATATGTTGAACCAACTACTAATTTTGCCCAGTGGACTACTGAGCAAAAGACAGTTACACAAAATAATTCTAAGGCTATGAATATACTATTTTGTTCACTAGATAGGAATGAGTTGAATAGAGTTCTGTTTGTAAATCTGCATTTGAAATCTGGAAAACTTTGCAAGTAACTCATGAAGGAACAAGCAAAGTTAAACAGATTAAAATTTCCATATTAACTAAACAGTTTCAATTGTTTAAAATGCATGAAAATGAGTCCATTTTCGACATGTATAGTCGATTTCAAGACATTGTACATTCATTGATTGCTTTAGGAAAGGGTTTCTCAGAAGAAGATCAAGTCATAAAAATACTCAATTCACTCACTCCAGAATGGGATCAATAGACACTTACTATTGAAGAGGCAAATGATGTTAGTCAAATGAAGATCGAAGAGTTAATCGGTAATCTACTGTCTTATGAAGTTCAACTACAAGGGAGAAAAGAATCTAAGGCAAGGGAAAAGAAATCGATCGCATTCAAAGCAACAACTGGAGATTCAGAAGAAGAGAGTGATAAAGAAATTGCTTTCATGACCAAAAATTTCAGGAAATTTCTGAAGTATAGAAAGATGAATAACTTTAAAAGAAATGATCAAAGAAATTCCAGAAATACTTCGGAGAACAACAACAACAACAACAACTACTACTACTACTACTACAACAACAACAATGGTGATAGATGCTACAACTGCAACAAAACAGGGCACTACAAGATGGATAGTCCATATCCAGACAAACAGACATTTCAACCAAACAACGAGCAACTAAAGAAAAGAAAGAAGTCATATGCAGCAACTCTTGACGATTCAGATTCATCCAGTGATGACGAGAAGAAAACTGATAATTCAAATCTGTGCTTCACGGCTATTCTCGAATCAGAAGACGATCGGAGTTTGGATCTAAAAATAGGTAAATCTTTTATTCCTTTTTATTGATGACAAAGGGGGAGAAAGTTATAAAAATATATGTGCTTGGTGTAAGGGGGAGTCATGGAATAAAGGGGAGTTGTAGTTTTAAGGAGAAGTCACGGAGTAAGGGGGAGTTATGGGGAGTTATGGTATGGTAAGAATATTTTATAAATAAAGGTTGTCATCATCAAAAATGGGGAGATTGTTAGGAACTGAGTTGATGATGTTTTGATGACAACAACCTTATATAGTTATTATACTTTACTTTATAAAATATATACTAACATTTCCATATATATATATATATATATGAAGTATATGCAGGTATTATCGAAGACTGATCAGTATAAAGACTCAAGCATCAAGATGAAGATTAGAGATTCAAGATTCAAGACTGTAGAGAATCAAGATTTCAAGATCTCAAGATAAGTGTCTAGTATTTTGTTAAAACTTCATAATAGCACTCTCATCTTTCTTCCAATTTTCTTTTGGGATGGAACCCAATTTCAATCGAAACCAGTGGCTTACAAACCCACGACAAGTAGCTTACAAACCTACGACAAGTGGCTTACAAACCCACGAAAATCAAAATCATTTAAACTACTTTGTACAAGTTCTCGAGTCCTATGGAGGAGCTCTACAGGAAGGTTCTTTCAATTTCAGTTTGAATAGATTTTTCAAAATGTTTTTAAATCTGTTTTCAAAATGTTTTAGCTTTCAAAATCATGTTTTCAAACTTTGTTTTAGCCTTGAAATATTCCTCCATTCTGATTTTAAAAACTTCTATTTTTAAAACATCAAAACTTATTCTGATTTTAAATATTACTTATATAATTGACGGTTTATATCAATTATATATATATATTTAAAATAATGTTTTATATTCATTCTCTATCTCAAAATATTGTTTACACACTTTATTTTGCTTCAGAAAAGTTTCAACTTGTTTTAAATTCAAATGCTTTTATAAAACAACATCTCTACAATTTTGAACTGAGGGATGTCGACATAAGTGGATACCCCATGTCGACATGGTGACAGTTGGATTCAAAATTCAATTTTCAAAAGAAGTGTCCATTCGTTCAAAAACCTTTCGCCAATGGTTATGACTGTTGTGCATCTGTATAACGGCTTCCAAAACGAATTGTTTTTAATAATTACTTTCTTGTTTTCTTCACTCTTTCTTCTCCACCATTCCATATCCATAAAACTTCATATTTTCAAGATCGTGCCATCATTCTGCCAAATTCTCAATAGGAAATTATTTAGATACTTTCTCTAATTGATTCTCCATCATTCTACTAAAGATCAAAGTGCTATTCAGAGTTATAGGATTAATTTGTATTCAAAAAGTCCATAGAGTCTATCCATTCAAAAGGATTGTTATTAAGAAGTATTAGGGTGATCTTATGTCCCGTAAATAAAGAGAGTTTACCCCAGACTCGGAGATAGGAGGGTTCATCAAGGCCTTAGAAATTGAGGGTTGTAATTTGGATATTGGCTTATAAAAATCTGTACAAGGATATTGCCTTGGTGCAGGACTGGATGTAGGAGGATTCCGAACCAGTATAAAATCGGGTGTGTTCTTTCCTTTTACTTGCTTTACTTTACTATTTGCATTTGTTATATGTTCTGTGATTATTCTGTGTTAGAATTCTGTTTAGATTTGTGTTGAAAGTTTTAATTTAGTCATATGGTTCATATATTCTTTAAAACACTATTCACCCCCCCCCCCTCTAGTGTTATTTCTGCCTTAAGATCCTTAATCCGCATCCCTAATAATTGAATATGTTGAACCAACTACTAATTTTGCCCAGTGGACTGCTGAGCAAAAGACAGTTACACAAAACAATTCTAAGGCTATGAATATACTATTTTGTTTACTAGATAGGAATGAGTTTAATAGAGTTCTGTTTGTAAGTCTACATTTGAAATCTGGAAAACTTTGCAAGTAACTCATGAAGGAACAAGCAAAGTTAAACAGACTAAAATTTCCATATTAACTAACCAGTTTCAATTGTTTAAAATGCATGAAAATGAGTCCATTTCGGACATGTATTGTCGATTTCAAGACATTGTACATTCATTGATTGCTTTAGGAAAGGGTTTCTCAGAAGAAGATCAAGTCAGAAAAATACTCAATTCACTCACTCCAGAATGGGATCAAAAGACACTTACTATTGAAGAGGCAAATGATGTTAGTCAAATGAAGATCGAAGAGTTAATCGGTAATCTAATGTCTTATGAAGTCCAACTACAAGGGAGAAAAGAATCTAAGGCAACGGAAAAGAAATCGATCGCATTCAAAGCAACAACTGGAGATTTAGAACAAGAGAGTGATAAAGAAATTGCTTTCATGACCAGAAATTTCAGGCAATTTCTGAAGTATAGAAAGATGAATAACTTTAAAATAAATGATCAAAGAAATTCCAGAAATACTTCGGAGAACAACAACAACTACTAATACTACTACTACTACTACAACAACAACAACAACAATGGTGATAGATGCTACAACTGCAACAAAACAGGGCACTATAAGATGGATTGTCCATATCCTGACAAACAGACATTTCAACCAAACAACGAGCAACCAAAGAAAAGAAAGAAGTCATATGCAGCAACTCTTGACGATTCAGATTCATCCAGTGATGCCGAGAAGAAAACTGATAATTCAAATCTGTGCTTCACGGCTATTCTCGAATCAGAAGACGATCAGAGTTTGGATCTAAAAATAGGTAAATCTTTTATTCCTTTTTATTGATGACAAAGGGGGAGAAAGTTATAAAAATATATGTGCTTGGTGTAAGGAGGAGTCATGGAATAAAGGGGAGTTGTAGTTTTAAGGAGAAGTCACGAAGTAAGGGGGAGTTATGGCGAGTTATGGTGTGGTAAGAATATTTTATAAATAAAGGTTGTCATCATCAAAAATGGGGAGATTGTTAGGAACTAAGTTGATGATGTTTTGATGACAACAACCTTATATAGTTATTATACTTTACTTTATAAAATATATACTAACATTTCCATATATATATATATATATATATATATATGAAGTATATGCAGGTATTATCGAAGACTGATCAGTATAAAGACTCAAGCATCAAGATGAAGATTAGAGATTCAAGATTCAAGACTCTAGAGAATCAAGATTTCAGATCTCAAGATAAGTGTCTAGTATTTTGTTAAAACTTCATAATAGCACTCTCATCTTTCTTCCAATTTTCTTTTGGCATGGAACCCAATTTCTATCGAAACCAGTGGCTTACAAACCCACGACAAGTGGCTTACAAACCTACGACAAGTGGCTTACAAACCCACGAAAATCAAAATCATTTAAACTACTTTGTACAAGTTCTCGAGTCCTATGGAGGAGCTCTATAGGAAGGTTCTTTCAATTTCAGTTTGAATAGATTTTTCAAAATGTTTTTAAATCTGTTTTCAAAATGTTTTAGCTTTCAAAATCATGTTTTCAAAAATGTTTTCAAACTTTGTTTTAGCCTTGAAATATTCCTCCATTCTGATTTTAAAAACTTCTATTTTTAAAACATCAAAACTTATTCTGATTTTAAATATTACTTATATAATTGACGGTCTATATCAATTATATATATATATTTAAAATAATGTTTTATATTCATTCTCTATCTCAAAATATTGTTTACACACTTTATTTTGCTTCAGAGAAGTTTCAACTTGTTTTAAATTCAAATGCTTTTATAAAACAACATCTCTACAATTTTGAACTGAGGGATGTCGACATAAGAGGATACCCCATGTCGACATGGTGACAGTTAGATTCAAAATTCAATTTTCAAAAGAAGTGTCCATTCGTTCAAAAACCTTACGCCAATGGTTATGACTGTTGTGCATCTGTATAACGGCTTCCAAAACGAATTTTTTTTAATAACTACTTTCTTATTTTCTTTACTCTTTCTTCTCCACCATTCCATATCCATAAAACTTCATATTTTCAAGATCGTGCCATCATTCTGCCAAATTCTCAATAGAAAATTATTTAGATACTTTCTCTATTTGATTCTCCATCATTCTACTAAAGATCAAAGTGCTACTCAGAATTATAGGATTAATTTGTATTCAAAAAGTCCATAGAGTCTATCCATTCAAAAGGATTGTTATTAAGAAGTATTAGGGTGATCTTGTGTCCCGTAAATCAAGAGAGTTTACCCCAGACTCGGAGATATGAGTGTTCCTCAAGGCCTTAGAAATTGAGGGTTGTAATTTGGATATTGGCTTATAAAAATCTGTACAAGGATATTGCCTTGGTGCAGGACTGGATGTAGGAGGATTCCGAACCAGTATAAAATCGGGTGTGTTCTTTCCTTTTACTTGCTTTACTTTACTATTTGCATTTGTTATATGTTCTGTGATCATTCTGTGTTAGAATTCTGTTTAGATTTGTGTTGAAAGTTTTAATTTAGTCATATGGTTCATATATTCTTTAAAACACTATTCACCCCCCCTCTAGTGTTATTTCTGCCTTAAGATCCTTAATCTGCATCCCTAACAATTGAATATGTTGAACCAACTACTAATTTTGCCCAGTGGACTACTGAGAAAAAGACAGTTACAGAAAACAATTCTAAGGCTATGAATATACTATTTTGTTCAGTAGATAGGAATGAGTTTAATAGAGTTTTGTTTGTAAGTCTGCATTTGAAATCTGGAAAACTTTGCAAGTAACTCATGAAGGAACAAGCAAAGTTAAACAGACTAAAATTTCCATATTTACTAACCAGTTTCAATTGTTTAAAATGCATGAAAATGAGTCCATTTCCGACATGTATTGTCGATTTCAAGACATTGTACATTCATTGATTGCTTTAGGAAAGGGTTTCTCAGAAGAAGATCAAGTCAGAAAAATACTCAATTCACTCACTCCAGAATGGGATCAAAAGACACTTACTATTGAAGAGGCAAATGATGTTAGTCAAATGAAGATCGAAGAGTTAATCGGTAATCTAATGTCTTATGAAGTTCAACTACAAGGGAGAAAAGAATCTAAGGCAACGGAAAAGAAATCGATCGCATTCAAAGCAACAACAGGAGATTCAGAACAAGAGAGTGATAAAGAAATTGCTTTCATGACCAGAAATTTCAGGCAATTTCTGAAGTATAGAAAGATGAATAACTTTAAAATAAATGATCAAAGAAATTCCAGAAATACTTCGGAGAACAACAACAACTACTACTACTACTACTACTACAACAACAACAACAATGGTGATAGATGCTACAACTGCAACAAAACAGGGCACTATAGATGGATTGTCCATATCCAGACAAACAGACATTTCAACCAAACAACGAGCAACCAAAGAAAAGAAAGAAGTCATATGCAGCAACTCTTGACGATTCAGATTCATCCAGTGATGACGAGAAGAAAACTGATAATTCAAATCTGTGCTTCATGGCTATTCTCGAATCAGAAGACGATCGGAGTTTGGATCTAAAAATAGGTAAATCTTTTATTCCTTTTTATTGATGACAAAGGGGGAGAAAGTTATAAAAATATATGTGCTTGGTGTAGGGGGGAGTCATGGAATAAAGGGGAGTTGTAGTTTTAAGGAGAAGTCACGGAGTAAGGGGGAGTTATGGGGAGTTATGGTATGGTAAGAATATTTTATAAATAAAGGTTGTCATCATCAAAAATGGGGAGATTGTTAGGAACTGAGTTGATGATGTTTTGATGACAACAACCTTATATAGTTATTATACTTTACTTTATAAAATATATACTAACATTTCCATATATATATATATATATATATATATATATATATATATATGAAGTATATGCAGGTATTATCGAAGACTGATCAGTATAAAGACTCAAGCATCAAGATGAAGATTAGAGATTCAAGATTCAAGACTGTAGAGAATCAAGATTTCAAGATCTCAAGATAAGTGTCTAGTATTTTGTTAAAACTTCATAATAGCACTCTCATCTTTCTTCCAATTTTCTTTTGGGATGGAACCCAATTTCAATCGAAACTAGTGGCTTACAAACCCACGACAAGTAGCTTACAAACCTACGACAAGTGGCTTACAAACCCACGAAAATCAAAATCATTTAAACTACTTTGTACAAGTTCTCGAGTCCTATGGAGGAGCTCTATAGGAAGGTTCTTTCAATTTCAGTTTGAATAGATTTTTCAAAATGTTTTTAAATCTGTTTTCAAAATGTTTTAGCTTTCAAAATCATGTTTTCAAACTATGTTTTAGCCTTGAAATATTCCTCCATTCTGATTTTAAAAACTTCTATTTTTAAAACATCAAAACTTATTCTGATTTTAAATATTACTTATATAATTGACGGTCTATATCAATTATATATATATATATTTAAAATAATGTTTTATATTCATTCTCTATCTCAAAATATTGTTTACACACTTTATTTTGCTTCAGAAAAGTTTCAACTTGTTTTAAATTCAAATGCTTTTATAAAACAACATCTCTACAATTTTGAACTGAGGGATGTCGACATAAGTGGATACCCCATGTCGACATGGTGACAGTTGGATTCAAAATTCAATTTTCAAAAGAAGTGTCTGTTCGTTCAAAAACCTTTCGCCAATGGTTATGACTGTTGTGCATCTGTATAACGGCTTCCAAAACGAATTGTTTTTAATAGTTACTTTCTTGTTTTCTTCACACTTTCTTCTCCACCATTCCATATCCATAAAACTTCATATTTTCAAGATCGTGCCATCATTCTGCCAAATTCTCAATAGGAAATTATTTAGATACTTTCTCTAATTGATTCTCCATCATTCTACTAAAGATCAAAGTGCTATTCAGAGTTATAGGATTAATTTGTATTCGAAAAGTCCATAGAGTCTATCCATTCAAAAGGATTGTTATTAAGAAGTATTAGGGTGATCTTATGTCCCGTAAATAAAGAGAGTTTACCCCAGACTCGGAGATAGGAGGGTTCATCAAGGCCTTAGAAATTGAGGGTTGTAATTTGGATATTGGCTTATAAAAATCTATACAAGGATATTGCCTTGGTGCAGGACTGGATGTAGGAGGATTCCGAACCAGTATAAAATCGGGTGTGTTCTTTCCTTTTACTTGCTTTACTTTACTATTTGCATTTGTTATATGTTCTGTGATTATTCTGTGTTAGAATTCTGTTTAGATTTGTGTTGAAAGTTTTAATTTAGTCATATGGTTCATATATTCTTTAAAACACTATTCACCCCCCCCCCTCTAGTGTTATTTCTGCCTTAAGATCCTTAATCCGCATCCCTAATAATTGAATATGTTGAACCAACTACTAATTTTGCCCAGTGGACTGCTGAGCAAAAGACAGTTACACAAAACAATTCTAAGGCTATGAATATACTATTTTGTTTACTAGATAGGAGAGTTTAATAGAGTTCTGTTTGTAAGTCTGCATTTGAAATCTGGAAAACTTTGCAAGTAACTCATGAAGGAACAAGCAAAGTTAAACAGACTAAAATTTCCATATTAACTAACCAGTTTCAATTGTTTAAAATGCATGAAAATGAGTCCATTTCGGACATGTATCGTCGATTTCAAGACATTGTACATTCATTGATTGCTTTAGGAAAGGGTTTCTCAGAAGAAGATCAAGTCAGAAAAATACTCAATTCACTCACTCCAGAATGGGATCAAAAGACACTTACTATTGAAGAGGCAAATGATGTTAGTCAAATGAAGATCGAAGAGTTAATCGGTAATCTAATGTCTTATGAAGTCCAACTACAAGGGAGAAAAGAATCTAAGGCAACGGAAAAGAAATCGATCGCATTCAAAGCAACAACTGGAGATTTAGAACAAGAGAGTGATAAAGAAATTGCTTTCATGACCAGAAATTTCAGGCAATTTCTGAAGTATAGAAAGATGAATAACTTTAAAATAAATGATCAAAGAAATTCCAGAAATACTTCGGAGAACAACAACAACAACTACTACTACTACTACTACAACAACAACAACAATGGTGATAGATGCTACAACTGCAACAAAACAGGGCACTATAAGATGGATTGTCCATATCCTGACAAACAGACATTTCAACCAAACAACGAGCAACCAAAGAAAAGAAAGAAGTCATATGCAGCAACTCTTGACGATTCAGATTCATCCAGTGATGCCGAGAAGAAAACTGATAATTCAAATCTGTGCTTCACGGCTATTCTCGAATCAGAAGACGATCAGAGTTTGGATCTAAAAATAGGTAAATCTTTTATTCCTTTTTATTGATGACAAAGGGGGAGAAAGTTATAAAAATATATGTGCTTGGTGTAAGGGGGAGTCATGGAATAAAGGGGAGTTGTAGTTTTAAGGAGAAGTCACGAAGTAAGGGGGAGTTATGGCGAGTTATGGTGTGGTAAGAATATTTTATAAATAAAGGTTGTCATCATCAAAAATGGGGAGATTGTTAGGAACTAAGTTGATGATGTTTTGATGACAACAACCTTATATAGTTATTATACTTTACTTTATAAAATATATACCAACATTTCCATATATATATATATATATGAAGTATATGCAGGTATTATCGAAGACTGATCAGTATAAAGACTCAAGCATCAAGATGAAGATTAGAGATTCAAGATTCAAGACTCTAGAGAATCAAGATTTCAGATCTCAAGATAAGTGTCTAGTATTTTGTTAAAACTTCATAATAGCACTCTCATCTTTCTTCCAATTTTCTTTTGGCATGGAACCCAATTTCTATCGAAACCAGTGGCTTACAAACCCACGACAAGTGGCTTACAAACCTACGACAAGTGGCTTATAAACCCACGAAAATCAAAATCATTTAAACTACTTTGTACAAGTTCTCGAGTCCTATGGAGGAGCTCTATAGGAAGGTTCTTTCAATTTCAGTTTGAATAGATTTTTCAAAATGTTTTTAAATCTGTTTTCAAAATGTTTTAGCTTTCAAAATCATGTTTTCAAAAATGTTTTCAAACTTTGTTTTAGCCTTGAAATATTCCTCCATTCTGATTTTAAAAACTTCTATTTTTAAAACATCAAAACTTATTCTGATTTTAAATATTACTTATATAATTGACGGTCTATATCAATTATATATATATATTTAAAATAATGTTTTATATTCATTCTCTATCTCAAAATATTGTTTACACACTTTATTTTGCTTCAGAGAAGTTTCAACTTGTTTTAAATTCAAATGCTTTTATAAAACAACATCTCTACAATTTTGAACTGAGGGATGTCGACATAAGAGGATACCCCATGTCGACATGGTGACAGTTGGATTCAAAATTCAATTTTCAAAAGAAGTGTCCATTCGTTCAAAAACCTTACGCCAATGGTTATGACTGTTGTGCATCTGTATAACGGCTTCCAAAACGAATTTTTTTTTAATAACTACTTTCTTATTTTCTTCACTCTTTCTTCTCCACCATTCCATATCCATAAAACTTCATATTTTCAAGATCGTGCCATCATTCTGCCAAATTCTCAATAGAAAATTATTTAGATACTTTCTCTATTTGATTCTCCATCATTCTACTAAAGATCAAAGTGCTACTCAGAATTATAGGATTAATTTGTATTCAAAAAGTCCATAGAGTCTATCCATTCAAAAGGATTGTTATTAAGAAGTATTAGGGTGATCTTGTGTCCCGTAAATCAAGAGAGTTTACCCCAGACTCGGAGATATGAGTGTTCCTCAAGGCCTTAGAAATTGAGGGTTGTAATTTGGATATTGGCTTATAAAAATCTGTACAAGGATATTGCCTTGGTGCAGGACTGGATGTAGGAGGATTCCGAACCAGTATAAAATCGGGTGTGTTCTTTCCTTTTACTTGCTTTACTTTACTATTTGCATTTGTTATATGTTCTGTGATCATTCTGTGTTAGATTTCTGTTTAGATTTGTTTTGAAAGTTTTAATTTAGTCATATGGTTCATATATTCTTTAAAACACTATTCACCCCCCCCTCTAGTGTTATTTCTGCCTTAAGATCCTTAATCTGCATCCCTAACAATTGAATATGTTGAACCAACTACTAATTTTGCCCAGTGGACTACTGAGCAAAAGACAGTTACAGAAAACAATTCTAAGGCTATGAATATACTATTTTGTTCAGTAGATAAGAATGAGTTTAATAGAGTTTTGTTTGTAAGTCTGCATTTGAAATTTGGAAAACTTTGCAAGTAACTCATGAAGGAACAAGCAAAGTTAAACAGACTAAAATTTCCATATTTACTAACCAGTTTCAATTGTTTAAAATGCATGAAAATGAGTCCATTTCTGACATGTATTGTCGATTTCAAGACATTGTACATTCATTGATTGCTTTAGGAAAGGGTTTCTCAGAAGAAGATCAAGTCAGAAAAATACTCAATTCACTCACTCCAGAATGGGATCAAAAGACACTTACTATTGAAGAGGCAAATGATGTTAGTCAAATGAAGATCGAAGAGTTAATCGGTAATCTAATGTCTTATGAAGTTCAACTACAAGGGAGAAAAGAATCTAAGGCAACGGAAAAGAAATCGATCGCATTCAAAGCAACAACAGGAGATTCAGAACAAGAGAGTGATAAAGAAATTGCTTTCATGACCAGAAATTTCAGGCAATTTCTGAAGTATAGAAAGATGAATAACTTTAAAATAAATGATCAAAGAAATTCCAGAAATACTTCGGAGAACAACAACAACTACTACTACTACTACTACTACTACAACAACAACAACAATGGTGATAGATGCTACAACTGCAACAAAACAGGGCACTATAAGATGGATTGTCCATATCCAGACAAACAGACATTTCAACCAAACAACGAGCAACCAAAGAAAAGAAAGAAGTCATATGCAGCAACTCTTGACGATTCAGATTCATCCAGTGATGACGAGAAGAAAACTGATAATTCAAATCTGTGCTTTACGGCTATTCTCGAATCAGAAGACGATCGGAGTTTGGATCTAAAAATAGGTAAATCTTTTATTCCTTTTTATTGATGACAAAGGGGGAGAAAGTTATAAAAATATATGTGCTTTGTGTAAGGGGGAGTCATGGAATAAAGGGGAGTTGTAGTTTTAAGGAGAAGTCACGGAGTAAGGGGGAGTTATGGGGAGTTATGGTATGGTAAGAATATTTTATAAATAATGGTTGTCATCATCAAAAAGGGGGAGATTGTTAGGAACTAAGTTAATGATGTTTTGATGACAACAACCTTATATAGTTATTATACTTTACTTTATAAAATATATACTAACATTTCCATATATATATATATATATATATATATGAAGTATATGCAGGTATTATCGAAGACTGATCAGTATAAAGACTCAAGCATCAAGATGAAGATTAGAGATTCAAGATTCAAGACTCTAGAGAATCAAGATTTCAAGATCTCAAGATCTCAAGATAAGTGTCTAGTATTTTGTTAAAACTTCATAATAGCACTCTCATCTTTCTTTCAATTTTCTTTTGGGATGGAACCCAATTTCTATTGAAACCAGTGGCTTACAAACCCACGACAAGTAGCTTACAAACCTACGACAAGTGGCTTACAAACCCACAAAAATCAAAATCATTTAAACTATTTTGTACAAGTTCTCGAGTCCTATGGGGGAGCTCTATAGGAAGGTTCTTTCAATTTCAGTTTGAATAGATTTTTCAAAATGTTTTTAAATCTGTTTTCAAAATGTTTTAGCTTTCAAAATCATGTTTTCAAAAATGTTTTCAAATTTTGTTTCAGCCTTGAAATATTCCTCCATTCTGATTTTAAAAACTTCTATTTTTAAAACATCAAAACTTATTCTGATTTTAAATATTACTTATATAATTGACGGTCTATATCAATTATATATCTATATATATATATTTAAAATAATGTTTTATATTCATTCTCTATATCAAAATATTGTTTACACACTTTATTTTGCTTCAGAGAAGTTTCAACTTGTTTTAAATTCAAATGCTTTTATAAAACAACATCTCTACAATTTTGAACTGAGGGATGTCGACATAAGAGGATACCCCATGTCGACATGATGACAGTTGGATTCAAAATTCAATTTTCAAAAGAAGTGTCCATTCGTTCAAAAACCTTTCGCCAATGGTTATGACTGTTGTGCATCTGTATAAAGGCTTCCAAAACGAATTTTTTTTAATAACTACTTTCTTATTTTCTTCACTCTTTCTTCTCCACCATTCCATATCCATAAAACTTCATATTTTCAAGATCGTGCCATAATTCTGCCAAATTCTCAATAGGAAATTATTTAGATACTTTCTCTATTTGATTCTCCATCATTCTACTAAAGATCAAAGTGCTATTCAGAGTTATAGGATTAATTTGTATTCAAAAAGTCCATAGAGTCTATCCATTCAAAAGGATTGTTATTAAGAAGTATTAGGGTAATCTTGTGTCCCGTAAATTAAGAGAGTTTACCCCAGACTCAGAGATAGGAGGGTTCCTCAAGGCCTTAGAAATTGAGGGTTGTAATTTGGATATTGGCTTATAAAAATCTGTACAAGGATATTGCCTTGGTGCAGGACTGGATGTAGGAGGATTCCGAACCAGTATAAAATCCGGTGTGTTCTTTCCTTTTACTTCCTTTACTTTACTATTTGCATTTGTTATATGTTCTGTGATCATTCTGTGTTAGAATTCTGTTTAGATTTGTGTTGAAAGTTTTAATTTAGTCATATTGTTCATATATTCTTTAAAACACTATTCACCCCCCCTCTAGTGTTATTTCTGCCTTAAGATCCTTAATCCGCATCCCTAACAGAAGGTATATGGGCTGAAGTATGGCATGGGAAATATTAAAGTCGGTGGATTAAGTGGTGCACTTCTTGTACCAGAGATGGATTTGTAAATTCAAGTAATAAAATTTTGAAGTCCTGGCAGCTAGCCAATTTGGAGTGGAGTGTTTTGGTTGTACTCCAATTTGTCTGAGAATGTATGATAATATCCTTATACACTAAGGCTTATGTGGGACGTAGGAAAGAGGTGAGTGTTTAAAAAACTTTTGGCGAGGCTCAAATTGGTAGGACTTTATAGAAGAGGAACCCACAGTAGTGTCGAATCCCACGAGGAAACAACTTTTCTTAGTAGGGTTTGCTCGAAGATGGAGTTAAATAATATCAACTTTGGTTCGATGAGAGTTGAAGTGTTCTCGACTTTATTTATCGTACTTTTAGTGAGACATGGGAAATAGGACGCTTGATGTCATTCAAGATGATGTTACAGGATTTTAGTAAACAACAACGGAGAGTTACCTATATATGTAGATTTGGAGTCGTTCATGCATAGATAGAGTAGAGTTATTGCTTATGAGAGCAGGCAACCCAAGGCATGAATAAATGAGTCCATTTAGGAGAATAGAATTGGTTGCTAGTATGTTTATATAGGAGGGGCAAAAGCTACAAGGAAGGATTCATGTTATGCATCATTTATGAGATCGTTAGACGCATCTCTTCTCATAAAAGGATCTCCATTGACAATAACCAAGGTGATTTGTATTCCTAGATTACCATCACTTTGGTTTCTTTCGCTTTGCTTGGGGAAATAAAATTCACAATCACACTTAGCTTAAGCCTGTTACATTTGGTTTGGAGTTCACTTATGATTAAGGTTTGGAAAATGGCCAAGTTGGATCATGCATAGCAATGAGAACTTGAAGTGAAAGTGCTATATAGTTGAAAAGAGAGATGTTGTGAGTTTTAGCCATTGCTAATGTATAGTGGTCGAAAAATGATCGAATGAATATGTGGTAGTATATAGAAAGTCGTTAGACTATGTAGTTCGTGCAGTGAAGTCACGATAATTTTTTTTCACATAGACCGATAAGAGGGTGTCAAACTAGATGGTCATTCATCCGGAGACCGTTTTAGTTACTTAGATTTAAGTTAAGTTGACCTTAGTTGTGGATGAACTAGTGAGCATGTGACTTCCAAAATCATAAATAGAGCTAGTTTTTATCATAGTTTTAGACCCTAAGTTATGAGACTATTTTGGTTGTGCCTAAAAGAACATCGTAATGTAGCAGTTAGGACTCTCACTTTAGTGTCACATGTTTTGGGGAACTGATGATATCCATAAGACAAGTGCAACCAAAGATGATTTTGGCTTGGTATGATTTTTCGGCAATTAAAACTAGTAGCTTAGAGGTAGTTTGAAAGAGGAATTTCCAATTTCTTTTATGTTGACTTGCATAGTCTTCTAAGTGGCGACCTAATGGTTTATCAGACAAGCGCCCTGATACGCTTAGTAAATTCTCCTTATTATTATTATGCGATCCTAGTGAGTTAAAACTTGATCAAGCCTTAAGAATTTATTGTAATTGAATTTATTTTGGCGACTTGTTAAACTTCCTTCTTAGGAAAATAGGCTTAATTTTTAAGGTCGAGAGAGTTGGTGCAAGGATTGATGGATTTATCCAAAAGTCATAAGAATCAATAATCCAAAATATCTAATCAACCTACCTCTTCAATAAAGGACATGCTTTGTCTTGCATATTTCTCACTTAGGAGGAGTTTCATGACATAGAAGTAATTGAGGTCGAATAGACTCATTAGCGTTGAAATAATCCAAAAGTCATAAGAATCAATAATCCAAAATATCTAATCAACCTACCTCTTCATTGTTGTTTTGTTGTTATGGCTTGGATGTTAATTGCTCGATTAACGGTTTTTATTGAACAGTGTTGCTTGACTATTGTTTGATTATTGTTTAGTTGTTTGCTTAAATGTGGCCTGTGTTTTGTAGATGTTTGTTCTCCTATTGTGGTTTCTTGTTGATTGTTTGATTTTTTTAATTAAGCTGTATACTGACGAATAAGTTAATGATGGAAAACATACATGTATAAATGATTCGTTTGATTAAAGCTAAAAACATGTATTTCAGAAAGTTAGTAAGCATTAGATTGATGTGTAACTTGAAATGGTTTGCAATAAATCTTGCAAATAACATAGCAAAGAAAGTAAGGCCACTTAGTAATGAACTAGACATGCTTTGAAATGATTTGGGATATAAATGAGTTTTAAATCGGTATAAACTGAGTAGGATAATTTTTAAGATATTGTAGGTTAATTTATTTAAGCATGAATGACTTGATTGAGAAAGAATGAGAATTTTTTTAAGGAAGCCTTGGAAAGAGGTTTTTTGTAATATACACAAGATGCTATATTAAAAAATAATGGGTATTTGAATGTATAAGTAAAGAATCATGTTATTTGATTTCAAAAGTATGTAAAAGAATTATGTGACAATGTGCGTGTACATACACATATTAGACTATTCTGTATTAAAAATTAAGATGAATATATTATTTCTGGAGTTTAAAATGTTTATAAATAAATAGGGAGGACAATTTTTATTTTTAATATATACCTAAAGGGCTTAATTTGATAAATCAAGTGGTACTTTGGTAAAAGAAAGTTATATTGCATGTATTTATTTGTGGACATGTATATGGGTATGACTATGTATACTCTTATGTATGATGATTTCTTGTTGTATAGAAATGGATTTGGAGAATTGTATAAATGCATGTACATGTTTATGAGTGTGCCTCCATGGAAGAAAATAGTATAACTAGCTTAGATTAGACATGTTCATATAAGGTGGCTTTATTGACATGTGTTGTAAGTTAGAATTAGTTACATGCTAGTGTACTTGTATGGTTATAAATAAAGTATGAGACACACTCACCATATCAAATTTTAAATAAAAATTAGGTGCATGAAAGCAATGGTGTAGCTATATGGAAGCTTGCTTGCTTCAAAACGCATCTAAATGGTAAGTTGCTTGCTAACTAGTTGCAAATAGTGGTAAGCATGGTAAATGTGGTATATGTTAGGATGTGTATTGGATACATGTTGTTGGAGATAACATATACAATTAGCTATGCCATATATTACAAGCCGGGGATTGCAAGAAAGAACATCGTGCAAATGAGATGTTGCCAAATTGCTCCATGAATAATGGTTGATTGGAGTTAAGCGTTTATAGCTTAACATAATAGTATATGACTTTCCTTACATATGTACTAGTGATTGATGGATTAGCTGTTTGCACACATGTATGGTATAGTAGCATAGTATTTGTGTGTCGCTATGTTATAGTAGCTTGAATGATAGTATTGATGGATGTTTCTAATTGTTTAGATTAGTAGATGCTAGGCAAGTTGGATTATGTTGCTCCACTCTATAAGGTTTCGGAGATGAAATTGTTAAGTGGGTCGAATGTAAAAACCCATATTTTGTAAATCCTTAAAGATTTAATAATTAATTTAAATATGAACTAAATGGAATCGAACGCCCAAAAAGCTAACTTTTGAAGATGAACGAATTAGGCCTGTTACCTCTGTCATTGAGTTTGAAATGTTAGTCGGGTGAGTTTTGGGTATAAACATTGATTGATTTGATATTACATCATTTTCAGGTTTATTTATAGTTGTACGTATGACAAGCACATATGTGCACAGTCGAGCTCGGTGGAATCTCATTGACAATTCATGTTTCTTGAAAGAGAAAAGAAATATGTGTTATGCGGTCGAACAATTTCTAGAATCGGCCGATTCGATTGCCCATACGACTTCGAAACATGTGAAAATAGCAACCCAGGACTCTATCATGAATGATGCCATATTATATATCATCAAGAAGAGAAAAATGATATGTAGCACGACATCGAAGAATCATCGCAATACACGCTCCTACAAGTCGTACAAGATCGAAAAGCAAATAGGATTTTCAAGTAAATTAAATAAGAAAATATTTCTAAAACTAATTATTTCCCTTTTTCTTATAAGTAGCCCCGTATCTTTCTATATAACAACAACCAATAACCAAAGCAAACTTCTTCTTCTTCTCCTTGAATTAAATCATAAGCTTCGATGATCGGAGGGATGAACCAAGAGTGGCATGTTAATCCACAAGGTGAGACTTATAGAATGTGCCTATCTTGGCTGATGTGAATGTAGTTTGTGGAGGGCTACATTTTGAGGGTTTCGAGTTAAGTGACATTAGCAGAGAAGGAGGCGGAGTTAGGCGGAAGGAAGAGTGGCATCAAATTTCTCCTGTAGAGCCACATCGATTTGAGTTGGTCAAAGAAGGCGCGGTCGTCGACGTTGAGTCATGAGTTTTGGTTAGTCGAGAGGGGGCGCACAGTCTCTTTTTACTTGGAGTTGCCAGGCTTGATGGTGATGAACTCGTCGTGCTTAGCTCGGGAAGTGGTAAGTGATAGTGGCAACCAGAGGTGCATAGGTGGTCCATGGATGTAACGATAGAGGGAGGGGGATAGTGGGAATTGGTTTTAAGCGAGAGTTTAAAAAGCACAGAGAAGAAGGATTAAGGAGGTAATTAAGACAAACTATTAATTAATTAAGCTAATTAGTTAGTTAATATATATATATATATAATTCATATTCTTATCAAATTCATATCTTTTACATATGAGGTCCAGTCGAGATACGGTTTTCACCATTGTTACCGTATTTAGACTTTATACAGCACGGATTAGATTCTGGTGAGGTTTAGACTATTAAGAAATGCTGAGAAGGGGAGTAGAAAGAATTATTTGTATTATACATATGTATATAAATCTCTATAGTCAACTATATTGTATTATAAGACCTTGATGATAGATAATTATTTATATATTAAATATATAGGTATTTGGGTTTGGTTTGTATCAATCTAACATAGGCTAGTTGTTCGAGATCTTAGGCAGATGTCGAATACATGATTTGGCCCTACCTTCTTATTCCTTCATTAATGATTGGTTGAATTATTTGTTTGATTGTATGTGTGAATTGTTGTTGGTATTGAGATGATAGATTTGTTACTTTGATTGTGGAATAACTTCACGTATGTAAATATGTACGATGCATTTTATTGGGTCCATATAGTTGAACTGGCTGTTATATATATATTGCAACACACACACATACATATACCTACATACAGTTTATGTGATTAATATATGTCTACATTTATAAACATAGTTCTGGTATGTCCAAGGGCAACTAAGAGTTGCATGTGATATTATATATATTAATTAATACGCATTTTAACGCATTTATATGTCATTTTGGTATGTTCGATTGGAACTACCGATTGGTGCACGAGATATATTTGGCAGATTTATTGATACGCGATTTAAGCATATATAGTTCAGTACATCCACTTAGGGTTACCATTTAGTGGACAAAACATATTATACATATGTATAAATATGAGGTTTAATATATGTATGTATTAGATGTGTGGTTTGGGTGATTTATATATATAGCTTTGGTATGGAAAACTTGGGGAACAGGGCGGTGCGAGGCTTCAAGAACGAATCACGGTCCACTCTAGGATGACAATACTTCGGTTTAGTATACAAGTGTAGGAAGAGATGGGCAGGGTTTAGCTTTTACATAAGGTTTTCTTATGTTGATACAGATAACAAGAAGGAAAGGATGCTAGTGAGGGAATCCATTACATCATAGAGAAGGAACGACCTACAGACGAAATCCTAAGCAAGGGCGAAGAGAGATTGGGATGACTTTCTAGAATGGGATGTATGATGTCCATAGCATTGGGTGTTGAGATGGGACCTACATGAGTCGATGGTTGCATGGAGTCAACTGTACGAGTTAGTCCAAAGGATTCTCTGTGGTGGCTAGTGCCAATTCATCACACATATATCGACTTAATACAATTCTTATGGAGATTTTGGGTATAGCTATGCTTGGTTATGTAGCATGGTTATATAATTTATCTGTTTTGCATTTCAGAGGTTTTTATAGGGATTGGAAGACCCATGACATCATTGCTAATGAAGTGTAATATTGCCTGTGACGACCGACCTTTTTGACCTCGAAAGTCGATAATAATACATCCATGGAATTTATATGACAAGCATTAAAGTGCCGGAAAGACAGATTTTAGGGTGAAAGTATGACGACCCGCCCTTCTCGACCCTAGAGAATCGACACAAAATATTCCACAGTATGATATGCCGACGATCAAGTGCCGGAAGAGACAGATTTTTGAGGAAAAAGAAAGAAGGTGGAAGACAGAAGAACTAAACAATATTAGAATCTCACAATCACAGCGGAACAAAATAGAATACATAATAACATATCTTTATACAAAATGAAAACTATATCTGTTTTATACAATATATCATCAGAGCATCATAAACAAGCAACAATTACCAGCCAGACAATTTCATACAATCACAGCAGCGGATATAAACAAGTTCAGATGATACGTCTCGGACTCCAGCTCCTCCCCTACTCCATAGCATCCTATCCAAGATATATAATACTCGGTCTGACCCAAGCATTATAATGAAATAACACCCGAGTCAGTCAGGAATACCAGCTGATAAAAATACACCCAAATTGATTATTAAAGTTTCAAAAAATCCTTTGAAAACAAAAGCATCTCGTAAGACCACGCCACAAATAAACATGTCGAGTTTTACCTTACGATAGCTAAAACACTTTTTATAGAAATCCTCTGATATTATAATAGGGTATATATACAAATACCTATAAAATAACTGAAATTGTTACATTCATTAAATTCCAACTACTAGCCACAATCATGGGAAATACAAACAAAACTCCTAAAAGGCTCGTAGGGAGAATGGATTTCCAACTAATGACTAGGCACTGGGGTACCACCTGTCACAGTAACTGGTCTAAATCAGTGTCCCGAGGACCACTCCCGATCCCCTGCAACACAAGGCCGGGAGTACCCCTTACTGGATAATCCCAAGTAAGATCACCCCGTGGTTGGGATCAGCAACCGCACCACTAAGCCGAAATAAAATGGACATCTAGACAAGGATGACCTCACCCCGAAATGGGTGCTACCCACCTAGCCTTGCTGCATAACCCATGAATTTCAGTCATTCCCGGTTGATGAGGCTTGAGGCTAAGCGTTAACTTTTAGAACGTTTCACTTAGAATGCCCATTGTCCACCTGACGATGTTCCGAAATCATTCATCCATATAAGTCCTTCCCGGGTTCGAACGGAACCGAAGGCACTACTCCTACTACATCCATTTTGAAAATATCCTCAGGATTAGTAGTGACTAGCCCTTGCACTTCACTTCTCCATCTTCGACTCCGAACTCGTTTTTCCCATGGAAACGTACAAACCGTAACGAAGTGGTTTTCGAGAAATAAATCTCGATCCCGGTCACTTCGAAACGATCAACGCATTGTCCAATATTGATGGTCGGTGATTAAATTATACATTAACATTCACAAACATCCATTAACAATTCCCACCTTATTTATTTTCCTCAATAATATCTTTGCAAGATATGTTTCCATTTTCAAGTCCTATTGAAAACACTTTTCAAACCCGACTCTTCTCATGGAATAAATCCCCTAAGTTGTTACTTCCCTTGAAAACATCCAAGCACCAATCCTTAAGATTTAAAATAATTTAAATTCTTTATTCTTGGAAATGAATTAAAATATTTATATTAAATCTACTTACACACTTAATTTAAAATATACATATACTTTTAAAAATATTTCGAACGATACTTCTTTATAAAATATAAACTGTTTTCTTTAAAATAAAGTTAAGTCATACTAAATTTTAAATAAATCTATGAAATCCTATACAAGTTTCAAATAATACTTTAATAGATTATCTTTAAAATAGAACCATTTTATAAAGTATAAATATTAATAATATTCTTTAAAGCATACTAATGCTTACCATTAAAATAATTACTTTTATAATTAATTTGATAGATGTTCACTTTTGAAATTCTTACCACTTAAATGATTTTCTTGAAAACATTCTTTAATACAACTTCAAAACTTCTAACCATTCAAAAATCTACTTTAAAAACGTACTTGGCTTTCAGGGAAATACACTTCCATTTTAGGATAACCAAAAAAATTCTTTTAATAAATCCTACACGATTTACCCCAATTCAATTTTATGTTCATCACATAAATTCCTTTCCATACTTTATAAATAGCTCCTTTTATTTTTAAACACATTGCTATTTCCTGGAAATCACTTTCAATTATATATTTAAAATAAAGCTTCTAGAAATTATTTAACTGAAAATAATACCTAATGAAATATATAGAGGTTTCCTAAGTGCTTTAAGTCAAGTTTAACTTTTAAAATAAATTATTAAGTCAAATATTTATATTATAATTTTCTTTTGAGAACTTAATACTACTTTATTTTTAAATAATTAAATACCATAATTACTTAAATAAATGTTTACTTGCACTTTAAACAATTAAAACAATATTTCTTTCCAAAATATCCTGAACACATTTTAAACTGCCCATGTATATTTTGAAAGCTTTCTTAAAAACATACTAAAGCTTCCAGGAAAAACACCCTTCCCACCCTTTGTAACTAAATCTAGTTATTATATTAAAAACAATCCACGTTTCCTTTTTAAATCACAATTTCAAACACTTCAATTTTCCAACCAATTTCTTGAATTAATCCCTTTTAAATTCTTTACATAAGAATTTCTTATATTTTTCTTTAAACCCAATTTATTTATTTATATTTAAATTTCCAGGTTGTATTCACCCAATCATATCACAACACAATTTAATTTTCAATTTAATCTATCACAGTGTACAAATAAAACACGGCATAACAAGATCTAAACAATTTATCACAGGATGTCAATGAGATATATCACAGAATATAAATAAAATTTCTATTTGTGAGGAATCCAGTTGGATCCCTCCAACCTGTTTCCCTGCATCCACAGATATTCGCACAACAAATAAATATCGATTCAATTTGATAATAATTATCTTATTCTGCTAAACAACCAATCAAACATTTAAATAATAGTTTTTTAAATTACCGGTATCCAGATGTGAGTGAGATTAACTCACCTTGGATTTTCGACGCGCGTTCAAATTTAAATTAAATCGAATGGCGTTTGATTTAACATGAATATTTACTTGCGTCGAATGATCCTAAAATTGCTTTACTCGTAGTACTCGTCTCTGCGATTCCAGCGTCGCCAGTTTCGTCAAAATCTGATAACGTACGCATGAGATATTAATTTTTAAAGTCTGAATAAAATTTTAAAACAAATTACTCTTCTCTTTTTTTCTATACCATAAAGGCCGCATCTTCATGCGCGATGCACTACCAGATGAAACCGAACCCATGGCCGCCTCTTAGGGTTAGGAACCACCATCTCCTCGAGCGCCTAGGCAACGATCGGCCACCACCACCTGAAAGGCCTTCACGAGCTCCTCCAATAGCCATGGCCATGTCAAGCTCGGCCCCTCCTTCTCTCCGTAAATCGCCACCAAACATGAGCGAACGCGGGCCCCTAACTCCTCCAAACGACGACGATCCTCCGATCTACCGTTGGATGCGAAGCTTACGTCGATCTCTACGATTTTCATTTAGGAAGTTTTCGTAAATACGGCCTGGATCGAGAGAAAAAGAAAGAGGATGCATGAGTATTTTCGGCCATTGAATAATATGGTGGAGGCTGAGAACTAGATCTTGGGTTTTAGTCATTAAAACGTGTATATATAAACGTTAATAACTATTATTTTAATATTAAATCCATTTAAAGCAACTTTTACAAACGATCTTCAAACAACGTGTGCCGACAGGCGTTTCTAAGGTTTTACCTACATTCCGAACACCATGGAACGTGTTTTGCAAGCTAATTTGATCATGTACGTGAGGTACGGAAATAAACGATCAATTCTTAATTAAATCGATTAAAGTATTTTCTATGTATTTTGAGCTGCCAGGGTCAAATGACAACTCTGATTGCTACAAAAATTGAAATCTGATAATAACTAACTATTACGGATCCGATGGAATTGGTTTCGTCGTATTCCGAGACTGTGCCCCGTAAGGCTATTTTAACTCGTCGATTAAATCGAGTGATTTCCTAAATTGTCGAAATCACTTAAAATTTCACTTTTAAAATTTACTAACTTTATTATAAATCATACAGAATTTATATTCACATCAGAAATCATTCTAATTCATTTTGAACCAAAATTTTATTATTTGCATTATTATATTATTAAATCCCATCATTAAATTAATATAAAATTCCAAATTCAGCCTATCGACTTTTATTTCTATCCAACAGTCCAATATTATAATTCAAATCCAAATAGACTTAAAATAATTTTAGAATCTATTTTTATATCTTTTACACCCAGATTCACCATTTATCCCAATTGCAATATTAAATTATTATTATTAAAATTTCAATTAAATTCTCGTATTTGAAATTTAACTAATTCTATTAATTTAACCAAAATATTTTTATTTCAAAATGAAATTATAATACATATTCAAAATTTAAAATGAATTAAATGTTCAAAATTAACAACCAAAAATTCTAGGTCATTACATTCCTCCCACCTTATAAAAATTTCGTCCCCGAAATTTGCTAAGGTGGAAAGAATGCTCCAAACTCAATAGCAAAACCCACTTAGTGAAAATCTCAATTTTCACTTTGCCTAAATTCTTTAATTTCAGATCAAACTGCTAGTTTCGATTCCTATTCCAAAATCTTTTTATTTTAAATTTTAAATGAAATCAATTTGTCGTTAACGAAACATTTAAAAAATTTCAAAAAATTTCTAACTCCTAAAATTTCCGAAATTTTTTGGCAGAGTCTCCCTTATATGGAGGAGCTTTTGCAATATCACAATAGATATAAATATATATACATCGACCCATAGTCATAAAACCAAAAACAGTTCATATTTCCTATTTTTATTGCGTAGGCGTACCTTTATTAGCATTTTGAAAGCAAGCAGCTAAATAATATTGCATATACGCACTCCAAATCTATCTACTACCTCCCATACCTGTACTTACTTAAACAAACACATCTGTTTTCAATAATATGAGAATTTACTAACATTCTATTCATTAATCTAAACCAAATTTAACAATTACATAGTTCAAACAAATAACCCTCATAACTTAACATGCTAACCATATTTTATCAGTAATCCAAAGATTTCAATTACTATTTTAATTTTCCAACAAATCCAACTTAATTTTATTTCACTTGAATGATTTACATTCAAGTTTACTATTCTCAATCCATATCCACATCAATATGATTAACATGTGTATTACTTGCATTGATTTACTTCAATTCAATTCCAAATTGATTTAAAATTGAATTTCATTTTAAATTTGATATATTTGCATCATAATATGATCTACTTTCATTTATATGAAAATTCATTAAATTGAATTCCGAACCATTCCAATTCATTCAAAAACCACTTATTTACTTACTTTAATCAATTTACTTCTGTTTACCACAAAACAACAAATTTTCTATGCAAATATAAATGTTATTCATGCAAGTAACAATCACTTAAGCTTATAAATATCTAAAATTATTCCAACTTAGATTTATATTAATTTTATTTCATTCGGAATTTCTCACAATCCCAAATTTTCTTATTTCCTTGCAATTTTTAAATCAAATCCTTATTCTCACTCCAAGTTCATCATCCAAATTAAGTTTATATTAATATCATCCCATTCTGTAATATTTACAACTCATACATTTTTATCTCATCACAATAATTAATTAAAATTCTTTTCACTTGCATTTCAATTTTATTATCTAGACAAATTTCATTTAAGACCCCTTATGAAGCTTGACCACAATTATTTTCCAATTTGCTTAAGTTCTTTCAATTTCACAATATTTCCATTTCTTCTTTGTCAATTTTATTTTATTTTAATTTTATTTTCATCCAATCAAATTCCAATTCATTTACAAATTTTGACTCAATTTGTTTATTTATTCAATCCATTTTAAATTTTAATTCATCTCCTCGATTCATTCTGAATTTTATTAATAATATGATCATTTTCAATTATATTATACCCAAACTGAAATTTTACTTGCAATTTGGACTATATCCATTTTAAATTGATTTTTCTTATTTAATGCAATACAATTTCCATTTAATTTAGCTTACACTAAATTCATCTTCAAGCTTTTCTTTACTTAATTTAGCTTACGCTAAATTCATTCTCAAACAATTCCTTTGGATTTAGTTGAGTTAAAAAAAAATTCATACAATATCCTTTCAACTTCATTAAATTTTCTTTCAATTCAATTCTTTTCCAATTCTAATTCAAGTTCAACTAAATTTATTTAGCCAACTTGAATTCATACTATTCCCTTTACTATTTTAAATAAGAATTTAATTCCATTCAATGTTATTCATAATGCAACTGATTTCTGAACTTCAATTCAATCCAAATTTAACTCAATTCCTTTAATTTAAGTGAAATCCAGTTTGATCCAATTTTAATTCTCCATTCATTAAATTTTTACTCTCTAATATATAAGTTCAAAAACTTATTTATTAACCTAAGTCCATATACTTTTTATATCTCACTTTACCTTATCTTACTTTACATTTTAGGATTAAGTTGGAATTCACTATGACTCCCCACCTCTATACCCTCTCTAGCCAAGAACACTACAGGGTAATGCCGTCAACTAGAGCGGAGGATAAGGCTGTTGAGGAGCGACCATCCGTGTAATTGCTTTGTGCGAGCACCGATATGCCAAATAAAATATAACATGCATTTCATCTCAAGAGGAAATCCGAAATGCCGATACAAACTCAAAGCTACTACACAGTGGCTATAAATAATCTTCGGAAACAAATATAGAAATAAAAATAACATAAATCAGTCACAGATAATTCATATCACTAAGGCAGAAACATATATGAATATAACACATGGAAGTGTTAATCAGAGTAGTGGTCTAAGTAGATCCACAATATCATAAAAGAATAGATACAAGTGCTAGACAAAAGAATATGTATACATTAAGAAGTCTATATCTCAAATGTATACAACAAAAACTACTAGACCAAAGTAGATAAGCAAAAGTCAGAAGATGGTTCCCGATAGGAAGTCAAGCAGGAGCACCTGTAACATCTCGGTCTGACCCGAGTATTATTTAATAAGAAAATAATAAACGGATCAGTCTAGCTATAAATATCAGATGAAATGATATAGAATAAGAGATATGGTATATACATATAATAACGATAATGACATACTATGAAAAGTATGTAAATGAATAATCAATAAGAGATTAATCAATATCACAAGAATCTTCTCAAAGATAAAAAGGAATGTCAAATTCTTTATTTAATTCACCAAGCCACAAATATCGACATACGTATCAATGCCAATTTGTACAAGTTGGTGAAACATAAATTCCAGAAATCAACCATTAGAAATCCAGAGATCAAATAATTCGAAGCAACGATGTCGTACAGCGTAACGTCCGATGATCCAGAAACACAATAAATAGGAACAACGACGTCGTACAGCGTAACGTCTGATGAACCAAAGCATAATAAAAAGGAACAACGATGTCGTACAGCGTAATGTCCGATGAACCCAAAACACAATAAAATGGAACAACGACGTTGTGCAGCGTAAAGTCCAATGGACCAACATACAGTAAAATGGAACAACGACGTCGTACAGCGTAACGTTCGATGAACCAAATCACAATAAAACGGAACAACGACGTCGTACAGCGTAACGTCCGATGAACCAAAACACAATAAAACGGAACAACGACGTCGTACAGCGTAACGTCCGATGAACCAAAACACAATAAAATGGAACAACGATGTCGTACAGCGTAACGTCCGATGAACCAACACACAGTAAAGTGGAACAACGACGTACAGCGAAACGTCCGATGAACCAAATCACAATAAAACAGAACAACGACGTCGTACAGCGTAATGTCCGATGAACCAAAACACAATAAAACGGAACAACGACGTCGTACAGCGTAACGTCCGATGAACCAACACACAGTAAAGTGGAACAACGACGTCGTACAGCGTAACGTCCGATGAACCAAATCACAATAAAACGGAACAACGACGTCGTACAGCGTAACGTCCAATGAACCGAATCAAAGAGACATCGCGCATTGCTAGTCTAAACCATAAAATGATCATCATCGATCATCAAGAAGTGTCAATTACAATAAGCTAGTAAATATATGAGTTTAGCATCATGTCCCATAACCACTAGCTTAACTTAAATATTTGCAAACAAATTGTAGATCTCCACTAGAAAATTGTCACAAGAGATTCAATCGAACAAGTCCAAGAATTAACCGACGAAGTAAACGCAAGTGTTTCATACCACTCGTTTTACCAAGCCGTTTAATTAGATTTCTCATACAAGTGAGGTAAAGGTTTGTATATACTTGTAGTTTGGAAAACAGTTTGAGAAAATGAGCTTTGTAATAAAATATTGTTGAAATCATTTTGAAGAAAGGGTTTTGATATTTACTTCTAGTATAGAAAACCTTTATATTTTTAAAGTGACAAATCACAGAAATGATTGTAGAAACAATCAATCATAAAAATTCACATACGAAGACGTGAATTAATTCCAATAAATCGATATCAAAATGGATATTTTCAAAAATTCCAAATAGAAGTCATCAAAGTCTAGTAATTGATAGCATCAACTAGAAATCAAAACAAATCGATAAAAATTGGAATCACAAGCAAAATTAGGCAAAAATAGGCATACCAGGCATATAGGAGCAGGTCAGTCGACTGGCTCACTGAGTTCAGTCGACTGGACCAGAAACTAAAATCTTTAATTTTCTGCAGTCAGTCCACTGACCTAAAAATCTAGTCGACTGATTGCAGGGAAACAGAGGACCCGAGCCTCTAAATTTTGCCTTTGGAATGCCTATGTGCTACAGCCAGTCGACTGAATTTCAAGACCAGTCGATTGACTGGCACCAAGGCTGTTTTCTTAGCCTATGAAATGAAGATGCAATCTTCTTCAAAATGCAACCGGGGGAGCAACGGACACTAGGGATTTATGTCAATCGACTACCCGGCACTATAAGCTTCTCGATGCATCACCAAAAACATGTTCAAACAATAAAGCTATGATTTTTGAAGATTTGAACTCAAAACACTAAAAATTTGAATATTCACAGAACCAATCCAATTCAAAACCAAATGCACATGAATAAGTATTAGGAATTCATACCTAACAATCATAGATAATCATAGACTTAGTTGTGAGATAAAAATCTCACCTTCGAACCCAAATCAATGAAGGAGAAGCTTTTAAAACAAGCTAAGATCAATTCCTCTTCAATAACAACTCAAGGAGCTTCAATCTACTTACAAGTAAAATATTTCCTATGTTAGGTTTAGGAATTTCTGAAATGGAATGGAGAAAGAGTTGGAGAAGATGCAGAGGATGCTTACCAATGGGTTCTCTTAGAATTTGGAGCTAGATCTTGGATTTTGCAAATGAACTAGGGTTTTGGAGTTCTATTTTCCATTCTCTTCCACCATTTTTGCTTTAGAACAGAAAAGAGGAGGAAGTGAGAGTGAATGGGGAGAAGTGGTTCAGATTTGGGTATTAAGTTGGCTAGTGGGCTGAATCCAAACCCAAACCCAAAGTGAAAAAGGTCAAATTTTTAGCTAGCTCCAAACATATCAATGTTTATACTCAAAAAGGTTGCAAACGACATTTTGAACTCAATGGGAGGGGTCTCGAGTCCTAATTCGATTGTTTGCAAAAAGTAGCTTTTCAGACCAAAATCCGACGAACGATAAAATATTTAGATAAAATATTTAAATATAAAATTGATAAATGTGTGGGTTGTTACATTCACCATGCCATTCAACTATTTTCCATTTGTGATTATAATTCCATTTTATTTGGGTTTACAATATGATTTTCTATTCTTAAGTTCACAAACTTATTTATTTAAAAATTTATATTGCTCATTTGAGTTATTTTCATCTTATAATCACAATTCCAGATTATCTATACACTTAATAGGTCAAGGATATAAATTTCCATTTCACAATTATAACCCACAATTGCATAGTCATTTCACATTTCAATTTAATCCAAATCAATTTAATTTTAAGTCCAATTTATTTAACTTATCCCAATTTAAATTCAAATATATTCTATTCACTTCAATATATTTTATTCACTTCCATTTACTTAAGTTAAGTTTAATTCCAAGATTAAAATTTTCATTTCCTTCTTATTAATATCAACTTCACTTAATAAGTTCAATAGTTGATTCATTTTAACTTTACACATTATTTAAATAGAATTTTCTAGAATTCAATTGTCTGGTTTTATTCCAAAACCATTTTGAAATAATAATCAACACATATCTACTTGGTATATCAAATCAAATCTCCAAATTCCAAATAACTTGTTTATACCAAAACAAATTTCCTCCTTTGAAATTTCTAAAACACCTTGCATATCAAACAAATCTAAACAGATATCATACCCAATTACTAAGGAAGCAATCCATCACTTTAGAAACTCGAAAATGAATTCTGATGATGTGGCCATCATCATCAAGATTATTTTCCAGCGACTGAAGTGAGTTTAGTGCTTCCTTACTTTCCTAAATTCATTTCAAAACAGTTTCCATTCAACATATTACTTAAAATAATATTCCATTATTGCCTTCAAATATTTTGGAAAACATTCTCAAACATTCCCAAGATTTTAAATTTTCAAATTTTGTTTTCAGTACATTTAAAATCCTTTTCAAAATCCCAGGGATTTATATTCTGGTTTAATTCAAATGGAGTTATTCTTCTTTTGTATAATTTATACTCATAGAATTTTATTTGATTATAACCATTTCAAATTTTAGATTAAATTTTAGATTCTTATTTGATTAAGATATCCACATCCAAACAATCAAATATATATATATATATATATATATATATATATATAATTTCAAAATTTTATTCTTTTATATCAAATATAAAATTTTGGGCAAAATTATTTCATTTACCCATTTTAAAAACAACACTGTGTCGATTTATCTTGTTTAAGAGTTTAGAAACCCCTATCGATACGGTTGTACTTCCCGCACCGACCAGAATTCTTAAACACTCAATTGATAAATCAACACACTATAAAAACAGTTTTTATATTCTCTAACATGCACGCTCTCATAGCTATTAATACACTCAACTTATTAGAGTTCTATTGACTCTGTCTAATGAGTAATTTCCTCACCAAAGCCTAGGTTGTCGCCAACCTAAGTTCTGATACCAAGTGTGACGACCCGTCCTTCTCGACCCTCGAGAATTGACACAAAATACTCCACAGTAGGATACGTCAATGATCAAGTGCCATAAGAGACAGATTGTTGAGGAAAAAGAAAGAAGGAAGAAGAAAGAAGGAACTAAACTATATCAGAACCTCACAATCACAGTGGAATAAAATATAATACATAATAATAGATCTTTATACAAAATGAAAACTATATCCGTTTTATACAATATATCATCAGAGTATCAAAAACAAGCAACAATTACCGGCCAGACCATTTCATACAATCACAGCAGTGGATATAAACAAGTACGGATGATACGTCTCGGACTCCAGCTCCTCTCCAGCTCCATAACATCCTATCCTGAACATATAATACTCGGTCTGACCCGAGCATTATAATGAAATAACACCCGAGTCAGTATGGAATACCAGCTGATAAAAATACACCCAAATTGATTATTAAAGTTTCGAAAAATCCGTGAAAACAAAAGCATCTCGTAAGACCACACCACAAATAAACATGTCGGGTTTTTACCTTACGATAGCTAAAACACTTTTTATAATAATCCTTTGATATTATAATAGGGTCTATATACAAATATGTGTAAAATATCCAAAATTGTTGCATTCATTAAATTCCAGCTACTAGCAACAATCGTGGGTAATACAAAAAAAACTCGTAAAAGGCTCGTAGGGAGAATGGATTTCTAACTAATGACTAGGCATTGGAGTACCACCTGCCACAGTACCTGGTCTAGATCTGTGTACCGAGGACTACTCCCGATCCCCTGCAACACAATGCCGGGACTACCCCTTACTAGATAATCCCGAGTAAGAACACCCCACGGTTAGGATCAGCAACCGCACCACTAAGCCGAAATAAAAGGGACATCTAGATATGGACGATCGTGCCCTGAAATGGGTGCTACCCGCCTAGCCCTGCTGGATAACCCCTGATTTTCAATTATTCCCGGTTGATGAGGCTTGAGGCTATGCGTTACCTTTTAATACGTTTCACTTAGAATTCCCGTCGTCCACCTGACGATGTTCCGAAAGCATTCATCCATACAACTCCGTCCCGGGTTCGAACGGAACCGAAGGCACTACTCCTACTACATCCATTTTGGAAATATCATCAGGATTAGTAGCGATTAGCCCTTGCACTTCACTGCTCCATCTTCGACTCCGAACTCGTTTTTCACATGAACGTACAAACCGGATCGAAGTGGTTTTCGAGAAATAAATCCCGATCCCGGTCTCTACATAATAATCAACGCATTGTCCATTATTGATAGTCGGTGATTTATCTATCCATTAACATTCACAAACATCCATCAACAATAAATAATTTCCCATATTATTTATTTTCCTCAAAAATTACTTTGCAACATATGTTTTCATTTTCTAGTCCTGTTGAAAACACTTTTCAAACCCAACTCTTCTCATGAAAGAAATCCCCCAAATTGTTACTTCCCTTGAAACATCCAAGCACCAATCCTTATGATTTAAAATAATTTAAATTCTTTATTCTTGGAAATACATTAAAACATTTATATTAAATCTACTTACATACTCAATTTAAAATATACATATACTTTTAAAAATATTTCGAATATAACTTCTTTACAAAATAGTAACTATTTTCTTTAAAATAAAGTTAAGTCATACTAAATTTTAAATAACGCTATGAAATCCTATACAAGTTTCAAATAATAATTTAATTTATTATCTTTAAAATCGAACCATTTTATAAAGTATAAATATTAATAGTATTCTTTAAAACGTACAACTGCTTATTAAAATAATTACTTCTATAACTAATTCGATAGATGTTCACTTTTAAAATTCTTACCACTTAAATGATTTTCTTGAAAACATTCTTTAATACAACTTCAAAACTTCTAACGATTCAAAAATCTACTTTAAAAACGTACTTGGATTTCAGGAAAATACATGTCCATTTTACGATAACCCAGAGAATTCTTTTAATAAATCCTACACGATTTACCCCAATTCAATTTTACGTTCATCCCGTAAATTCCTTTCCATACTTTAAAAACTAGCTCCTTTTATTTTTAAACACATTGCTATTTCCTGGAAATCACTTTCAATTATATATTTAAAATATTTAAAATAAAGCTTCTAGAAATTATTTAATTGAAAATAATACCTAAGGAAATATATAGAGGTTTTCTAAGTACTTTAAGTCAAGTTTAACTTTTAAAATAAACTTATTAAATTAAATATTTATATTATAATTTGCTTTTGAGAACTTAATACTACTTTAATTTACTTTTAAAAAAATAATTAAATACCATAATTACTTAAATAAATGTTTACTTACACTTTAAACAATTAAAACAATATTTCTTTCCAAAATATCCTGAACACATTTTAAACTGCCCATTATATTTTGAAACTTTCTTAAAAACATACTAAAGCTTCCAGGAAAAACACCCATCCCATTCTTTGTAAATAAATCTCGTTATTATATTTAAAACAATCCATATTTCCTTTTTAAATCACAATTTCAAACACTTCAATTTTCCAACCAATTTCTTGAATTTAATCCCTTTTATATTCTTTACTTAAGAATTCCTTTTATTTTTCTTTAAACCCAATTTATTTATTTATATTTAAATTTCCAGATTGAATTCACCCAATCATAGCACAACACAATTTAATTTTCAATTTAATCTATCACGGTATATAAATAAAACACAGCATAACAAGATCTAAATAATTTATCACAATATGTCAATGAGATATATCACAGAATATAAATAAAATTTCTATTTGTGAGGAACCTAGTTGGATCCCTCCAACCTGCTTCCCTGCATCTACGGATATTAGCACAACAAATAAATATCGATTCAGTTTGATAATAATTATCATATTCTGCTAAACAACCAATCAAACATTTAAATATTAGTTATTTAAATTACAGGTATCCAAATATGAGTGAGATTAACTCACCTCGAGTTTTCAACGAGCGATCAAATTTAAATTAAATCGAACGGCATTCGATTTAACCTAAATATTTACTTGCGTCGAATGATCCCAAAATTGCTTCACTGCGTAGTACTCATCTCTACGATTCCGGCGTCGCCAGTTTCGTCAAAATCTGATAAAGTACGCATGAGATATTAATTTTTAAAGTTTGAATAAAATTTTAAAACAAATTACTCTTCTCTTTTTTTATACCATACAGGCCGTATCTTCATACGCGACGCGCTACCAGACGAAACCAAACCCATGGCCGCTTCTTAGGGTTAGGAACCACCACCTCCTCGAGCGCCTAGGCAACGATCGGCCACCACCACCTAAAGGCCTTCACCAGCTCCTCCAATAGCCATGGCCATGTCAAGCTCAGCCCCTCTTTCTCGCCGTAAAGCGCCACCAAACACGAACGAACGGGGGCCCCTAACTCCTCCAAACGACGACGATGCTCACGATCTACCGTTGGATGCAAAGCCTACGTCGATCTCTACGATTTTCATTTAGGAATTTTTCGTAAATACGGCCTGGATCGAGAGAAAAAGAAATAGGAAGCATAAGTATTTTCGGCCATTGAATAATATGGTGGCGGCTGAGAACTAGATCTAGGGTTTTGGTCATTAAAACGTGTATAAATAAACGTTAATAATCATTATTTTAATATTAAATCAATTTAAAGCAACTTTTACAAACGATCTCCAAACAACGTATGCCGACGGCGTTTCGAAGGTTTTACCTACATTCCGAACACAATGGAATGTGTTTCGGAAGCTAATTCGATCATATACGCGAGTTATGGAAGTAAACAATCAATTCTTAATTAAATCGATTAAAGTATTATTTTTTATGCGTTTTGAGCTGCCAGGGTCAAACGACAACTCCGATTGCTACGAAAACTGAAACCCGATAATAACTAACAATTACGGGTCCAATTTAATTGGTTTCGTCGAATTCCAAAACCGTGCCCCGTAAGGCTATTTTAACTCGTCGATTAAATCAAGCGATTTTCGAAATTATCAAAATCGCTTAAAATTTCACTTTTAAAATTTTACTAACTTTATTATAAATCATACAAAATTTATATTCACATCAGAAATCGTTCTAATTCATTTTGAACCAAAATCTGATTATTTGCATTATTATATGATTAAATTCCATCATTAAATTAATATAAAATTCCAAATTCAACATATCGACTTTTAATTTTATCCAACAGTCCAATATTATAATTCAAATCCAAATAGACTTAAAATAAATTTTATAATCTATTTTTATATCTATTTACACCCAGACTCGCCAATTATCCCAATTCCAATATTAAATTATTCAAATTTCAATTAAATTCCCGTATTTGAAATTTAACTAATCCTATTAATTTAACCAAAATGATTTTATTTCAAAATCAAATTATAATATATATTCAACATTTAAAATGAATTAAATGTTCAAAATTAACGACCTGAAATTTCATCAACCAGGATAGTTATAACAGTCTATCCTTACAAATACTGATGGATACGAACAAGAAATATAGCAGAAATAAAAAATACGAATATGTCTTGGAGGCATCCATCTTGCCACTTAAAGCTCCAAAGCATCCATAACTAAATCTAGAAATATACTCGGGTCTGACTCGAGTATTATAAGAAAATAACAACCGGACCAGTTTGGTAAACCAGCTTGAGAAACTCAAATCATATGGATTTTTATATTGTAAAACCCTAAAAAATAAACGTATTCCATAAGATCACACCGCATATAAATACAAAAGGGTTTTTACCTTACGATAACCAAACTATTTTTATTAGAAAATCTTGTGATAGTATAATAAATTCTAGGGTTTAAAGTAAATATATAATATAATTGAAATGCTTGCATCTCACATTCCAGCATATTCAGTATACAACTAAGTCCATAAGGTACATATTGGAAAATGGATTCCATTAATGACAAGACTAATGGGGTATCGCCTGTCATAATACACCTCTAGATAAAATATAATAAGGCTACAAACATTGCATCTCAGCCAACACAGAACCGACTTACCCCATTCGGATAGTACCGAATATAATCATTACCATAGCTGCAAACTTGACAAACCAATTTTGTGGGCCCAACATACATAATTTGTACATATCGATCTAGATATAAATGATAATCATACCCCTAATGGTAGTGAACCACATAGCCCTGCTGTATCTCCCATGTTTTAGTCATTCTCGGGTGTAAGTCTTGAGGTTACGTTTTACCTTTTAGCAAATTCTACTTGGAAATCTATTGCTACCCTCAGAGAAACAATACAATGCCAACATTTATCCATAAAAATTGTTCTTGAACCGAAAAAAATAAAGGCACTACTTCTACATTATCCTTTTGGAATTGCCCTCAGGATTAGTAGTAAGTAGGCCTTGTACTTCAAAGGCTCTGTCTTCGATTTAGATCATCTTCAAGATGTCTCCAATTTGAACACTTATGCTAGTTCAAAGTGGTTTATGGATAACTCATGCTTATTCGATCTTAGCCACATCAAAACCAACAAATGATAGTTTCTGGTTGACTCCCTCTCGGTCCTTACAGAAGTAAGTGGATGATATGAGAGTCTGGAGGGTATCTCATATATACACACTTAAAGCAAAAGACGTTTCATTGAAATAAGTTCTCCCAAAGGAAACTTAAACTGTCTGAACGCATGAAGTTTCAACACACTTCTTAAGTCAAAACTGGCTAAGATATTAATACTTGGTTATTTAACTATCACATAAACAAACAATCAAATCAAAGATTTAATTTCATGTGGAAACTAAGCATGATTAATCATATAAGCAACCCTTAATCCTTTTTAATTAATCTTTTCATCAATTAAAACCAATTTGTAAATATTTTTATTAAAATAACTTTATAAAAGATATATATATATATATATATATATATATATATAAGTATACTGCTCATTCACTTCAATATACTCCTTAAATGCTTGGAAAAATATTCATATACTTATCTCATCGACATAAGTAAATTCATAAAATACTACACTTTCAGTACTTAGAAAATGTATCCATAAACTTATATCAATGGTATAAGTATATTCAAAAATATTAATGAAGATTTCTCTTTTTCCAAAATCATTTTTAAATAGGCCAAAACAAATGACATTTAAAAACATTGCTTACTATAAACCTAAAACACTTCCCATTGGTGAAAGTTAATGGGTCGTATAGAAAATATACCAAATATACGTACCACCACTTTTCAACTTTAAACTTGTACTATCCCTCAATTAACAATTAAGTCGGAGAAGTTAGAAAACTTTCCATGCCTCGACACACATTTTTAATTCTCACGGATAGAGACGAGTTTCCTTGCCTTAGAATTTGCAGTTAAGTATGAAAAAGAATACTTTCCGTACCACCATAATTTATAAAGATCATTTATAGAAATCAAATCTCCTATTCTTTTCATGTTTCCCGTATTTCGACTTACTTTATCCCTCGCCCAGAAATGAAGCCAGGTAAGTCATAGCACTTATTGCTCCTAGCCTTACCTTAGTCAAACACTTTGATACTAGATACCACAATAGAGGATCAATATACTCATCGACTTTTAGTGCAAACATAGGACTACTTAATTTCCACGAAGCAACCGAATTTGTATATGAAAATAATGTTTCATGCACTTAATGTGACGACCCACCATTCTAACCCTTGGGAATGACATTTAGCACATCAGTAGTATTTGTATGTTTTTTCCCAAGCATCCAAAAGACGAGTTTCATAGGGTAAAACAAAAGAATATAAAAAAATCTCACAATGGAACGGTTAAATATAATATAACACTACGATAGCACATAAGGTTACTTTTTAACATGGAGTTTTCAGAGTTACAACAAAAGTATTATCATCGGCCTAGGCAATTATAACAACCTGTCTCACTTGCTGATATAAAATACACATACAAAACTAAAATAACAACAAAAATAGATAGCTAGGTAGATATGGAGCCTCCTACTCATCCATCATCTTGAGTGTCACTCTTAAACTACTCAAATATAAAGAGTACCCAAGAGTTTAGGAAAAACAAACAACTCGGGTCAGACGATAAGTCTGGTAAGAGTAAATTCCAAATAAAAATGGAACAGATAAACATGTGAGACCATGATGCACAACAGAAAAAGAGTTTCCCCTTACAATCCAAGCATAAAGAATGAACACAAATAACTAAACATCGCGAAGTGCGCAAGACACTTTTCGATGCAATTAAAAAATAATTAATTCAGAGGTTTGAATTAAAAACAAGATAGAGAAATTTTCCAACAATGGCTAGGAGGGTGTACCTCCCTTATCGAAAGTACACCTCTAGAAAATATACTTTAAAGGGTCATTTACTCTATGACTCTCTTGGAAAAGTACAAGCCGGACCCATCAACCTTACCGAGTATCCGAGTATTTCACATCTCCACGCACATACCAGCGAATCCAATCCAGAGCTGATGTGAAGATACTCTAAGGGGACAACCCCAAAGAGCTTAATGTTTTCTTGCGCTTTGGTTTTAATCATTTCTAGCAACTGATATCAATGCTCAAATAAGCAGTCGTCTTAGATTGACGAATCTCAAAGAAAAAAAGGAACTGGTAGTCAATAAATCAACTATCGGGAATAATCAAAATAATTTTATTGGAAATTAAATTTGTTGTCCTTATTACCACTCATCAATTTTAAACATGTACTATCCCTTGGTTAAAAATGAAGTCGGGCCAGTTAAGATAGTGTTACCTTTAAGCCTTGCCTTAATGATATTTCAACCATCGAGATAGAAACGAGTTTCCATGTCTCGACGTTTAGTGCTATGAATATAATTAAATTCTTTCCACATAAGTGATAAATTTATGGAAATTAAATTTATTATCCTTGACATAACCGAATAAAACTTTTAAACTTTTTAAAACCCAATTTTTGCTTGGTTTTCACATCACAAATATTAACTTTAAACCACTTTATTAAAGTGATTAATTATCGTCATTAACTAACTTAAAGCATCATTATTAAAATGATTGATTAACCTTAAACATCATTATTAAAATGATTAATTAACCTTAAACATAATTATTTAAAATGATTAATTAACTTTAAAACGTCATTATTAAAATGATTAATTAACCTTAAACATCGTTATTTATAATGATTAATTAATTTTAAGACATCATTATTAAAATGACTAATTAACCTGGAACGTCATTATTTAAAATAAATAATTAACTTTAAAACATCGTTATTAAAATGATTAGTTGACTTTAAATATCATTATTAAAATGATTAATTAACTTTAAAACATCGTTATTAAAATGATTACTTAAAACAATTTATTATTAATATATCAAAACAACCTTTTACTTTAAGATATCAAATATCTCTGAGCTTCCTCTATAACAACTATATCTATATGGATTATAATTTCTAAATTGTTTTGTAAATCAAAATTGCTTCAAACCTTGGTTCAAACCACATTTAATATCACCAAAACATAACCAAATATATTTTTTGTAAAACTAAGTATGAAATCACATACAAAGTATTTCAAAGAAATGATATTTCAAAATGTTGGTATAGCGATAGTCACGATAACGACACTTTCATGGAAATAAGTTACATTTCAAATACATTCATCTTTATAAACAATATAAACTTGAAAGTGAATCATTATAGGCAAGAAAGCCTTTAGGATCTCTCTACAAAAGCCCCTTGTAAAATCTTTAGTATGCACTTTGAAGTGTGTCGTAGCCAATTTTTTGCAACGAACACTTCGACCTCAATTTAAGTCCCCGGCAAACCACTTATGTATCATCCGCTTCCAAGTGGGAATCAAACCAAACAATAAACATTACAAATACTTAACAACACAAGTAATTAAATAAGATAATTACAACAAATAATAAAGTTTAAAAGTTGGTTCTTAAAGTGAGCTTTACTTACCTGAATCAACATGAATTTTAACCAAACTACCACAACTTTGCAAACAAGACGCAAACCTAGCTTTTGCTTCAAAAAAATTGAATTTTAGGGCCTAGAGAGGATCAACATGGTTCGACCATGATGCTAGGGGGCTTGGCCTTGGCTAAAAATGGGAGCTTTGGGTCTTGTTTTGGTTGAGGAGTGGTGTAGGGAAGAATAGAAGTGGTTTTATAATTTGATTTAAGGAAGAAGTGCAAAAAGAAGTAACCTTTATATTATATTAACTAGAACTCAAAGAAAGGAGAGAAGAGGATGGAATGAAGGGAAATGGGAGAATGAAAATGAAAATAAATGAAGTAAAGAAGGAAATAAGGAGGTGGAGTCTTCTTTTATAGAAAATGGAAAATGGTGAATTACACAATACCCTTATCTAATACCCTCCACAATTTTTTGCCAACTCATCCATCCCCTTGCCTTCATCCACATGCAAGCCACCCCTTCCATCTAGTCACTATCACTTCAACACTTTACATGACTGATGTATCATCATTTTGTACCATTTTCTTTTTTAAATAGTAGAAAAAAAGTCAAAACTTACTTTATTTACTTAAGTATAAATTTAAAGTTATTAGACTCTAAGCACTTTCTTAACTAAAGTATATATGTTATTTATATATGTGTGTGTATATACCCTAGTGTACGCAACATATTCCGACAAATTTTAGACAATAAAAAGTTGAAAATCCAAAAAAAAAAATCGATCACATTTTCAATTTTTCTCCAAACTAACTATTTTTGTAAACCAAATTTCAAAACAACTTTACCATCATTAGTTATTACTTAAAAGTGGCCTATTTGAGTTATAAAATCCATTAATTAATTATATAAAAAATATATATCAAATATTCATATTTTAAGTTATTAAATTTTGGGTAGTTACGTTTTTCTCTCCTTACAGGAAATTTCATCACCAAAATTAGTCACACATAATAAAAGATATCAAATAAACCCAAATGATATCATTTACTAAATAGTACAAATAAAGTGATTCCCCCACAACTGGTGAGTACATTAAAATGATATAACAAAATACAAACAACTACAGCGACAACTCGGGGTAAGAATCTCTAATATAGTCCTCGGCTTTCCAAGTACAATCTTTATCGCCTACACTCCACTGAACCACAATAAGTTTCACAACCTTTATCGTCAATCGCTTTATATCTTGAGCAATGATACAAATAGACCACCTAGTTAGGTTAGGCTGAACTTCCAAATCAAATTGTTGTGCCGACTTTAATATCATTGAAGGATCATATACAAATTTAAGTAGATGAGATATATGAAATACATTATGCACATCTGATAGTCTATCTGGTAACTCCGCTTTATATGCAAGTCTACCAATTCATTCCAGTATAGGAAAAGGGCCTATATTATAAGGGGCAAGCTTCATTGATTTCCCAAACCTCGCAACACTTCTCAACAGAGAAACTTTCGCAAACACTGAATCTTTAACTGAGAACTCTATGTCCCTACGCCTTCGATCTGCATAACACTTCTGCCGATCCTATGCTTCCATCTTCTTCCTTCTAACATCAGCTACCTTCGCATTGGCTTCTAAGATCATTTGAGGTCCAAGAACAAGTCTATCTCTAGAATCAACCGAACATGATGGAGAACGACATGGACAACCAAAAAGAGCTTCGAAATGGACTATACCAATGCTTGCCTGATAGATGTTGTTGTAAGTGAATTCGACTAAGGGTAAGTGATCTTCCCAAGAACCCTAAAGTTGAGAATGCATGCTCATAATAAATGTTCCAAGATCTGATTCACTTTCTCTATCTTCCCATCATTAGGGGATGCTAAGCTATACTCTGACATAGCTTGGTCCCTAAAGCAGTTCGCAATCCCTCCTACATTGCTACTGAATATCGGGTCTTAGTCATTCACAATACTACAAGGAATACTGTGGAGTCCCACAATCTCCTATATATACTAACATGCCAGAGTTGTATCAGTCCTAGTTGTCTTAACATCAATGAAATGAGCACTCTTGGTCAGTCGGTCGATTATAAGCCAAATGCCTACGTTCCCTATTCTTGACCTAAGAAGCCCATCAATAAAGTCCATAGAAATCTGCTCCTACTTTCACTTTAGGATCTCAAGTGGCTGAAGCACTACACTAGTCTTTTGCTGGTCACTTTTAATCTACTGGCTGTTTGCACGTTGACTCACAAAGATCAAAATATCTCCTTTTATCCCCTTCCACCAGAATACCCTCTTCCTATCTTTGAACATCTTGGTCACTCCTGGATAGGGAGATAACTTTGAATGGTGGCAATAGGCTAAGACTTCTTGCCAAACTCCATTAACATTTGGAACACGTATACACCCGTTTTTATTTTCAATATGCCTTGGGGATCAATTTCAAAGCTAGAAACAACATCTTCTTAAACATCCTTCTTGAGTTGAGCCAAAATAGGATTTTCCTCCTAACTAAATGCAATCCTCTCCTTTAATACCAGCTTAACTTCTAAGTTTGCAAACGTTGCTACATTCCTACTTAGTGCATTAGCAACAGTTGTAACAACCCAAAATTGTGCTATAATATTTAATTAACGAGATAATTAAACAATAAAATAAGTTTGTGAAATTGTCAGAATCGAGCCACAAAAGTTGCACCATTGGGTCCGTGGGAATTTTTTGATCAATTTCCATATATAACTTGTCGAAATCCAAGCTAGTATGGAGAAGTTACGGGAGAAACAAGAAACCAGAATTAAATAAGCAAAAACGAAAATAAAAATATAACAAGACCCTTTGGGTCGATCCTTGTTTTGGTAAGGTTGACCTATAGGTTGACCCTCAAGGAAGAAGGGTCGACCCGTAGTTCTTCCTGGACGATATTTCGTCCAGGTACGAGCCGAAGAGAGTAATTTTGATTTTTAGCCAAATCCTATGTGTTCGTAGCTACATCCGACAGTTCTTAATGAGCCTATGGCGTAGTTGCACCAGATTTAATCTTCAAATCTGATGGATCGAGATCCCTAAGTCATACTATAAATAGAATCCTAGGCCAAACTATTTTTCTCTTTCAGATTTTCTCCCAGTTAGGTTCATTGCCTAAGGTTGAATCCTAAACAGAAAATTTTTCTGGGAAGGAAATCTGTTTTATAAAAATATTATATACCCTGGAAGTGGATCCAGGAAGGCCTAGGAGCAGAGCGAAGGACCACAGGTGAGTGTTTTGTAATTATTTTAGATTCGTCGGCAATTTAAAATAATAGGGTTTTCAATAGTTGTAGTTTTTCTACAATTTTGAGACAGTTTTTATGTAAGTTTATTTATAGTCGGTTTTTAAGTAAATTTCAGAATTTCTTTCCAGTCTATTTTTATTCAGCTATTTTATTTAGTTATTTACAGTTAATTTATAGTTATTCACATTTGTTTTAAGTTGGAATTTAACCTGTAAATGTTATTTTCTTTTTTTAGAGATTTAATCTTTTTTGACGCGAATAAAATATTAAAAAGTAAAGAATTCAGAAATATGAACTAAAATAGAATAAAACTAAATTTACAAAAATTAGATGTAAAATAAGAAAAACTAAAATAAAAATAGTGGGCTAAAATAGGCAAATTTAAGATATTTGCAAGCACAATTATAACAAGTCGTTATATAACTAAAAGGAGAAAATAAAAGAGTAACAGTTGCAAGAATAATTATAATACATAGGTTATAATTAGCAAGAAAAGATAACAGAAGAGGTTTATTTTATAAATTAGATCTTGGATTAAGTTAATAAGAAAATATAGCAGAAATAACAGAAGAGGCTTATTTTAATACTTAGATCTTTGATTAAGTTAACAAGCATAAATAGAAGTAGGACCCGTACCTGCAGCATTTACTTTCTGGTCGAGACTGACGGTTTCACCCGTAGGTGTGGCTAGGACATGCTTATGCTGATTAGGGTAAATACGTAGCCAATAGATAGAGGCTCAAATTTGTAGATTTTAGCAATGGGCATAAAGCTGGAAGATTTTTTTGTTAGGACCAGTACCGGCAGCATCCTCTTTCAGATCGAGGACTGATGGTCTCACATATAGGTGAGGCTAGGCATGCTTATATTGATTAGGGTAAATAAAGGTTCAAATAGAGGGCGATAGTTAGTGTGTACCGACGTTGACCAAGCATGCGGCATCGATTAGGGTAAATAATTCGCTACTACGTCCTAAGCATTAAAAAGTTATCTTTTGCTGTGACCAACAGGATTAGTTCACTGTGGCACAACAGAGACAAGAAAGGCCGATCAATGGTATGATTAGGCTTTCAGCCCAATCAAGTTAGTAGTTGAGATAAGATTAGGATTTTATCCAAATCACAGTAGTTTAAGATAGGTGCAAACAATCAAAGCGAATGGTCAAACAGAATCAGAAACAGTATTTTATTCGAGTTTTATCTTTTCTATATTTTCTTTTCAAGTTAAAAATATTGCTTAGTCTATTATCTTTATCTTGCTTAGAAATTCTAGTGATTACTTCCACTCACCAGGCTCATTATCTAACCCACTCCTCTATCATTTCTCTTTACCCTCAATAGGCTAGTGAGTTGAGGATAGTTGATTCAGGTTGCATGGAGATTCATTTCCGAAGTTTCCTCATTTCAGATGTATTCTTCTGCTTTTCATCTTTTTCATTTGGCTTATGATGGATTGGCACTTGTGACAGAGATTACGATTATTATTGTTATCTTTATACTCTGATTATGTGAGACTGAGGTGTATTCATGAGACATGAGAGATTTTGAGTTTTTGAGACATGTTATGTTTTTATGACTTATTTTGAGATGAAGTTTAATTTTGAATGATAAGTTATGATTTAAATATTTCCGCTGTTTTTACTTATTTGTCTTGTGAATCTTAGTGTCTATGATGCTTTAGCTATACTTATAACGCACCACATCCTTTGGTATGTCGTTTATGGGAATACTAAGGGGTGTGGGGTGCTTCAGCAGCATTTTCTTTCCTAGGAGTATAAAGAATCTCCAGATCATAAGAAGCGAGAAACTCCAGCCATCTCTGCTACCTCAAATTAAAATCTTTCTAGGTAAAGAGGTATTTTAAGGATTTGTAGTTCATATATAACTCGAACTTTTCACCAAAAGACAACGCCTCCACATCTTAAGTGTGAAAACAATAACCAAAAGCTCCAAATCGTGCGTAGCATATTTTTTTCATATGGCTTTAGCCGTCGAATCGCATAGACAATGACTTTCACATGTTGCATCGATCTACTCCTAATCTAGTTCAACGAGCATCTGTATACATGGTTAAACCTTTGCTTCCATCTAGAATGGTTAAAACGGGATGGCTAGTTAACTTTTTCTTTAATTCATTGAATGATTGATCACACTTAGGCGTCCGTACGAACTTAACACTTTCTTTGTTAACTTCATCATATGAAATGCAATCTTCGAGAAGTCTTTCATGAATCTACAGTAAAAACCATCCAATCCCAAGAACATTCTAACTTCCATCGCATCAGGCTTCTTTCAATCTTGAACCGCAACAACTTTAGTTGGGTCAATGAGATGTCTTCTCCCAAAACAACATGCCATAGAAACCTAACTTTGGAGTTCTAGAAATTGCACTTGGAAAACTTGGCTTTCAACACATAGCTCCTTAAGGTATTGAGTATGACATAGAGATGATACTTGTGCTCCACCTCAATTTTCGAATAGATAAGAATGTCATCAATAAAGATGAGAATAAATTTACTAATTAAGAACATCTCAAAATACTCAATTCATTATGTCCACAAAATAAGCGGGTGCGTTAGTCAGCCCAAACGGCATAACTGACCATTCGTAAAAATTATCTACAGTCTGAAAAGTTGTTAAGGGCACACTCTCCTCTGCTACCCTTAATTAATGGAGACTGGTGGAAAGATCTAGTTGGTAAAATATCTAAGCACCATGGAGTTGGTCAAACATATTTTCGATCCATTGTAAAGGATATTTATTCTTCATAGTCCTTTTGTTGTATTCCTGGTAGTCTACACATGACCTTAGAGAACTGTACGCCTTTGTAAGAAAAACTACTGGTGATCCCTCACTTGAGGTATTGCGTCAGATCAAACCCTTCTACACCAAGTCAAATTTTTGCCCTTATAACTCCCTCTGCTATTTCGAAGCCAACCTTCATAGGAGTTGTACAATAGGTCTGGTTCTTGGAATTAAATCAATACGAAACTCTACTTCACGGTAAGGAGGTAAACCATGCACTTCATCAAAAACATCAGTCAAATCTTGAACAACACGTATATCTCCTAGCCCTGCTTTGGGATTTTAATAAAACATATCAATGCTTCTTCCTGCTGCATCCTTTACCAATCATTCTTTTAAGACAATCCAAGACATAACGTAGAATACTACTCCATTCCCAGTAATACTCCAAAACCCATGAATCTCAGAACAAACAAGCCAAAAAGAAAGGGACGATTTTAATAAAAAATAGGAATATTTAGAAAAATAGTGTCAAAATATGTCGGACCCTAATAGTGGAGAATTATTCAGAATAACATATTTAAGGTCTAGTTTTTTCATCAAATCATAAAAAATAAAACTATGGGAAACCTTATATCAAATTACACCATTATTGGATAATGTACCTTGAAATACTTGCTTCCCCTTTTGACATGTAGAAGTGGATGAAATTCATTAATAGTGAAATCGTTTCCTTGGGACCCCTTCTTCGAAAAAGGGCACTCATTCTTCATGTGTTCATGCTTGTAACAATTATAGATGATTGGTTTACTAAGGGCGTCGGTGCACTAATTTGCAAAGTGGCTCATTTTGTTGCACCTATAACAAAGAACTTAGGCCAAGTTGGGCTATTTCTTCTATGTTGGAACCTCACCTTTGGCTTTCTTCCTTGCCCATTTATTATTTCCCTTACGCTTGAAATTCAACTTGCCCCCGATTGGTATAACTAACAATGGCTTGGCACCGACTCCCAACACTATGCCCATCTGGATGCCCTGCTTAATATCTAGAGCTTCAAACCTCAAGGCCAAGCTGATAATATTGGTGAAGGTACCATTGACATGATTGGTCATTCACGATGGAACTTTGGTCGCATCTATTAATGAACATTTCATTTTTCTTGAGTGGCGTGTCTATCAATCCAAATCCAAAACGGGACAAAGCATTGACCTTATGCTCATACTGCGACACCATCAAATCACCTTGCTTTGAATTAAGTAAACTCCTAAACAACCGAGTCCTTCTGGCTTCTAGAATAAATTATGCTTCGAAAACTTTCTTGAAATGGGCCCAAGAAAACTACTCCTATGGAGTATTATCTGTTATTGAATCCCACCAATCCATCATCGACTTTTGAAGTTATCGCGATGCCAATGGCCATTTCTCTGCTCTCCCAACCGAAGATTCCTAGATATTCTTTCACAAGATCAAAGCTATATCTACACTCTAAGAATGTCTTATGTTTGTTTGTTAATAAAAATGTATATACATATGATTTTCAAAATAGAATTTCGAATTGGGAATTTAGAAAAATATTCTGAATAATATATTAATTGTAAATTTAATTGTGGATTCATTTGAAAATGGGAATAAGAATTATATATATATATGATTTAAATAAAGGATTTAATTTGGAAATCTAAATATTTTACAAATACATTTTTATTTCGAATTTGAAATAGGAATTCAAATAAATATATGTTGAAATTAAAGACTTGGAAAATAAATAAATTATGATTGGAATAAAATTTATACTTATAAAAAGGTATTTGATTGTTTATTCATTTATAAATACAAATTGATTGTATATTAATTTTTGGATTTGAAAATATCTTAGGAATAAATTGAATTTGAAGAACATTATATTTAAAATTTATAAATGTTTGTTTTTGATTGGGAAGTTGTAATTTAAGACTAATTATAATATACATATATGTAGTTTGAAAATTGTATTTTGAATTTAATATATGTGTATATATATATTGATTTGAAAGTTATGATTTAGATGTAATATAATAAAAAAAGGTTAAATTCTAATTTTATAAATGGGTACTTAGAGTTAAAAAATAAATTTCTATAAGTTATAAATGTATATATAAAAGGAAAAGTATAAATAAGAAGACATAAACTTATGTCAATATAGAATAAATGATCTACTTAAATAAATCAAAGTTAATAAGAGTTTAAACTATAAATTATAAATTAATTTAGATAAAGGTTTTTAGCATAAAATTAATTATTTTTAATAGTGTAGGTTAAAGCGTTATGTATTTAACAAATGTTCATTTAAAACTTACAAGTGTAAGGATATTATACAAGTGGCAAATGCATGTTTTTATTCTAAACTAAAGTTTACTAAAGATGTATTAAAAGAAAAGAAACCAGGTTCTCAAAATTTTCGTCTCATCTTCCATAAATCAAAACCTGATCAAGCAAAGATCGGTTCAACCTCAAAAGCTTCAGTTTTGATCCAATGCAAACAATCAAAACAAAAATTCAAGCTAGCAGATTTAGAAATCTAGAAACAAAAGCACACAATCAAACTAAGTTTCAAGCCTGAAACAAAACAAGATCATAGCAAAAACAAGTTTAAATAAAAAAAAATTCAAATCTGGAACAAGGACCAGGAGCAAAACAAAATCCAGAGCAATTAAAAATCAGATTCAAGCAAATTCATGGATCAAAACATCAATTCCAATTTTCAAAATTGCAAATTCAAGGCTCTGGTTTTCTTCAAGGAAAGGTGAGCAAATTACTACCCTAAATATTTTAGTCTGATTTATAACCAGATATTTGTGATTGATACTTGGTGTGGAATGATTGCATAAATGTGGATATGCTTGTATGTGTGTATATAAACATGTTTGAAAGTATGAATGTCTGGAGATGCTCAAAAACATATCTCTGTTATGACAGGCTCCGATTTTCTTAAAGAAAATTCAAATTCTCATTATTTAATCAATAATAGGATAGGATCTTTGAAGATGAAAGGTGTAGAAGGGTGTAACACTGTTTTGAAAAATAATTTCAAGTAAAAATAATCAGCAAATATTCTGAAATAAAAGATATTACAGTGATGAACTAAATGGGTCAGAAAATCAAGTGATATAATTTCACATTTTGATTTTATAACTTGGTTACTAATTGAAAATGATGAATTTTGGTGATAATTTTTTTATTTTTAAGATAGAAATTATCGAGAATTTCCAAATTGATCAAAAAATCCAGTTTCGTCAAATCTTGGCGGTCAACGATGAAGTTGATAGCGTGCTTGAGGCTGAAGATTGCTTAAGTAGTGGAGATCACCAGAAAAATGGCAACGGAACTTATTAGAGGTTGTGGTGGTAGTAATTGATCGAGATAGGGTTTGAAACACTGTTTGGGTAGACGAGGTTGTCTGAGTTCGTACGGTGACGTTGAACCATCAGAGGTGATCACATGTGGGGGAAACATCATGGAAGGTCGTGGTGCAGCTGAGGTCAGAAGGACGCGTGCTCCGGTGGTCGTTTTCTTCATGACGATGAAGTTTTAGGCAACTGGTTTTGTTCCTGGTTTGGTCAATCATGCTCGATTTTGATTCAAGGATGCTTTCGAGGTTCTAGGCGTTTGGGAAGGTAGCCGGGGTCGTCAGCGACTCGTTGAGGGGATCGACGTTGGTCGAAGATCGACCGGCTAGTCGTGCACGTGTACGAGTTGATGTTCGTGTCTGGGTAAATCAAGGTTGGGGAAGATGAAGGCATTCTCGAAGTCGAATTCGAAGTTGCTATTGGTTTGTCTCGAAGGAAACGATGGAGCGAGTTGCTACGGGTCGAGCTCGGGGAAATGATGGGGTTGCTTTGGGTTTTGATATGACAACAGTTATTTTGAAAAGAAAGAAAATGCAAGTTTTTAAATTTAAACTAAGTCAAGTCTAGAACAAATTCTTTACCTAATTCTTTTGATGTAATACATATTGATTTACGTTTAGGAAAAATCAAAGGTTTTAAAATAAAGTATATTAAAATAATTAAGTAAAGAAAAAAGTGTTTAATTTTATACATAAACTTTAATTTAAAGTTTATTTTAAAAAAAACTTGATGATGTAATTAATGTGATAAATAAATAAATGTGATTGATTAATTTATATAATTAATCAAGAGTTAATTCATTAATGTGGGTAATTAATTTATGTCATTAATTAATATGATTAATCTGAGGTTAATTGGTTAATGTGATAATTACTTAGAGTAAATAATTAATGGATAATTACATAATGTAATTGATTAATGAATAATTAATTAAAGGTTAATTAATTAATTAAAGGTAATTAATTACGAGTAATTAATTACTTAAAGATAATTACTTAATTAAGAGTAATTAATTACTTAAAGATAATTACCTAATTAAAAGTAATTAATTAATGATTAAGGTTGGTTAATCAAGTGATTAAAGAATAATTAAAGGATAACTATTTAATGTGATTTATTAATTAAGGTGATTAATTTGAGGAGAATTAATTAATTAAAAGTTAATTAATTAATGAAAGTGATTAAAGGATGATTTATTAATTAACGTTAATTATTTAATGATTAAAGGTTAATTAAATTATTATTAATGGTTAATCATTAAATGATTAAAGAAAAATTAATCAAAATGATTTGTAATTAATTAATGTTAGTTTACCAGGATTAGTTTTTTTATTCATAAGTAATTAATCTGATTTAAATTAATCAGATGATTTAATTTATCTTACTTATGGATGTTTTGATTTTATAGGATGGTGAATTGTTTGATATCCTTGATGTGTGATACTTTGTGATATGAATTATGTTGATTTGAGTTGTGAACTGTGAATGTGATTTATTTATGCTTGGTAAATGTAATTTATTTATCTGTGATGAATTTATATCTGTGAAACTGTGAATAAAGATAAGCGTTATAGGATTATTCTGTTTATCAATATTGTTGTGTTTAGGATTATGATGATTGATGATGTTGCACTATTGTGTAAAACCCCTGGACTACACTGTACACAAACAAATATGGATTTCATCGAAAATCGGTTAAGTCACAGATATTTTAAATTTAAAAGTTGAGTTTTGAATCCAAATGATTTTGGAAATGGTATTGGGTTGAATTTGAGAAGGAGCTTTAAAGATACAAGTTATTTTGAATAACTTAATAAAGTCTGAAATTTAAATAGTTTGATTTGAATTTAATTTCAAGATTTGAAACTAAATTCTAAGTGTGGAAATTATGGTTTAAAAAGGCTATACAAGTTATATAACGCATTTATATGGGTTTAAAGTATTTTTAAAAAGTACTATTTTTGAGAATTTAAATTCAACCTAAGTTTATAATTGAAAAACTTTAACTTGAGCAAATGTAATCGGATTTTTTTTTCAAAATGAAAACTATTTGTTCTCAAATAATCATAGCTTTCATATAAAGAAAAGATTTTCAATTTGTGTTGAAAAGATTTCAAGTTTGAAATGAAAATGATTTTCCAAGTTATGAATGAATCTTTGGAAGTGGTTTTGAAAGCTATGAATTGAGTCTCAAGGATTGGATGAGTTAATCCAATTAAGAAAGTAAAACCGTTTGAAAGGCTATGAATGAATCATTGTTAATGATTAGGGTATTTTGTTTTCAAATTGAAAAGGGATCTTAAAATTGTATCTTTTCTATAAAAGATTTGAAATGGAAATTGTTTTGAAATCTGTGAATAAATCTTTGTGAAAGGATGGCGAACTTTGTGAAATGAATATTTTTATTTAAAAAGATTTGGAAACTGTAATTTGTTTAAACCATTTGGAAAAAAAATTGGGTTTTAAGTTATGACTTAACTAGGATCCCAATATCCATATGGTTTTTAAATATTGCGCTCATACTATTCGGTTTAGCCTAGAGAGGACCTTTGTGTCATATAACCCATTCCGAATAATGATACGATGTTATGGATAGCGTTTGAAGACCGATGGTGAAGGCTGGATATTTTTGAAAATGAAAGGATAACCCATCGAATGTCTCTGCACCGATTGGTCCCCGGTATAGAGATTTTATCACCCTTTGTGATGGAAAATCTGGACGTGATTAGGGATTATCCGCATTACAAGAGCTTCTTTGGAAGTGCCTTCGGTTCTGTTCGAACCCGGAACAAACTTGTATGGATGTGCGTCTGACGTTACACTTTGAGATGTAAAGCTAGTTTCTATCAAATACATTTATGTTTGGTGGCGGAGAATTTATTCTCTTAGCTTAACACCCTTCTCTGAAACGTACGAGCTCAGAGGTTATGTAGTTGATGGTTGCTAGTAATACATTCCCAATTTGGTAATGTGGCATACGAAGTGTTGCTGATCAGTTGTTGATCAAAGCATGACTTTTGTGAAAAGCGTAGCTTTGTGGACGAGACTTCATCGAACCTCACAACCCAGAATGGTTGAAACAGGAAAAATGCAGCAAGGTTATTTGAGGGTAGCGCCCCTTGAGGGTATGTTCATTTCCTTATGGATAGAGGTGGTATCATGGTATGGAACCCAGATACTTAACCTATGTGGTTGCTGCAAATTTATTACTTTTTAGTTGTCGGTGAATCCCGGGATAAAGGTTGGTTACGACCGGAGAGTGGCATACTCGTGTAGTAGTTACCTAGTTACAGAGGTAACCCAACCTTGTGTTGGTAGAGATCCGGTTAGGTTCTCAGGGCGTCCCTCCAGAGGCGTACCCCTGTGGCAATGGGAAGTTACTTGGCCTGATCATTTGTTGGAAATCCAATCATCCAATACGCGTCTTGTATGGTTTTAGTTGTATAACCTGCCATCTAACATGGTAGCTATAGTAGCCATACTATAATGATACGTATGCTGGCTAGATTAATATTATACTTGCAAATGTTTTCCACTATGCACTAGTAATATTATCAAAAAGGATTTTTGCGTAGTAAGCATTTTTGACTATCATAAGGAGAAATCTCCCCCAAGTGTGCGATTGCATGGCTTGTGTGCCGGGAGGCCTTATGGTAGTTCCGTTTTCCAAAAAGCATTGGATTTCATTTTAATTCCTTTTGTTCAAACCAAATGTTTTTGTTTTCTCATACCAGTCCCATGACTGATCCGGAGTTTATTATTCCCTTCCTAAACTTTAGGTGCCCACAATTTCCCACACTGGCAATCTAAAGTTGGGTTTTTCAGATAATCAAAAAGTAGGTGTAGATTCGATAGCCTTCGAAGTTTTTGATTTGGCAATCGCATTGGAATAGAGTTTGTTCACTTCATCATTGATGGTAGTTCGAGCTTTTTGGGTTAGAGTCCTCGTAGCTTTGGAATGAGCTTTTGGTTTGGAGTTGCAGATTTTGGATTCATTCTTTATCGAAGATCATATTCGATTTATCCCTTCCGTTGTTATCATAATCTGCCATGCATATTTGTCTCTGATATTGTTGAATCATATTGTATCGGATATTATATTCATTGTTGTGTTAATGATATTATTCATTTTCTTCCGTTGTGTTGTTGTACTTAATGTGTTATAAGCTCCAACGAGCCAGATTCGACGTTTGAATCTGCGGCATTCGAGTACAAGTTAAGTACGGGTGCCGATTTTCGAAGGTCGAGTCAGGGTCATTACAATTGGTATCAGAGCCGAAGGTTGAAACTTTAGCTCAGGAGTATAACACATTAGGTAGCTCATTAGAGATAGGGTGAAGTATACCCTAGAATGAGTATATCCCTAAGATATCCATTCGTATGCCTCAGTAAATCTTCTTACTATCCACTGATAGTGAGTATGAGTGAAAGAAGAGGACGAGGGGACAGGGAATACCACTACAAATGGTCGATACCCTAAAACAGCAAGGAACAACTTTTCTTCTAAATCTCCTTTGATTCGATTTCAAATTCTCTGATGTCTTCGTGGTAGCTCTGAGAAGAAGCTTTGATGTTGTGGTGGCCCTTCGAATCATTGTAGAAAAGTTTCTAATTCCTAATTCGTAATTATTAGTTTCTCGTTTTTAACTCTAATAAATTTGAAAATTTATTGAAATAAATTGGTCAATAAAATATAAAGTTAAAATTAATTTGTATCGATAAAACGATTTCGATTAAAACCAAATTTTAATTTTTTGTTGCAATATCTGGTGAGTATCGAAGTCCGAAGAGGGACAAGTAAATATATACTTTGGGGTATTCCGACCTAAGTTTGGAATCCATATCTAGTGTTTGAGAATTGTGGTAGATTGAATCTATTTGTCTATTCTTTTGGAGTCCAGATATATTCTATGAATGGTTAGTTATTCTTCGAACTAACCTATACCCCTGTATCTCATCGACTGGATGACCCGACTGTTTTATGAGGTATTAAATAGATTCATTTTCATATCTATTGTTGATATTCTGATTTGGTAAGCCAAATTCAGAATAAATATTCAGTTTGATCTGGAAAGATACATCTCTATCTTTCATTTGATCTTTGTTGTCTCCCTGGAAAATTTCGAGGACGAAATTTTCTTAAGAGGGGAATCTGTAACATTCCTGTTTTTAAATCAAATTTAAGTTGGTAAAGAATATAATTTTTGAAATTTAATTGTAAATTTATTTGGTATTTTCCAAATTAAATAGATATTTGTTTGTTTGTTAATATAAATGTATATACATATGATTTTCAAAATAGAATTTCTAAATAGGAATTTAGAAAAAATATTTCGAGTAATATATTAATTATAAATTTAATTGTGGATTCATTTGAAAATGGGAATAAGAATATATATATATATATATATATATTATTTTAAATAAATGATTTAATTTGGAAATCTAAATATTTTACAAATACATTTTTATTTGGAATTTGAAATTGGAATTCAAATATATATATGTTAAAATTAAAGGTGTGGAAAATAAATAAATTATGATTGGAATAAAATTTATACTTATAAAAAGGTATTTGATTGTTTATTCATTTATAAATACAAATTGATTGTATATTAATTTTTGGATTTGAAAATATCTTAGGAATAAATTGAATTTTAAGAATGTTATATTTAAAATATAAAAAAGTTTGTTTTACAATTATAATATATATCTACATTTGGAAGTTGTAATTTGAAACTAATTATAATATACGTATATGTAGTTTGTAAATTGTGTTTTGAATTTAATATGTGTGTGTGTGTATATACTGATTTGAAAGTTATGATTTAGATGTAATATAATAAATTTCTAAAAGGTTAAATTCTAATTCAATTATTGGGTAATTAGAGTTAAAAAAATAAATTTCTTTAAGTCATAAATGTATATATAAAAGGAAAAGCATAAATAAGAAGACATAAACTTATGTCAATATAGAATAGATGATCTACTTAAATAAATGAAAGTTAATAAGGGTTTAAACTATAAATTAAAAATTAATCTAGATAAAGGTTTTTAGCATAAAATTAATTATTTTAAACAAGTGTAGGTTAAAAGTTATGTATTTAACAAATGTTCATTTAAAACTTACAAGTGTAAGGATATTATACAAGTGGCAAATGCATGTTTTTATTCTAAACTAAAGTTTAATAAAGGTGTATTAAAAGAAAAGAAACCAGGTTCTCAAAATTTTCCTCTCATCTTCCATAAATCAAAACCTGATCAAGCAAAGATTAGTTGAACATCAAAAAGCTTCAGTTTTAATCCAATGCAAACATTCAAAATGAAAATTCAAGCTAGCAGATTTAAAAATCTGGAAACAAAAGCATGCAATCAAACCAAGTTTCAAGCCTGAAACAAAACAAGATCAAAGCAAAAGCAAGTTTAAATCAAAAAAAAAATCAAATCTAGAACAAGGATTAGGAGCAAAACAAAATCAAGAGCAATTAAAAATCAGATTCAAGCAAATTCACAGATCAAAACATCAATTGCAGTTTAAAAAATTGCAAATTCCAGGCTCTGGTTTTCTTCAAGGAAAGGTGAGCAAATTACTACCCTAAATATTTTAGTCTGATTTATAACCAGATATTTGTGACTGATACTTGGTGTGGAATAATTGCATAAATGTGGATATGCTTGTATGTGTGTATATAAACATATTTGAAAGTATGAATGTCTGGAGATGTCCAAAAACATATCTCTGTTATGACAGGCTCCAATTTTCTTAATGAAAATTTAAATTCTCATTATTCAATCAATAATAGGATAGGATCTTTGAAGGTGAAATGTGTATAAGGGTGTAACACTGTTTTTAAAAATAATTTCAAGTAAAAACAATCAGCAAATATTCTGAAATAAAAGATATTACAGTAATGAACTAAATGGGTCAGAAACTCAAGTGATATAATTTCACATTTTGATTTTATAACTTGGTTACTAATTGAAAATGATGAATTTTGGTGATAAAATTTTGATTTTTAAGATAGAAATTATCGAGAATTTTCAAGTTGATCAGAAAATTCAATTTCATCAAATCTCGGCGATCAACGATGAATTTGATAGCGTGCTTGAGGCTGAAGGTAGCCTGGGTAGTGGAGATCAGCAGAAAAATGGCAAAGGAATTTATTAGAGGTTGTGGTGGTAGCAATTAATCAGGGTAGGGTTTGAAACACTGTTTAGGTAGACGAGGTTTTCTAAGTTTGTATGGTGACGTTGTACTATTAGTGGCGATCGCATGTGGGGGAAACATTACTGTAGGTCGTGGTGCAGCTGAGGTCAGGAGGATATGGGCTCCGGTGGTCGTTTTCGTCGTGACAATGAAGTTTTAGGCGACTGGTTTTGTTTCGGGTTTGGTCAACCATGCTCGATTTTGATTCAAGGATGCTTTCGAGGTTCAAGGCATTTAGGAAGGTAGCGGGGGTCGTCAACGGCTCATTGAGGGGATCGACGTTGGTCGAAGATCGACCGGCTAGTCTGCACATGTACGAGTTGATGTTCATGTCTGGGTAAATCATGGTTAGGGAAGATGAAGGCTTTCTCGAGTCGAATTCGAAGTGGCTATGGGTTTGTCTCGAAGGAAATGATGGAGCAAGTAGCTCCGGGTTGAGCTCTAGGAAATGATGTGGTTGCTTCGGGTTTTGATATGACAACAGTTTTTTTTAAAAGAAAGAAAATGCAAGTTTTTAAATTTAAACTTAGTCAAGTCTAGAACAAATTCTTTACCTAATTCTTTTGAAGTAATACATATTGATTTAAGTTTGGGAAAAATCAAAGGTTTTAACATAAAGCATATTGAAATAATTAAGTTAAAGAAAAAAAGTGTTTAATTGTATACATAACTTTTAATTTATAGTTTACTTTACAAAAAACTTTATGATGTAATTAATGTGATAAATAAATAAATGTGATTGATTAATTGATATAATTAGTCAAGAATTAATTCATTAATGTGGTAATTAATTTATGTGATAAATTAATATGATTAATCTGAGGTTAATTTGTTAATGTGATAATTACTTAGAGTAAATAATTAATGGATAATTAAAGAATGTAATTGATTAAAGAATAATTAATTAAAGGTTAATTAATTAATTAAAGGTAATTAATTACGAGTAATTAATTGCTAAAGATAATTATTTAATTAAGAGTAATTAATTACTTAAAGATAATTACTTAATTAAAAGTAATTAATAATGATTAAGGTTGATTAATCAAGTGATTAAAGGATAATTAAAGGATAATTAATTAATGTAATTAATTAATTAAGGTAATTAATTTGAGGAGAATTAATTAATTAATGGTTAATTAATTAATGAAAGTGATTAAGGGAACATTTATTAATTTAAGGTTAATTATTTAATGATTAAAGGTTATCTAAATTATTATTAATGGTTAATCAATAAATGATTAAAGAATAATTAATCAAAATGATTTGTAATTAATTAATGTTAATTTACCAACATTAGTTTTTTTATTCATTAGTAATTAATCCGATTTAAATTAATCAAATGATTTAATTTATCTTACTTATGGATGTTTGGATTCTATTGGATGATGAATTGTTTGATATCCTTGATGTGATACTCTGTGATATGAATTATGTTGATTTGAGTTGTGAACTGTGAATGTAATTTATTTATCCTTGATAAATGTAATTTATTTATCTATGATGAATTTATATCAATGAATCTGTGAATAAAGATAAGCGTTATAGGATTATACCGCTTATCGATATTGCTGTGTTTTGGATTATGATGATTGATGATGTTGCACTATTGTGTAAAACCCTTGGACTACACTATACACACACCAATATGGATTTCACGGGAAATCGGTTAAGTCACAAATATTTTAAATTTGAAAGTTGAGTTTTGAATCCAAATGATTTTGAAAATGGAATTGTGTTGAATTTGAAAAAGTTTTTGAAAAGGAGTTTTAAAGATAACAGTTATTTTGAATAACGTGATAAAGTCTGAAATTTAAATAGTTTGACTTGAATTTAAATTAAAGATTTGAAACTAAATTCTGTGTGTGGAAATTATGGTTGAAAAAGGCTATACAAGTTGTATATTGTATTTATATGGGTTTAAAGTATTTTAAAAAGTTTTTTTGATAACTTAAATTCAACCTAAGTTTATAATTGAAAGGCTTTAACTTAAGCAAATGTAATCGGATTTTTTTTTTCAAAACGAAAACTAATTTTTTTCATATAAAGAAATGATTTCCAACTTGTGTTGAAAAGATTTCAAGTTTGAAATGAAAATGGTTTTCCAAGTTATGAATGAATCTTTGGAAATGGTATTGTAAGCTATGAATTGAGTCTTTGATTTAAGGATTGGATGAGTTAATCCAATTAAGAAAGGGAAACTGTTTGAAAGGCTATGAATGTACCTTTGTTAAAGATTGGTGTATTTTGTTTTCAAATTGAAAAGGGATCTTAAAAGTGCATCTTTTCTATAAAAGATTTGAAATGGAAATTGTTTTGAAATCTGTGAATAAATCTTTGTGAAAGGCTGGTGAACTTTTTAAAATGGATCTTTTTGTTTAAAAAGATTTGAAAATGTTAATTTGTTAAAACCATTTGAAAAAAAATTGGGTTTTAAGTTGTGACTTAACTAGGATCCCAACATCCATATGATTTTTAAATATTGCGCTCATTGTTTGGTTTAGCCGGAAGAGGACCTTTGTGCCATATAACCCATTCCGAATAATGATACGACATTATGGATAGCATTTGAAGACCAGTGGTGAAGACTGGATATTTTTGAAAATGAAAGGATAACTCGTCGAATGTCTCTGCACCGACTGGTCCCCGGTATAGAGATTTTATCACCCTTTGTGATGGAAAGTCTAGACATGATTATGGATTATCCGGATTACAAGGGCTTCTTTGAAAGTGCTTTCGGTTCTGTTCGAACCCGGAATAGACTTGTATGGATGTGTGTCTGACATTACACTTTGAGATGTAAAGCTGGTTTCTATCAAATACATTTCTGTTTGGTGGCAGAGAATTTATTCTCTTAGCTTAACACCCTTCCCTGAGACGTACGAGCTCAGAGGTTATGTAGTTAGTGGTTACTAGTAATACATTTCCAATTTGGTAATGTGGCATATGAAGTGTTGCTCATCATTTGTTAATCAAAGCATGGCTTTTGTGAAAAGCGTAGCTTTGTGGACGAGACTTCATCGAACCTCACAACTCGGAATAGTCGAAACATGAGAAATGCAGCCAGGTTATTTGGGGGTAGTGCCCCCTGAGGGTATGTTCATTTCCTTCTGGATAGAGGTGGTATCATGGTATGGAGCCCAGATACTTAGCCTATGTGGTTGCTGCAAATTTACTACTTTGTGGTTGTTGGTGAATCCCGGGATAAAGGTTGGTTACGACCGGGGAGTGGCATGCTCGTGTAGTAGTTACCTAGTTACAGAGGTAACCCGGCCTTGTGTTGGCCGAGATTCGGTTAGGTTCTCGGACGTCCCTCCAGAGGCATACTCATGTGGCAATGGAAAGTTCATAGGCCTGACCATTTGTTGGAAATCCAATCATCTAATACGCGCCTTATACAGTTTTAGTCGTAAAACCTGCCTCAAACATGGTAGCTATAGTAGACATACTATAATCGTACGTATGCTGGCTAAGATTAATATTACACTTGCAAATGTTTTCCACTATGCACTAATAATAATATCAAAAAGGATTTTTGCGTACTAAGCATTTTTGACTATCATAAGGAGAAATCTCCCCCAAGTATGCGATTGCATGGTGTGTGTGCCGGGAGGCCTTATGGTGGTTTCATTTTCCAAAAAGCATCGTGGATTTTATTTTAATTCCTTTTGTTCAAACCAAATGTTTTTGTTTGGTCATACCAGTCCCATGACTGACTCGAAGTTTATTGTTCCCTTCCCAAACTCTAGGTGCCCACAATTTTCCACACAGGCAGTCTAAAGTTGGGTTTTTCAGATAATCAAATAGTAGGTGTAGATTCGATAGCCTTCGAAGTTTTTGGTTTGGCAATCGCATTAGAATAGAGTTTGTTCACTTCAGCATTGATGGTAGTTCGAGCTTTTTGGATTGGAGTCCTCGTAGCTTTTGGGTTGAGCTTTTGGTTTGGAGTTGTAGATTTTGGATTCACTCTTTATCGAAGATCATATTCGAGTTGTCCCATCCGTTGTTATCATATTCCGCCGTGCATATTTGTCTCTGATATTATTGTATCATATTGTATCAGATATTGTATTCATTGTTATATCAATGATATTATTCATTTTCTTTCGCTGTGTTGTTGTATGTGTTATAAGCTCCGGCGAGCCAGATTCGGCGTTTGAATCTGCGGCATTCGAGTACAAGTGAAGTACGGGTGGCGATTTTCGAAGGTCGAATCAGTGTCGTTACAGATATCAATGCTCAAATCAGTAACAATTCATCTTAGATTGACGAATCTCAAAGAAGAAAGCAAAATCAATAGCTAATATATCAATTATCGAGAATAATCAAAATGATCGTATATGGAAAATAAATTTCTTATCCTTATAACCAGATGCCAATTTCAAACTGGTGCTATCCCTCGGTTAAAATGAAGTTAAGCCAGTTAAGGTTTCATTACCTATAAGCCTTGCCTTGACCATATTTTTAACCTTCGAGATAGATATGAGTTTCCATACCTCGACATTTGTTGCTAGAAGGATGACTAAATTATTTCCATATAAGTGATATCGTATACGGAAATTAAATTTCTTATCCTTTCAATAGCCGAACCAAACGTTCAAACTTTTAAAAACCAAATTTCTGCTTGGTTTTCAAATCACAAATATTAACTTTAAACGGCTTTATTAAAGTGATTAATTAACTTTTAAACATATTAATTAACTTAAAACATCATTTTTAAAATGATTAATTAACTTTAAATATCATTATTAAAATGATTAATTTACTTTAAACATTATTATTTAAAATGATTAATTAACTTTAAAACATCATTGTTAAAGTGATTAGTTAACCTTAAACATCATTATTTAAAATGATTAATAACTTTAAAATATCATTGTTAAAATGATTAAGTAACTTAAACATCATTATTTAAAAGGATTAATTAACTTTAAAACATCATTATTAAAGTGATTAATTAACTTCAAAAATCATTATTAAAATGATGATTAGTTAACTTTAAAACATCATTATTAAAATGATTAATTAAAACAATTTATTATTAATATCACAAAATAAATTTTTACTTTGTGATACCAAATATCTTCGAACGGCCTCCATAGCGACTTTCACTATATGGACCTTAACTTTTAAACTTGTTTTGTAAATCAAAATTGTTTCAAACCATGGTTAAAACAACATTTAAAAGTGCCAAAACACAACCAAATATTTGTTTTATAAAAGCCAACAACGAAATCACACATAAAAGATTTCAAAGAAACGATATTTCAATGTTGGTATAGCGATAATCGTTATAACAACACTTCCACGAAAACAAGTTAAATGTCATACACATTCATTTTTATAAGCAATACAAAGATTAAAGTAAAGAATTATATGCAAGAAACACTTTAGGGTCTCTCTACAAAATCCATTGTAAAATCTTTATTATGCACTTGGAAGTGTGGCGTAGCTACATTTTTGCTACGAATACTTCAATTTCAATTTAAGTCCCCTATAAACAACCTATGTGTCATCTGCTTTTAAGCGGGAATCAAACCAAACAATAATAATTACAAGTACTTAACAACACAGGTGATTAACTAAGATTATTGCAACAAATAATAAAGTTTAAAAGTTGGTTTTTAATGTGAGTTTTACTCACCTAAATCTACACAAACTTTAACAAAACTACCACAACTTCGCAAACATCACATGAACCTAGCTTTTGTTTGGAAAAACTTGACTTTTAGGGCCAAGAGGGGGTCGTGGTTCCATGATGCTAAGGGGATCGACTTGGCAAAAAATGGGAGCTTTGGGTCTTATTTGGGAGTGGGGGTTGTAAAGAAGAATGGAAGTGCCTTTAGTAATTTTATTTATGGAAAAATTGGGAAAAAGCAACTGTTAAATTATATTAACTAAAACTCCATGGAAGAAGAGAAGAGAATGGAATAAAGGGAAATAGAAGAATGAAAATTAAAATAAATGAAGTAAAGAAGGAAATAGGAAGGCGGAGTCTTCTTTTATAGAAAATGGAAAATGTGAATTACACAATACCCTTATCCAGTCACCCCACCATTTGCCTTCATCCACACGCAAGCCACCCCCTCCATCTAGTCACTATCATTTCAACACTTCACATGACTTGGTGTAACATCATTTTATTTTACTTTTTAAATTAAAAAAAGTCAAAACTTTCTTTATTTACTTAAGCATAAATTTAAACTTATTAAACCCCACCACTTCCTCGACTAAAGTATATGTTATTTATATATGTGTGTGTGTGTATCCTAGTGTACACAACATGTTCCGATAACTTTTAGACGATGAAAAGTCGAAAATTATCAAAAAGATTTTCAGCCACATTTTAGATTTTTCTTTCTACTAACTATTTTTTTAAATCAAATTTCAAAACAATTTTAACATCTTTAGTTATTACTTAAAGGATTTTTATTTGATTTATAAAATCAATCAATTAATTATATAAAAAATATATCAAATATTCGTATTCGAAGTGATTAAACTACGGGTTATTACACTGAATGTCAATCATCGATTTCTAACTTCAACTATCATTTGATTGACAATGAAGTCGTTCAAGTTGGGGTATTATTATTACCTCTCAAGTCTTGGCTCGACAACATTCTTATCTTTTAGGATAGGCGAAAGATTACCTACCTTTAAGTATATTGTCAAGTATACGACATCATAATCTTATATACTATTTATAATAAACAAAGTAATATAAACAAACTCCTTTTCATTGAAGTACCACTTACTTTATTGTATCAAATAATAATTTAAATCACTTATATACATTTCAAATCTCCTTTAAAACACTTTAAACAAAATTTAAACTTCCATTCAAATCATAACTTTAAATCATCACCTTTTAAAAAGAATATGACTTTGAAAAGTAAATGGATTTCCTTTAATAAACCACTTATTTGAATATCTTAAATTAAATCCATTAAATGTTAAACCCTTTTTAGACATTCTACTTTTCAAAGGTACGTTTTTAAAATATTTAAATTGTAATTCAAAACTCTTATATAAAACATTACTTGGGGATCTTTAAATAAAACCCAACTTTGATTTGAAAAGATAAGATTTTAATTTGTAAAATTTAAACCTTTTATTTAAATAATTAAAGCAAATTCTTAAAAATATATTTAAAACTTAAAACTTCTTTTTAAATACTTATACAACTTTTATAAACACATTTGAAAATGCTTTTCAAATTATCTAAGGTAAATAATCTTTTGTACCTTACTAAAATCATAGATTTCCAAAGTGTATCCATAATGCCTATCGCTATATGGACCGTTACTTCTTAAAACTTGGTTTTGTAAATTAAATAATTTTTAAACCATGTTTCTTTCTGTATTTTACACTACCATATGGAAACATTTTACTTTAAAATATTATCAAAAGCTAAAATTATATTAGAACCTTTTGTCAAAACAAGTCAAAGCCATACACTTTTTCAATAATATTACTAAGAGGCTTGGTGACCATTATGGTATTTAAACAAAACTACCATTTTTCATATCACATGAGTTCAACTTTCCAAGTCATATCACAAGCATTTGCATGAATAAGAATATATGTAAATAAAGACTAACATGGCGAGTAACTCCTTAGAGTCCCTCTTCAAATTTTCTAATGTTTCAAAGTGTATACATCGCGACCTATTCACCGTGAAACATTTCGAATTTTTTTTATTTGGTCCCCTGCAAAAATGGTCATATATGTCATCCGCTTTCAAGCAGAAATCAACCAACATCCAACACTGCATATATACATCTGTATATATGACATAAATAATAATTTTTTACATGCCACATCATTTTTAAAACTATTTCAAAGTGGGATATCTCACATTTATTTCGATGAAGATGTTACAACTTCCTACCATAACTCAGCAACAACAAACTACCTCATACCCCAACCCAAAGCACCAAAACAAGCTAGACAAAATTCCTAAAACCACATGGTCAATCTAATTAAAAGCCTGAATACACATGGCCATGTAGAGAAAAGAGGGGGAAGCTCCAAAATTTTGAGATCCAAGTTGATAAAATGGTTTGTAATGCCTTATAAAATTTTTAACAAGTGTTCAAAGAAGCTTTACAATTGCCTGGAGTTGCTCTAATTTAGTGAAGTTTTTAAGATGAGAAAAAAGTGCAAAGCATTTATATTTTTTGCAAATGAATTAGTAACCACTTGTCAAGGCCTTGGGAATTCTTTTATAGAATTTGTAAAAATGGAAAGTTACACTCCCTACTCTTTTCCAAAATGACCAAACTAACCCTGCTTATTCCCCATCATGTGCACCCCTAGTCCACATAAGCATCATACCACCACTCTTATAGGCACTACTTAGTACTGCATCACTTAAATTAAGGAATAAAAACCTACTTAGTAATGCATTACATCCCTTAAAATGAGATAAATTAAGGAACCCAAAACATACTTTAAACTTTCTAGAAACACTTAAGGGCGTCCTTACTTTAATTAATTCTTTTTGTACTTTTTGACTTCTTATTTGCAATATATATGTGTGTATAATTATATGTGCATGTGCGCAACAATGTTGTAGCAAATTTCGTTAGATAAAGAGTTGAAAAATCCAAAAAATAAATTTCGGTCACATTTTCAATTTTACATCGGACTATTTATTTTTATAAACAAACTTTTGAAAATAAGTTCACCATCATTAGTTACTGATTAAAATAGGGTTATTTGATTATTAAAAATCATTAATTGAATATTTAAAATTAATCAAATACTCACAAATCAAAACGATAAAATTCAAGGTCGTTACATCCTTTCCCCCATAAAAGAATTTCGACCCCGAATTTTCATCTCAATCAAATAAAGAAGGAAACAAGTCAACACAATAACTTCAACCTTTTCATAATCCCGTAAGAAAACACTTAATCGAATACATAAGCTTTTCCTTCGAACTAGTTTTGCTCGCTCGACTTCTCTAGTTCGAACTCCAATCAGGCTCCTTTATTCGGAAATTCTATTTTCCTTACATAGCCATATACTATAGTAGAAACATTGGTACCATATCAAGAACCCTTGCCAAGTGTACACTGTCAAGAATCGAGCGATAAACCTTATCCGAATTGGTGTGAATTGCCTCCAAGTCATGTACTCGAATCTTGGATCAAGAACCGTGCAAAGAAATAATCTACGTACAACTTACGTACTTATCCTTGTTGGTTCTTACTTATATCAATTTCTTTTTACTTCTAAGATTATTAATAAAAAAATGTCATTTATCAACACATTCTTATGTTTGAATCAATTTTCTTTAAGGAAACATAAGAACCAAATACCCAGTTTACATTTCAAAACCCTTTTTGAATGATACTATATATTTTAATTCATAGAAAACATAGATATAGATCGAGTAACATCAAAATGAAAACAAGGAACTAGCTCTACCAAGCAGTATCATACATCACCTTACTAAGAATGTTAATACCTAAGAGAAGTGCTTACCATCCGAACACATCACATGCCCATTTTTAGTCTTTTTCGAACCACTTGAACTAGTTAACATAAAAATACCTCTTCGTTTTCGAACCCCATTCTCAAACAATATGGTATATATTTCCAAATAATTAGTTTTTAACAGAATACCTATTACTCCTTGCATTTAGGTTCGTTCAGATTCGAACTCGTTTCAATCGTATGGTGGTAAAGTGAATAATTTACCAAGTGCACTACAACATTCGCCTAAACAAATATCTGATGTTCACTTAGAAGATTATTCAGATTACCACAAAAATAATTGAGACACATTCCCTAAACTATCTAAAGAATATGCACCTTGCTTGAAATTCTCTTTCAAATATTTATATTGATAAAGAATTTCAAGTAGTACTTTTATTTCTTTTTTTACAAAAATCATTTGATATCTATTTCAAAGATAACGGGATTTGAATTCATAAAAATCCCCTTCATTTTAAAACACATCTTACAAACCAAATTTATATGATATTACCTTTATAAAATCATTCTTCCTTGCATCAACATAAACTTTAACACATTACTACCGAACACCTTATAATAAAACCGTGAAACTTAATTCACGAGGTGTTTGTATTTAATTTGACCAATACCATAAATGCTCGTTATAATCAATCAATAAACAATACTCAATGCTCCTAAATTAGGCGAGCATGACTAATCAAACAATAAACGAAAATAATTGAATATTATCATTTCCAAACACATCATAAATAAATTTCAAAATTATTCCTTTATATAAAAAATATAATCCTATGTAAAATTATTCATTTACCAATTTTTCAAAAATAATACGGTGTCGGTTTACCTTGCTCAAGTGTTTAGAGATCCCTATCAATAACGTTAGCAATGCATATTGACTAGAATCGATAAACTACTCATCAGACCAATCAACACAATACAAAATATTTTTATAATAGTAACAAAACGCACTCTCATGTATATATACACACACTCAAACTCATTCTGGTGTGTTACAAACCCTATTTCTAAAGAGTTTACCCCATAACATGGTCTAAATGTTCGATAAATCTAAGCTCTAATACCATATATAACGTTCTTCCTTCTCGGATGATAACACAGTGGTAACCTCGAATTTGATTTTATGGCCAATCTCTCAACTACATACCAACCTATAAAAGGACATGTAAGGGTAAGAGTCTAAGCTTCGTCGTAGTACGTAAAGTGAGAATCTCGTATCACGCATGCCCAACACTCACCAGATCTGATCCCGGTCTCTCCAAACCAAAAAATGATAGTTTTTGTTGACTAGATCCCGGTTCTTTCAAAACTATGCGAATGACATAAGAGTCCCAAGGGGATCTTGAAAATACGCCCTTAAAGTGAGAGACATTTTGTTGGAATAGTTCTCCCAAGCGAATTTCAAATAGCATAAACTCATGAAGCTTTCATATACTTCCTATGTTATAACTGGCCGAGATTTTATAGTCGATTATTTAACTATAAAATAAACAAACAATCAAAATAGAAATTTAATTCCATATTGAAACCGGGCATCACTAGTCACATAAACAACCACTAAGCCTCTTTAATTAATCCTTTCATTAATTAAAACCACTTTGTAAATATTTATATTAAAATACCTTTACAAATGATATATATAAGCATACTACTCGTTCACAATTTATTTATACTCTACAATGCTTGGAAAAATATTCATATACTTACCCCATCGGCATAAGTATATTCACAAAACACTACGCTCTTATACCTAGAAAATGTATCCATATACTTATATCAATGGTCAGAGTATATTCACAAATCTTAAGGAAGACTTCCCTTTTTAACAAAACCATTTTTAAATGGGTCAATACAAATGTCATTTAAAAACATTGTTTCTATAAACCCGAAATACTTTTCCTTTGGTGAAAGTAAATTGAACATATGAAAATTAGACGAAATATATTTACCACCAATTCCTGATTTCAAACTTGTACTATCCCTCGATTAACGGTGAAGTCGAACAAGTTAGAAAACTATCATTGCCTCGACACAGTCTTAGTTCTCACAGATAGAGATGAGTTTTCCTACCTTACAATTTAGTGTTAAGTACAAAAAGAATACTTTCCATACCACCATAAATTATAAAGATCATTTATAGAAATCAAATCACCTATTCTTCTCACATTTTCGATATTTCAACTTACTCCATCCCTCGTTTAGAAACGAAGCCAGGTAAGTCGGGGCACTGATTGCCTGTAGCCTTACCATAGTCAAACACTCTGGTTCTAGATCCAGTAGATAGAGTATAAATCTGCTCATCGACTTTTAGTGCCAAGAATAGGGCTACTTAAATTCCATAAGTAACTGAATTTGTATATAGGAATAATACTTCATATATTTAACGTTAATCTTCAATTTCAAACTTAACTATTCTTTTGTTAACAATAAAATCATTCATGTAAGGGTATTATTATTACCTCTTAATGCTTGGCTCGATAACATTCTTGTCATTTAAGAGAGGTAGAAGTATACTTACCTTGCAAGTTCATTGTTAAGTATAAGACCTCATAATCCCGTATTCTATTTATAATAAACAAAATATTATAAACAAACTCTTTTTCATAAAAGTATCACTTGCTTTATTATATCAAATAATCTTTTAAATCACTTATATACACCTCAAATTTCCTTTAAATCATTTTAAACAAAGTTTCAACGTCCATTTAATTCATAACTTAAAACTACCACCTTTTAAAAGGAATATGATTTTGAAAAGTAAAGGGATTTCCTTTATATAAGCCACTTGTTTAAATATCTCAAATTAAATCTTTTTTAAACATTCTACTTTTCAAAAGTACATTTTTGAAATACTTAAATTATAAATCGAAATTCTTATACAATACATTACGCGAGGATCATTAAATAAAACCCAACTTTAATTTGAAAAGATAAGATTTTCTTTTATAAAATTTAAACCTTTCATTCAAATAATTAAAATGAATTCTTAAAAATATATTTAAGACTTCCAACTCCTTTTTAAATACTTATACAACTTTTATAGACACATTTTAAAAGACTTTAAAAATATCTAAAGTAGATAACATTTTATACTTTACTAAAATCATTGCGGACTGTAACTTTTTAAAACTTGATTTTGTAAATCAAACAGCTTTTAAACCACATTTATTTTTATATTTTATACTATTATAAGTATAGAAACATTCTGCTTCAAAATATTATCGGAAGCTAAAGGTATGTTAAAACCTTTTTTAAAAAAACAAGTCAAAACCACACTCTTTTTCAAAAATATTACCAAGATACTTAGTGACCACTATGGTATTTGAAAAAATCTACGATTTATTTTCATATCAAAGAAGTTCAACTTTCCAAATCATATCACAAGCATTTACATGACTAAGAATATATGTAAATAAAGATCAACATGGTGAGGAACTCCTTAGAGTCCCTCTACAAATTTTCTAGTATTTCAAAGTGTATTTGTCGTGACCTAATCGCTACGAAATAGTTGACATCCTTTGCTTTAGTCCCTTGCAAGAATGGTTATGTATGCCATCTACTTTCAAAAAAGAATCAACCAATATCCATCACTACATATATTCATATATATATATATATATATATATATGACATAAACAATAACATATTTTTATAACATGTCACATCATTTTTAAACATGTTTCAAAGTGAGGTATCTTAATTTTATTTCGATGAAAATGTTACTACTTCCTACCACAACCAAGCAACAACACATTACCTTCTACCCCTAACCCAAAGCACTAACCCAAGCAAGACAAAGATCCAAAAACCACATGGATAAGGCTAATTAAAAGCCCAAGTACACACATCCACGAAGAGAAAAGAGAGGAAACCTCCAAAATTTTGAGATCCCGGTTGACAGAATGGTTTGCAATTCCTTATGAAATTTTTAGCAAGTGTTTGAAGAAGTTTTACACTTGCGTAGAGTTGCTCTAATTTAAGGAAACTTTTAAGAATAGAAAACAGCGTAAAGAGTCTAGACTTTTCTCAAATGAATTAGCAACCACTCGTGAAGGGTCGGGGCATTCTTTTATAGACTTTGTAAAAATGGAAAATTACACCACCACCCTTTACCAAAATGACCTAACTATCTCTCCACTTTCTCCATCATGTGCACCCGCTATTCCACCTAGATATCATACCACCATTCTTTTAGGCACTACTTTGTACTACATCATTCAAAGTAAGGAAGCAAAGTCTACTTTGTACTACATCACATCCATTAAAATGAGGCAATAATTAAGGAACTCAAAACATACTACAAACTTTCGAGAAATACTTAAGGGTATCCTTACTTTAATTAATTCATTTTGTACCTTTTGACTTCTTATTTGTAACATATATATATATATATATATATATATATATATATATATATATATATATATATCTGTGTGTGTGTGTAAGTACAATTGTATACGTGTGTATGCAACAACGTTGCAGCAACTTATATTTGATAAAAAGTTGAAAATTCGCAAAACGAATTTCGGTCTCATTTTCAATTTTTTTATTGAACTATTGATTTTTTTAACAAACTTTTAAATGAGTTCATCGTCATTATTTTTTGATTAAAAGAGGGTTATTTGATTATTAAAAACCATTAATTGAATATTTAAAATTAATTAAATATTCACAAATTCCGTGTCGTTTCATTACCCTTACACTCTTTTGTCATATTTAGTAGCATAACTTGTTATTGTATGTACTGTTTTAATAGTAGAACCACTATTATATATTATATTGACTTGTGAGTGTATGGATAAAGCATGGCGAAGTATGATTGGTATTAGCCATAGATCCTTGCTTACGTTTATTATATGTATATATGTTGCTTGAATATACAGTACTTGGACATAGTCCCCTCACCAGACTTCTACTCGATCCTTATTTTCTTTATTTTTCCATTGGACAACTTTTGGTTACTCTCACGAGTAGGTCTAGAGTCAGGTATTGGGTGGGAATGTTAACAGGATAGTTGGATCATTGGGAGTTAGGAGACTGTGACCTTAAGGGGCGTAATCTCTAATTATCAGCATATTGTTTTATGCACTTCAAAAATCATTTGCATGTGAGGTCTTGTACAATATTTGATGTATCGTTCAATACTCAATTTGTATTAAGACAGTGTATTCTGAATATTTTGTTATATCGGTTTTGTTCTCATACATGCCTTGCATAGAATGTCTATTTTCTTTTATGCATACACACACACACACACACACACACATATATATATATATATATATATTGCTATAATGTATATTATTATTCCGCTGTGAGGTAATATTGGTATATCAAGTGAGATAGTTTTGTTTAAATTTACCCTAATGGTTTGTTACTTACGATGTCCAGAATCACATGTGGTTGTTTGACATTGATTGGGGATATCGTGCATGGTAGGTTTTTCCAACATATATGCAATTGGAATGGATGTCAACTCATCCTGATGTATAGTAAGAGAATATACAAATTTCACAATACCAAGCTATTATGTTTATAGGTCACCTTTGCGGCCCCTCTACTCCAATCTCATAGAAATACCTTCGGTTCTCCTAAAAGGTCTTCCTTCAAATCAAGCACAATATTTACAAAGCACGACAAAGTTCAACGATGCTTGAATATATATCGGCTCTACTCCTCTAATTCTTCCCACTGCACTGACTACCATCATGTCATGCTTAAGTATCTTTGCATAACCATTATTAATAGTGTCACCTAGTTCGTTTGATCCATCCTTCTTTATGCATTCATCTTTACAGTAAGAACATAGTTTAAGTTTTTTAGAATACTTATAATTTAGGATTATAACAAATGAACTTATTATATAGGAAAAAAATATAGCAAATATAAGTATGTGTTTTCATACATATAATATACACTCTACTCATTTAACAGATTTAGTTACCCTATCTCTAATGCCTTCACTTGACCATGCTAAGGTATTTGCTAAACCTAAGCTTTGATGCCACATGTAACAACCCTCCATTATGATATCCAAGATTGACACCTAATACCCTCCTCTAGAACTCGTGTGCCAATACTTAAGCAATAAAACTAGACTCATATTGTATCGAAAAATAATAATATGACATAGCGAAAAAAGACAGTACATATAACATCTCCTAAAATAAAGTTCTTAGAGTTGCAACATCAACAACAAAAGTATTATATTCTGCTATGGACAGTTATAAAAACTTGTCCTCATGATGCTAATATGTATAAATTTGCAAATGTAGTGGAAATATTAATCAGTAGATACACCCAAAGCCTCTTACTCATCATTTCTTAGCTCTAGAATGTTAAGTTTATTCTGTACTCTTAACCTGCTCAAATGAGCATCCAAGAGTTTAAGGATAAAACTAAACTTCATGTCAGACATATTTCTGGTATGACAAACTCTAGTGGCATTCCCACACATATTACAATATATCGTAAGAGCACACTACTAAAGAAAATAATGGTGTTTTCACCGAATGGATGTTAAACCACTTAATAATAAGTTCAACCAATGGTGTTTACGTTTCGTAATATGAATACAAACATGTAACATACCCATGCATAACATAATTCATTTTAGGTAATACAAGTTTCTAAAGTGTTTACGTTCTGTCTCTATGTGTGTTTGAAATTCTGTTCTTTATTATGACATAAAAGAATCATTAATTGATCAACCTCCTCAAAAATCCTTACCATAGTAGTAAAACAAAAGAGGGCGGAATCAACCAATGTTATACAGCGTACACATATACCGCAATACACATCTTCTGTTTACATAATGAAATCGGCCCAAAATTAAGATAATTAAAGCCCTGCCCAATATGGCAACTTCTCCTTAACTTCCGTCATTTAGGTGTGTATTCTTTTTTGTACAGAAAGAGGCAAATGAAAGGGGCAAACGAAAGGGGCTGGGAAAGGGGTAAGTTCACGAAAGGGGAATGCGTTCTTTTTACTAAAGGGGCAACACAGAAGGAGCAAAATTATTATTTATATTATTATTTTATTTGTGTTAATCATTTTTAAATAAAATAAATATATACTGAATACAGAATACATACTACATAACACCGAATACATAGTTTTTCGAAATGTAGAATATAAAATACGAAATACAAAACAGAATCAACAAATACAAACTACTGTGGTGGGTATTGTGGTGGATAGTTAGTTGGAAAGTTTGGTGGATATGTAGGTGGAAAGGTACGTAGAAAGTTCGGTGGAAATTTAGGTAGAAATGCAGTTGAAAAGGCAGGTGGTGGCAAAGACATCATATACTGTTATCTGATTATATGATTGCATTAGTCGATCTCGTACCACAACCATTCTTGGGCTTCGTTGTCTTCCAAAAGTGTGAGTGTGTCTTTCTTGTCCTTAATTTGGAGTTAAATTGTTTTGGAAAGCTGAATATCTTAAAATTTCTTCACACGTTCAATTGTAGCCTTCATATTCGAATGTGAGAGAGTGGACCGTGGGCTTACATTAACATAAGGGGAGCTATTAGCATTAATGGATGAAATAGAGGATTGACTATCTGTGTCAGAACAATATTTCTTGTTTTTATGTTTTTCATACATCATACAACAAGTGCATCCATTTTATTTCCTCGTCATCCATCCGTTTTTTCTGCTTGATCCAGACCTGGAAGAAGAACCTCATGTGTTTGTGTAGATTGTGGAAATGACTGAAGCGTGTTGATGTCTTTAAGTAGGACTTGAAAACCTTTTGTTCCCCATGTTATGTCGAAATACGTGCGTAGGATGTCTTCTTGAGGAGGAGAATGGGATGATTGCTGAGCGTTGAGATCTACGGTAGTGCTAAGAGTGAAAGCATCAGCACCAGTTGCAATACTGTTACCAAAAAATTGTTCGAGTTCATTCAAATTTTCTATCGGCTGTCTCATATACTTCAAAACCGAGTTGCCAAACTCCTAAAAAAACATAAGTTAGTTGCAATAAATTTGAAAACAAAAACGATAAAAAGTATTACCCCCGTGCAATCGATCCACCAATGTTCGCTTCCACCAATCGTTCCTCTAACATTATCCTATCCTACACCCGTTTTATTTCTCAAATTGCGCCAAAGCGCTCATTTCTTCTTCAGTGAGTCGTATTTGGTCGTAATTTGTTTGAGAGTGAATGGTGCTTCGTTCACCCACTAAAACCCCATTCAGTTATACCATTATTTTCTTATGGATTCCTTTTTTGTATTGACCGGCAGCTTGATAAGCTTCAGCAGCTATTCGTAAAAATGCAGAATTTACGTGAGCGGACCAACCTCTTGGACTACAGTGGGAATTTCTCGGTATATTTTGTTCGGCCTTTTCTGAGACAATATATGTCAAAAAAATCAGAAAAACAAGTAAAGGAACTAAAGGAAATGAAAAAAAAAACAGAAATAAAATTATCGAATGCGATGCTGCTACGACGAAAGCTCGAATTAGCGAATTTTTAGATTGAGAATTGAAAGCGAGTGAGAGTGGTAGAGTAGGAGATAGGGAAATATGCCTGTTGTAGAGGAGCCGTTGGCATTCGATTCGTGTCGGACGCGTCCGATGCCACCAACGCGAATGGCTTCCCTTCAATAGTTAAGTTGAACCGGGTAAATTTGTAGGGACCACCTTCAATGCGTCGGACGCAGTCGCCACTTGGTCAACCAGTTCGTCGTAAGAACGGCACCTTAATTCTATCCCCCGTCTCTCATAAATCTCCTTGTTCTTCAATTTCTTTGTGGTTGTCTTCGTCGATGCGCCCATCATCAGAATAGCTTCAGTTTGTATCAGCTTAAACTTCGTATCTTCGTCATCTTCTTCAACTTAAAATTTTGTGCATTCCTTTCTTGCCAGAGGTGATGGATAGTAGTCACCAAACTTACTGCTGCAATATGAAAGATCTGATCATCATACGTAAATTCTCATTCTAGCTTCTCAATTTCTTCATTAGAATTTTAAAACTTGTTGGATTTAACTTTAGTTTGAGTCTCATCAAAGTACAAATGTATGAACTATATGAGCATTGGAAAAATAAGCGATCATTATTCTCTTCCTCTGATTCACAAGTGCCCATGTAGTTGAACAATCCATACCCCATAGTTGTAGCTTGTCAATGGTGTTTATACCATTCTGCATCACTTTATAAGCCATGAAAGACATTTTTCAACTGATAATTGTATTCCAAATGAACTTATGCCACTTTAATTTTTCTGATTTGCTCCTAATAGCCTCCTATGTATGTGTGAAATCAAAGTGGTCCATGTCCTGCCATCTCCCTATATCAGTAGGGTATTGTGCATGAAGAGTTACATGTCCTATCTGGTCCTTTATTTCCTCGAGGAACGGCAATAAATTAAGGCTAATGCTATTGTTATGTGTGATAGAACTAACCCAGTAATTGCTTGTGTTTGTAACATGTAGCTTATCCTATACAAGTAGATCCACCATTACCTTGCCATTTATCCAAGGATCAAACCAAAGGTGTGTGTCCTCTCCATTTGCAATAATCCTTTGGATCAGATTTCTTCCCCTGTCTGTACGTATCAAAATTGATTTCATAGTGTAGGACATTTTGTTGTCAGCAGTTGGGGAAAATCCTTTCAGATGATCGGTCTAAGAGAATAAAAAACCGAACGTAGCGGAGAAGAACTGGACCGTGATTGTAGTGATACGGAACGAATAAAATATGAACACCAGAATAGACTATCACATATCTATGTAATGTATAAAAATAAATAACACCAGTATTTATATTGATTTCACTACCACGAGGCTGTGTACGTCCACTTGGGGTGAGGAGATATTATTAATCATTGAAAGAGTAGAATTGCAAGATTGATTCACTTTTGAAGGCTATACAGAAGAAGAATTTACAATACAGACAAAATTCTACATAGTTTCAGCTCTTTAGAATGGCTCTGAAATTGGCTGAAATCAACTCTCAATTTCGGGTACCATTGTTGTCCAGAAGCTCCACTATTTATAGAGTGAATTGATGAGGGTAGTTGCTATATAGCAGCCCTGGAGTTTGGTTCGGCAAGTAGCGCAGTGACATTTGGTTCGGCAAAGCCATATCAGTTTGGTTCGACATCTTCACTTCAAGTCTGGATCGGCCTTCCCAAATACCAAACTAGGTATTTCGTTCGACATCCATCTGGTTCGACATGCCGCCGAACGAAACATTTCATTCGACATTATCCCCTTCATTGCACTGGCCACCGAACGAAGTAACTGAAGCGGCAAGTTTGGACCAGTATTCTTTCATTACCGGACGAGATAACTTCCTTCTTGCCTTCACTGCTGATTGATGTACTACCATCGGTCGAGATATTTCGTCTAGTCCTCCTTACTGCCAAACGAAGCACCACCGAATGAAACTGCTTCTCTTCACCGAAGCCACTCACCTCTATTGGACCAAATTTTTGGTTTGGCCTTCCTCAATCACCAAACCACCTTCTCTTCCTGCAAGTCGTGACCTTACATAGGTTAGGGATTCGGTGCTTCCTCGTCGACGCTTCTCCAATGGCGGCGCTTCTTCCCGAATTCAGATATCAATTTCTAACACCAATGACCATCACCCAGGAATTATGTCGGATACAGTATTTTTTTCATCTTCTGTTGACCACATTGACTGCATTGATAGTAATTTCCACAACATTTTTATTGCACATATGTCCCTTAGATCCTCTATTTTCTTTAGGCATATGCCACCCTCCTTTTTTGGCATGCATAGTTTACTCCAAGATATCCTATGATTTTTTCCACCCCACAAAAAAAATTAACATTTATCTTATCTATCTTCTTTAATGTAGCTATAAGAAGCTGATGCGTTAGTAGCCAATATAAAACCATAGGGTGTATTACTGCTTTTATCATTTCAGCACTACCTTCCATTGATAAGCATTTGCAGTCCTACCTATCCACCTTACTAGTAATCTGCTTAAACAAGGAAGTATAGTCTACATAATGGAGATAATTATTGGGGAGAGGTGCTCCTAAGTATTTCACTGGTAAACTGCCTTTACCTATTTCCAAAATTTGTAGAATTTCTTCTTTGCACAATGTATGCTTGCTGAAATATATACTAGATTTTAAGCTATTAATTTGTAGGCTTATGTCCTCATCTAGTTGGTTGAGTATTCTTTTAAGAGTGGTTGCACTTTGAATATCAGCAATTGCAAACAACATGGAATCATCTGCTTATAGTAGGTGAGAAATTATATGTTGCACTTTTGAAATGGGTGTAATATCTTTAATTCTAATTGCTCTTTCAATTAGTAAAGATAATAAATACTCCATTGCAACACAAAAGAGATATCGGGACAAATACTCCTTTTCTAATTTGTACGTGCAAATGCTTGTAAAGATAACCCAAGAAGATTGTACATATCATATATTTAAGACATTAACAGAATATATTAATATTTCTTAATATAATGATCCTTGTGTCTGTCTTCAAGTCTTGGTCGCGAAAGTCTACCTGCATATGAATGATTTATACACCTATATATATTGCATGCTAGTGATTGTATAGTTGTTGTCATCGAAATCATAGAGTAGAGGTTCTAACATTCTCCTCACATTTGATGATGAGAACTATACAATTCATTTTATAAGAAGCTCCTTCTATCTTTTGTAATTTCTCTCCCTATCTATAGGTAGTATAAACTCTCTCCCTCTTTGTCATTCTCAGAAAAGAGTATACAAAACTATATGAGGAAACATCACAACAACATAATGTTACTAATCACAATGTCAAAGTACTAAATCAAAATATCATAGTCAAACAGGTAGGAATTTGGAATGATATTGGTAAATAACTTATTGGTAGGAAAAATAACCCCATAGATTAGAAGCATTGTCATCATAATTGCTATGTTGCCATTGCGACTGATCATGATACTCATCATCCTCTCGAATAGAAAGTCCCTGAAAAGAATGAAAGTGCTCGTTATGTTGGGATTCCTATGGAGGCCATGAAATGTTTTCACTTTCCTTAGTATCCACATTGATTGGAGCTTTTCCAGGAGTATGGGTGGCTCTTCGACAAAATGTGAGAATTATACATTTTGTGTGGTTCACGTTATTATGTATGTAATTCTAATAATTTTGGAGTTTATATGTAAAATATGACATTCTAATAGTAGTTAATCTTGTTTCAGGCAAGCCAACAAAACTTGGTTTGTGTTTACTGAGAAATTGAATGAGGTAAGGCATTTTCTTATCATCATTCATTCCCCTTACATTCCAAGTGAGTATTGTCATTTAGGTTTGAATGTGCTGCTTGTTTTGAGTAGTGGTGACCTAGTTTCCTGAAGAAGCATCTTTGTTCTGCAATGAAATTTGTCGCTGATAATCTTCATTCTCTTCCATCATGTGAGTTACATTAATATTTTTTGGTGCTTCTATTTCTTCCTGATTGTTTGCTGCCAAATTGTCCACAAGAACTATTTCCTGGAATTCATCAATTACAGGCTCAAAATCTTCTTTCTATTCTATAATGGAAACACATACGTCATCACCAAAAACTGTATCAGCCATTATGTTACTTGTGTCTTTTTCTCCTTATGTATGTTTTTCTATGCGTCCAGAGTCTTGGTTAATAACTTCAGATGTTCTTGTTTTAGTGCCTCTGTATGCTTCAGAACTTATGGAAGCCTCTTCCTGTAGTACATGCAAAGGAATTTCACGGACAATGCTTGAATCTGAAGTGTTCTGGTAATGTAAGTCCACCTTTTCTTTTCCATTTTCCTTAATCCTTGTAGGAGTAGTTGTAATGTCTTTTTTTTTCCTGTTTTCTCCAGTTTCTGGTACCTATGGCTGAACTTTGTAGTAACAATTTTCAGTAGAGTGTGACCAAACACATTAGAGTGGTTGCATTTATAAGGTTTTTAACCAAAAGTAACTAGTACTTTAACAATGCGACCATCAGAGTACATGCTTGTAATCTAATTCTGAGCTGAACTGAACAAAGAAGAAGCCATTTTGTTTTTCAAGTCCTGTTTAGTCACTTTCGATTTCCCATCAAATGTATTCATCTACGTCACTGCCTAATCTCAAACCCTTGAACCCATCAAAAGCACTCAACATCTTGAACACGAATCCTTCTATGCACTTCCTTGTGGGTCTTTAAGGACGTTATCATTTTACCTAACTCGTTATTAGTTTCATTGTGGTATCATCAAGTCTTACTTCAATACACTTGGATGAAGTTGGTCTAGTTGAAACTTTTGTTCAATGCATTTTCAGTTAATTCGATTTCTATTCTTTTGCAACGAAGCAAATAATATATATACTAGAGCCATATCGAGAGTTTTCCAAACACATTGCCCATAAAAGGAAAGATGTTTCATACAAACGGTAGAGCCTTACCAAGAGTTTTCTAAACCACACGAAATTGCATCTCTTTTGCATTCTTTCTAAGTTAAAAGTCAAATTTAACGCTCTAAAGCCTGCTATTAATAAATAAAAGTACCATTTTGTTTATTAGCATCTTACACACAACATGATTTCATAAGTTAAGGTATACTGTGTCGAATACAAGAAATGTAACTAAATTAAGAAAATATTAATGCTATGTGTTATTTTTTTACTTAACATAACTACTCTTAAGTTATATAATATTTTCCATCTAAACATAAGATGTTTGTTCCCTTTCAAAACATTGCAACCCAACTCCCAATGATTTAATATTTTGCATCCAGTCTTTAAGGTCAAAAGTCACCTTCTTTAAAATTAATTAAAGAGGCAAAAAGCGACAAAGTGTTATAACTCCTCTTTAAGTTTATGTTACTTAATTTTTAAAACCATCTAAATGCAATCTCATTTTGTTGTATCATTATTCGAAAATTGGTTTTATGACACAAATTCCTCTCCTGCCTAATCCGAATAACGAGCGCTTATTTTAAAAAATAAGTGTTACATTTAGATTTCAAGTAAATCACAACAAATTTTCACTTTAATCTTTTTAACAAAAGATCCATCACAAAGATTCGATGTGGTTTTCGGATAACCGTTTGGAATCCGAGCTCCGGTCGCATCGAAATTCAAATGTCATTTAAAGGCCAATATTGATAGTCGGTTATTTAACTATCCATCAATATTCACAAGTACCATTTCACAATTTTCCAGTTTAGTTTAAATTACAATCTATTCATATATATAAATCAATACTTACCCAATTTGTTTTGAAAATTTTGAATTAATTCCAAAATTTTATATTAATTTTCCAAACTAAATTTGATTCAGAAATGGGATCGTATACAATCACTTTTCTACGTAACATACTCCATCTTAAACTAAGAGTATGTAATAATAGTTCAAGTAAAGTTAATTTCATGAAAAAACACTTTATTTTTTAAGAGAAAATGATATAAACACATCTTTAACTTCATGTTACTCAACCTCTCAAAATCATGACATAGGCCTCTAAACGGATGCCGACGGATACACATAATACTGTATCTATATCTATATTCATAAATTGAAATTCATATCTGAATCCATATCCGTTATCCGTCGATATTTGTTTAAGCATATCTGTATTTGTATCCCTGGATATTTTCGAATATTCAAAAATATCTATATCTGTAGCAAATAAACTATCTGTATCCAAAATTTAAAAATGTATATCAAATACAGATAGTTTTATGTATATGAAAATACCTGAAAAGTAAACACTAAAACCGTATTTTTCACTTTTAATTGCAAAAATAGGCAAAAATAATAACACAAGATTGATTTATATATTTCAGAAACGACTCAATAAATAATAGTATATAAATCACACAAACTCTATACATGATACAAAAATGTTTTAAGAGTGCCTCTAAAATTTGAAAATCACGAAACATAACAACAATAAGCATGGACCGCATGAAACTCCATACCATAAACATAAAAAAACATAGAACATAAAACATAGAAGTGAATACATGTCTTAAATTATAACGAACAATAAAAAAATACAAATAGTGCATAAATTTTTGCATTCTTTTTCCATAGAGTAGTTAGCAATTCTCCAAAAATCTGCCTCTATAAAAAAACATAGTTATACATTAGTGATTAAAATAGAAGTGTTATGAACTATAACAAATGTTACGACTTAGGGACATGGTTATACAATAAAGTTATGCAAATTGCAATAGCAAGCTTGAATTGCGCAAACTTTTACGCAAGCTTGCACATGCAAGCTTGCAATTTATCTTTTAAAATTATTGTTAAATTATTCCAAATGTGCAAGCTTGCAAATGTACACATAATAGCTTTCACACTAAAATTATTTTGCATTTAAAAGCAATCAATAAATTAGTCAACTTTTCACTTCAAAATTTTCATTGTGGAATTTTCACCATAAAATTTTCATTTTAAAATTATTTTCAATTCCAGTCTCATATGAAATTTTTTATTCCTACTATTATTTCAAACAACAATAATCAAGACAGCCCACTTTAAAATTATTTTCTATTCCAACAGCTCACTTTAAAGTTTAAACAACAATAATCAAGGGAGTTGAAATAGCTCATATGAAAAACAAGAAGTTATACCTTCTATTCATTGGATGAGAAGAGTAGCAAGACAAAAGGAGCTTCCCAGCGATCAAATAGTGGAGATTGATTACAACCGAGAGGAGCACGGATGCAAGTAGCGGCAGCAAACGATGATTAAAGGATGAAGGTTGTAGGCTCACAACTATCAGATATAGTTGAAAGGAGCATCGAGTGCATATGTTATGGAGCCGAAGAAGAACGAATGGAAAGTGGAAACCATAATTTGATTTTGGAGAAAAAAGAAGGGAAACAAGCGAATTAGTGCTAGGGTTTTGAAATTTGTTCGAAAATAAATGCAAATGGAATTGGATTGGTTTATTTATTTCCGTAGATGTAAGGATAGACTGGACGGTTGGGATGAGTTAATCATTAAAGGGGAAGTATATATTAATTTAAGCTTAATAGCTAATTAAACTTAATATATTTATATATATGTGTGTGTGTGCAGTGGATGAATATTTTTCGGATACGGATATTACTATAACCATATTCATATCTGAAAAGATTTTCAAATATCAGATATTTGTATCTACTTTTCGGATATCAAATATTTTTCATATTTTCGTATACAAATGAAGAGGCCAAATGCTCTGAAGATGGAAGATGTAGACGAGCGGATTCTTGCCCGAAATGAGTTGCTTCTTCGATTGAGTACAAGTGAGGAGTCTGTGCTGACTATCAGCGGCAGGAAGAGATCGACCAAAAACGAAAGCAAGCAGTACAAGATCCACCCTTTCTTTAAAATGAATATCAAATATTTCGAGTATCCATTGATGGCCCAATCATGACAGATACAATATATATTCTCACGTGCTTTACTATATTTTATACATACAAAATATCATGTTAAATTTACTCCATTTATACCACCTTAAAATAGAAAACTTTTGTTAAAAAATTCTTTTTAAATCACATGATTTTAAAACTCATTCAACTTGCTAAAAATGTAATTTTAACTTTATTTGCACAACCAAATATCCATATTTAAGTATATTATAATACTACACATGTTAACATATAATTAAGGTCATTTAAACAAGTTGAACAACAAGGGTATAAGTGAACAACTCACATTTAAATATCATCTCTTTTAAACAAGGTAAGATACCAAGTTAATATACAAGTTTACTTCAGTTCAACTATATTACAATACAATGTGTACGTCACATATTATACACATATAGCAAATAGTATATGGTGTGGTAAAATGTGTAAATTCACTTGTAATCAAAGCTAGCTCTTTAGATCGCTCATTCCTTCTCTTTCTACAAAATTTCAAATTCAAACCACATCCTTGCTTAATTTCAAACCAAACCAAGGTGAAAAGGTCAATTACCTCTTGGCTCGTTGTTCCCTTATATCCCTAACTCCTTCTATTCATTCCCTAACATCTCTAAAGTTTTGTATGTTTTGTTCGCCAAAATAATACATCCACATTTCTAACCACTTTAATATTCATCTTAGACAAATAATTAACTTAGTGTTACACACAAATTACATATTTGTGTTCATTAACCATCAACAACTTTTACAATAATTAAACTTGATTATCAATAATACCTTTGTTGATCATACTATCAACTCTAATCATAATTACTGAAGGATGTAAAAAAATTTCAAATGGCTTTTGTTAACTATAATCTCTTTCAATCACATATGCATACTTGATACGAAACTCAGGTTATTAATTGCACAAAGTTGTTGGATCGCTATGATTATATGCGATTGTATCTAGCCTAGCACATAATACCTAAAGAAAAAATGTTCAATTATTCCATATATTTTCCCCTCTATTTACATGCATAGGCCTAAGTCAATGACCAATTGGGATAATTGAAGGTCTTGAATGGCAATCACAGTCTCAACATACATAATATAATGCAATGTGACTATAGTGCTAAAAACATTCTTCCCATAACATACCAAGTATTTTCAAAGTAGCCGCGCAATGATTTAAATAGTACTTAATTAGTGTTTACATTCTTACAAATGAATACAATGCTATGAATGGCCTAAAATAAACCAAAACAACTTGCAAAAGCAAGTGAGCTTAAATAGCATGGGATATATGAAATGAAATATTGAAAAATGCCAACTCAAACAATTTTCCGCAATAGTAGAAAAAAAGGTAAACTATGTGATTCCTCCCAAAGGAAGTACACCTACATAAACAAAGGTTAGCTTACTCACATAGTAAAAGGATAACTAAGTGGCTCCTCACACAAGTTATTTTTTTTGTATAAACAAGATTAGATCCTCAACATACAAAGATCAAAAGCTTGCAACATGAAGAAGATTATGAAATAGTAATGACCGTTTACCAAAATGACCAAGTAACCTTGCTATGCAACAATGAAAGAACCTAATCAAGTCACATCTAGTGGGCTTATCCCAACTTGGTCTTGTAACAGTTGGGATTCAATTATGGAAGGATTATCTAAATAGTAAGATAGGTCATCTAAGGTTGTTCCAGAGGTGTTTTGACAATGAAATTAACCTTCATATGCTTCAAGGTGGTAAAATGAGGGTCTCCTTATATGCATCCTTACACAGACCATCGTATAACCTTATAATCCACATTAAATCAAGACATCTTCCTACAAAATCTTAAAATGAATTCCAACCAGCATTGCTTAAACCAGCTGACTAATCCCTTCAAGCAGTAAGCTACTTAAATTTTCTTAGAATAGTAAAAGAATGATTAAGCATTAGAACCAATCCCCTGGACACAAAGCAAGAAGAAATTAAGGTATTGTACTTACAAATAGGTTGGAAAGTATTGTAAAGGGCCTTGGAATTCCAACCTCGACAAAAAAATACTCCCATTAATAGTCCCCAACATTATCCCTCGAATGGAGAATTATAGGAACCTTGCTAGATTGCCACATGTGAACATACTTAGAGCCTTTTGAATTCCTTGATATCATCTACAAATATAAAATCTAGATGGTAGGTGGAGACGGTTTTCCCAAATGCCAAAAATAACAAAAAGATAAGCATGAATCTATATATAATAGGCGTAAGTTGACACGGGTGAAGACAACTTCATTACAAAAAAGTATGAACGCATAAGCCACAATGCCCCCATCATGGTAGTGAAACCCACTTCAAGGACGAAAACTATTTGGAAGAGAGCGAGCCAAGACCATGTCACCAAGTAAATTCAATAGACTATTAAGCATGTTATGATGCTACATAATAGATCTAAGATTTACTTTCTTATGAGTTGAATAATCAGCGACAAACCCCGCCTCAGAGCTCATTCACGATGAAGGCTCATTATCATTAGAAAGCATTCTTTAGTTATCCATGGATCATTAAGATATCATGTAATATGAATAGCATATAAAGAAAGTTGTGTGTATATATTCCAAAATAGGGGATAAAAGAACACTGGAAAAAATTCCAAATCTAGTTAACGCCACTGCAAACAAGGTCGACCATTTTCCACCTGCATACCATTACGTTATAGGTATAACTACAAAGTGTCTCAACTTATCTATGTCGATGACTTGATAAAATTTGTATGGTTTGACTTCTCATATAAAATATTAAGGGATTTCACATAAATGGCAGCCGAAAGTGGATTAAATGGCAATAAACCTAACTAGCCTATGATAAACCAACCTAATCGATTTCTCAACTTAATAATGCGTTGATTTGGCCCTAATTCTTAAATATTTTCCACCTATGAACACGTTTACTTTGTCAAGATAGTAAATTAAACCTCATAATTATTAAACCGAATTAAGATCATGTCTTTAAGAAAGTTCCTATTAATTTGTTACATATATATAGCTCTATAACCAATCTTGATCGTAATAAAGATATTTAATTTCTATTAATTTTTTTATCTTAATATAATTAATTAAGTAATTAATTCAACGTGCTTTAATTACAAACTCCTTAAATGATATGTTGTGTGATAGTAATTACAATGAGATTTAGCCATGATAGTATTATCATAATACAACATAAGGTATTATTTTAAGTATTTCTGGTAAAGATGTTTTGAGAAATGATATTGATACATCCGTTGAGACTAAAGTATGTAGCGCTTTTCAAATGTTGGACAACGTATTACCCATAGTGTTGAAATACTAAGGGATAACGTAGTGATCGTTATTGGATAACTATGGAATGACTCATCCGAGAATTTCCAGTTGGTAAATATTAACTAGGTAAAACAGGAAATCTCAAAAATATGATATTATAAAGTTCTTTCAATTGAGAATACTATTGAGCTTCAATTTGGATCCCCCCTTTGATTATAGTTAAACCATGGCATGATGATGATTGAAGGACTATAATAGGGTCTGAGTTAAAACATTAGAAACAAAACATTATTTAATAGAAAATTCGTCTCCATGGTTGTTGGAGGTTAGTATCATGATCAACTATAGTCAACTCAAAGTCAAATATCTTGCCAGAGTAGCATGTTTAATATAAATGTTATTATTGAACCAAGAACTTCATTTAGGCATTAACCAAGTAGAATATAGATGATATCATAATTTTAACCAAAATCAAATTCCATAAATCTTAAAGTGATATAGTGTTAATGAAAATAATTGGTGTAAACAATCATTACTAAAAGGTACCTCTTAAACTATAAAATTGGATTTTACCAATAAAGACGTATAAGCAATAAATTTAGTCAAATTATCACACCACTAGTTAAGGTGATGTGTGAACATTAATATTCAAATTATTGACGTTAATCGCTGACTGAATTCACATCTACGAATTGAACAACTATATTGGTGCATTCTTCGAAATATCACACGATTTAATTGATTTATTGTTATAGTAAACTAATTAAATTAATTATTATGAAATATTAATTAATTAATTATTTGATGTATTAGATGCTATTAGTATTTTCTAGGTGTCACTAGTACTCAATTGGATGTGTATACAAAAGTTATATACATGTATGTATCGATAAAAGGTATTAATGCACATTTAAATATGAATTAAATAATATTAAATATTAATTGGGTTTATAGTCTCATTTGCCCACAAGGGATCAATAGTGGGTAACTAAGGGGAGGAGGGAGGAAGTGGTTTTTGAATTCAGGATCAAGATATGGAATTGATAGATGGAGAAGTAATAAATGGAGGAAAACATATTTCTTCCCTTTTTCTATTACAACAAGTCTATTCCCTCACCCTTTCTCTCTTGATTACCTCCTCCACTCCCTTGTTCGTATGCTTCTATTCATCTCCATAGTCGAAAAAACTTAAACTGTAATACATTAAATCAATTACAAATTATGATCTTGCAGCGTCCGTAGATCGATTCAAGGTGAAAATAGGAGATCCCATCAAACATTTATTTCCAAAAACTACATCCTTAAGTTATTGAATCTTATTTACCTTTTATATCACACTTATCATGTGGTTGATTGTATATATAATGATTTTATATATGCATTAGTTGTCTCCTATTTCATCTGTAATTTAATAAGATCGATTTATTTATATTAATGATGTTGTTATTAAAATTAAAAACCACTAATTTAAAAAACTATTTATGATCATGCTTTACTTTCTAATTTTTAAATATAAATATTAGTTTAACTATTTAAAATTGTTGTTTGTTAAAGTTAATTCGAAAATGTAATATGTTTCAAATTATTTTATAAAAATTAATCATATATAATACATGTTTCAAATTGTTTTCAAAAAAAATTATGTCTATATTATATATATATATATATATATATATATATATATATGTTTTCATATTTCATGATTAAAAGTAATTTTTATATTAATTCATGTGTGTGTTATAAATTATAAAATGGTTCCGGATTAATAAAAAATATGTTATAGCCAAATAATTAAATATTTATGTATATATTTAATATTTATTTATTTCCCATTTATATTCTTTATTTTCTTATGATATTTTAAATTATATAAATAACAAATTATTTTAACAACAAACTAATTTTTTAATGTATGCATACATTTATTTTAAATTGTCAATATTTTATCTTGTATTTTACTAATCTAATTTTGAAATTCAAATTGTCATTAAGATATCATTAGATATTCAGATATGAGAAAAATTGAATTCAAATTTTATTAACTTAACCAAAATATATTTAGATGTTGAAAATTTTATTTAACACTAAATAATTTTTTTAGTTCATTTAAATATATAGTATTATCTTGAGACAACCAATGTGTACATAAATGGCTAATGTATACTTTATGGATGTAAATCCCATCGTCTATATAGGTATACATTAACTATGTACACGATATTATTTTGCACATGCACGTTATACACATGTAAGTACATAATGATATACTCATTAATAATATACAATAATTTAACTCATTAATTAATTAAATAAAAAGATTAAATAAAATTGGATTTTATTTCAATTAACTAGATTAGACTTAGTGCAATCCATTGGACTACGTAGGCTCACTGCGATCCAAATAGGGATTTTCTTTTGAAATATACCAATTTCACCAACTACAGGCCGTCCCGGTTCCAACGATGCTATTAGAGTCCAAATTCTCTATGTGGTTTAATTAGTTAACATTTACGACCAACTAATTGAACTTACTTATCTGATAGGTTTCTAAAGATGTAGTGCCTAGACTTGGGGTTGAATAATCTAGTATCATCCCCTCCTTTAGCTGCTGGTCTTACTCAATAGGTAGAGAAAATCCAAAAGATTAGCTCAAATATAAGGCCTAAAAATATTAGGGCCTTGAGCTAATTTTCAAATCATGATTTGAAAATTTTAAAAATATACTTTAAATACAAATGTTAAATCTGAAATATAAAATGAAATTTAATATTGGTTATAAAATAATTTTATATTTTCACAAATGGTTTGAAAAATAAAATAATTAATTTTAAATTTTAATATATATAATTAACTAGTTTGATTGATTAAATAAAATAAAATAATTAATTAAAAGGTTTATTAATTAGATATATACAAACACACATATATTGATATATTTATGTAATTATAATTGTTATAGTTATATATATTTCTTTAATTTGTTTAAGATGAATTATATTAAATCTTCAAATTAATATAAACGCTTATTTAAATTGTTTAATTAAATAAATGTATCCAATTAAAATTTAATTCATTAAATGTATACATATATTGATATGCATATATATATAAAACTATAAATATTATAATTAATCATTTATGTTAAATAATTTAAGATGAATAACATAAAATTTCCAAATTTTAAAATTAATTAATTATGATTTAATTAATAAATTAAAATTACTTAGATATGATTTAATAAATAAGAATCAAATATGATTTAATTAATAAGATACATATATATATATTATATAAGTTACTTAAATTATCATTATTATAAACAAATTAGACTTAGACTACACCATACACACACACACACACACACATAAGAGGAAATTAAGAAAAGGACAAACTTTTAAAATAATTATGCTGAAGGAAATGAAGTTTTATTTTTAGGCTAAAGAACAAGTGCTAGTTATAAGTAGCAATATATTCAAATTTTACACTATACAAAATGCTGGTCATATCTAGCATTATATTCTTCTTTTACACTATAAAAAATGCTAGTTATAACAAGCATTGTCCTTCAGCCTAATTTTTTTCTATGTTTGTCATTGTTCCTATTTTTTACATATATAATGTGTTTGTGTGCGCGCGTGCATAAAATAATGTAAGTGGACCAAATATAACCTCAAAATAGATTTTTAGAATAAGCACATACATAAAGTATGTATACCATGATTTTAGATTTGTCCACACTTGAATCACAAAGCTGTTTCATGAGAAGCACGTTATTCCTAAATTGGTACTTCCCAAGAGAGAGAGAGAGAGAAAGAGAGAGAGAGAGAGAGAGAGAGAGAGAGAGAGAGAGAGTGTGTGTGTGTGTGTGTGCGTGTATTATAGATCATGAATCTCTAGTATATAAATGTATCTTCTACCATTTATATATTAATAGATTACTTGCACACTCATTAATAGTTGGGAAAGTTGGATATGTTTTGGGTATTATTAATATATTGATTAGAAGAATTAATATATATGCATGTATTTGATAAGGAAACTCAAGATACAAGCATTATACTAGGTATCGTGTGAAATGGTTGTATGAGTGAACTATCTCTTTCAATTTGTTGAGAAAACTTAAGGTTGAGATGAGATTAGGACAAAGACCGTGGGTTAGTTGTATATGATACAACTGATAATGTGATTATCTATCGCTTGTGGGCCTATGAGTTGTTGAGCAAACTAAAGGTAAAATTCGAAGGCAAGCGAGTCCTAACATTCACTGGGGAAATCGAATGATTTCTGTATTTCTCTTAAGATTTTGAAAAATGTAAAAATCTAGTGGGAGCCTTATTAGAAAAATAAAATAAACAAATTTAACCTTTCCAATATTGTAAGAGCATATGCTATATAAATTTGAAATAATCTACTTCGCTAAATTTGTGCAACTAATATAACTAATAAAATGTTTATCAATCAAAATATACAAATGAACTTAATTAAGATTATATAGAAATATAAAATATACTTTACAATAAATCTTTTGTCATGGTATTGATTCAAAACCTATGCAAATTCAACTACTACATACATTCATACCTAGATCAATTAAATGTTTATTTGCTCGAGTGTGTATAGTCTTATATGACTTGAACTCTTAAGAAATACAAGACTATAGATGTTTGATCCATACTTGGTCACACTTAATGTTATATGGTGAACAATCATGATTTGTTATATATGAAACCTTGATGAAACTAGTTTTTATCAAAATGAGCAAGTAAACCATGATGTGAGACCACTTATTCAGTCTGATTGATTACAGTAAGGATCTTATTGTATTAGATGTAACGCTAAACCAAATGCTACAAGATGGACCTTGGAAGTTGATTATTGAAATATTAGTTTGATTAGTTTACATAAAGTTCAACTTATTAGATATCCTTAAATGTTAAGGATGACCGAATGAACTTTATAAAAAGCTTGTTGCAATCTTGTAATAAGGGTTTCGTTTGAATGATTTGATAATTTTTGAAAGGACAAAAAATGTACAAGAGTGGATGTAACTTAGATACAATTGGGATGAGAAGAGTGAATGATCATCTCTTCTTCATGAAGGGACATCAGAAATTGTATAAAATATCAATAGATATAGAACAAGAAACGTGATTTCTATTTCAAATATATTTTCGTATGAAAAATTATTTTCTATTAAAGCCCTTTCTTTGAGTTTAACATACTTTATCTGAAACTCTTGACTGCAAACAAATCATAGAAATGAAACAAATAGCTCATGTTGAATGGTTGAATGGAGCTTTGTATTCATATGAGTAATGATGGAAATAGTGAGATCATACCATACAACACTTATAACTGGATGCATTAAGATATAAAAATTAATTCCATTAATATATTAAATATTATTTATGAAATGATAATAACTTTTAGTACTGGCTAAAAATAGAAATAGTTTTATTTTTTTATAAATATTGTGAATATTCATTATAAATAAATCTATTATAATAACGTCATTTATTTTACAACATAGTGATGCACTAGCTATAGAAAATACAAAAGCATCTAAACAATTTCTACAATCATTTTATAATCGTGAACTAAGCCATTTCTTCAAGAAATAATTCGTTAATCATATGGTTATGAATCATAAGATTATGAGTCATTTGTTACTAGTTAATCATATCTAAAATGATTAAGGGCAAAACACCTATTTAATGGGAGTGATAAAATAATTCATGAACTCTTCGGATTGATATATACAAATAATTGTAGTCCAAGGTCCAACATTACCAAAATGGATCCACTTATTTAATCTATATTCACTAATGAATTATCATAGACATGGACATGTGTATTGATGTACAAGTAGTGTGTATATGACAAGTTCATAAAATATAAAATAGAAGTAGAAAACTGAACATGCGAGGAAACAAGAGAATTGATTCAACTGATGTGAGTGTATTGAAAAAGATTTCCAAATGTACCTAAAAAAATAAAGATCCAATCTCAAAAGTTAGCCCTCATGTAATACATAATGATGTGTTGATAGTATGTAATCTGACGTCATTGGACAAAGTACGGTTGATGATTAGAGAAGTTGAGTTAACTTCTTTCTGTAAGGACGTATACTAAGGAATAAGTACATATGTTAAATTTAATTTCATATACTGCATCATTTACAAGATCATAGAAGATAAAGTTTGATAAGAATCCCTATATATCCTATGTTTAGGTGTTGACATGTTGTGTGAGTCGAGAGATTGCATATAATATTTGCTCATAAGGGATCTTGTGTGGACCAGTCCAAAGGAGTTTGGTAACAACCAACATTGTTTGGATAAATTATGTTATGAATGTAGGTTCCATATACTAAAAATTAAATCAATTTTATAAATATATAAACGCAGTTCATATTTTTTTTGAATGCCTACCTATCATACTCAGAAATAAATATTATTTTCAAAAACACCAACTTCACGATGAAGGAATTTCCTTTAGAAATTACTGGTAGTAAAATGGATTTTCGAAATGATCCAAAGATAAAACTGATTGTGAAAGATGAAATGAAATTAACTAAAACGGATTATGTGTAACGACCCAACTTACAAACTCCAGGAAGTCGCATCGCTAATAAGAAAGTAGAGGATAGAAAAGAGAAAGAAAGAGAAGAAGAAGAGACAACACATCAGAATCTAAACAGCGGAACGAATAAATTATATTAATAACATAAAATATTAGATAGTTTACAATCACAATCAGAGTACACAGATATAAAACACATATTAGACAGTTATAAACACCTGTCTAGTATTTACAACATAATACAACTCAGAGACAACACAGAACACACAGCGGAATACTAATATCTAACGCAGAAGCCTCCTGCTCCATCGCTCCTCCAATATTCGTCAAAGCTAACCTGAATCCCTTGGCTACTCGTAAAAATTTGAGTACCCAAGAGTTTATGAAAAACAAAAATAAACTCCGGGTCAGACATGGGTCTGGTGTGAGTAACAGGTTAAAGTTGCTTAACTTTAAAAATCCTTTGGAAGAAAGGTATCACGTAAGACTTCCCACACATAAACATGGAAAAGTTTTTACCTTACGCTAACCAAAACATTTGATAGGAAATCCAGTGATATTATAATAGTGTCTAGGGTTTTCAAGTAAATATGAAATAGCCGAAATCGTTACATTTATTAAATTCCAGCTACATAGGTATACAATCAAAACCGTTGGCACTTATTGGATTTTGGATTCCATACAATGGCAGGGCTACTGGGATACCGCCCGTCACAGTACGTGGCCTAGATCAACGTACCGAGGAGTACTCCCACTCCCCTGCAACACAAGGCCGGACCCATTCCTTACAGAATAGTTCCGAACAAGACAACCCCGCAGTTGGTGCGCACTAACAACTGCCCACTAAGCCGAATAAAAAGGGACCTCTAGACAGGGGAAAATCTTGCTCTCAAGTGGGGGCTACCCACGAAGCCTTGCTGCACCTCCCATGTTTCAGCCATTCCCGGTTGATGAGGCTTGAGGCTACGATTACCTTTAGAGGACACATCTCTTAGAATGCTCATCGTCCACCTGACGATGTTCTGAAAGCATTCAATCCATACAAGTTCGTTCCAGGTTAGAACGAAACCGAAGGTATTATCTCGTTACACTCGTTTTGGAATCACCCTCAAATTTAACGACGATAACCCTTGCACTCTAAATCTCCATCTCGAATCTATAAGTACTATTCTGTCAAACTCATTACGGAATCACCCACAGAGTTATACTGACGTATAGCCCTTACACCTCGAGTCTTCACTCACTCTACTTGGATTAACGACCTAACGTTTAATTGGAATCGATGTGGTTTTCGGATTCCAAATATGGAAACCTGATCCCGGTCTCATCGAAATCCAAAGCATGTCTTTTAGGTCCAAGTTATTTTAAAGTTTAAAACAATTCAATTATATTATCTATATACACACAGATAAATAATTCATAGATTCACAACAGATAATTATCATTATCACAACCACGGATAATCTACATTATCACTATTAAAAGACAATCCACATCAATATCACAATGCAACCAATGCATCCATATCAATCATTACTAATCTCATTTCTGAGATTCAAAACCATTCAAAGCAACCAATAACAACCATTCATAAGCGATGATCTATAATCATACTATCTATAATTAACTTAAAATGAATTAAATTAATTACATCATCTTTAATTAATTTAATATGAATTAAATTAATTACTTATATCAAAATAAATCTTTGCTTACATCATCATTAATTAATTACCAATTAATTAATTGATTAACCTCTAATTTATCATCTTAATTAATCAATCCTGATTAATTATACTTTAATTAATTCCACAAAATTAATTACCCTAAACCCAATACAGTAATTAACCTTTAATTACTTCATTAATTAATTAACTATAACTGATTACATTTAACCTTAATTAATTACAATTAATTAATTATCCTTAATTACTTATAATTGATAAATTAATATTAATTAATCAATCTTAATTACATCATTAATTATATTAATTAACGACTCTTAATTAATTACTTCATTAAATTAATTCCCTTCAGTAATTAATCTCACTTATTCCATAATTATTAATCACCTTTGATAAAACTCATTCTGTAATAAACTATCTTTAATTACTTTATCAAATTAATTATTCCTTAATTAATTTCTGAATTAATTCCTTGATTAATTATACAAAATAATTTAATCCAAATTTACTTCTCAATTCCAACACTATTCACTAATTACATCCAGAAATTACCTTTAATTACTTCACTGAGTAATCCCATTAATTACATAAAATAATTATTATCAAATCTCATGTTTAAAATTAATTAAACTAAATTAATTAATTTCATCCAACCTTAATAAACTTCATTAATTACATTAAGTAATTAACGTCTTAATTACTTTCATTTAAGTAATTAAACTTAAATAAATTTTATAATTTATTAACATTAATTAATCAATCTAATTAATTATTGAAAATTAATCATATTAATTAATTATTAAATAAACCTTAGTTAATGACCATCATTAACTATTATTAATTCTTTAATTATTTTTCTTTAATTACTTCTTAATTATCTCTAATTCGAATTAATCCAAATTATTAATTTACATAAATTAAATAATTAAGTTATTCCTTAACTATCCAATTTATTCAATTATATTTAATATCTTAATATTTCTAAGATAACCCATTCCTTATTATTAATTTTATTAATATTGTGTACTTAGAACATTTCAATATTTAAAATTAAAATCATATTTCATTTTGAATCTAAAATTCAAAATGAAATTTATTTAAGCATAAACCAAATTAAATTCCATTTATATTCTTTCTAAAATAAATGTAAACAACATTTATTACTTATAATTAAAAATTTTATAAGATAAGTTTTTAACTAATCTGCTTAATTCTTTTGAAATTTAGTTTAAAATACATTACCCTTTTAAATTTAAGTTAAAAATCACTTAACTTTCTTTTATAAACTATTTATCAAGACTTCATTCATAAAGAAAAATCAAATTTAAATATTTGATTGGAAACAATTTATTTCTAATAAATAATTTAAATTTGAACTTGTTTGAAAATATTCAAATTCAAAAATTTATTCAAATATCTAGATTTAAATTCAATACATTTGAACAATTCCTTATTTAAATCATTTGAATTTAACTTGAATTGAACTCTTTGAATATCCTTGATTTTAAAACCCCTTATTTAAATACAAATTTATTTTTAAAATCTTGAAGATTTGAAGATCCTTAAGAAATCTGGACTTAAATTTGAATTCAAACTGCTAATTTAAAATTAGCTTTCAGATTTAAAAATGAAATTAAAAATTTCCAGAAAACTGTCTGTTTCCCTTTTTTTTTTTAAAACTAAAAACCTCTTTTAAATTTTAAAAACTTATAAGATTCTAAATCATTTGAATCTATAATACAGCTAGATTTAAACCTAACTCAGATTTAAAAACTTAACTTCATTTAAATTTTTGATTTAATTTTAAAACTGCAGACAGTTTCTACAGGAAACAGTAATACAACATACTCCTGAGCTCACTCCATTTCACTTCGAGTCAACCAGCCCTCAACTTCGAGCAACCCACCAACTTTCTTCGAGTCAATCATCATACTCGAATACAAGACAGAACCAAGCTATCTCACCCCAACACAGTGCTCTGTGCACCTGCACTAGCACAGCCATTAACTCCGACCATCAACGTTGATTCACCCAAGTCAGCTATCACCTTCCTAGCGAAATCCAAACACTAGATCAATTATACCATCATGAGATCGAATTTGAGCATTTAACTCAAACCTGGAAACACCAGAAACAAAACCAAACTCCAAACCTGTCATCGCCAAGATCTCAGCCCTCCGACCACTAAAAATCCAACAACGCCGGCTGTGATTCCACCCATGACCAAGCTTCCGTCTACCAAACCCCCATTCAACTCGATCAAGTCTACAGGGTGAATCGACCAAACCAAGATACCTATCTAAAACTAGGGCTACAAACAAAAAAAACACATCACTGCTTCCATGTTGATTTGCATCAACATTTAATATTTTTCTGATCTTCACTGATCTTTTCCCTACCTACTGGAAGAAACCCCTACCCCATATCCCAGTGGATCACCAGATAATGCCAACATTCCCTTTTCTGTTCAATAGTGAACTGCACCCTCATTTCTAGTTTATAAATTTTGATTTAGGTGTTAAAAATCATGATTTTGGTCATGTATTCGTTTCATAATATTGAAACTAAAATCTCACAGTTTGAATTTTTTTATATTAATCAACATTTTCTGATATTCTTGGTTTTACAGAAGTACCAGATTTTATTTTACAATATTAAGTTTTTAAAACTTAATCTACACTAATTCAAACATCCTTAGTTTTGTAAATCAAGTCCTAACAAATCTAGATCAGGTGTAAGAAATATAAATAAAAATCTTGTGTCTGGGAAACAATATAAGAACAGAGCAGTAAATAACAGTACACACCACAAATAATCATATCAGATTCATTTAAACACATATGTATACTTATGCAACCAAATTTATTTTTAAGTTTAAAGGTTACTCACCTTTTTCTTGATGGCAGAGCAGAAATTTTGAAACAAGACTTATGATTTTTTTCTTTTTAAATAGGAAACTCCTTTTTGCTCTGCTAAATTTTAAATCCTGTTTTCCATTAGCTCCAGATTTTTGAAATGCAGGCTCAAATAAATTTTGCTTCCAAATTTTCAATTGCATGCATGCTGCAGGTTTGCTTGAGTTAAAAACTGAGAGGCTTATGACTGAATTCTTGCATGCTTGAAGTAGTTACTGGTTTGCTTGAAAATGAATAGGGTTTTCCCGGAAATTTGGGTTTGAAGGGGAGTGTTTAATCCATTTCAGATTTGTAATTTGGTTTAGGAAGATGTTTACAGGATCTAATTTGGGAAAGATGAATTGAATTTCAGATTGCCTTGGGTTATTTTAGTTTGAAAATAAGCTGAAGATGTTTTAAATAAAATAAAAGAGAAACAAAAATTCAAAAATGCCACTTGTTTTATATTACAACACTTGTCTCAATTTTTAACAATTGTCAAGTAAGTATGTTAATTACTTAACACATGTTCTCTTAAATTTGTAAAAACTTACATTTGTCACCAAAGTTAGTTAGTTATAATTAAGTGTTAATTAATTATTTATTTAGATGTTAATGTTAGATAAATGTAAACCTATGTTTAAATAAATTTATTCATATGTATATAGATTTTAAAAATAAATAAATCAAACTATGTTTATAAAATTAAACCTATACAAATATTTCAAAATTAAAACAAATTAAAAACATTTAAACTTAATTTTTTTTTAAAAAAAACTTTGAATTCAAGTTTTAAAGTAAATTTTGAAATCTAATTCATTTACAAATATAACTTACCAAGTTGAATTTTGAAAAACCATAATTTTTATTGAAAATTTATTTGTTGAAACAATGTATTATTATATATATAAAAATATCAACATTTAATAACTATAAATAACTTACAAAAGAAATTATTTCTTTAGTCATAAATTATTTATTTTATTCAATTATATTTAAAAAAAAGTCAAAATAACCTCATTGTAATTTACTTAAATTTAAACTTGAGCTAAAACATATTTTAAATTAGTTTAATATTTATCTCATGTATTTAAAACCATATTTATTTATTAAATAGCTTTTAAAAAGTTTAACTTTCAAATAAAAATCATAATTTCCACTTTTACTAAAGATATAAATTTTATAGAAAATAGGATTCATTTAAAACAATACCTATTTACAATATATACAATATTCTATATATATTATAAATATAAAACAAATATTAGATTTAAAAAGATAAAATCTATCAATTAACTATTTATTTTATTTTATTACAAAATTAATTCAAATCTAATTACAAAGATTATCTAATCAATTTAATTTTTATTACAGATTATTAAATTGATATTGCTTTAAAATTCCGGGTCATCACATTCCTCCCCCCTTAAAAGAATTTCGTCCCCGAAATTTAAAACAAAGGTAATTTAATAATCTATTTAAAGATTAAATTTTAAAACACAAGCATATACCAATGATATGCTAACAACCATAGAAATCAATTTACCCAATCAAACAAATCTAATTAATCAAATATAGTTATCCAGAAAAATTCTAGATAAAACTTTCACGAGTTTCCCCGGTAAAAATATCGGAATACTCGCTCTATAGATTCCAGACAATCAATACTATTAAACCCCAGAGCTCCTACTCCTCCATATCTACAGAAATAGACAACATATCAGACTACAGACGAGTCTGATTCAACAACCAACCTCTATAACTGCTGGTTCTAAAACCAGAGATAGGCCATACACGTACTCCCCCAAAGATACGTGAAACTCATCGAATTCCACTTATCCAAACTGACAATTCAATCTTGAAAACCAATCACTGATCCAATCAAACACAGAGAAGAGATCCAAACATCACTGAGCTAGCTTTCCAGATTTACTCAAACTTATAGCTCCTTAATCAGAGAAAACCCCAACAACAACGAAGTCTCTAACTTCAAATTTCAAATTTCTCCGTCCCTTAACCACAAAAGTCTTCAGACAATCCTGGGCTGCCAACATCCAAACTGATCAGCTCAACCCTTGCTGATTCCTCCAGAAACAATCAGAACCAAAAACAACTCAATACAATGATCTCCTCAAGATCAATCCAAAACCAAAACACAATTCTACTCCATAGACAGCAGAAAACAACAAACTTCTTCCAATTCGGAAAAGAAAATCAGAAACACTATCAAACTGCTTCCGCTGCACAACTCTGATCCGAAGTAGATAATAAAATACTGACAAAGAACACAAGCACCAACTGGACATCACTTTCCAGAAATATGGTTCTACGGATCCATAAAGGAAACTCAGAAATTCCTCCAAAACTGAGTTACTTCATCAACCTCCATCTCTAGGAACCATTCTCCAACTAAACAGAACCACCGGTTCCACTCCTGGATTTCTAGTTGATAAGAAAACTCAATCTCCCGATGCTGACAAACCTCTGTCTTCCTGAAGAAATCCAGAAAATCTCCAACCATCCAAGAGAACACACAAACAATCGCAAGTCACTTTTGAGATCAACCCAGATAAATTTCCAAAGGAAACCGTTCTCTCTTTACCAAATAGAACAACATACACTGGTCTAGTCAATCCACCGAAGAGACGGACTCACTCATCAGCTTCTGAACTCCATCTCAAGAAAAACTACTCCGCTATGACCTCTCTGTCGGCACACAGAACACTCCGAGCTGCACTGCTGACACCAAAGCCAAAATTTCCTAATCCAAAGCCCTTCGAGAAACTCGGACTTCAAAGCCAACCAGAGAACATCACAACATCCTGCTGAATCCAGCCACAACTTCGGAACAGTCACACTTCCCAAACTTGTTCCAAAGAAAACATCTTCGAAAACAATCCATAGTCATTGCATCTCATCACGCGGTTACAATTTCCTGAGGTATCAAGATACCTTCACTTGCTCCAGCTCAACCGAACAGATCCAAACCCTACTCACCAAACTCTGCACTTCAAAGATGTCTCCGAACCTTAACGTGTTTCCTTCAGAGATAGATGAAATACTTCAACACAACAAAACTTACTCGAGACGGTATTAGGTCTACAGTCTCGACAGATACACTTCCAAACTCAACATCAGACTCCAATCAATGGTAGAAATCGTGTTACAAACACTACTACCTCATCTACCTTTATAGCCTATATTGGAAAACCCGAACAGGTAACCCAACAGATAGGTAGAAATATATTAATATATATATAAATATATTTAAAATTACAAATACTCTCTCTCAAGAAAGATACCACTCCAGAGCCTAGGTATTCACTCAACCTAATGCTCTGATACCAACTGTAACGACCCAACTTCCAAACTCCAGGAAGTCGCATCGCTAATAAGAAAGAAGAGGATAGAAAAGAGAAAGAAAGAGAAGAAGAAGAAGAAACAACACATCAGAATCTAAACAGCGGAACGAATAAATTATATTAATAACATAAAATATTACACAGTTTACAATCACAATCAGAGTACACAGATATACAACACATATTAGACAGTTATAAACACCTGTCTAGTATTTACAACATAATACAACTCAGAGACAACACAGAACACACAGCGGAATACTAATATCTAACGCAGAAGCCTCCTGCTCCATTGCTCCTCCAATATTCGTCAAAGCTAACCTGAATCCCTTGGCTACTCGTAAAAATTTGAGTACCCAAGAGTTTATGAAAAACAAAAACAAACTCCGGGTCAGACATGGGTCTGGTGTGAGTAACAGGTTAAAGTTGCTTAACTTTAAAAATCCTTTGGAAGAAAGGTATCACGTAAGACTTCCCACACATAAACATGGAAACGTTTTTACCTTACGCTAACCAAAACATTTGATAGGAAATCCAGTGATATTATAATAGTGTCTAGGGTTTTCAAGTAAATATGAAATAGCTGAAATTGTCACATTTATTAAATTCCAGCTACATAGGTATACAATCAAAACCGTTGGCACTTATTGGATTTTGGATTCCATACAATGGCAGGGCTACTGGGGTACCGCCCGTCACAGTACGTGGCCTAGATCAACATACCGAGGAGTACACCCACTCCCCTGCAACACAAGGCCGGACCCATTCCTTACTGAATAGTTCCGAACAAGACAACCCCGCAGTTGGTGCGCACTAACAACTGCCCACTAAGCCGAATAAAAAGGGACCTCTAGACAGGGGGAAATCTTGCTCTCAAGTGGGGGCTACCCACGAAGCCTTGCTGCACCTCCCATGTTTTAGCCATTCCCGGTTGATGAGGCTTGAGGCTACGATTACCTTTAGAGGACACATCTCTTAGAATGCTCATCGTCCACCTGACGATGTTCTGAAAGCATTCAATCCATACAAGTTCGTTCCGGGTTCGAACGAAATCGAAGGTATTATCTCGTTACACTCGTTTTGGAATCACCCTCAGAGTTAACGACGATAACCCTTGCACTCTAAATCTCCATCTCGAATCTATAAGTATTATTCCGTCAAACTCATTACGGAATCACCCACAGAGTTATACTGATGTATAGCCCTTACACCTCGAGTTTTCACTCACTCCACTTGGATTAACGACCTAACGTTTAATTGGAATCGATGTGGTTTTCGGATTCCAAATATAGAAACCCGATCCCGGTCTCATCGAAATCCAAAGCGTGTCTTTTAGGTCCAAGTTGTTTTAAAGTTTAAAACAATTCAATTATATTATCTATATACACACAGATAAATAATTCATAGATTCACAACAGATAATTATCATTATCACAACCACAGATAATCTACATTATCACTATTAAAAGACAATCCACATCAATATCACAATGCAACCAACGCATCCGTATCAATCATTACTAATCTCATTTTTGAGATTCAAAACCATTCAAAGCAACCAATAACAACCATTCATAAGCAATGATCTATAATCATACTATCTATAATTAACTTAAAATGAATTAAATTAATTACATCATCTTTAATTAATTTAAAATGAATTAAATTAATTACTTATATCAAAATAAATCTTTGCTTACATCATCATTAACTAATTACCAATTAATTAATTGATTAACCTCTAATTTATCATCTTAATTAATCAATCCTGATTAATTATACTTTAATTAATTCCACAAAATTAATTACCCTAAACCCAATACAGTAATTAACCTTTAATTACTTCATTAATTAATTAACTATAATTGATTACATTTAACCTTAATTAATTACAATTAATTAATTATCCTTAGTTACTTATCATTGTTTAATTAATATTAACTAATCAATCTTAATTACATCATTAATTATATTAATTAATGACTCTTAATTAATTACTTCATTAAATTAATTACTTTCAGTAATTAATCTCACTTATTCCATAATTATTAATCACCTTTGATTAAACTCATTCTGTAATTAACTATCTTTAATTACTTTATCAAATTAATTATTCCTTCATTAATTTCTGAATTAATTCCTTGATTAATTATACAAAATAATTTAATCCAAATTTACTTCTCAATTCCAACACTATTCACTAATTACGTCCAGAAATTACCTTTAATTACTTCACTGAGTAATCCCATTAATTACATAAAATAATTAATATCAAATATCATGTTTAAAATTAATTAAACTAAATTAATTAATTTAAACCAGCCTTAATAAACTTCATTAATTACATTAAGTAATTAATGTCTTAATTACTTTCATTTAAGTAATTAAACTTAACTAAATTTTATAATTTATTAACATTAATTAATCAATCTAATTAATTATTGAAAATTAATCATATTGATTAATTATCAAATAAACCTTAGTTAATGACCATCATTAACTATTATTAATTCTTTAATTATTTTTCTTTAATTACTTCTTAATTATCTCTAATTTGAATTAATCCAAATTATTAATTTACATAAATTAAATAATTAAGTTATTCCTTAATTATCCAATTTATTGAATTATATTTAATATCTTAATATTTCTAAGATAAACCATTCCTTATTATTAATTTTATTAATATTGTGTACTTAGAACATTTCAATATTTAAAATTAAAATCATATTTCATTTTGAATCTAAAATTCAAAATGAAATTTATTTAAGCATAAACCAAATTAAATTCCATTTATATTCTTTCTAAAATAAATGTAAACAACATTTATTACTTATAATTAAAACTTTTATAAGATAAGTTTTTAACTAATCTGCTTAATTCTTTTGAAATTTAGTTTAAAATACATTACCCTTTTAAATTTAAGTTAAAAATCACTTAACTTTCTTTTATAAACTATTTATCAAGACTTCATTCATAAAGAAAAATCAAATTTAAATATTTGATTGGAAACAATTTATTTCTAATAAATAATTTAAATTTGAACTTGTTTGAAAATATTCAAATTCAAAAATTTATTCAAATATCCATATTTAAATTCAATACATTTGAACAATTCCGTATTTAAATCGTTTGAATTTAACTTGAATTGAACTCTTTGAATTAATCCTTGATTTTAAAACCCCTTATTTAAAAATACAAATTTATTTTTTTAATCTTGAAGATTTGAAGATCCTTAAGAAATCTGGACTTAAATTTGAATTCAAACTGCTAATTTAAAATTAGCTTTCAGATTTAAAAATGAAATTAAAAACTTCCAGAAAACTGTCTGTTTCCCTTTTTTTTTTTTAAACTGAAAACCTCTTTTAAATTTTTAAAACTTATAAGATTCTAAATCGTTTGAATCAATAATACAACTAGATTTAAACCTAACTCAGATTTAAAAACTTAACTTCATTAAAATTTTTGATTTAATTTTAAAACTGCAGACAGTTTCTACAGGAAACTGTAATACAACATACTCCCGAGCTCACTCCATTTCACTTCGAGTCAACCAGCCCTCAACTTCGAGCAACCCACCAACTTTCTTCGAGTCAATCATCATACTCGAATACAAGACAGAACCAAGCTATCTCACCCCAACACAGTGCTCTATGCACCTGCACCAGCACAGCCATTAACCCCGACCATCAACGTTGATTCACCCAAGTCGGCTACCACCTTCCTAGCGAAATCCAAACACCAGATCAATTATACCATCACGAGATCGAATTTGAGCATTTAACTCAAACCTGGAAACACCAGAAACAAAACCGAACTCCAAACCTGTCATCGCCAAGATCTCAGCCCTCCGACCACTTAAAATCCAACAACACCGGCTGTGATTCCACCCATGACCAAGCTTCCGTCCGCCAAACCCCCATTCAACTCGATCAAGTCTATAGGGTGAATCGACCAAACCAAGATACCTATCTAAAACTAGGGCTACAAACAAAAAAAAACACATCACTGCTTCCATGTTGATTTGCAACAACATTTAATATTTTTCTGATCTTCACTGATCTTTTCCCTACCTACTGGAAGAAACCCCTACCCCATATCCCAGTGGATCACCAGATAATGCCAACATTCCCTTTTCTGTTCAATAGTGAATTGCACCCTCATTTCTAGTTTATAAATTTTGATTTAGGTGTTAAAAATCATGATTTTGGTCATGTATTCATTTCATAATATTGAAACTAAAATCTCACAGTTTGAATTTTTTTATATTAATCAACATTTTCTGATATTCTGGGTTTTACAGAAGTACCAGATTTTATTTTACAATATTAAGTTTTTAAAACTTAATCTACACCAATTCAAACATCCTTAGTTTTGTAAATCAAGTCCTAACAAATCTAGATCAGGTGTAAGAAATAAAAATAAAAATCTTGTGTCTGGGAAACAATATAAGAACAGAGCAGTAAATAACAGTACACACCACAAATAATCATATCAGATTCATTTAAACACATATGTAATACTTATGCAACCAAATTTATTTTTAAGTTTAAAGGTTACTCACCTTTTTCTTGATGGCAGAGCAGAAATTTTGAAACAAGACTTATGATTTTTTCTTTTTAAATAGGAAACTCCTTTTTGCTCTGCTAAATTTTAAATCCTGTTTTCCATTAGCTCCAGATTTTTGAAATGCAGGCTCAAATAAATTTTGCTTCCAGATTTTCAATTGCATGCATGCTATAGGTTTGCTTGAGTTAAAAACTGAGAGGCTTGTGACTGAATTCTTGCATGCTTGAAGTAGTTACAGGTTTGCTTGAAAATGAATAGGGTTTTACAGAAAATTTGGTTTTGAAGGGGAGTGTTTAATCCATTTCAGATTTGTAATTTGGTTTAGGAAGATGTTTACAGGATCTAATTTGGGAAAGATGAATTGAATTTCAGATTGCCTTGGGTTATTTTAGTTTGAAAATAAGCTGAAGATGTTTTAAATAAAATAAAAGAGAAACAAAAATTCAAAAATGCCACTTGTTTTATATTACAACACTTGGCTCAATTTTTAACAATTGTCAAGTAAGTATGTTAATTACTTAACACATGTTCTCTTAAATTTGTAAAAACTTACATTTGTCACCAAAGTTAGTTAGTTATAATTAAATGTTAATTAATTATTTATTTAGATGTTAATGTAAGATAAATGTAAACCTATGTTTAAATAAATTTATTCATATGTATATAGATTTTAAAAATAAATATATCAAACTATGTTTATAAAATTAAACCTATACAAATATTTCAAAATTAAAACAAATTAAAAACATTTAAACTTAATTTTTTTTTAAAAAAAAACTTTGAATTCAAGTTTTAAAGTAAATTTTGAAATCTAATTCATTTACAAATATAACTACCAAGTTGAATTTTGAAAAACCATAATTTTTATTGAAAATTTATTTGTTGAAACAATGTATTATTATATATATAAAAATATCAACATTTAATAACTATAAATAACTTATAAAAGAAATTATTTCTTTATTCATAAATTATTTATTTTATTCAATTATATTTAAAAAAAAGTCAAAATAACCTCATTGTAATTTACTTAAATTTAAACTTGAGCTAAAACATATTTTAAATTAGTTCAATATTTATCTCATGTATTTAAAACCATATTTATTTATTAAATAGCTTTTAAAAAGTTTAACTTTTAAATAAAAATCATAATTTCCACTTTTACTAAAGATATAAATTTTATAGAAAACAGGATTCATTTAAAACAATACTTATTTACAATATATACAATATTCTATATATATTATAAATATAAAACAAATATTAGATTTAAAAAGATAAAATCTATCAACTAACTATTTATTTTATTTAATTATAAAATTAATTCAAATCTTATTACAAAGATTATCTAATCAATTTAATTTTTATTACAGATTATTAAATTGATATTGCTTTAATATTCCGGGTCATCACATTATGTCAATCAAAATTCATATTCAACCTTAGTTAAGGAGCTTTAAGTTGGAAATATTCCAAATAAAAGTTTATGGTTAGTTTAAAATAAGCAGCTAAGTATATCGTCTTGAAAAACGTCGTAGCAGAAGGTGCATTTATATATACTATGCAAAATTCACAACTAAGTTGAAGGTGATTCCAAATGTTGAAAATCCCGCAACATTGTTATGCCACAACAATGACGCGATATAAATCAAGAAAGAACCTAGAGCTTGCTAGAAGTTGAGAAACACTTCAAAAAGTTCCACATGATAAGGAAAGTTTATCAACATCGAAGAGAGTTGATTGAAAAAGTAGATGGTTGAGACAATATAGCATATATGCTCATTAAAGGACAAGTTTGATCGGTTTTGAGAAAACCGATAGAAGGAATAAGATTCCGTAAATGACCCTAAATGCAAGTGGAAGATTGAGAGACTTAGGAGTATCCCTAGCGGCAATTATGTAATTTGTTATATATATATAACTCTGTAACCAATCTTATTTGTAATAAAGATATTTAATTTTTGTTATGTACTTTGTTATTGTAGTGGAGCCTTGGCGCAACGGTTAAGTCACCAGCATGGTGTTCTAGGCGCCAGATTCGAGTCCGAAAATAGCATCTTCGCAATGCGTGGAAAAGACTGATATCGTGTGAAAGCCTCATGCACTAGGTTACATCTTTTACTTTATTATATTGTGACATGATTGACTAATTAATTAACTAATTAAAGTATATTAACTAGAAAACCCATAGATGATATGTTATGTGATAACATTTATAAATAGTCGTAATCATGAGAAAATTATCACAATATAAAATAACATATTATTTTAAATATTCTCGATCGAGAAATTTTGAGAAAGGATATCGACCCATCCGTTAAGGCCAAAGTGCGCAACGTTCTCTAAACGTTGGGCAATGTATTACTCCTAGACGTTGGAAGTACCAAGTGGTTGCGTATTAATAGTTATTGGATGATAATAGAATGGCTCACCTGAGAGTTTGCAATTGGTTAATATCAATTATATCAAATAGGAAATCTCAAACTGATGTATTATAGAATTCTCTCCACTTGAGAATACTGTTTAACTTTGGTATGGACACTCCACTTTGATTATAGTTCAATCATGGCATTATGACCATAGAGCGACTATAGTTAGGTCTGAGTTGAAGCATTGGAAATGAAATACTATTTAATAGAGAATTTGCCTCCTTGGTTGTATGAGGTTAGTATTACGCTCAACTATAGAAATTCAAATTCAAAATCTCTGGCCAAAGTAATATGTTGATAATAAATGTTATTACTTACCGAAGAATTTTGTTTATGGACTAAACCAAGTAGGCTATGGATGACATTGGAACTTTGATCAATACCAGATTCCATAAATCTTAAAGTGATATGTTGTGGATAAAGAGAATTGGTACAACAAGCATGACTAAACTATACCGTTGGAATTGTAAAATTGGATTATTCTAATAAAGATGTATAAGCGATAAATTTAGCTAAACCTCCATACCACTAGCCAAAATAACATTGATTGAATTTACACTTACGAGCCGCACAACGGTATTAGTGAATTCTCTAAAATACCACATTTTTAATCGATTTATAACTGTTATAAATTATTTAAAATGATTTATATTTATGAAATATTATCTATTTATTTATTTAATGTATCTAGTGCTAGTAATATTTTCTAGGTATCATTAGTTATTAACTGGATGCGTATATAAAGGTTATATATATATATATATATATATATATATTAATATATGATTTCTATACGCATTTAAATACGCTTTAAGTAATGTTAATTACTTATCGAGATTGTAGTCTCTTTAGCCCATAAGCTTCCATATGATAGCGCGTCTGGGGAGAAAAAAGAAATGGGGTTCGTCAATTCTGGATTCGAAATGGATAATAATGGAGAAGTAGTAAAAGGAGGAGAACTTGCCTTCTCCCTTTATCAATTCACAAAAGCTTACCCCTCGGTCTTTCTCTCTTAATTGCCTCCACTACCCTATTAATTATGAGCCCCTTTTCATCCCTATAGCCAAAAGTATTTAAAGTCCAAATATATTAAATCATTTGCGAATTATGGTACTCCAGACCATTGCAACATCCCAATGTCGATTCAGGGTGAATCTAAGAGATCCCATCAGTCAACTTGTGCTACAGGATGCATTCTTAATGTATAAAATCTTGTTCAACTTTTATATCATACTTACCATGTAGTAGATTGTATATACAACGATTTTATACACGCATTTAATAGTCTCTTATATCATCTTTAATTTACTGACATTGATCAGTCTATATTAATTTACATTGTTTGTTAAATATCAAAATTAATAAAATTAAAAAATTAGTTTTACAAAGCTTGGCTTTTAGATTATTTATTTTCTAATTTTTAAATAATATTATTGATTTTTAATATTTAAAGTTGATTTTTTCTAAATTTAATTCAGTTATATAGTTTTAAACTATTTCAAATTGTTTAAAAAAATTAATTATATATAATATAGGTTTTATATTTTAAAAAAAATTATGCCACACACACACACACATATATATATATTAGTACATTTTTTAATGCTTTTATATATTGATGACTTAAGAAATGTTTATATTAATTCATATTTAAATGTTTAAATATATATGTATATATGTATGTATGTATTATAAATTTACAAATTGGTTTCGGATTAAAAAAAACTTTTACTATGGTGGAAACGAATAATACATAATATATATATATATATATATATATTTGTATTGCAATAGAAATACTTTATTTATTATGCAACTTTAAATTTTAGAAAAAATTAAAAAATTCTGATAACAAATTAATTTATAATGTGTGTTTATGTATATGTATATATTTATTTATTTTAAATTGTTAAAAGATATTTTATTTTGTATTTTACAGGTGAAAATTTGAAATTCAAATTGTTTTCCTAAATCATCTTTAGGTGTTTAGATATTAAAATTGAATTCTAATTTTCTTAACTTAGTCCAAATATATATGGATATTTAAAAATTTATTTATTTAGTATAAAATAAGTTTCTAAATTTATACATACATACATATAATTTTGGAGTAGCTAGTGCATTTATAAATGGCCAATGTATACGTATAGATGAAAATCGCAACATCTATATACATATACATTAATCATATACCCAATATTATGTTGCACATGTACGTTTTACATATATGAATATATAATGATATACTCATAATCTATATACAAATTAATTTTAATTAACTCGTTAATTAGTTAAATCAGAATAATTTTATAAAACCGAATTTTATTTAAATTAACTAGATTGGTTGTGGTACAAACCATTAGACTTCATAGACCCATTATGATCGAAACTCGGAATATTTTAAAACTACCCATTTCACCTATTGCAGACCGATCCAATTCCAACTGTCTTTATGCCAAGATGGCCCGTCAACGGATACTTTCAGATACATATAATGCCATATCTGCATATGTAAGATTTCTAATATCGAATATCTGCATCCGTGGACATGGACGGATATCAGATAATCATCATAGCTATATTACATTCTGTATATTCGTTTGACTTTTACGACGCGAAATCGCGAACTACCGTTACGCGACGCGTCTATTTTTGACTCAATTTTCAATACTCATTTAAACTTTTTCAAATCACTTTTAAATGTTTATAAAACATTTATAAATCATATAAAACCATTTTTAAGAGGTTTAAACATTCCATATACACCATTTCATTCTATAAAGGAAAGTGATTTCCTTTGTGCTTATCGATATGTATTAATATGACTTGCATATATATTCAACAACCATATTAAACAACCATCATTAAAAATCATATCCAAACATATATATCATTCAATAACATATATAAATATAGTTTAGGAGTTTCTCATCTTGGGTTAAATGATTAACCTAAAAAACTATAGTTTTGCTAACTCGAATCTATGCTCACGATCGCTTGGACTATTGCTCCTAGATGGCTCGGCCTAGAACCTTGGATGCTTGGGCGCTCACGACCATGACTTGGGAGATGGGAAATTATGATATCCCACATCGAGACCCACATTAACAAAGAGTATTACTGGGTAATATCGTCTAGTAATGCGGAGAATAGGACTAGTTAGGAGCGACCATTTATAACCTTGTCTTAAATATCTATTGAATACGTCGATAAACGCTCCATTTTTTTACCTTAAGTGGATCGACGTATTCAATAAATACTTAATACAAAGTCATAGGTGGCTGTAGGATCTTTTGGAAAAAATACAACAACTCAAATGCAAAACACATCACGGAACAACAGATAATCATATATATACATACATATACCAATACATCATAGAGTATACAAAATGATACATCACATATGTGGTATGAAAACCACAATACCAACACGAGTCAAAAGAATATACATATCAGAGTAGAAACAAAAGGACTACACAAAAGCTGCAACAAAAAGCTAGCAGAAAAGTCCATGCGAAAGCAGAATAGGCTAAGTCCATAGGGTACCTAACCTGAAACACCTCGATCTGGCCTGAGCACAAAACACACTGATTCGTCTAGTTAAACAAATCATTTTAAGAGGATAATCCATAACATAAGCATAAGGCAATGTGATAATCTTCTCAAGTGAGAAGGAATAATTCAAAGGTAAATGGTTACTTCACATGGCATAACTAAGTAGGTATTGTAATTCAAAGGCGATAAAACTTTATAACAAATCACATAATACAAGCACGTCTCATCTCATCGACGTATCACAAACATCAAATATGGTTTAGGAGAAAAACATAACTTCAAAGAGGAGAAATCCTAAACCTGCCATATTGGCAGACTCAAAACCTACTCAAAGAAATCACCATGTCCAAATACATCACAAGGAAAATATATTTCCAAATAGGAGATTCTAAACTATGTGCCATACGGCAATCTCAATAAAACGCTAGTGCAGGCAACTCAAATCTCAAAGATAGAACTCACAAGAGCTCAAATTTCCATAAGGTAATTGTCGTATACATATAATATAACCAAACGGCTCGAATATCCAACAATAAAAAGGCGATACACTTGAGAAATCACAAACATCAATGAAAACATCTTAAAGATATCGCACGTGCTCATAAATGGCCGAAGCCGGTCAAGTATTGTTCTCTCAAAATAAGGCGCCATATATCTTAGACAAACGTCCCGAAGGAAAAATAAATATGTCTCTTAAACAAACATCTCAAAGGACAAATACGTCACAATGGACAAATACGTCTCTTAGATAAACATCCCCAAGGACAAATGATCGAAGGTCTAGTACTGGAAATACATCTCGAAGACAAATGTCTCACAAACTTCTGGATAGGAACTTGAACAGTGTTAACGTGTGTCCCATACCACATGTTCGCACTAAATGGTTTACTAACCGCTAGTAAATTTCACACTTAAACTGTAAAAAGCTTACCTCATCTCATCGGTAAACTCGACCCGAAGGTCAAAACGATCAAATGGACAAGCAAGGAATTAACCGATAAGATAAACACATGGGTCCCATACCACGTGCTTACCAAACCGTTTAATTCTCCTTCTCAGTCGCTCAAATAGTGCAAAAATGTGTATTTTGTATACAAAATAAATTATTTGAGAAAACAAGCTTTTAAGACTATTTTTCGAAGTCAAATTTGAAATCCATATTAGAAAATTACATTATTATAGAGAACAAATAGATTTTACAGCTAAAAGTATTATATAATAATTATTTGAAATGCCCGTTTATTTTTAAAATTACTTCAAAGCTGTTTGGAACAATCCATGCTCGAAAATGAAGAAAAACGAAAAAATCACTCAAACCGATATTCAAATTCAATTCAAATTTAATTCAAAATTTGAATTTAAAAATCTTCAAAATTTGGCTAGTCAATTAATAAACATCATGGCCCTCAAATATATTTAGAAATATCATGAAATAAAGTAAGAAAATGCAAGCGAAACGAGTCAAAACACGAAATAAAACAAATGGAAGTGGGCTGAAATAGCCCATTGTCCAGGTCGACCTGGAGGTCGACTGTTCTACTCCCTAGGTCGACTGGCTGATCTACCTGTGGGGCCTCTTGGTCGACATGTAGGTCGACCCAGCGAAAGGGGAGGTCCACCCATTGTACGCATTTTGCTTCAGCTTGTTTCCAGAACGTTTTTAGGGTTTGTATGCAATTTCCAGGCCGGTTTTGAACACTTAAATGACAATATTTCTCAACCAAAGTTTGCAGAGACAAAGTTCGATATTCATAATACCAAATGGAAGAAATCCAGAAGCGTTTTTTTGCCGGAATCAAAAGATATAAGTATGCAAAGAAGCAATATAAAACAGTTTCACAGAAAAGAAAAACTGTCAACAGATAAGGATTACAGTAGATTATTTTGCACATATTCAAGCATTTAGCATTTTTTTCTTCTAGATTTGTAAACTTATCAACTCACCTTGCTATATGAATGCAAAGACTCGGATTTATGAAGAAAGACTGAAGCTTTGCTTGGAAAATAGTCTCTAGGAACCTGTACAGCAAGAGAAAATATCATGTAAAAAGAAATTTTATTGTAAATTAGAAACCTCTATCACAAATTAGAAATTTTTGATGAAATTGTAAGTTTGGAGTTTGATTACCTTTTATTTGTTCTCTAGAGTGAAAAAGATTTTAATTTGTTGAATAAATTTGAAGAAATTGGCTTGTTTTTTAATTTTGAGAAAGATGTTTAGTGTATATTGTTATTTGGCTAAGGAAGAAGATGAAGTTGAGAAATGAACGTACAGGTGATTTATGTTTTCTCATTTCTAATCTGGTTAAGTCCTAAATGGGCTTGGACTCAATAACTAAAAGAAAGTAAAAGGGCCCAGGTTAATTCACTTACAAACTAAAAATGCTTTAAATATAACATATTCACAAAACAAAATTCACTTTTCTTCATATTTTCACATAAGAAAAATATGAAAACTTGTATACATATAAAATAAAACATTTTCTATCATCTAAAAAGATAAATTTATATGTTTAAGACATAATTATTATTAAATTCCTTAATTTTACAAAAATACACTATTTACTCAAATAAATGAATAAAACATTGTTTTTAACTTCCAAAATTAAACAAAAATACTTTTCTCACTTAGGAAAATATTTTAAACCATTTTCAAACTTAATTTGTAGCCAAAACATATATTTTTTTAAAGTTCCACTTTTTCATTTAAACAAACCACCTTAAAAAATCAATTACTTCTTTTAAAAATTATTAAAAGAAGTAAATGGGCAATAATTAATATAACTATTGCATGTTCTCTAAAAGAAGGTCGATTCCCATTTATTATCACTCTAACCAAATAAAATAAAGCTTGAAATTTTATTTGTCATTTTTAACTCCAAAATTTATCATTTATTCCAAATAAACAATTTAAAATCTCCAATTTTGATTTAAATCACAATATTAAATTATAATTACCATCATAATTTAATATTGACAGGTAATCTTCAAATCAGGGTTGTTACGGAAAGGCTCGGCCTTTGGCTTGTATGGGGGTGGCCGTGGAGTGTTAGGATGGAGAAAGGTGATTTAGCTTGGTTTTGAGATGTGTAAATATGTATTTCAAATGTTTGTAATATTTGCACTCTTTCGGCATAATTTTCTTACTTTTTTTATATAAAAATAAGCCATTAGAGAGGCACTTAGAAAATGGAAGAATAAGTAGAAGAATTTGTTAGGAATTTATGCGAAGAGGGGTGGTATATATAGGAAAAAAATATGGAAAATATCTTCCATCACTTCACCACCTTCCCATCACCCATGTGCTCCACCTCCTCACATCATTTCACACGTTGGTACTCCCCCCTCATGTGCTCCATCACTTCACTCTCTTCCAATCCATGTGCATTGACTTAAAGATGCTTAAGTATGAAGTCTTTACAAAAAAAATCTAAGATATTTGCTTGTATATATTCATACGTAACTTGTATGTATATATATGTTACATACACCATCTTTATACATCATAATACAACCACCCTACTTGCCTATTACACCTCTTAGGAGTCTTATCATGCATGGACAAGGCCATGCATGTTCTTTGGTTGACTTATGTATGCTTAAGTGACAAAACCTGGAAATATCTTATATATGTGTAAGTGTGTGTTATATGTGTACTTATATGTATATGTAGATATGTGTACATATATGAGTGTTCATGTTGCATGTGACATGCATATACTTGTACACGTATGTGCACAAGAGAATAAACGATGTTTCGATAACTTCGAACAACTTTCGTTCGTTAAACCATTGAAAATCGAGAAATCGATTCCCGGTCACAATTTTTACTTATAAATTTAATTTACATATAAATGTGAAGAAACAAATTCTCGTCATTATTAGTTAATTAGAATGATCACATTTTATTTATAAAACAATATAAATTAATGTTAACAAATATTTACAAAAATCACTATTATATCGACAAAACGATACGAATTTTCTTTTTTCAAATCGAACATATATCTTTATAAAAACTATTATGAATGATTCGTTAACACTTTATAATTATTTAAAATGAATCATAGCCATTTTAAAATTAATCACTTGAATAATTACAATAATTATTGAATAGTTAAATCTCAATTTAAAGTCATAAATCAATATTTAAATATAAGGGCATCGCTACTGATGTCAAAAATATTTTTATTTTTTGAAAAATAAAATAATTAATTTTAATACATATTCTTGTTCAATTAAAAAAAAATATGTATCCAGCTCCATGTGTGATGATTTACGATTATAGAGCTGGTTATCGATAAAACGAGTTTCGACCATTTTATCGGTATTTTTCCGAAGGAAATATTTTGCGAATATTTCCCCAAAATAGGTTCATTATTATCATTCACTTCACAAAACTCGATTATTTATTGAAAATAATCCATACTTAAATATTTAAAATAAATTAAATTTTTTTAATTAAAGTGATCAAATTTTGGGTTGTTATATATTTTCACTCAAAAGAATATCGTCCCTGAAATTACCCAAAACAAAAACCCAAAGGTTTTGCCCAAAATATTTATTATTAAACTTACACCCATATGATGTACACTGATCATCCGTACACAATATACGATTCGATCTTCTACTCAAATTCACAACTTTACTTCCAAACTAGTATTGATCTGTCGATCCTCTAGTGAGGACTCCGATCAAGCACTCCGATCAAAACTTTAGTTTTTCCTTTCATGGCTCTCAACAACGATAGAAAGCTCAAGTATCCAACCACAAACCCTCGTCAATGTTTATCGTCAAGAATTGTGTGATAAATCCTTTTTCGGACTGGTATACACACATTAAAGTTCTGTACTCGAATCTTAGATTAAATCGTGCGACGAAATTATCCACATACTTCATATGAATTTATTAATCTTTCAAAAAAATTAATGAAAACATTTCATAAAACTTCTATTCTTTATTCAAAATTTTATAAATATACTTCTTTATAACCATTTTACATTTTATTTCCAAATATTTCTACTTAAAAACATATTCTTTCAAAAGATAAATATATTTTTATTATAACACATTTCTAAATATATCTTAACGGTTTCTGAAAAATCATTTTCAAAATGATTCATTAAATTAATAAATTACCCCAAACTTCCTTTATTAGTCAAAACTTATTATTTCTTTAATATATATGTTGTAATTTCTCTTATCTTTGATTTTCTCCAGAATATTTATTGAAAGATTATGCTTTCCAGTCTTTTAATCATTTCATAATATCATTTCTTCTTATAAAAGAAAATCCTTCATTTAACTTTCTTACTTCTTTCCTCAAGAATTCTCGTTAAATGATTTATATAAATGCGAAGTTGAAATAAAATAGACATTATATATTTCCACACTTTTAGATTCATCATTTCAATTTAAACTTGGGTTAAGACCTCCCAACAATGATACAGTCCAAAAAACTGATCATAACAACATTTCACCTTAAGCCATCCTACTATATACATATATATTAGATAAATAGAGCTACCCATAATTATCGTACTCAACGTTTCCCTCATTCCTTTGAACCTGAAACAGATGGCACGCTCCAGTGTCCAAGATATATTAAAACTTCCTCAATTCCTTCTTCATTGATTTCCAGTTCATCATCGGCCTCATTGCTATCTTCATTCGGTTGCATTTCACCCTCAACATAGGGTAGCCATGATTGGTTCCATGGAACATGTCCCATACCAACTGGTATTCATGGGACTACTTTTCCCTCTTCTATCTCCTCAGGCCTGGCACACCAACTTCCCACGGGTTTTCGAATACTTCAACTTCATCTGCTTCTTCACTACTACTTCATTGTTATCTCCACCTTGTTCCCGTTAATATAGGAACTAGATGATTCTTCTTGTCAAATAATATGTTCCCCGTCTAAGTCCCATATCACATTGTTGCAATCACTAGATATTATGGAATTTGTGTCTTCCATAGGTTCTGATTCTTCCTCAATGGTTGTTGAATCTTCTTTAATGGGTTTTGTTCTTCTTCCATGGGTTCAGATTCTTATAAGGGATCTATGCGGAGCCAGCATAATCCGAAATCCGTATTCTTTCCGAGACCTGCATGGGTTCATCATCACTAGAAATTATACTCATCTCGGGGGTCGTGGTGGTATGAGCATTCCTACCATTGGATATTTGTCTTCACTTCTTCGAGCGTATGGGGCATGCTCTTCCTCGGTCGGGGGAAAATCATTACTAGGTGGATATTTCGGTTGTTCTTCTTCATCGCTAGTGAAACGGCCCTGACTCCACCTTCGAAAATCGACACCGAATACTTCACCAGTATTCAAATGTCGCAGATTCAAACGCCGAATCTGGTTCGCCGAAGCTTATAACACATTAAGTATAACAACACAGCGGAAGAAAATGAATAGTATCATTGATACAATAATGAATATAATATCACATGCAATATGTTACAACAATATCAGAGACAATAACAATAGCGGAAAAGATAACAACGGAAGATATAACTCAAATATGATATTCGATGAAGAGTGAATCCAAAATCTGCAACTCCAAACCAAAAGCTCATTCCAAAAGCTATGAGGACTCCAATCTAATAAGCTCGAACCACCATCATCGATGACTTAAGCAAGGTCAGTCATCCAAAGATTGAAGAAAATTCCCATAGACTGAAAGCTACCGAATCTACACCTACTATTTGATTATCTGGAAAACCCAACTCTAGACCGCCCGTGTGGAAAATTGTGGGCACCTAGAGTTTAGGAAGGAAACAATAAACTTCGGGTCAGTCATGGGACTGGTATGAGCAAAAAAAAATAGTTTTATATTTAAAACAAACAACAAAAGATTTTAAAAGTTGAAAACCGCAATGCTTTCTGAAAAATGAAACTACCATAAGACCTCCCCGCACACACACAATGCAAGTGCACAGTTGGAGGAGATTTCTCCTTATGATAGTCAAACATGCTTACTATGCAAAAACCATTTTGATATTATTATTAGTGTATAGTGGAAAACATTTTGAAAGTATAATATTAATCTTAGCCAGCATGCGTACCATTATAGTATGCCTACTATAGCTACAACGTTATGGAAGGTTCTACGACTAATACCGTACAAGGTATGTATTGATGATTGGATTTTCAACAAATGGTCAGGCTAAGGAACTTCTTATTGCCACATGGGTACGCCTTTGGAGGGACGTCCCGTGAACCTACTCGACTCTTTGCCAACACAAGGCCGGGTCACCTCTATAATTAGATAACTACTATTCGAGTATGCCACCCTCCGGTCGTTTGCGACCTTTATCCGAGGGCCTTCAATCACAAAACAACAACCACACAGTAATGAGGTTGCAGCAACCACATAGGTTAAGTATCTAGGCTCCATACCATGATACCACCTTTTTCCATAAGGGAATGACATACCTTAAAGGATAGACACTCATAACCTTGCCGCATCTTTCCTGTTTCGACCATTTCCGGTTTGTGAGGTCCTGATGCAGTCTCGTCCATAAAGCTACGCTTTTCACAAAGTCATGCTCTGATCAACAAATGATCAGCAGCACTTCGTATGCCACATTACCAAATTGGAAATGTATCACTAGTAACCATTAACTACATAACCTCTGAGCTCATATGTCTCATAGAAGGGTGTTAAGCTAAGAGAGTAAATCTCCGTCACCAAACAAAAATGTATTTGATAGAAACCAGCTTTACATCTCAAGGTGTAATGACAGGCACACATCCATACAAGTTTGTTCCGGGTTCGAACTGAATTGAAGGCACTTCCAAAGAAGCCCTTGCAATCTAAGAATTCCCAATCCCGATCGGACTCCCCATCACATATGGTGATCTCTATACTGGCACGACTCATTGCGTAGACATTCGACGGGTTATCATTTCATTTTCAAAAATACCCGGTCTTCACCACCGGTCTTTAATTGCAATCCATGACGTCGTATCACAATTCGGAATGGGTTATATGACATAAAGGCCTCTCCCGGCTAAACTGAATAGTGAGCGCTTAATTTAAAAACATATGGATATTGGGATCTTAATTAAGTCACACTTTTAAGCCCCCAAACCTTTTCTTTCAAATGGTTTAACCAATTACCATTAAAAATATTTAAACAAAAAGATTTACTTCACAAAGTTTACCAATCTTTCACAAAGATTCATTCATAGCCTTCAAAACCATTTCCTTTTCAAATTGGATTAGCTCGTCCAATTACTAAATCAAGAACTCAATTCATAGCTTTCAAACCCATTTCCAAAGATTCATTCACAATTCCCATTACAAATATTTTATATAAAAGATACTCCTTTTAAAATCATCTTCAATTTCAAAACAAATTTCATAGATCTTTCACAAAGATTAGTTCATAGCTTTCAAAACAATTCTATTTCAAATTTGAAATCTTTTCAACATAAATCGAAAATCCTTTCTTTATATGAAAGCTATTATTATTTGAAAACAAATAGTTTTAGTTTCGGAAAAATCCGATTACATTTGCATAAGTTAAAGCCCTTGGGTTAAATTCAAATTCCCAAAACCATTCATTTAAAATGGTTTAAAATCCCATATAAACACATTATAACTTGCATAACCTTTTTAAACCATAATTTCCATACATAGAATTCAATATCAAATCTTTGAATTTAAATTCAAATCAAACTATCAAGTTATTCAAAATAACTGTTATCTTTAAAACTCCTTTTTCAAAAGCTTTTCATATTTAACCCAATTCCATTTCCAAAACCATTTGAATTCAAAATTCAATTTTAAAACCATTTCAAAAATCTGTGACTTAACCAAATTCCTCGTGCAATCCATGTTTGTGTGTATATGGTGTAGTCCAGTGGTTTTACACAATGGTGCAATATCATCACAATCCAAACACAGCAATATTGATAAGCGGTATATTCCTATAACGCTTATCTTCATTCACAAAATCACAGATAAATATATAAATGCATCACAGATAAATGAGTCACAGATCACAGCTTAAAAATATAATTCATATCACATAATAGCACTCATCAGGGATATCAATCAATGCAAGGCATTTCATGTAATTCAAACATCCATAAGTAAGATAAATTAGTCATCTGATTAAATTAAATCAGATTAATTACTTAATAATAAATTATTAATCCTGGTTAATAAATCATTAATTAATTACAAACCAAATTAATTAATTATCCTTTAATAATAAATTAATTAACCTTTAATTATTAATTATCCTTTAATTAATTATTCTTAATTATTTACATAAATAAATTAACCCTTAATTAATAAATCACCCCTTAATCACTTTCATTAAGTAATTAGCCTTTAGTTAATTATCTTCGAATTAATTACTTTGATTAATTAACCATATTAATTAATTATCCTCAATTAATCATTTAATTAATCAACTTTAATCATTAAATAAATTATCCCTAATTACTTTCGTTAATTAATTGGCCTTTAATTAATTATCTTCAAATTAATTACTTTTACTACATTAATTAAACAGCTCGCCATTAATTAAAATCTTAATAAAATTAGGATAAACCCCTTGTCCTAATTAATTACATAATTGTTATTCAAATTTTTAAATAAACCCTTAAAATAATTTATCATTAACATATGGGTTAACTTAAAATACTTAAGTTAATTAAAAACCATTAGTTTATATTACTTAATTAAACGTAAAAATTAACTTGATTAATTAAAGTTAAACAACATTTTATATAAAGAGAAAATAGTTTAAAACTTAAAGAAAACTTTATTTGTATTTCCCAAAACTGGTAAAATAAGTACCCGAGGAAGAACTGAGCCAAAACACTTCATCCTCGAGCTTATACCCGAGTTTCTCCTTCTATATTTTTAAACTTGTTATTGATTTTAAATTTTAAAGCCTGGTTTATAAACAAAAGCAACCCGATGCTTCCTTCGAGCCAACATCACGATTTCACTAGCACGACTTCGAGACAACTTCATCTTCCCCATCATCATAAAACAACATAGACACACCCACTTACGCGTGCACGTGCATCGATGGTCTGGTCACTTTCGATCATCGCCGATGCTATCATCAAGTCGTCGTTGACCTCCTCAACCCAATTCATCACCCAGTATCGACGAATTCAGCAAAAAATCAAAATGAGCTATCGTGCTCAACCTGGAAACCTAAACTTCGATTAGAAAACCACCCCTCGCCGTCGTTCTCAACCACGAGATCTCTCGCCATCATCACCAAAACTTCGTTATGACTTCCACCATCGTTTCCCCCCATTTTGATCGAGCCAAAATCTTTGACGACATCGCAAATTCCTCCAAGAACCAGTTCGACAAAAACACAGCTCGATCCCTAAAACGTTGTCGCCCGATCGCTTTGATCATCAGAAAAATCCTCCACTATTTTTCCTAGAAACCCCATGCCTCCAGCCCCCTCTGGTTATAAGCCCGACTACCATCACCATCTTGATCGACGGAAATCGATAGAAGACCCAATTCTGTTTATCGTGAATTCTCTTCAAATTCAAACCAAAAAGTCTTGAAACTAGATTCTAAAATCATAATTTTCTATTACAAATTGCTTCATAAAATCCAAACAAGAAATCATAATCATCGATTTTCAACTTGAGTTAGATTATCACTGTCATTCTCAAATTTATAAATATTCCATAATTATTTCCACTTGGAATTATTTTTAAAATTTAGATTAGAATGTTACAAATAATTCTTATTCAGACATTATAATCTAAATGTTATTATTCGAAGAGATATAAAATTTTCTTCCTTTCCCTAGTGGTTTGAGCCTGTTGATATACCGAGTATATACATATATACACACAAGCATGCATCTCACATAAATATACATCTATACATCCAGATAGATTTACATTCATGCAACAACTTTGCTTTGGGAATCAATTACAACATCAATTTATAGATTCAAGGGTTAAAAATGAAGGTTTGCTCACCTGTGTTTTGAAGAACAGAGGACAGACATTTTGATTTGCTTTAGCTTTAAACTTTGTTTTGCTCCGAATCCCTCAGGTTTTGAATTTGTTTTAGTTGAATCTGATCTGTGAATTTGTTGATCTTGTTTTATTTTGAGTTGAAGCTGATCTGATCTGATCTGAAGCTTAATGTTGAATTGCTTTTGAATCTTGGTTTCCAGGCTTGGAATTTATTTTGATTTCTTATTTCCATGTTTGAAGTTGCTTTGAACTTCCATTTGATTTCAGGCTTTGAATTTTTTTGCTTTGATCTGAGATGATTAGATCCTTATTTTGAATTGCATCAAGTTGAAATGCTTTACTGTTTTACAATAGATTGTTTTTGAGTTTTCTTTGATAATCTTTTTACTGGTTTTAGTTTTGTATCTCCGGTTTCAGGTTGAAGATGAAAGAATTTTGAGGACATGCATTAGCCTGAATTTTCTCTTATACATTATATTACATTTTAAATTTTTAAGAGAAAGAAATTTGTCACTTGTTTGATTATGTTTACACTTGTGATGTATGTGTTCTCATCCTCACAAATGTAAAAATGAAAACAGTTTGTGTTTAAACCCTTTGTAAATCTTTTATTCACAAATGTTTATGTAATACATTTTCTACTTAGTTTGAATGTTATACGCTTTTAAAATCTTATTTTATGAATTTACAAATCAATCTTACATATGTATGTTTTCTTATTTATTTCGAAAAGATATGTATATTTTAAACTTTTTATTAATTCTTGTTTTAATATCATATACATATCTTTACATACATTTTTCAATTACTTTATATTTATACAATTTATAAAGAAAAAGAATTGAAAACAATTAATAAATAATCATACATATATATGAAATTTTGAATCCAACCTTACAAATATTCAAAGACATTCAATTTTGAATCCTGAATCAAAAATATTCATTGTCGATATATTCTTAAATTTTTAAAAAATCAGATTTCAAATTATAGTCCATTTATATAAATAAATAAAAATACATCTTATCTAATTTTGGATAATCGCAATATAATTTTATAAAATACTTATTTTTGAGTTTCAACCCAAAATTTTTTACTTTTAGAATTCCTAGATAAAAATTCCTTTACAAATTTTATTTTTATGTAAACAAACACATTATATTTCATTGGTTCTAGGAATTTCAAATTAAATTACCAATTTAAATTTGATTCAAAACCGGGATAGTTACAGATTCCCCCTTAAGAAAATTTCATCCTCGAAATTTGCTAGGGAGACAACCAAGAACGTATAAAAGATAGAGAAATATCTTTGCAGATCAAACCGGGTATTTATTCTGCATTTGGCTTACCAAATCATAATATCAACAATAGACATTAGAACAAACTCATTCAACATTTCACAAAGTACTCGGGTCATCGGATCTACGAAATATGCAGGGACCTCGGTTAATTTGAAGGATAATTAACTATTCGTAGAATATTTCTGGACCCAAATAGATCAACAATGGATATTCAATCCAGGCTGGAATATCCCAAAATATACATCAACTTGTCCCTCTTTGGACTTTGATACTCACCAAAAATTACAATAGAATTTCAAATTTGGTTTAAATCGAAATCGTTTTATCGATACAAATTAATCTATCTTCATATGTTAACCAGTTTATTTCAATTTAAAATCCAAATTCATTAAAGTTTAAAACAAAAAGTTGAGGGAAACGGATGATTAGAATACGAGATAGGAAACTAGAATCTTTTCTACAACGATTCGCAAGGCCATTACCACACCGAAGCTTCTCCTTGCATTTGCCACGAAGACATCAAAGAATTTTGAAATTGGATGATCAACAAAGGTGATTGATGGAGAAATTTATTTCCTTATTGTTTCAGGGTATCGACCTTTTGTAGCGGTACTTCCCTGTCCCCTATCTCATCCTCTTTTTGCACTCATACTCACTATCAGTGGATAGTAAGAGAATTTACTAAGGCACTTGAACAGATATCTTAGGGATATACTCATTCTAGGGTATACTTTACCCTATCTCTAATGAGCTACCTAATGTGTTATACTCCTAAGCTAAAGTTTCAACCTTCAGCTCTGATACCAAATGAAACGACCCTGACTCGACCTTCGAAAATTGGCACCGAATACTTCATCGGTATTCAAATGCCGCATATTCAAACGCCGAATCTGGTTCGTCGGAGCTTATAACACATTAAGTATAACAACACAACCGAAAAAAATGAATAATATCAACGATGCAATAATGAATACAATAACCTGTACAATATGATACAATAATATTAGAGACAATAACAACATCGGAAAAGATAACAACGGAAGAAATAACTCAAATATGATCTTCGATGAAGAATGAATCCGAAATATGCAACTCCAAACCAAAAGCTCATACCAAAAGCTACGAGGACTCTAATCCAATAAGCTCGAACCCCCATCATCGATGACTTAAGCAAGGTTAGTCATCTAAAGATTGAAGAAAATTCCCAAAGACTAAAAGCTACTGAATCTACACCTACTATTTGATTATCTGAAAAACCCAACTCTAGACTGCTGGTGTGGAAAATTGTGGGTACCCAGAGTTTAGAAAGGGAACAATAAACTCCAGGTCAGTCATGGGACTGGCATGAGCAAACAAAAATAGTTTTATCTTTACAACAAATAACAAAAGCTTTTAAAAGTTGAAAACCGCAATGCTTTTTGGAAAATGAAACTACCATAAGGCCTCCATGCACACACACAATGCAAGCGCACAGTTGGAAGAGATTTCTCCTTATGATAGTCAAACATGCTTACTACGCAAAAACCATTTTGATATTATTATTGATGCATAGTGGAAAACATTTTGAAAGTATAATATTAATCATAGCCAGCATACGTACCATTATAGTATACCTACTATAGCTGCCATGTTAAATGGCAGGTTCTACAACTAATACCGTACAAGGTGCATATTAAAGATTGGATTTTCAACAAATGGTCAGGCTAAGGAACTTCCTACTACCACATGGGTACGCCTCTGGAGGAACGTCTCGAGAACCTACCCAGCTCTCTGCCAACACAAGGCCAGGTTACCACTGTAACTAGGTAACTACTACTCGAGTATGCCACCCCCTGGTCATTTGCGACCTTTATCTGAGGCCCTTCAATCAAAAAGCAACAACCACACAGAAATGAGATTGCAGCAACCACATGAGTTAAGTATCTGGGCTCCATACCATGATATCACCTTTTTCCAAAAGGGAACGACATACCCTAAAGGGCGCGAACTTCATAACCTTTCCGCATCTTTCCTATTTCGACCATTTCCGGTTTGTGTGGTCCTGATGTAGTCTCGTCCACAAAGCTACGCTTTTTCACAAAGTCATGCTTTGATCAACAAATAATCAGCAGCACTTCATATGCCACATTACCAAATTGGGAATGTATCACTAGTAACCATCAACTGCATAACCTCTGAGCTCATACGTCTCAGAGAAGAGTGTTAAGCTAAGAGAGTAAATCTCCGCCACCAAATAGACATGTATTTGATAGAAACCAGATTTACATCTCAAGGTGTAATGTCAGACACACATCCATACAAGTTTGTTTTGGGTTCGTACAGTACCGAAGGCACTTCCAAAGAAGTCCTTGCAATCTGGGAATTCCCAATCCCGATCGGTCTCCCCATCACATATGGAGATCTCTATACCGGCGCGACTTAGTGCAGAGACGTTCGACGGGTTATCCTTTCATTTTCGAAAATACCCGGTCTTCACCACTGGTCTTCAAATGCAATCCATAACGTCGTATCACTATTCAGAATGGGTTATATAACATAAAGTCCTCTCCCGGCTAAGCCGAATAGTGAGCGCTTAATTTAAAAACATATGGATATTGGGATCTTAATTAAGTCACACTTTTAAATCCCCAAACCTTTTCTTTCAAATGGTTTAAACCAATTACCATTTTCAAATATTTAAACAAAAAGATTTATTTTACAAAGTTTACCAATCTTTTACAAAGATTCATTCATAGCCTTCAAAACCATTTCCTTTTCAAATTGGATTAACTCATCTAGTTATTAAATCAAGAATTCAATTCATTTCTTTCAAACCCATTTCCGAAGTTCATTCACAATTCCCATTTCAAATCTTTTATATAAAGATACTCCTTTTAAAATCCTCTTCAATTTCAAAACAAAGTTAAAAAATCTTTCACAAAGATTAATTCATAGCTTTCAAAACAATTCTATTTCAAATTTGAATTCTTTTCAACATAAATTGAAAATCCTTTCTTTATATGAAAACTATTATTATTTGAAAACAAATAGTTTTCGTTTCGGAAAAATCCGGTTACATTTGCATAAGTTAAAGCCCTTGGGTTAAATTCAAATTCCTAAAACCATACTTTTAAAATGGTTTAAAATCCCATATAAACACATTTATAACTTGTATAACCTTTTTAAACCACAATTTCCAAACATAGAATTCAATATCAAATCTTTGAATTTAAATTCAAATCAAACTATCAAGTTATTCAAAATAACTGTTATCTTTAAAACTCCTTTTCAAAAGCTTTTCATATTTAACCCAATTCCATTTCCAAAACCATTTGAGTCCAAAATTCAATTTAAAACCATTTCAAAAATCTATGACTTAACTAAATTCCTCATGCAATCCATATTTGTGTGTGTATGGTGTAGTCAAGGGGTTTTACACATTAGTGCAACATCATCACAATCCAAACACAGCAATATCGATAAGCGGTATTTTCCTATAACGCTTATCTTCATTCACAGAATCACAGATAAATATATTAATGCATCACAGATAAATGAGTCGCATATCACAGCTTAAAAATACAATTCATATCACATAATAGCACACATCAGGGATATCAATCAATGCAAGGCATTTCATGCAATTCAAACATCCATAAGTAAGATAAATTAGTCATTTGATTAAATTAAATCAGATTAATTACTTAAAATAAATTATTAATCCTGGTTAATAAATCATTAATTAATTACAAACCAAATTAATTAATTATCCTTTAATAATAAATTAATTAACCTTTAATTATTAATTATCCTTTAATTAATTATTCTTAATTAATTACATAAATAAATTAACCCTTAATTAATAAATCATCCCTTAATCACTTTCATTAATTAATTGGCCTTTAATTAATTATCTTCAAATTAATTACTTTGATTAATTAACCATATTAATTAATTATCCTCATATTAATCATTTAATTAATCAACTTTAATCATTAAATAAATTATCCCTAATTACTTTCATTAATTAATTAGCCATTAATTAATTATCTTCAAATTAATTACTTTTATTACATTAATTAAACAGCTGGCCATTAATTAAAATCTTAATAAAATTAAGATAAACCCCTTGTCCTAATTAATTCCTTAATTGTTATTCAAATTTTTAAACAAACCCTTAAAATAATTTATCATTAACATGTAGGTTAACTCAAAATACATAAGTTAACTAAGATCCATTATCTTTAAATTACTTAGTTAAACGTAAAAATTAACTTGATTAATTAAAGTTAAAGAATATTTTATATATAGAGAAAATAGTTTAGAACTTAAAGAAAACTTTATTTTTATTTCCCAAAACTGGTAAAACTAGTACCCGAGGAAGAACTCGAGCCAAAACACTTCATCCCCGAGCTTGTACCCGAGTTTCTCCTTCTATATTTTTAAACTTGTTTTCGATTTTAAATTTAAAGCCTAGTTTATAAAAAAAAACAACCCAATGTTTCCTTCGAGCCAACATCACGATTTCACTAGCACCACTTCGAGACAATTTCGTCTTCCCCATCATCACAAAACAACACAGACACACCCACTTACGCGTGCACGTGCGCCGATGGTCTGGCCACTTTCGATCATCGTCGATGCTATCGTCAAGTCTTCGTTGACCTCCTCAACCCAATCCATCACCCAGTATCGACGAATTCACCAAAAAATCAAAATGAGCTATCGAGCTCAACCTGGAAACCCAAACTTCGATCAGAAAACCACCCCTCGCCGTCGATCTCGAATTGACATTTAAATTTGTTTAAATCATTGTAAATGATTGAGGAATCAAAAGTGATGAAATTTGTCAATTATCGAATTGAAACTGAAAATTTGATTTAATCAATTTATTTTTAATTTATTTAATTAATGTAAAAATAGCCATTTTGGCCACTGACTCGGATTTCGACGAAATCAGTTTCATCGGATTTGTGATAGTGAATTTGTAGGATTTCAAGTTTCATATCGATTGGACTCGTCGTTTGATCGCATGGACTTGAAACGCCTTGAAATCGATTGAAATAAATTTGAAATAATTTGATTTTGTCATAACTTCTTCATATGATGGAATTTTGACCTGAAACATGTTCCGTTGATTTTAAAATATTTCAAAACATCTATTTTGATATATGGGTTGACCTAATTTCGTTCCGGTATCAGAACGGGCTTTTCGGGCCATTTAATCATTCAACGCGTAAATCCAATCAATCCGGTCCATTCTAATTTCAGCTTGCCTATAAATACCCTGTTATAAACCCTAATTGTTCCTCATTGTCATTTTTCTGTACCACAATTCCTCCTCACCTCCTTATTTCAATGGCAGAAAAAATAAAATTCCCAATTTCAATATCAAATTCAAATCAAAATTTCAAACTCTACAAACAATATCAAATTTTATATGGATTTGAAGCTCTCGACGAACGCAAGCCAATTCTGCAATTCATTTTTCTATTTGAATCACTGGTTATCCAGAAATCGTGAATCATTTCCAACCATCCGTATTAGGGTTTTAATTGTTTAACGGTGGATGTTCGTCCTGGCGACGATCAGGACGCGCCATCACGTAATGATCGGCGAGTAGAGGCCATCCATGTCGTTCGTTGTTGGAGTAGGTTGCTCAAATCGCCAGAATTGTCCGTAGTTTGAGGTGACGGTGCATGGCGGGGGGGGGGGGGAAGCAGGAGGTTGGGCCGCGACATCCTAGTGAGGTCGGCTCTGCGTGGGGAAGCCTACGGTGATGGCCAATCAGGGTGTAGTGGAGCATGGTCGGCATATTTGATGGCCAAAGGTCAATGAGAGGCAGTCGTGTAGTAGCAGGTAATCACGATGATAGGGTTAGGGTGCGCATCTCTTATTGACGTGGCCAGGTTATGCCTTTTGTTTTTTTATTTAATTTTGAACCGTTCTAACGTGTATAACTTTTACATACGAGGTCCCTTTTGTATGCGATTTTCTCCGCTAGGATCGTATCGCAATTTCAGACATTTTGACGTAGGTTTGGACGAATTCTGAGACTGTTCAAATTTTGGGTTTAAATTGGATTTAAATTCAATTTAAATTCAAAAGGTGAGTGTTTTAACCCACTCACAACTTCTAAAATTTCTTTTGTGTGTTAAATTAATTTCCGATGTGATTAGAAATTTATTTTTGATGTTTGGTATATTTTTATCATCACAGTTAAATTGAAGTTATTGAATTAAATTGTTATTCAATTAATTATTTCACATAAACTGTGAGTCAAATTAATTTATTTTTGAATATAAACTGCCAGTAATTACCTGTTATTTATTATCTGTTCTATATTGATGTTATTGTTTGAATTGGATGATGATTGAGATAAATGGTTGACGATTGATATTGGGTGAATGGATGTTGTATTTTATATTGTTATAAACTGCAAATTGTTATGCATTTTTATTTCATTCGAGATTGCGGTTTGAAATGATATATAACCGTATTTTTATTTTAAATTACGGAGTGAAATGATAAATATCTGTATCACTTGACCATAGGATAGAAAATTATATATAGACACCGCGGTCTATATAAAAATATTTTGAAATGATTTCTATGGCTTTGTAAAGAAATATATGATTTTATGAGATATTGATTTGGATATTTTATAGATGTTATTTTATATATTGTTAAATTCTTGGTTTTAAGCTATGAATAAAATTTGTTTTAAGTATAAAATAAGTTTAATAATAAAGTTTGAATTTATTAAAATATAATATGGATAAGTATTTACCTAAATTATATTTTAATATAGAGTTTATATTGATTTTTATAAATCAAGGTTGGGAAGATAGTTTTTGAAATTGATTTGAGATTTTATTTAATTAAGAGTTATATTTAATAAGAATCCATTTGGAACTTGTTGAAATTTAGATTTTAAAAGAATATGGTTTTATAACTTAATACGGGTTTAAGGTGATTTAAGTGAATATATCAAGTTTAAATAAATTGAGGAATATTCAGTTATTGAAATTTGAAGTTTTATTTAAAGGAAATTGGATTTATTTAGCAAATATTTCAAAACAAATAATAGTAAAGTGAATTTGGTGTGTGTGTATATATATATACATATGAGTTATAAAATTTAGTTTGAAATATTGAATATTTAAGCTTTGAAATATATTGAATTTGAAATGGTTTATTTGTGGATCAAATCTATTTTGAAATCGATAAAATTTGGAATGGTCTATTTGAAAACCGAATTGAATTGAATTTATGATTTGGGGATTGGGTTAAATTTAAAATTTAGAAATTCGGGTTGTTTCGGAATTGGTTTGTGAAATTTAAGAAGCTAGATTATTTTATAAAATATTTTAATATTTAAACCATGTAATGGGTGGAAGTTATGTTTCAAAATTATTAATTCAAAGTATTACGTTTGGAAGTGTTATAGTTTTAAGCCTTTGGTTGCAAAATTTTATAACTTTGAAATACTATGATTTTTAAATGATATCAAATTGGTTTGGTTTTGAAATGGACATGATATCGTATTTATATGGTTTCGAAATGGATATTATATTCTGATTTTGAAGTCTAAATTATTTTGAAATGACCGTGGTGTTATAATAACGTTGGGTTGTTGAAGAGACCGGGATTGGAAGTTGTCATACTCTCTACCAACTCCGAAAACCATTTTAACAACCGTGTACGCGGTGGAGATTCCAGAATGAAGTAGAATGGTGGTGATGTTTCCTTTGAGGTAAATACGTGGACCCGACTCCCGTGAGTTGGCATAAGGTGGCTAAAACATGAGCGATCGACGGGCTAATGAGGTAGCACCTTTGATCGGACATATCCCTTCGGTATTATTCTCTGACTTTTGGATTGATTCGGTGGACCTTTAGATTTTATTTATTTATTTGGGGGTGTGGCTCAATGTGGGCGGTAGCTGCGCGCTATGCGTTACCACCGGCCTGGAAGCGTAATTGGTATATCTATCCTGGCATTGCCTAGTTGTGCCGTGTCACCTACCCTAACGCGTCTTATACGAGTTTGTTTTTCAACCGTAGCCCGTGGAGTATTTAGGGTAGTCTCCCAATCTAGAGATGCAATGATACTGGATAGACTACTGGAACTATCATTTGGTAAGGGCTAAACGGGCAACCCCTTAACGCTATTTAAAAGTAAGTTTATTTTACTATAGACATTATTATAATAGCGAAATATTACTACATAGTAAATAGTTTAACGGATACTTAGGAGATGTGAATCCCAAACATCTCTTAAGTTACTGCACTCACATTTGACACCGAATAGGAGATGTCAGATCCCGCATACATCTCTGACGCCGTTCCACTCATATTTATTCCTGTTGATTTAACTTACATAAGATCTTTTAGTTCTGACTCGAGTGTTTTGTCTTTTCAATTCGCTTGGGTCAGCCTGAGCATTTTACGATTGGAAGACCGTATTCTGGAGGACGAAGACGAAGATTTATTATTATTTATTATAGTATTCCACTACATTCATATTGTTCCGCTGCATTATTTATTGTTCTCTGATATGTGTAACTCTGATATGTATTGTATAAGTATAATCGAATATTTTGTAAAATAGCTTCGTGAACTGCATATTTGATTATTCTAATTTATCGTTCCGCTGCAAGATTCTGTTTCGTTTTTTTCTTTCTTTGCTTTTTCTTAATTACTCCATAACAATCCACCCTTCTGTATGGTTTAAGTCAGACATGTGTGGTTTATCGTCGATTTAAAGCGTATAAAAAAGCGAGACGTTACATCTGGTATCAGAGCCTTGGTTTAGCAATAAACCTTAGCTTTGTGAGGTTTAACTCTTTATCAATCGGGTAGTAATACCCTATGATGAGTCTCTGAGTGTATATATATGAGAGAGCGTATTTGTTAGTGTTATAAAAAGGTTTTAATATTGTGTTAATTTGTTCCGTTTTGTATTTATAAATTCTGTTTGATGCATGGAAAGCTATGACATTAATAGGGATTTCTTAACACTTAATAGGACAGACCGACACAATATTTGTTTGAATATAGGTGAATGAGATAATTTTGCCTATTATATTTTCTATATATAAAATAAATTTTTCTAAAGGTTATATTTGGTTGTAATATATTGGTTGTTAGGTAATGAAATGTATAAATAATAGTTGAAATGAGATTGCAAATAAAACAAATGAAAATTTAGAATTTAGAACTTAAGTCCTAGGGTTTTGAAAATTTCTTTCAAGTGATTTTTGGAATGGGGTTTTTATGCTCAAGGAAAAAGTTAGAAAAATTTTTGGTTTCAGGGACAAGAAGTTTGTTTTTCAGGCCGAAGGACACTTTTTAGTGTAATTCACAGAATGATAGTTGTACGTATCATTTTCAGTTTACACTAAATAGTGTCCTTCAGACTAAAAAGCAAACTTGTCGTCCCTGTGAATAATTTTTTTTGCAACTTCTTCCTTGTGCCTATTTACCTGTTTTGGAATATAATAATAATAGGGTTAGAAGTATTTTCTGATATAAATATTTCAATATAATTTGAAAGAATTCTTTTAAAGAAACTTTGAAAGGAAATAAGTTCTGTACTCCCCTCTCTATCGCTGGAAAATAATTTCGGTGATAAGTGCACGCATCATCGTATTCATTTTCGAGTTTCAAAGTGGGAAGGCCACTGTAGCAGTTTGACTACAGGTTTATTTTGATAAACAAATATAAAGTTTAAATTGTTTTAAATATAATTGGATATATAAATTATAAGTATAGACATTTATCTATTATTTTGAAATGATTTGAATAAAACCCGGTATTTAATTCTTGAGTTTCTGTTAATTAATAGTTTCAATTAGTGTAGTGAAATGAAATTCAACTAACAAATTGAAGCCTCTAAAGGAAATAAGAGATGTAATGCTAAGTATAAATGGAACTAAAAAGAAAGTTGAAATTGTAATCTATAAAACAAAAGATATAATTATTGAACGTTTAATTAAATTAAAAGAAATGAGATAAACTTGTATAATTTTCAACTGCATTCTTTAACATATATATAATTTACCAACTACAAAAAGTTAAAATGTTAAAAGAAAATACAATGGGAAATTTTACAAGCAAAAATTGAAGTAATGAAAAGTATTTAATAAAATTCTTTTATAAATAAGAATTTGACGTTGTAGTTGTTATAAATTTATGTTGTAAATGAAATATTACTATAACAAATTGTGATAGAAAGTAAGTATTATAGGGAAGTAATTAAAACCTAAGCAGGTTGATATGCTAAGAAATTGAATTGAACATAAATACTATAAACAAAAGAATGTAAATAAATGAAGTTGTGCAATAATGAATGAATGAATCAATATAATGCAATAAAAAGAAACTGGCATGACCTTAATAAATGAAAATAAATAATTGTAAGTAATAAATTAAAATTTGCAAGAAATAATGTTAAATTAAAAAAAAAGATAAATCATTATATGAATGAAAAGGAAATCAAACAACAAATGTATGAAATGAAATTAATAAGAATGAAATTGATCTAATGTTTGAAATTATTGTTTGTTTGGTTTATGCTTGTTTGGGCAAGGATACTTTAAATTTGTTTGGATGTATGAATAATCTATTTAGTTTCATCTAAGTCTGTTGAGTAAATGGTGCACGTAGTATTTTATTTTTCATTTTGTACAATTTAAAGTTTTGCACCCGAACAACTATTTGTTTTGTTTGATATGAACGGATAATTTATGTGTGTTGATCTTATGTGATGGTTGTATGCTCTATTGCTAGTGATTGTTGTTTATATTCTTTTCCCGTGTTGGGATATATTATTTTGGGAAATATATGTTGTATATTGTTATATTTGATATTATATTTTCTCCCGAGCCTCTCCGTACAAAGGAGACTCTACCGAAATTTTCCGTAAATTTTGGACTAAGAAAAAATTTTGAAAAATGTTTTCCAAACTTTATTAATTTGAGTATAAAAGATTTAGTGGTTATAAATTGGTATATTTTATTTAAATTAATTAATTTTGTAAACTTATTTGTTTATAAATTTAATATTTTAAGTAATATATATTGATTTCTTAATTCTTCTTTTCCCTTCTTTTTCCTTTTCGAGGACGAAAAGTTTTGAGTGGGGGAGAGTGTAACGACCCGTAAATTTTGATAAATAAATTGGCTAAATTAATAAAATTTCTGTAATTAAATTTAGAAAGAAATAAAAAATTTATAATTCATATTGGAGTAAATATTAAGAATGAATTATAGCAATGATTATTTAAATTATTGAAGTGAAATCACATTGTAAATGAAATAGTGTTAATTGTTGCACTTGGGTATAAAATTTGAAATAAGTAATTTAAAGTAAGCATTTAATTAACCAATGCAATAATATATTGATTAATAGTAACTGGATGTAAATTAAGGTAGTAATGTTAATGTCAGTTGAATAATAATTAATTTAGTGCAATACCTATTAATTGAAACAATTATAAGGTTATATTTGATTGAAATTAGTGAATTGGGAAATAAATTCAAAGGTTATATTAATTGATGAAATAATACGTAATAAATTGCAATTTGATAGAATCAATGCTAGATAAGTAATTATAATAATTGTTAGTTATAATTAAGTATGAATGTGAGTAAATTTAGCAATATTGATAATTATTAATTGTTTACCCATTCATTTAATTTATTGAATTAGATGTAAATCAATAGCAATAAATCTAAATTAAATATTTTGTTAATGTGAATTTAGTAAATAATAGGAAATAACATTTACTTTATTCATAGCATGACAATTGGTTGAATAAAACGAATGGAAATTCAAGATTTATTAATTTATTGGAATTTAAATTTAATATTGAATTAATTGCAAATAAAATTTAATGTGCAATCAATTACAGTTAATTGACTTGATTATTGCAGTTAGGGTAGATTTAATTTGTCATTTAAGATTGTTTATTCAACAAGAAGTAACCAATGTAAGCTCTATCCATAATATGGCAATCGATTGAATGAAAATAAGTGAAATTCATGGTTGATTAAATTATTGGATTTTTAACTGTAATAAATGGATTATTGAAATTAAATGAAATAAAATATTTGGAAATAATGTTAATGCTATTCATAATTGGACACTTTGTTGAATTATAAGAATGAGAATAAAGATTTAACAATTTATTGGGATTTGAACTGTAATCATTGGAATAATTGCGATTAAATGAAATTAAATATCTAAATATTACGTTAATTGAAACTAGATGGAATGTGAGAATATTAATGTAATAGATTTTGAATCCAATGCTAATTTCATCCGGTTGATAGTAATGAACTAAATAATAGAATGAAAAGTAAATTTAATAGAATTATTGAAAATTAAATTTTGAATTTAATGAAATTAAGGTTGATACTGAAATATATAAATTAATCAACTCTAAATTGACATTTAAATTTGTTTAAATCATTGTAAATGAGCGAGAAATCAAAACTGATGAAATTTGTCAATTATCAAATTGGAATTGACAATTTGATTTAATCAATTTATTTTTAATTTATTTAATTAATGTAAAAATAGCTATTTTGGCCACTGACTCGGATTTCGATGAAACCAGTTTCATGGGATCCGTAATGGTGAATTATTGTAGAATTTCAAGTTGCGTATCGATCGGACTTGTTGTTTGATCGTATAGGCTTGAAACGCCTTAAAATCAACTGAAATCAATTTGAAATAATTTGATTTAGTCATAACTTCTTCATACGATGGAATTTTGACCTAAAACCTGTTCCATTGATTTTAAAATATTTAAAAACATCTATTTTGATATATGGGTCGACCCAATTTCGTTCCGGAGTTAAAACGGGCTTTTCGGGCCATTTTATCGTTCAACGCGTATATCCAATCGATCCGGCCCATTCTAATTTCAGATTGCCTATAGATATCCTATTATAAACCTTAATTGATCCTTATTGTCATTTGTCTATGCGTACAATTCCTCCTCACCTCCCCATTTCAGTGGCAGACAAAACAAAAATTCCCAATTCCAATTTCAATATCAAATTCAAATAAAAATTTCAAACTCCACAAACAATATCAAATTTTATATGGATTCGAAGCTCTCGACGAGCGCAAGCCAATTCTGCAATTTGTTTTTCTATTTGAATCATTGGTTGTCCAGAAATCGCGAATCATTTCCAACCGTCCATATTAGGGTTTTAATTGTTTAACGGTGGATGTTCGTCCTGGCGACGATCAAGACGCGCCATCACGTAGTGCTCAACGAGTAAAGGCCATCCATGTCATTCCTTGTTGGAGTAGGTTGCTCGAATCACCAGAATTGGCCGTAGTTTGAGGTGACGGTGCACGGCGGGGGGAGGCAGGAGGATGGGCTGCGACATCCTGGTGGGGCCGGCTCTGCGTGGGGATGCCTACGGTGATGGCTGATCAGGGTGTAGTGGAGCATGGTCGGCGCGTTTTGATGGCCAAAGGTCAATGAGAGGCGGCCGTGTAGTAGCAGGTAATCGCGACGATAGGGTTAGGGTGCGCATCTCTTAGTGACGTGGCTAGGTTATGTCTTTTGTTTTTTTAATTTAATTTTGAATCATTCTAACGTGTATAACTTCTATATACGAGGTCCGTTTTACGCGCGGTTTTCTCCGCTAAGATCGTATTGCAAATTTTGGACATTTTGACGTGGGTTTGGATGAATTATGAGACTGTTCAAATTTTGAGTTTAAATTGGATTTAAATTCAATTTAAATTCAAAAGGTGAGTGTTTTAACCCACTCACAACTTCTAAAATTTCTTATGTGTGTTAAATTAATTTCTGATGTGATTAGAAATTTATTTATTGTCGTTTGGTATATTTTTCTCGTCATTCCAGTTAAATTGAAGTTATTGAATTAAATTGTTATTCAATTTATAATTGCATATAAACTTCCAGTCAAACTAATTTATTTTTGAATATAAATTGCCAGTAATTACCTGTTATTTATTATCTGTTCTATATTGATGTTATTGTTTGAATTGAATGATAATTGTGATAAATGGTTGATGATTGATATTGGGTGATTGTTATGCATTTTTATTTCATTCGGGATTGTGGTTTGAAATGATACACAACCGTATTTTCATTTTAGATTACGGATTGAAATGATAAATACCCATATCACTTGACCATAGGACAGAAAATTATATACAGACACCGCGGTCTATATATAAAAATATTTTGAAATGATTTCTATGGCTTTGTAAAGAAATATATGATTTTATGAGATATTGATTTGGATATTTTATAAATTTTACTTTATATATAGTTAAATTCTTGGTTTTAAGCTATGAATAAAATTTGTATAAAGTATAAAATAAGTTTAGTAATAAAGTTTGACTTTATTAAAATATAATATGGATAAGTATTTACTTAAATTATATTTTAATATAGAGTCTATATTGATTTTTATAAATCAAGGTTGGGAAGATAGTTTTTGTAATTGATTTGAGATTTTATTTAATTAAGAGTTATATTTAATAAGAATCCATTTGGAACTTATTGAAATTGAGCTTTTAAAAGAATATGGTTTTATAACTTAATTCGGGTTTAAGGTGATTTAAGTGAATATATCAAGTTTAAATAAATTGAGGAATATTCAGTTATTGAAATTTGACATTTTATTTAAAGGATATTGGATTTGTTAAGCAAATATTTCAAAACTAAATAATAGTAAAGTGAATTTGGTATATATGTATGAATTATAAAATTTAGTTTGAAATATTGAATATTTAAGCTTTGAAATATACTGAATTTGAAATGGTTTATTTATGGATCAAATCTGTTTTGAAATCGATAAAATTTGGAGTGGTCTGTTTGAAAACCAAATTGAATTGAAACATATGATTTGGGGATTTGGTTAAATTTAAAATTTAGAAATTCGGGTTGTTTTGTAATTGGTTTGTGAAATTTAAGAAGCTAGTTTATTTTATAAAATATTTTGATATTTAAACCATGTAAGGGGTGGAAGTTAAGTTTCAAAGTTGTTAATTTCAAAGTATTACGTTTGGAAGTGTTATAGTTTTAAGCCTTTGGTTGTGAAATTTTATAACTTTGAAATACTATGATTTTTAAATGATATCTTATTGGTTTGGTTTTGAAATGGAAATGATATCGTATTTATATGGTTTCGAAATGGATAGTATATTATGATTTTGAAGTATAAATTATTTTGAAATGACCGCGGTGTTATAATAACGTTTGGTTGTTGAAGAGATCGGGATTAGAAGTTGTCATACTCTCTACCAACTCTGAAAACCACTTTAACAACCGTGTACGCGGTGGAGATTCCAGAATGAAGTAGGATAGTGGCGGCATTTCCTTTGAGGTAAATACATGGACCCAACTCCCGTGAGTTAGCATAAGGTGGCTAAAACAGGAGCGATCGACGGGTTAATGAGGTAGCACCTTTGATAGGACACATCCCTTCGATATTATACTCCGACTTTTGGATTAACTCAGTGGCCACTTTAGATTTTTTTAATTTGGGGGTGTGGCTCGAGGTGGGCGGTAGCTGCGCGCTACGCGTGACCGCCAGCCCGGAAGCATAATTGGTATATCTACCCAGCATTGCCTAGTGTGCCGTATAACCTACCCTAGCGTGCCTTGTACGAGTTTGTTTTTCTCCCGTAGCCCGTGGAGTATTTAGGGCAGTCTCCTGATCTGGGGATGCGCTGATACTGGATGGACTACTGGGACTATTATGTGGTAAGGACTATATGGATAACCCCTTAACGCTATTTAAAAGTAAGCTTACTTTACTGTAGACATTATTATAATAGCAAAATATTATTACATAGTAAATAGTTTAACGGATCCTTAGGAGATGTGAATCCCGAGCATCTCTTAAGTTACTACACTCACATTTGACATTGGATATGAGATGTCAGATCCCGTAAACATCTCTGACGCCGTTCCACTCATATTTATTCCTGTTGATTTAACTTACATAAGATCTTTTAGTTCTAACTCGAGTGTTTTGTCTTTTCAATTCGCTCGGGTCAGCCATCTTATACGCCTTTTGAGATGTCCTAGACTGCGAGTAAAAATAAATTGTTATAATGTCTCCAACATCATAAACGTAGTTTACATAACTTTAATTGAAAAATATGCAATATTTGAATTTAGTTTATTTTTTGAAAATTACCGGTTGGTTCCCGAATCCATAACGCCTGCTGCGGGATGGTGGATCGACGACAGACTCAAAAATTGTGTCCTCCTCATCAACAGTCAACTTATCACGTCCTGTCTCAGCCAGCAACTGTTCCCATGCTTCCTGTAACTTTTGCTGTAATGCAAAATACAATTGAGTATAAATAAAAGTAATTAAAAAAACACTAATCATTTTTAAGTGGACTAATCGCTATACTTAATAACAAAAGGTTGGAAAGGTCACTGGTATAAAGTACAATAATTAAAATATCTATAAATATGTACTTAATTAACTGATAAATATTAACTTAATTATAATATAGTTGCATATGTAACAGTCGCTTTATCATCTGATAGAGTTAGGGGTATGCCCTTGGGGCAATTATGTAATTTAGTACATATATCTAACTCGTTGACCAATCTTGTTCGAAATAAAAGGTATTTCCTTCCTATTATATATTTGATATAATGTGATTATATTAATTAATTAACTTAACTAAAAGTGTAATTAATAGAAAAATCCATAAATGGTATATTTTATGATAGTAGTTATAAAGTGTTGTAACCATGAGTAATTTATCACAACGAAACAAATATACCATTTAAAATGTTCCTAGTCAAGATGCATCGAGACTGAATATCGATGTATCCGTTGAGACTGGAGTACGTAACGCTTTCCAAATGTTGGACAGTATATTACTCATGACTACTGGGGGCATTTAAGGGTTACGTAGTTATTAGATAACTATGGAACGACTCACTCGATAGTTTTCTATTGGTTAATATAACTAAGGTCAAACAGAAAATATGGATGCGACTGATTTACGCAGTTCTCTCAACTTGAGAATATTATGGATCTTCAATATGAAAGCTTCGCATCGATTATAGCCAAATCATGGCATGACATTCATCGAGTGACTATAGTTGGATCGAGTGGAAGTATTGGAAGTGAAGCACTATTCAAGAGAGGATTCATCTCTTCAGTTATATGCGTTTAATATCACAGCAACTCAAAATCAAAGTCTCTGCCCAGAGCATTTCGGTTAATAATAATTGTTATTATTGAACCAAGAAATTTGTATTTGGACTATAAATTTGAATGTGGATGAGGTTAGAATTTTGACCGTTACCAAATTCCATAAATCAAAAGTGATATAGTTTTGATGAAGAGAATTGGTGTAAACAAATATCACAACCGAGTAACGCTTATTAAATAAAAATTGAATTACCAAAAAAGAGTAAGCGATAAATTTGGCCATAATGTCCACCACCTACTAAGTGATGTGTGAAGGTTAACATTAGAATAGTTCGATGTTAATCACTGACCAAATTTACACCCAAGAGTTACACAGCCGAAATGATGAATTCTCTCAAGACCGAACGATTTAATTAGTTTGTAATTGTTATAAATTAACTAAAATTTATGAAATATGATTTGAGAAGTACATAATGTTATATATATTTATAACAGTTATAAATATGCGGTATACAATATAGACAAGTGGTTAAATTAGATTTGATTGCATAGTATTTTGGCTTAGGCTTAGATGGGTTTAAGGCCCATCATTAGGGCTGCAAAATTTCAGTTTTGGGAAGGACTAAGGGTGGCTAAATCATAGGAAATTGGCTTGGAGATAATGAGTTGAGATCAAGTGAGAATGGGTAAAAAGATTTTCTTCGTTTCTCTGTTATACAACCATGTTTGTGTGTGTGTATGTATGTATGTATGTATGTATGTATGTATGTGTATGTATGTATGTATGTATCTCTAAAATAATGACTAACCTTTTTTGGCCGCCATTACCTTCTACATTGCTGGTAGAAACATAGCACTCAATCCACTCCAAATTCTCAAAAAAATTTCAAATCAAATAATAGTTTTCGATAGTTAGACGTCGGTGATTTCGGAGTTGCAATTTGATGAATCAAGAACAGAAAAGGAAGGGAAGTCATCGCTTCAACGTGGATTCAAAAGCATCATTAAATTGGTAATTTTAATTCATATTACAGTAATTAAATTATATTCTATGATCCTATAATGAGCAATTTCATATCTGTTTAAATATATTACAACTATATGTTTAGTTTGGTAAGATTTTATAAGTAGATGTAGTTGTCACAAATCAGTTTGGTTATGTGCATAATTTGTTTATTACACTATACGATTTATGTATAAAAAAATATTGTTTACTACACAAAATCAATTTTCTTCATTAATAATTGTTTTATGTATATTTATTAATAAATTCATATACATGTATAAACAGTGTACATTTCTTTATCATAATAGCATATATGCATATATATATATATATATATATATATATGATTTAAAAAATTTAGTACACACTTTATATATAATACGAATTTATAAATTCGAAAATCAATTGTCATACATATATTTATATTTTTAAATTAACAGTAATTGAATTTTGAATTGTTTATTATATATGTAAAATAATTTTTAAATTAAAAATTCAATTTTATATTTTTAGAAAATATTATATCATTTCAGAAACGTATAGAAAAAATTTAGGCTTTTTTCAATAAAACTTATTATTTTTAAGAATTGATATTATTTTAGACAAAATGTTTATGATTAATTAAAAATAATAACATAATTGAAAATTTCTTCAAAAATTTTCGAAACCTTTCATTCATGATCCTATAACTTATGAAATTTTGAATTTTGAATTTTTAATAATATATTTTTTATATTAAATAATTATTACCGAAATCGGTGTATTTATTTTTAAAAATAATATTTCAACTTTGAAAAATCTTTAGATTTTTCTAAGCTCTATTTTCTGATCCCATATTTTTTTTAAAATTTAAAATTTGAATTTTCATCAATAGATTATTTTATGTTAATTATTTATGGATGAAAACATTATTTTATTCATAATATATACAAATTAAAATAATAAAATTATTATGTTTGCAAAATTAAATAATTTCGAATTATATATAATTTTAATCATTATTCTCTCTCTTTCTATATATATTTATTTATATATAAATGTTTTATGTTCATATATTATATATAATATATTTATACATACATATGTTTGTGTGTGTGTATATTGTAACACATATATATATGCACATATTTGAACAACATACATGACATAAAAATGAGCTAATATGTCTTTTGCAATGTAAATCCCCACATCTATATATGGACATATTATACCTTTCACGGATTATTATATTACACATGCACTCACATGTATATGTATATGATACATTTATGTATAAACTAAATCAAATAAAAATAACTTCATATCTTAATTTATTTGAATTTAAATAAAATAATGTTTTTATTTAAATGAAATTCAGAAATATTCTAATTCAGTTCGACTTCATAAACACAATAAAGATTCAATAGGGTAAATTTTTTGAAATTTACCCATAATTGCATTGTGGGCTGGTCCAGTTCCAACATCATCATGCTCCCATGAGTATACGACTGAGCTCGAATCGTCGGTCTACTTCAAGGCATGAGCATTAGCAAAAACATCCCGGTACGACAGCTGTAAATCTAGTTTCGGTGAGGTTGTAATTAGATTTCATCGCAATGTATTCTGCAGTTACCGATAATTGGGTGTCACTTGTACAGCCTTCCCAAAGGGATTTCTTCGTGGAATCCAATAAATCATAATTTTTTGCACCAATATTTGGTTCTTCTTCAACATTAACATAGTCATCAACAAACTGAGCAGTAGGAAACATTGAGCGTACTGCATCTTCAACCATATGTTATGTGAGATTCGTCGTAACAATTTTATTACTCACTACTTCCTCTGACTGTACATGATTAGGTGCTACAAGTTCTCTAGGACGATCCTATAACAAATAATTTGACACAAAACTATACTGACACAAATGAACTCTAACCATTGCTGGTGTCAAATGCTTCAACAATTTGCGCCTATTACATAGACAATAAATTTCTTCGTCGTTTCCATTATTACTTAAAGCAAAATCAATAAAAACATGTATACCATTATTAAAATTTTCACTTATTGAGCCTCCAATTTCCCTTCATTGTTGATACATCCAGCTTCGATCAATAAAATAATTGATTATCTCTCCTACTTATTAAAAAATACGATATAAATTAAAATCACATTGACAATATATTTTTCAATACAATTTTATAGTTTAATGTTTTATTAATTGATCATTGACACTTTGTTGCTGGGTAATACTATTTCACATTACAAACATAGTAACGTAATTAAATCTCATAAATCATTTCATTTTAAACGAATTAATAAAATTTTGGCAGCACCTCCCTTTAGTTCTCTGAGTCGTAAACAATTGCGTGTACACAGGGAACATAAAGGAAGCACTATCGAAATTCTGTGAACTGTTTAAAATGAAATGATTTACGAGATGTAATAACGTTACTATGTTTGTAACCTGTCCAATACAGGGACGAATCCAACAGATTTTGTATATGATGAATAAAGATGTCCGTTTTGTGATAAAAAACAAATACATACATAATGATCGTATACGATACTTATCAGACGGGGGTCAAAAAACACTTTATGGGTTTTATGAATGAAGTATATTAAATATTTTATATTTTAAAAAAAAAATTGGCTTTCGATGTTTAAATTAAATTGATTAACATTTAACTTAAGTTAAACTACTGTATACGATAGTTTATCACATACACACATGTTAAAAACTTTAATTAATTAACCATAAATTATATAAGATTAATTTTTAAGATTAATTATCGTTTTCGATGTTTTAGAAAAATGATAAATTTAATTATGCTCGTTCACACTAAATAACCCTTATTCAAAGCATGCACGCTAATTTCTTATCGCACAAACTAAACAAATTAGTAATCAACACTTATAGGATAATAATAGTAATTAACATTATTATAAAATATACTACACAATCAACGAGACAATATAAACAACTAAACTAACCCTAAATTAACAAATTCATGAAATTAAGGTTTATGAATAATACCTAAAATAGAGGAGATTAGGGGTTTGGATGAGATGAGATTCCGAATCGACGAAGACGGAGGTAATTTCGGTTGAATTTCGGGCGTTGAAGGTGGAGATGGAAATGGTGGAAGAAGGGTTTTGGTGATTTAGGGAGGAGAGCTCAAATGAATCTGTTTCGGTCCGAGGAAAAAGATATTGCGAATTTCCAACGGTTACCTACCAATGGCCGCAAACGGCATTGTTCTAATGGCTTTCGACGGCTAATTATTTTATTCGTAACAAAATCCAAAATGTACTTGCCGTCAGAAATATTCCGTCGGTGGCCGTTGGTACATGTGGTCGGAATATATTGTTCTTGCAGTGTAAGTGCATATTTCCAACCCATAATTAACGCTGTATGAGCTTACACTCATAAAACAAATTGTATGGTCTATAAGAAATTAGACACATATGTAGTAGTCATTTTACGCTCACACTCCATGTTGTCCATAATATATGAGTTGCTACAGTTTGAAATATTTTAACTTCAGCAACTTCACTACCTCTTAGGGCTAATGTATAACATAGTCATTATTTTACTATGGTAACTAAATACTCACCCCATCATATAGGATAGGTGTATTTCTTTCTTCTTCCCAAAAAAATATTCTGTTGATGAATTTTTCAACCATGGCTGGAACATATTTTGTATAAGACCTAAAGTTCATTGATACTTTGAATATGAACAATTTGTTAATGAACAAAAACCTGGAGTTTTGGTTACAGTTACACAGCCATCTCTGCTTGCTTCAAGTCTAAATGAGCACCTCGTCCTGCATTGTACTTGTTTTAATCTTACAAGCAACAACATGGAAAACTTTAGTTTTTCAAACTAAAAAGTAGAGAATAGTGAACACATGAATACAGAATATCTTTACTTGGCTATACACTTAAGTCATATTTCTTCTTCACGAGCTATCTTCCATTTGTACAACTTGTCCATAATTTCTCTTCTTATAATTAATTATTCATTTGTTTTCGCTATCTGAGCCTCAATACTCTCCACAAGCCTAGTTGGATCAATGAGGCCTATATGTCAAATTATACTAACAAATATTTGAAATCAGAGTTTTTCAGTATTCAGAATTTTAGTGGCACATTCTAAAAATGCATAAGAACAAATTTTTAATTTGTACCAGCGCAAATTTAAAGTGCTTAAGCATATTTTCAGAAGAAAAAAGCATGTGCATTTTCAAAATACAAATGTACAAAATAAAATGCTGTATTAGGGAAATGAGACCAATTTTCATAATAAGTTTCAAACTTCATACTTGAAATAAGTTTTTTGAGAAAGCCAAAAATGAAAATTTGTCCAAGTTTAAATGGTAAATCACACTGTTCAAAATTTGAATGGAACTTGAAATTAATTTGTGAATGGTAAGGGTAAAGGATTCATTTGTGAACGTGCGTAAATCTATTAAATAATTTTTTGTCCTTATATATCACTTTCCAAAATAATTGTCAAAACATGCTAATAGTTTTTGCATGAGCACTTGTTGAATTGTCAAAACATATTATTGGTTTTTAATAAACAACAACTGATATTATATATTGTCCAGTATAATTGTTGAAAAAGTAACAGCATACATGATAAATTTCTACCACCAACATTTAAAAAAACAATACTTTCTTTAACAAAATCTTATTCATGTATATAAAACATAATAGGTAATAATCCATAAAAAACCACAGAAAGTAATTACTTATTTGGGAAACGCTATGTTTTACAGGTATATTTTCTAAATCAATTATGTTTACATAAATAATAATTCATCCAATATTAGGATATAATATTAAAAAAAAATTACCCAAAGTACAGCTGAAGATGGAGGCGCCATGATGTATTTGATTGAGCACGATTGATGGATTGAAGACGTGAGGGATCTGAATGAGGCTTGTTGGACCAATTAATTAACTAGAAATAAAGAAATATGATCTTACTATAGGATCGATTTCACTCAAGAGGAGGGTGATGAATAGGATGATACTAATAATTATAAAAATTAACGCGGAAATATATAAAGTAATTGCAGCACAGATAATAGCAGAATAATAAAAAGCAGAATTAGAACAACACAGATTTACCCAACTTCGGCAAAACCTACCTACGTGCTATGTCCAATGTTTCTACTTGAAATTAAGTAGTCAGACGCTTACACACGTAAACTTACGACACCCGCTATCGACTAACCTAACTCTACGCTCAAAACCCTTCCACAACCCATCCGTTGAGTTGTGAATTCTCGAACTACACCACTGTAGTTCGTCCACTAGTCACACGACTAGAATTTACAAACTTTCAAAAAAGAAATACAAAATAAAAACTAAACACTAAATAAAAACCCTAATTTAAAAATAAAGCCCACTTTCTTTGTTTATTTCCACTTTCTCTGTGATAAAAATTTATTCCCACTTTCTCTGTTTATTTCTTCGGCCCATATACTTGCTTTGTGAAAATACCTGCTTCTTTGCTCATTTTTTCCTCTTACTTTCTGAAAATTAGGGCTTCTATGAAATTGGAACCGCAAATTGATTGTTGATCGATTGAATTGATATTCTCGCGATGATTGCTTTGTTGATCGATCATCTTCCTTTTACCACACTCGGCTGCTTCAATTTGTCGAGTTCGAATTGAATAACACTGGTATGTGATTTCCTTTAACACTCTCGTTGATATGCTTGAACTCGATGCTTTTTATTGCCAATGATGTTGATCGTATTTATAGGGTTTAATTCCCTAAGTTATCGTTCACTGGTAATCATTTGATAATTTAGCTCGGTCGTTGATTTGTAATCGAATGCTGGTGATGTTTTTTGAATTTTTCAATTCGTATATTTTTAAGCTTTCTTGGTCACCACGACTTGCATTTGCTTTGGATTTGGTTCCGTTCTTTTCTAGGATTTGACTTTGGCCATTTGAAATTGCGATAATCTGGATTCTTTCGATTTTTGTTATTTCCTTGGCCATCACGGCTTTGACTTTGTTATTTAAAATCTAACATGTCCAGATTGAAATTCCTACACCTTGACTTTGTTCATTGAAGTATATTACTGGTTCCTTGTTTCAGTGCCTTGTTGAAACTGAGTGCTTGCATGTTGTTTTGCATTCATGTCTGATTTAGCTTGTTGGGTTGTTTGTAGCGGTTCAGTTTGATTACAGTACTAGTTCTGGTTGAAGTTGTTGCTTCATTAATTCACCGTATTGAGGCACTAGGTACGCTTGGGTCTGCATTTTAATCCATTAATGATGATGATGTCTGGTTACATTGTCAATGGTTTATGTGTGGTCAGTGTTTGGTGGTTGTTTTGTATTGAGTTGTAGCCTTGCTTGCATATGAACTACTTCCATTGTATCTCATATTGCCACTGCATTTGTTGTTTACTGGTTTACCGCATCTTATATTGTCACTAGTGATTCTCTGGCATCAATGTTGCATCATTGTTTCATTTTGTTTGGTGAACTTGATGCCTAAACTTGTACAATTGTTGACCATGTCATGCTCTACACTGATGTTTGTGTGTGTCACCACTGTTGCACTGCCCCGATGCTATTGATATTTGAGTCTGCACTTGCTCATTCGAGCAGCTGTCTTCATTGTGTTTGTATGTGTATTTCTGTTTCAAATAGTTTATTGTGTTCTCTGACCACATGTGCTAGTTCATGTTGTAGCTGGACTTGTTCCGCTGCTTTATTTGGTTCATGCCTATTTTGTTCTTGACCCTGGTTTGTGTTCATTTGTTTGAAGTCTAGTCTGGTTTCACTGGCTTCATCTTGATTTTGGAATTTGATTTGGTTGTGGTGCACTTGTATATGTATTCATCAATTCGTTGGTGGTTTTTACATTTTTTTTGATTTCATGACTCCACTATCGAGTCTTTTCATGTGTACACATTTATGCACTTGTTTGTATAGTCTAGTTTTGGCTTCTTGTTGTACTCAACAATTTTGTGATGTACTTGTATTGCACCTGAGTTGAATCCAGCCTCGGCTCAGGTTTGACCTTATGCTCACCTGTCCCTACAATTTTGTCAAGTGTATATCGCTATGCACGGCCTTGTGGCATGTACAGTGATACACTATGCATGTCACATGCTTGTTTGTGTATGAATGGATTCAAACTAAACGATGACGAACAATCCAAATAACTGAGGCGAATAATATTTTCAAACACATTTTAATTTACACTGCAAAAATATTTCTCTTTCAGTTTTAATGCATCAATGTTTATTTTGCAAATAATTCAAATGCTGGATTCAAGCAGAAGCAAAGTCGAAGATAAAATACGAGTAAATGAGTAATATGTAGTGTGGTGCTAACGTAAATGATAATTGTACAGTGAAAAATTGTGTTGTAATTTGAAATGTTGTATATATAGTGAGAGCTCAAATTTTTTAATATTCAAAAATTATAATAAAATATTTATTTGAATAAAATATTTGTTTGAATTTATATTCTGTATTATTTATTTTATTCAGCAAATATTTATTTAATTATGTGAAAATAAAATAGTATAATAATAAATACATTTAAATGAATATATATGTCTATTATCATCAAATAAAAATCATATGCTAGCATATTCAATAATCTCCCCTTTTGATGATAACAAACATATATTTAAGATCTAAATTTATTAAATGCATTTGGTCATTGATGAACTCTATTTGCTCCCTCTATTTGAATGCTCCCTCTCTACAACAAAACCCCCTGCATATATGTATGAAAATAAATAAAAATATGCAAGAAAATAAGAAAATCAAAAAAAAATTGTCTTTATTTGTCAAAATCTTAACTTTTCTCTTCCTCTTTTGTTACCTCCAAGAAGATCACAGAAAGATCAGTGATGGCATACAAGTAAATGTAAAACATGAAGCATCAACATAAGTCAGATGCCACAAGTTATGTACATATTCAAGTGCTGCAAACTGTTTAGAAATGAAGCAGCGAGTGGTGATATACAAATGTTTACATGAAGCTAGCAACACAAGTTCATCATAAAACAGGCAGAATGAAGGCATAAAGGCAACTCAAACACTACAACTATACTCAACATGATTCAGACATGAACATAAGGATGCAACTTGACAGAATCTACTTTCAACATGTACAAGGTCAAAGGTTCATTTGAATCCAGACTAAATCAAATGCACATATGAAGTGGAGAAAATAAACCAGTTTAATGATATGCAGGAAGTTTCAAAAGAAGAACAAGACCACACTGAAAGTGTGCCATGGATCGTGTAATATGGATATACAGTAATACAGAGTATAATGATGATAATTATACAGTAAATAATATAAAAGCAGTAAAGTAAAATGACACCAGAAATTTTAATACTGGTTCGGAGCACCGTCCTACGTCTAGTCCCAAACACCTTCTACAATTTCACTAAAACAACAACCCTCATTTAACCCATAGGAACAGGTCTATGCAAACCCTGAGTAGCCGAACGGAGACCTGAGCAGTAGAATAGGATTTCGCCTCAGCAGCCGAAGAGGACTTCACATGCCTGAACAGCAGAACACGACTTCAACAAATACAAAATATTGTTTTGACTTTGTGTGTTCTAATAACATGGATTTTTCACTTGTAGTACACCCTTCCTATAATCTTCTCCTCGAGTATAAATATATATATTTGTAGATGTATAAAGAATAGAAAGGTATAATATCGCTTTAATGTGTAATAATTGAAAGTATTATAGCAAATAGATTCAAGAGAGTGAGACTAGAAAGATAACAAAATTCCGTGATAATTCGGTTATTTGAAATCAAAATAGAGCATGTATTTATAAAGGTTAAAGAGAAGCGATTGTTGATGAAGAGTTTTGATTGAAGTGTTGCGTCCAAATCTTTTCGTAGAAATTCGTAACTCTTCACAAATAGTCGTGTCTTTTCGAAAAGTAGCCATTATAGAAATTCATTCAACTGAGCTTCTGGGTCCATCGATTGAATATTTAAATGAATGTTTAAATACATATCTGTATATCTGTGCACCTGTGCATGTCACACAGAATTTCCAGGGTCAGCTGACTGAACCTCTGGGTCCGTCGTCTGACCTTTTAAAATCTATGCAATTTGCACAGGTTTATAGTAATATATACAACTTTAAACACTTTTATATATTTTATATGCTTATATATGTATAAAATATTTGAGAATAAGATGATTAAATATATAAGCTAATATATACATAAACGAGAAGAGATTTTAACAAAATTGACCTAACACTCAAAACTAAAAAAATTATAATTGATGTACCGGTTTTGAAGTCTTGTCTCCTTGTAGTATATAATTGATGTACCAAGTTTCAACATTATTCCCCTTTTTGATAGATGACAACTTGTAAATAAATATAAATATAGATTTCAGCTATATATATAATATACTTACCCCCCCCTCGAATCTTTGATACTCTATATCCTGCATTCTCAATGTTAGTAATAATATTTCTTCCCTTTTGTCATCGACAAAAATGAATAAGTAATATAAAAGCATGAAGCCATACTGTCATAGATATTATGAAGAAAACAACCATTTATACATTAAACAACCATAAACAAAGGTCTTGATATACGAGAACTAGTCACTGTTTAATACAAGCATAAAATAAAGACTAATGTTCGCATAGTATAAAATAACAACTCATACCATCCTTTGTTTACCCCTATCGTCATGTGATGTTTGACCACCACTAATGCTTTCATCTCCATCATCATCGTACTACTTGCTTGGTCATCGGAAGAGGATGACCATGTGAAGATGGGTTGCTTACCCCGATCGCCTATTGTAGCTGTGGAAGTGCCAGATGAACATGAAATAGCTTGCCATAACTTTGTAAAAAATCCTTTAACCTTATCAAGCTTTTTTTTTACTTTAGTGATATGGGTTTGAAGAATTTGTTGGTTATGGCATATCATAGAAATCGACTCATGTAGAGGTAGGCCCGGATTAGGAATAAAAATTTCGTCTTGTTGACGACGAGTTGATTTGGCGGGATGGACCTTGAGATTCTTCGCCATGTTGTTGTGGTTGAGCTTGAGATAATTGTCGTTGAGTCCATTCTTCGAAATAAATGATAGGAGGCGGTTGAGCAACCGGTAGCTTCATTGATGCTAAAGTGCAAGAATTTAAATATCCAACGATAGAAACTGAGGAGTCAGGTTTCGGAATCTCACAAGCCTTTAGCAGTCGCATAATATATTCACCATAATAGATGACATTCATTCGACCGTTGTTGAAGCTAAGGAATTCATCAATAATTTATCGTAGCCAATTGACTTTAATGTTTCCAAAGATAGCGCACAAGGCTTTAAAGTTATGTTCATAAACAGGTTCATAACTCCCAGTTCATGGAGTTACGGTTTTCATTAGCGCTCGATGTATAATTCTTGCTCTTGATCTTAATGACATGGACTTGAGTTGGTGCATGTCGTCTTCTAAAAATAAATGACTTATATGGCCACGAAAGACCAAATCACAATCAACATTGTTCAATTCTATACCATCATTCTCGGATCTCAAGATATGAGCCATTCAATCTAAGAAGAAAAAGATGGGTTTCCCATAATTAAACTCCACACACAATCTTCTTGATTTTGAATGGTTTGTTGACCCAAGTTTAGATTTGCATAGAATAGATTTCACATAGAATAGTCGATTGATTAGTTTTGTGCATATTATCATCAATGTTGAATAAAGATTCCAAATTGCTCCTTCGAGCCAATTCTTGTATATGGTAGGGAAAGAAATCGAAAAACTTTACAAACAAACCTTCAAAGATGCGAGAATCTTGCATTCTTCTCCATCTCCTAATTGCGGTATCATCAAATAACCATGGTTGGATTTGCTTATTTGAAGGAGGTTGAGAAGAAGTAGAAGCTTATCCTTTTCTCTTAGGAGCCATTAATTTGAATGTTTGGAGGAATAAAAATTGGGTTTTTGAAAAGCTAGGGTTTTGGAAACCTTTGAAATCTGAGATGAGAATAGTGAGAGAAGGAGAAAGTAAAAGTTAAAGGTGGAAAGTGAGCGGGTAAAAGCAGTAAATGTGCTCAGATTCACGATTCAGTCGACCGAATCAGTGGTTCAGTCGATCGAATCAGTGGTTCAGTCGACTGAATACAGAAGTTAACAAAATTTTGACCTTCTGGTTTAGCCGACCGAATGCCTGATTCAGTCGACTGAATCTGGGGTATGTGTAATTCATCTTCTGGTCCAGTCGGTTGAGCCACTGTGCCAGTCGACTGGCCGTGCCTTTTTAAAAAAAAAAATCTTCAGTGTTAATCGACTGACACCCTGGTTCAATCGACTGACCTGAGTGAATTTTTCCAATCAATGTAAGTTGAGTAAAAAATTTATAAATTTTTATACATTAATATTGTAAGTTTATTTCTGAGTATTATAACTAATATACGTGTCATTGATATGAAGAAGAAATGAATTATTCCAAAAACAAAGCATATATACTTTAGTAGATTTATTCGAAAATAAAATAAAAAATAATAACAACTATGTTCATTTTGAAGGGCTAGGCATTTTGTAGCCCTTTAGTTGTTTGCGACGAGAATTTGATGCTTCATTCCGACCCCATGAATTTTGTGAGATCGGTGGTCGCAGTGGAGATGACGTCGAAGGTCGTCGAATAGGCGAAAGGCATGTTCGTCTATTGGATGTGAAGAGGCCCCGCAAAACTTCATAGCAATATGCTCGATAATTCCTAATCGTCTGGACTTAATCTTTTGCTCGTAGTGCATTTCACGTTGAAGTATCAGTGATTCTTATTAATAGTGATGCAAATCATCTATTTTTTTCTTAGTGTTTGGAGATATGTCAATCATCTTTTTCCCTTTCTTTTTATCAGGAGTATATTTGGTATGATAAGTAGAAGATGGTGAATTACGATGAACAGGAGTTTTTGGTGAATTGGTAGAGGCTATAATTTCAAAAGAGTCAGTGGACAAAGAAGTTGACATATTGAAGGATAGTTGGTATTCTGTTTAGATTGTATTTTAGTTCAATTGTATGAAAAGCATAGAATAGGTATATCTATTTATATCCTAAGATTGAGTAAAGTAGGTTGAATTGAATGGCTTATCCTTAATTTAGCCAAATAAAAGGGTTGTTAGTTAGAAAATTGTGCTATTTCGTTTGTTTTCTGTTATTTGATTTACCTTATGCAATGTAATATGCATAAAAAAATTAAAGCATACCTATAAAAATAAGTGTTATACATAGTTTAGTATATTGTTATCACCATAAAATAGAGTCCTCGTCTTAGACTGTAACAAAAATAATCAATAGCTCAGGTGGTTAAGACACTTGGGCTATTCACAGCAGGTTATAGGTTCGAGTCATAGCATGGTCAAAATTATGAACTTTATAAAAAAAAAAAATTCGAGTTTTTAGACAAAATTTCATATTTTATTATTCATATATCTTTAATTGACATTATACCGAGTTCACGACGTAATTTTATAAAATTATTTTCTAACAATGGTTAGTAAAAATTTCAGCTAATTGATTTTCTGATGGAACGTAGCCTGAATTTATCACTTTTTTTCTATATTATCGCGTAGAAAGTGATGTCTAATATCTATGTGTTTAGTTCTTGAGTGGTCTACTAGATTTTTGGAAAGATTTATTGCACTAGAATTATCGCAGTAAATCATTGATTTTGATAGATTGACTCTGAAATCTTGAATTATCTGTTTCATATAAATTACTTGTGCGCAAGCTAGTGCCTAGAAATATATTCTGCTTCACAAGTTGATGGTGAGACACAGTTTTGTTTCTTGCTAAACCATGATATCAATGATTTGCCAATGAAGTGACATATACCGCTTGTACTTTTTCTATCTGTTCACGATCATCCGAAATCAGCATCAATATATGATACTAACTCGAACGAGCACCCTTTTGGATAGAAAAGTCCGAAATCTTTAGTGTTATGAAGATAACATGGTATTCATTTTATCGCTCGTAAATGTGATTCTTTTGGGTTAGCTTGAAATCGTGCATATAAACACATACTCATCATTATATCTAGTCTACTCGCTGCTAGATAGAGTAGTGATCCTATCATACTACGATGTAGTTTTTCATCTACACTCTTGCCATTTTCATCTTTATCAAGATGTGTTGTTGTGCTCATGGGTGTTGGCTTAACAGAAGTGTTTTCCATTCCAAAACGTTTGATAAGATTATTACAGTATTGTTCTTGATTAGTAAATATTCCATTTGAAACTTTCTTTATTTGAAGATCTAGAAAATACGATAATTCCTCCATATGGGACATTTCAAATTCTCTAGTCATTATTTCAGAAAATTCATTACATAATTCATTATTAGTTGAGCCAAATATAATGTCGTCGACATATATTTGAACTATCAAAATATCATTTTTAGAATGTCTTATAAATAAAGTTTGATTTACTTTCCTATTTCGAATCCTGAGTCAATTAGATAGCTTATAAGGCGTTAATACCAAGCACCTGGTGCTTGTTTTGAACCATATAAAGCTTTCTTAAGTATATAGACATGATCTGGGTATTTTTCATGAATAAATAAAGAAGGTTGTTCAACATAAACATTTTCTTTAATATAACCATTTAAAATGCACTTTTAACATCCATTTAATAGATTTTAAAGTTATTAAAACATGCATACGCTAATAAGATTCGTATTGCTTCTATTCTAGCGACTGGAGCAAACGTTTCTTCGTAATCTATTCCTTCTTCCTGGTTATATCCTCATGCTACTAGTCTCGCTTTGTTTTTAGTTATATTTCCTAATTCGTCTGCTTTATTTTTAAAAACCCATTTAGTTCATATAACAGTCTGATCGGTCGGTCTGGGTACTAGTTTTCAAACTTCATTTCGTTCAAACTGATTTAGTTCTTCTTGCATAGCAATAATCCAATTTTCATAAGATGATGCTTCCTTAGTATTTTTAGGTTCTATAACAGAGAAAAAGACTACATCACCCATTATATTTAGTTGATTTCTAGCTCGAACATTTGAATTTATTTCTCCAATTATATTTCTATAGGATGATTTCGTAAGATTCTTCGAGAAGATCTTATTGTATTAGTAATATTTCTATTTTCCAAATTATCAACAATGTTTACATCTTCTCCAGAATTATAAACACTATCTTCATCATCTCCTAAATTGTTTGTTATTATATTTGTTTTATTATTAATTAAATCATCATTATTATTTGTTTTTGAAATAAGTTTAGAGTTCTCATCAAACGATACATGGAGTGTCTCTTCAATAGTAATAGTTCGTTTATTGAAAATTCGATAAGCTTTGCTTCGATCCGAATATCCAAGAAATATACCTTCGTCGCATTTTGAATCGTATTTGCCAAGTTGATCTTTGGTATTTAATATAAAACATTTTGAAACAAATATTTTAAAATAAGATATGTTTGGTTTTATACCGTTGAAAAATTCATAAAGCGTATTCTTAGTGAGGGGTCTGATAGAAACACAATTTAAAACATAACAGGCAGTTGCAACAGCTTCTACCCAAAAATGTTTTGGTAACGTACTTTCATTTAGTATCTTGTAGCGTTCGAATCTTTCATTCTACAACTCCATTTTGTTGTGCAGTTCTAGGAAACGAAAAATAATGAAATATTCCTTTCTTTTTACAATAGTTATCAACTTGTATGTTTTCAAATTCACCTTCGTGATCACTTCTAGTATTTTTAATTCTAGTACATTTCAAATTGTGAATTTGTTTAACAAATGTTTTGAAATTTTCAAAAGTATCACTTTTATTTTTCATAAAGATAGTCCATGTATATCTAGAAAAATCATCAACTATTACAAATTCGTATTTATTGTGATTTATGGATTGAATTTGAATAGGTCCAAATAAATCCATATGAAGTAATTCAAGTGGTTGTAATGTCGAAATAACTTTCTTAGATTTAAACGGGGATTTAGTTAATTTAACTGATTGACATGAGTCACATAAATTGTTAACTTTAAAATTCATCTTTTTTAATCCTTTTACGAGATTACTTTTAGAAATTTTATTTATATTTTTGAAATAGATATGACAGAATCATTTGTGCCGTATCCAGGGTCATTTTCTTTGGCTATTAAATACATGTCTGAGTTATGATTAACTTTCATATTCAAAACATGAATGTTTTTATCTCTATTTCCTTCGAAAATAAGATTTTGATTTTGATCAAATATGCAACATTTATTTTCAAAGAATGATATTTTTAAACCTTTATTGCATAATTGAATTATACTTAATAGATTATGTTTTAGATTCTTAACTAATAAAACATTTGTAAAAAGAGGTAAATTAGATGTACCGTAATTGCTCACATACGCTTTGCCAACGATGTACCCTTGGAATTATCTCCAAAAGTCACAGAACCTCCATTTGAGTATGTAATATTTATCAGCATATATTTGTCTCCTGTCATGTATTTTGAGCAGCCACTGTCGAGTATCTATTTTCCTCTTTTCTTGAGTGGGACCTGCAAAAAATATGAGATAACGTTGGTACCCACCTTTTTTAATAGGGTCCTAAGAGTTAGGTCTTACGAAACCAAACCCAAGTGGGTTTAGTATCCCTTTTATAAATAAAAGTTTTACTATAAACATTTTCTATGAATGACCTAATATACTTTTTCCATATTAACTTGTTATTAGTTTTAGGTACACATATATTTATAGTTTTAGAAACTAGTCGTGAAGATGTGGATGTTTTATTAGACTTAACTTTTGAATTACTAGATTGTGAATTCTTGACTTTTTTCTTATGACCTAAACCATTTTCATTGTTAACAGGTTGTGAATTCTCAATAATTCTAGATAGATTTTCTCTTGCTTTATTAAAATTTGAAACGTTTTTAGTGATTCCTTCTAGTTTGGTCTTTAGACTTGAATTTTTTAGTTCTACCATTTTAATATTAGTTTTTAAAACTTGATTTTCAGAAACAAGAGCATCATTCTTTTCTTTTTGAGTTTCAATTTCTTGACTCAATGATATAAGTTGAGAATTAACATTTGAAAGAGATTCTTGAGTTTTCTCAAGTTCTTCTTCCAATATTTTCTTCTCATCTTTAAGCAAATCTCTTTCGAATTCTACCTTGTTCTGATTTTCTACAGCCTCTTTATATTTTATTTTGAGACTTTTTAAAGTATCTAATAATTCAGAATTTATCTCTATCATATCATCAAAAGTTAAACTACTAACCTCATTATCTTTGGCCATAAAGCATACGTTGGCTTGTTCATTATCGCCGTCACTCTCACTTTTAGAGGAAGAGGAGGAATCTAAATCATCCTATGTAACTGAAAAGGTTTTTCTTCTGAATTTGTCCTTCCTTTTATTTCGATATTCTTTCTTTTGATCTGGATAGTCCTTCTGTATATGCCCCTTTTCTGACAGTTAAAGCACTCCATAACTGATGAAGATGGTGGTTTATTGCTGTCTGAGCTCGTCTTGCAATTATTCCTGTTTCTTTTTCTATATTTCAGGAATTTCTTAAAGTTTTTGGCAATAAAGGCTACGTATCTGAATCTGATTCTTCTTGTTCTGCATGGAATGTTATATTCTTTTTATCTTGGGTTTGAACTGTTTAGCCTGCAAATTTACTTCATAGGACATTAGATTTCCTATTAACTCTTCCGGAGTTATTTTGGAAATATCATTTGCTTCTTCAATAGTGAGAACTTTTCTTTCTCATTCTTCCATTAAAGAGTTAAGGATTTTCGATACAATATCATAGTCTGAATATTTTTCTCCTAGTCCTACTAATGAATGATAGATATCATGAAATCTTGAGTACATATCATTTATAGATTCATTTTCTTTCATTCAAAAGTTTTGAAACTGACTTTTGAGCATGGATTCATGTGTAACTTTGAGTGTACGCCATATTTCGTATGCAGTTTTGCACATGATAACACGGTTAAACTCATTTTTATCTAAGGCACAAAACAACATATTCATGGCTTTTGCATTAGCTGTGGCATCTAATTTCTGTGTATTTGAACAAGTAGAATACTCTTCAGTAGGAATAATATGTTCTGTCTGGGTTATATTCCATGAATCAAAACCATTTGCTTACATATATATTCTCATTCGTGTGGCCCAATAGTTATAATTCGTGCCATTACATAGTGGTGGATGTGCAGTGGATTGTCCTTCAATGAAGCTAGTGTTAATGCTAGTGCTAGTGTTAGTGTCCATATTATTAGATTATCAGATAACTATATTACGGTTATATGACGACCTGACTCTGATACCAAGTGAAAGTGTGCTATGGATCGTGTAATATGTATATACAGTAATACAGAATATAATGACGATAGTTATATGGTAAATAATGCGGAATATAAAAGTAGTAAAGTAAAATGACACCAGGAATTTTTATACTGGTTCGGAGCACCGTCCTACGTCCAATCCCAAACACCTTCTGGAATTTCACTAAAATAACAATCCTCACTTAACCCGAACAAACAGGTATATGAAACCCCTTAGCAACGGAACAGGGACCTGAGCAGCAGAATAGGATTTCGCCTCATCAGCCGAAAAGGACTTCACACACCTAAGCAGCAGAACAGTGCCTCAACAAATACAAAAGATTGTTTTGACTTTGTGTGTTCTACTAACATGGATTTTTCACTTGTACTACACCCTTCCTATAATCTTCTCCTCGAGTGTATATATACATATATATATATATATATATATATATATATATTTGAAGTTTATGAAGAAAAGAAAGGTATAATATCGCTTTAATGCGGAATAATTGAAAGTATTATAGCAAATAGATTCAAGAGAGTTAGATTAGAAAGATAAGAAAATTCGGTGATAATTCGGTTATTTGGAATCAAGTTAGAGTATGTATTTATAGATGTTAAAGAGCAGCTACTGTTGATGAAGAGTTTCGATTAAAGTGTTGCATCCAAATCTTTTCGTAGAGATTCGTAACTCTTTACAAATAGTCGTGTCTTTTCAAAAAGTAGACATTGTAGAAATTCAGTCAACTGAGCTCCTGGGTCAGTCGACTGAATATTCAAACAAATTTTTAAATATATATTTATATGTCCGTGCACCTGTGCATGTTGCACAGAATTTCCAGGGTCAGTCGACTGAATCTCTGGGTCAGTCGACTGACCTTGTAAAATCTGTGCAATTCGCATAGGTTTTACAAGTATAGTAATATATACAACTTTAAACACTTTTATATATTTTATATGCTTATATATGTATAAAATATTTGAGAATAAGATGATTAAATATATAAGCTAATATATATGTAAACGAGGAGAGATTTTAACAAAATTGACTTAAGATTTAAAATTAAAATAATATAATTGATGTACCAATTTTGAAGTCTTGTCTCCTTGTAACATATATTTTCTTTTTGTCGTAACAGTCATCAAATCTGTATGTCGTAGTGATAGCTTTGTGTCATGAATCAACACCAAGTCTCAACGCACACAAGGGCTGCTACAAGGACATAGTAGATGCATGGAGACCATCATTAAACTCGACCACTTTACATGCAAACAAACGTATACTTGACTTAACTACAATAATAAAGTGAACCCAGACCAAAATCAAGTCCAAGCAAATCAGACATGCTCTGGTTCAAACGAGACAAGACTACAAGTACAAATGCACATCAACACTACACTAGATCATAAAATAATGTACACAGGAACTCAACAGTGACCATACATATGAATGCACGATAGCCAGTACATATGCATTCAACGTACATATAGTTCATGCCTCAATTATTTAAACTCAAGGCAAGAGCAACAAAAAATGAACCAGAGGTAGACAAGACCACAATGTACCAGATAAGTGAAACATGGAGATGACATTGATATGCACATGAGGACATGAAACATTTGAAACATTCACCAGACCGTAACCAAGGTCAATGGGTCAAGACAAAATGAATAATAGAGACTCAAGTGAAACATGTTAGTACAACATGAACTACTCGAACAAACAGACATGTGTATATGCAACTATAAGCAATAAAACAGCAAAACACATTGAATCAGACTTCAACCAACATAGCAATGGTCAGAACAGGATAGTAGGTCTACCCAAGTACAAGCTCAGTTTCAAGTACACCATGTATCTACACGAACAACCTGTGATAGGATTTCTTATTACGAATTCTGGAGGATGATCTGCTATGAATTTCAATCTCTCTGGATCCATATTTCTTCGGACTTCTTTTGTGGTTGTGGTTTCTTTTAGTTTTTCATTTTCATCTTTTTCGTTCTCCTCTTCAACATTGATTTTGATTGTTTCCTTGTTTGGATCATCAATGCCTTCATCAAATTTCATATTGATTGACTCCATAATTGCTTTTGTCCTTTTGTTGTAAACTCTATAATCTTTGCTTCTAGAAGAGTAACCCATGAACATGCTCTCATCAACTTTTGGTTCAAATTTTCCTAATTGAACACCTGTATTGAGGATATAACACGAACACCCAAAAACTTTGAAATAAGCAATGTTTGGTTTATTTTTGAACCGTAGCTCATAGGGTATTTTCTTAAGAATCGGTCTAATTATAACTCTATTCATTACATAACAAGTTGCATTTACCGTCTCTGCCTAAAAGAAAAAAGGTAGTTCAATACTCATTTATCACAGACCTAGCCAAGTCTTCCAATGTTCGATTCTTTCTCTCGACTACCCCCATTTTATTGTGGAGTACGTGGAGCAGAGAATTCATGTTTAAATCCATTTTCATCACAAAATATTTCAAATTCATAATCTTTAAATTCTCCACCGTGATCACTTCTTAGTGAAATGGTAGAAACTAATTTTTCATTTTGAACTAATTTTCAAAATTTATTGAAATATGAGAAGGCTTTTGATTTTTTAGCTGAGAAGTATACCCATATATATCTTGGGTAACATCAGCCAATACAAAACAATATTTCTTACAACATAAACTAGTAATATCGTTAGGTCTAAACAGATCCATATGAACTAGTTCAAGAATTCTAGAAGTGCTTATAGTGTTCTTAGCATGAAAAGATGATTTTTTTAAAAAAAATTCCATAATACATGCTTTAGGTAGATTTTCTGTTTTAAAATCATGAGATGGTAAACTCTTACCAATTTTTTTCTTTCTAATTTGTTCAACAAATACATACTAGCATGTCCTAATCGTTTGTGCCATTGGTTTACTTCTACATCCTTAGCTATTAGCATTTTGAAAGAGTGAGATCATCAAAAGTTAGAGAATATATATTACCTTTCCTTTCATTAGAAAAAAATATTTCTTTTGATGATTGGTCAACAATTTTGCACTAGTCAAAGTCAAAAATAACATTCATTCCTTTATCACATAGCTGGTTGATTGATATCAAATTATGGTGCGGATTCTTAACATGTAATACGTCACTTAAGGTAAATGTATTGTTACCTACTTTACCTTTATCGATAATTCTACATTTGTCATTGTTACCCATTATGACTCTACCACCTTTGTACTTCTCTAGGCTAAGGAACTTTGATTTGTCGCCTGTCATGTGTCTGGAACAGCCAGAATTCATATACCATTGTTGTTGTTCCTTAGCCTGCCAACATACCTACACATGAAAAGAATTTAGTGACTTATTTGTTTTTATAGGTCCACGATTATTATGATAGAACATTTTGAAAAATATGTTTGTATTGACCCTAGAAAATCTATATTTGTTCCTTTTGGCATTCAAATTTGTTTTACTTCAAGGGAATTTATATTTGTGCCTTTTGAAATCCAAATTGAAATGGTTTTCATCTGTTTGGGTCTATACCAACACTTATTATGACTGTGTCCAGATTTTCCATAAATTGCGCACTTGAAATTTACTTGATTAATTTCGCTACCAATACGTTTAGATTGAGTGTACCCAAGTCATTGTCTATCAATATTGACTGTTCGTTTTCCTATTAGCATATTCAGTGATTTTTCTCCTTTGGATAATTTTTCCAAAGTCGTAGACAGTTGTTGGACTTGTGTTTTGAGTGATTCATTTTCATTTAATAGTAAGGTGCACTTTTTAATACAATTTTCTCTCCTAGTGTTTTCACATTCTTTAAAAATAAAAATTTCATATTCAAGTGATTTTATTTAATTTCTGATTTTTTAATTTCTTCTTCAAGTGATGGACACTATCACACTTAGGGCTCTTGATTTGATAGTTTTTAACCAATTGATCAAGCTGTTTATTTAATTCTATCACACTATCTCTTTGTTGATTCAATCTTACGTACCTTTCCCTAAGTCGTTCAATTTACTTCATGAAAATATATAAGTAATTATGAATGAGTAAGTTTTGATACCTCCCTCGGCTCATCATCATCACTGTCGGTTATTTCTCTATGAAGACACAGGTTTTCTTTTTCACTCACTGCCAGTGCTTTCATTTTCATCTTCATCACTTTCATCCCAAGTGGCTTCAAAACTTCTCCTTTTCTGTTTCTTTCCTTGGCTGAGCCGATTCTGAGGACAATTGGGCATGATATGACCCGGTTTATTACGCTTGTGGTAGACGATCTCTTGTTTTTCTGAGTTGTCCAGAACTTTGTTGATTCTGCTCTTTAGTTGATGATTTTTGACTAGATTTCCATATTTGTTGTTCCACTTCTCTAATCTCTTTATTAGTAGTGCCAATTCAGCTTCACCACCAGCATCATCATCATCATCTTCACTTTCAGTTGTTCCTTTGAGAGCTATTGATTTCTTTCGAGTATCACCTCCTTCACACTCTTCCTTCAATTTCATTTCTAGCTCATAAGTGGTGAGATTTCCAATAAGCTCTTCGACTTTAATTTGTTTCAAATCCTTCGATTCTTGAATAGTAGTGACTTTGGCTTCAAATTTCATGGAAGGACTCTGGGAATTTTTTGGACTATTTCCGACTCTGTGTATGATTTTCCGAAAGCTTTTGATTTGTATATAAGATTGGAAAGTCATCCATATATCTCTTTGGCATTTTCATCCTTGGCCATTATGAAGCTCTCGTATTTTCTACTAAGCATGGCAAGGCGAGACCCTTGACTTGAGATGTTCCTTCATAAGTCACTTCAAGTGTATGTCAGATTTCCTACACAGTTAGACAACGTGAGATACGATTAAATTCAATTTGATCCGATGAACAAATAATAGAATTCATAGCATTAGCATTGGCATTCTGTTGTTTATTTTCAAAATATGTCAATTGATCCATCGGTTTTTCAATTTCTTGATTATCTACAACTATAGTTGGTGTCCTATAACCCGTCTCAACAATATTCCAAGCATCAATGGTTTTCAAAAAAAAATTTCACTCTATTTTTCCAGTAAGCATATTCATTATTGACCATAGGTGGTCTAACTATGGACTGTCCCTCAGCAAAAGCATCATTAAAAGATGTCATATAAAAAAAATTAAAGGAAAATTTTGTTTTTGAAAAATCAAAATTTTAAAGCAAAAATTGGCTTTTGTTCCTAACTCTGATACCACTTGTAGAATCGATTTTACCCTAGAGGGGGACGAATAGGGTGATACTAATAATTATAAAAATTAAAGTGGAAATATATAAAATAATTGCAGCACGGATAATAAAAATGCTAAAAAAAGAAATAGAACAACACAGATTTACCTAGCTTCGGCAAAACCCTGCCTACTTGTTGCCCCCAAGGTTTCTACTAGAAATTATGTAGTCAGACGTTTACACACAAAAACTCACGACACCCGCTATCGACTAACCTAACTCTACGCTCAGAATCCTTCCACAACTCAGCAATTGAGTTGTGAATTCTCGAACAACACCACCGTAGTTCGTCCCCTAATCACACGACTAGAATTTACAAAAGTTTAAAAGAGAAACACAGAATAAAACTAAACACTAAACAAAAAAACTAATTTAAAAATAAGGCCCAAATAAGATATTATAGCCGGCCCAAAAAAACTATGATAAAAATTTATTCCCCTATTCTCTGTTTATTTCTTCAGCCCGTATCCTTGCTTTGTGAAAATGTCTGCTTTTTTGCTCATTCGTTCCTCTTTATTTTTGAAAATTAGGGCTTCTGTGAAATTGGAACCGCCAATTGATTGTTGATCGATTGAATTGATATTCTCGCGTTGATTGCTTTGTTGATCGATCGTCTTCCTTTTACCACACTCGGCTGCTTCAATTTGTCGAGTTCAAATTGAATAACACTGGTATGTGATTTCCTTTAATACTCTAATTGATATACTTGAAATCAATGCTTTTTATTGTCGATGACATTGATGGTATTTATAGGGTTCAATTCCCTAAGTTATCGTTCGCTTGAAATCGTCTGATAATTTAGCTTGGCTGTTGATTTGTACTCAAATGTTGGCGATGTTTTCTAACCTTTTCAATTCTTATATATATAAGCTTGCTTGGTCACCACAGCTTGCATTTACTTTGGATTTGGTTCCGTTCTTTTCTAGGATTTGATTTTGGCCATTTGAAATTGTGATAATCTGGATTCTTTCGATTTTATTTTTTCCTTGGCCACCACGGCTTTGACTTTGTTATTTAAAATTTGACATGTTTAGATTGAAATTCCTGCGACATTGACTTTGTTCATTGAAGTATACTACTGGTTCCTTGTTTCAGTGCCTTGTTGAAACTGAGTGCTTGCGTGTTGTTTTGCAATTCATGTCTGATTTACTAGCTTGTTGGGTTGTTCGTAGTGGTTCGGTTTGATTACAGTACTAGTTGAAGTTGTTGCTTCATTAGTTCATTGTATTGAGGCACTAGGTACACTTGGGTCTGCATTTTGATCCATTGATGATGACAATGTCTGCTTACATTGTCTGTGGTTTATAGTGGTCAGTGTTTGGTGGTTGTTTTGTATTGAGTTGTAGCCTTGCTTGCATATTGAACTACTTCCATTGTATCTCATATTGCCACTGCATTTGTTGTTTACTGCTTCACCGCATCTTATATTGTCATTGGTGATTCTCTGGCATCAATGTTGCGTCACTGTTTCATTTTGTTTGGTGAACTTGATGCATGAACTTGTAGAATGGTTGATCATGTCATGCTCTACGCTGATGTATGTGTGCCACCACTGTTGCACTATCCTGATGCCATTGATATTTGAGTCTACACTTGCTCATTCGAGCTGCTATCTTCATTGTGTTTGTATGTGTATTTCTATTTCAAATGGTTTATTGTGTGCTCTGACCACATGTGCTAGTTCATGTTGTTCATGTTCGAGTTGGACTTGTTCCACTGCTTTATTTGGTTCATGCCTGTTTTGTACTTGACCCCTGTTTGAGTTCATTTGTTTGACGTCTAGTCTGGTTTCACTGGCTTCATCTTGATTTTGGAATTTGATCTGGTTGTAGTGCACTTGTATATGTATTCATCAATTCACTGGTGATTTGTACATTTTATTATGGTTTCATGACTCCACTGTTGAGTCTGCTCATGTGTACACATTTGTACACTTGTTAGCATGGTCTGCTTTTGGCTTCTTATTATACTCGACAATTTGTGATGTATTTGTATTGCACCTGAGTTGAATCCAGCCTCGGCTCTGGTTTGACCTTGTGCTCACATGTCCCTGCAATTTTATCAAGTGTATATCGGTGTGCACGGCCTTGCGGCATGTAGATGCATTGTGCATGTCACACGCTTGTTCCTGTATGAATAGATTCAAATTAAATGATAACGAACAACCCAAATAACCGAGGCAAATTATATTTTCAAAAACACATTTTATTTACACTACAAAACATTTCTCTTTCAATTTTTGCTACGTCGGTGTTTATTTTGCAAATAATTCAGATGATGCATTCAGGCTAGAGCAAAGTCGAAGACAAAATACGAGCGAATGAGTGACATGTAGTGAGGTGCTAACGTAAATGATAAATGTATAGTGAAAAATTATGTTGTAATTTGAAATGTTGTATATATCGTAAGAGCACAAATTTTGCACTATTCAAAATTTGTAGTAAAATATTTGTTTGAATAAAATATCTGTTTGAATTTAATTCTGTATTATTTATTTGATTCAGCAAATATTTATTTAATTATGCGAAAATAAAATAGTACAAAGACAAATATATTAAAACTAAAATATATATATATATATATATTTTTATTATCATCAAACAAAAATCATGTACTAACAGATTCAATACTTACTTGAGCTCGATTTGGAAAAAGTCGATTGTTAAACCGTGGATTTTTCTTTTGTTTAAATCTATAGCTTACTGAAAATAAATTAGGACTAATACAATCGAACAAATGAAGGAGAAGAAAACTGAAAAAGGAATCGGCTGAAAGATATTTCTTAAAGAAAACGAGAGAGACCGAGAATGTTATTTGGACTTTAGAGTATTTGATTTTGGATAAGTGACGGTAAGAAAAAACTCACAAACGAACTTGAGAGCATTTTGGATATTTTTGATTATCAAATAACATGTTCGGGGTCAATTTTAATCTATTTGAAGTATTAGCAGAAGGAAAAAAAATTGATGGACTTGGGTTTACAAGCCTACTGAAACGGTGACTGTTAAATTTGGATGATTCAAATATTCGTTGAAGAGGAAAGAAACTGATTAATTGATTCATTCAAATCAACTAATTTAGCTGGTATATGAAAGGATATTATAAAGGAAACCAATTAATTAGTCAACCTATTAATTAGTCAAAGAAATTTTTATATGAAGAAAGAAAAAATTGCTAATGGAGATTGATTCAAACACAGAAAATTATGGAAACCAAGATTACCATTATCCATTTACATAGAAATCAAATCATGGATATTTGAAAAGGTTTCAAACATAATCTGTACTCTAAGTAAATCCTTCATTAAGTTTGAAGGAAGTTCATCTTCATATGACCAAGCAAGTATGTGAGAGTATCCACCATGATTCTTCCCTCTCTTTTGTACTCTTTTCTTTAGTGAAATAAAAGAAGTTGTTGGGTCTCCGTGGACTTAGGATATTCATATCCGAACCACGCTAAATCTTCTGCATCTCTTATATCTATTATTATTTCTGTGAGACTGCATAATTGATTTTTTAAGTGTCATTGGTATCGAAATAGGCAATACTAGATCCTGATCAAATAATTCGCTTCCGCTCAAATTAAAACAAATTTCACTATAGTTTGGTATCAGAGCTAGTGTTATTGTTCCTGTTTGGGTATTAAAGGCTACTTCTAGTAAGCCTGTTGGTAGATTTGGTGTCAATTATGGAGTAACACATATTGACAAAAAAGGAGATTTTGATACTTGGAAGATGAAGATGGAGGCTGTATTAAAGAAGAAGAAGACTTATAAGGTTGTTTCTGCGTCTGAGAAATTGAAAGGTATTGATGCTGCTGATTTGGAAGAGATGGAAGATGAAACTCTCACAATAATTCATTTGTGCCTTTTAGATGAAGTTCTTAGAGAATTATCTCAACAGAAGATGCCGAAGGAAATATGGGATGCATTATCGGATGCATATCAAGACAAGTCTCTCACTAATCGGATTATTCTTCAGCAACAACTCTATTCGTTCAAGATGAAGCCTGGAGCTGATCTCATGGAGCATGTAGATTCTCTGACGATTTTACTTATGAACCTGAAGGCAGCGGAAGTTGATATTACCGATGAGGCTCAAGTTGTGATCCACTTATGTTCCTTGCCTAAGGAGTATACTGCTTTTGTTAATTCCATGATTTATGGCCGCAGTGAAATTAGCCTGTCTGATGTAAAGGATGGTCTTCATAATGAAGTATTAAGAGGTAAATTGGCTAGCATTAGCTTGGATAGTGATACCAAAGGCTTGTCTGTTCAGAGAGGTAGAGGCCAACGCAGGTCGAAGAAAGGTTGAGGATGGAATTCTTCACGGTCTCAGTCTAGGAGGCCTAAGAATTTGACTTGTCATTATTGTAAGAAACCAGGGTACTTCATAGCACAATGTACCAAGCTTGAAGGTAGAAGAAAAGATCCAAAGCAAGCCTCAGCTTCTGCAGCAGAGAATTGGATACAAAAAGTGACACCGATGTATTTACAGCTTCGGCTCTTCTGGGAAGAGCAACTTATGACTGATTAATTCTGGCGCATCCTACCATATGACACATGATAGGGACTGCATTTCCACTTACCGTGAAAATGACAGAGGAGAAGTTCTGATGGGTAATGATGCTTCTTGCCGCATGGTTGGTGTTGGTAGCGTGACGATTAGGATGTTTGATGGTGTTATTCGTATTAGTCCGTGAGATGATGGTTTTACTGACAACAACCTTAGAATAGATTATAAAATATAAATACTAATATTATAAGTTTAGATATATATGTATATGCAGGATTTAACCATGCAGGTGTCAAGAATGAAGACTGTACAGTATAGAGATTCAAGATATCAAGATAGAAGACTCATGAGTATCAAGATTATCAAGAGTTCAAGATTTCAAGCATAAGTATTTTTATTAGGAATTTTTGTTAAAACTCGTAGAAATGCACTGGCATCTTAAAATCCAATTTATCCGTGGAATGGAATCCACTTCGAGCCTGTTAAAGGGATGGAACCCTAAGTAGGATGGAACCTATGAAAAATCTAGTGAAACATTGTTTCGTATCCGCTAATTTTTAATTCAAAATGATTTTTCAAAATTATATCATGTTTTCAAAATGTTTTCAAAACCTTCCTTTTAAAAGCATCAAAAACCTCTATCTTGATTTTAAACAATTTTAGCCTCAAAATCATCTTTAATTTCAAAGACAAAATACTCCTGATTTTAAAACATCTTTTAATATAATATATTTAACTTTTAAATATTTATACTTAGATTTAAATATAAAATTATAGTTAAATTATATATATATATATATTATTCTCTATATTTACTTATGAATTTCAACTATAGTCAAGTATATTTATAAAGTTTAAAATAGTTTTAATATAAAATAAAAGTTATTTTCAAAGAAAATCAAAACACCAAAAAATCCTTTGGGATGTCGACATGCCCAAGTACCCTATGTCGACATGGTGTCAGTTGGTTTCAAAATTCAAATTTCAAAAGAAGTGCATATTCGTCATAACTCTTCAACAATGGACATGGCTGTTGTTCTTCTATAAATAGGGGTTAGTTTCAATGAATTTTAGATCAGGTTTTCTGGTTTTCACTCCTCTTCTTCTTCCGCATTTCTTAATACATATTCTTACCATTACTCTGCCGAAATCAACATTAAATCGAACTCGATTACTTCTAGTTTGGTTCTTTATCACTATCTCTACAAGTTCTCAGTGCTATTCAAAGTTATAGGCTTCTTTGTAATCTACTAAGCGAGAAAAGGTGTGATTGTGGCCTTGAAAATCAATCAAGCGAGAAAAGGTGTGATTGTAGCCTTGGTAAATCAATTGGGTAAACTTGTGGCCCATAAATCAAGTATCTCTACCTAGAGGATAGAAATTCTGGAGGGTGTACCTCGTAGCCTTGAAACCAAGGATGCAATTGTACAATTGCTTTTGAAAGGAAATCCGTACTTATGTTGCGGGACTGTATGTAGGGTAACTCCGAACCAGTATAAAATCCGGTGTGTTCTTTCCTTTACTGCTTTTATTTTATTTCTGCATTTTTGTTTGTTTCTGTGATCATATATGTGCCTGTATATTGCGTACATTGGTGCCTAAATTAACATAAACTCAAAAAGATTTAGTAATTCTTTATTAACACTATTCACCACCCTCCCTCTAGTGTTAATACTATCCTTAAGATCCGTAATCCGCATTTCTCACAATTGATATCAGAGCAAGGTTTTCAAAGTTTCATAATCTGATTTTTGAAAAGTTTTCAAAATGGCTACCAACACCGGTATTGTTACTAACACTAGTATCACTGTGACTAGTTCATTTGTAGAGTGTCAGTCTACTGTCAGACCACCACTTTTTAATGGCAGTAACTATGCATATTGGGCATGTAGGATGAAAATATATTTATAATCTATAGGATTAGACACTTCGAATATCACACAAACTGAATATTCTGAACCCACAACTAATTTTGCACAGTGGACTGCTGAGAAAAAGACTGTTGCATAAAATAATTCTAAGGCAATGAATAATCTGTTTTATTCACTAGATAGAAATGAATTCAATAGAGTGTCAGTTTGTAAGTCTGAATATGAAATGTGGAAAACTTTGCAAGTTACTCATTAAGGAACAAGCAAAGTTAAACAGACCAAAATTTCCTTGCTCACAAATCAGTTTCAATTATTTAAAATGAATCCTAATGAGTCTATTTCAGATATTCATAGTAGATTTCAGGATATTGTGCATTCTCTAATAGCCTTGGGAAAGGAATTTTTTGAAGAAGATCAAGCCAGAAAGATTTTAAATTCTCTACTCCAGAATGGGATCAAAAGACACTTGCGATCGAAGAGGCAAATGACATCAGTACTTTAAAAATAGAAGAATTAATTGGAAATCTAATGTCATATGAAGTTCAAATGATCGGGGGAAGAGAAAGTAAAGCATCTGAAAAGAAATCAATGGCATTCAGTGCATTGACCGATGGATCAGACTCAAACAGCGATAATGATGAAGAGATAGCTTTTATGACCACAAATTTTAGGAAATTCCTGAAATACAGAAAGATGAATAATCTCAAGAGAAACAACTATAAGAATTCTGGAAATCAGAATGTAGTGCCAAATAATGACAAATGTTACAACTGTGATAAACTAGGTCATTTCAAAAGAGACTGTCCGTATCCAGATAGACAAAATCCCCCTATGAACAATGATCCGGCAAAGAAATGGAAGCGTGCATTTACTGCTACTCTAGATGACTCAGACTTGTCCTCAAGTGATGATGATCAGAAGACAGATAATTCGAATTTGTGTTTCATAGCTGTTCATGACTCTGACGAATTCAAAGAAACGGACTCAGAAAAGGTACACGTTTACAATCCAATTGGTTGAGATTGCTTGCTTAGAATTGGTTGCTTGATTGTTTGATTGATTGATTTTGAATTGGTGTGTTGTTTGAATTTTAAAATTTATTTTCTATTTTTTTATTTTTTTTATTTTTTTAATAGTATAATAATATTTTCTGAAACATATTTGAAGTTTAATAATATTTCAGATATATATAGGCATTAAAAATAATATATATATATATATATATATATATATATATTATAGAACTTAGAAAAATCAATTCATGGAAATTCAAAGGCACATGTCGAAATGGTCCCTACCATGATGTCGACATCGTGAGACATTTCATCACATTTTCAAAAGAGATGATGATTTTGAATTTAAAAATAGAAATTTTCGACCAAAAGCAATAATTGTCAATCTTCTTTTGCAACATATGTTGACCCCAAGATCGGGAATTTTTAACAATCCTACTTCAAAAGTTTGCAAAGTACTTTTTGCTATTTTTGGAAACTATGATGTTAATTGGGGGCAAGATATTTTGGATGAACTTCATCCCAAAAACCTTGAAATGGGTGAGAACACATTATATCATGGAATTTATCTCACTCGAATTTTTAACTATTTTGGAGTGGATTTCAAAGGCGAAGAATTTGTTTCTAGAAAAGTTTTCAATCATTCCAACATTTCGCTTATGAAAATTCCATTTGTTTTTCAACCTTATGAAACCCTTACCGAAAAAGAAGAGCGATTGGCTCATGAGGAAATGGAAGAAGAGGAAGAAGAAGAAGAAGGGGATGAAATGGAAATTGAAGAAGAAGAAGGTGAAACCTCTTTGGAAAGCATTGACTATCCTCCTAATCCATTCATCAAACCCCTTCTCAAAAACCAAAAGACGATTGTTGAGAATCAACGGATTCTTAAACCATCCGTTGGTAAGAAGTTGGACAAAATTTCATCCAAGATGAACAAGTTCATTTCCAAAGTCAGCAAGAAACTTGGACTTTCTTCATCATCTTCATCCTCTAACTAGTTTTTTCTTTTCATATCTTATTGTATTTGTTTTAATTTGCTTTATTTCGAATGTTCATGTAGTTTGTTGTGTGCCTAATAGTTGTATTATCGTAGTAAGCAATGAAATGAAATTTCCTTTCTCTCTACCTTATCTTAACTCCAGAATAAATGTTAGTATACTATATAAATATATATATATATACACACAATTATTCACAAAATCAAATTAGTCATAAGTTTTCACTAACCCATGTCGACATCCCCTATATGACCATGTCGACATGTACTGGTCAGAAATGAAAAATTGATTTTGAATTTGAAATTTGAATAAATACAAAATGTCTATTCATTTCAAACGAATTTCTACACCTATAAATACCTGTTTCTACCAGAATTCTTCACCGAAATTTATTTCTTATCATCTATATCCTTTATTTCTTTCACAAATTCAACTATGGCTAATCCTATTTACAATCTATCCGAAAATCTTGAAGAAACCCTTAATTCGTTCAAGAATATTCTCTCGTTTATTCTACGTAACTAGCGTCACCTAGAATTAAGTCAAATGAAAATGATCAAGGAATAAGAAAGGCACTTCTATGCGATACGATGGATGATCTCCTCTCTGCACAAGGATGATAACGAAGCACATCCTCCTGTCTCTCTCACCAATGACAATGAAAATTGGGATGCAATTGAAGCAGACCCTATTTTTGGAGAAGAAGGATGGGTGGAAGTTCCTCGTAACATTTTATTTCATTACTTTGTTTGATTTGTTTGAATTGATTTTGTTTGGATTGATACTCAATGTGGATTGATTTCTTGATATTGGTTTGAAGTTTGTTGTATAAAACATATATAAATATATACATTGAAATGTATATAATCTTTGATTAGTTATCATGTTCATAAGTATAATTATTTCTTAAATTATATATTCCGTTGTATAGTTTATCAATGCAGGTACTAAAGTTCAAGAATGAGGGGGAGTGAGTTTTTGTTGATGACAAAGAGGGAGAAATATAAAATAGGGTAGTTAGACATAAATTAAAGGGAGTTTATTAGTTTTAGGGGGAGTTATTAGGATAGAAATAATGTTTTATAAACAAAGGTTGTCATCATCAAAAAGGGGGAGATTGTTAGTCCGTGAGATGATGGTTTTGATAACAACAACCTTAGAATAGATTATAAAATACAAATACTGACATTATAAGTTTAGATATATGTATATGCAGGATTTAACCATGCAAGTACCAAGAATGAAGACTGTACCGTATAGAGATTCAAGATATCGAGATAGAAGACTCATGACTATCAAGATTATCAAGAGTTCAAGATTTCAAGCATAAGTATTTTTATTAGGAATTTTTGTTAAAACTGGTAGAAAAGTACTGGCATCTTAAAATCCAATTTATTCGTGGAATGGAATCCACTTCGAGCCTGTTAAAGGAATGGAACCCTAAGTAGGATGGAACCTACGAAAAATCTAGTGGAACATTATTTTGTATCCGCTAATTTTTAATTCAAAATGATTTTTCAAAATTATATCCAGTTTTCAAAATGTTTTCAAAACCTTCCTTTTAAAGGCGTCAAAAACCTCTATCTTGATTTTAAACAATTTTAGCCTCAAAATCATCTTTAATTTCAAAGCCAAAATACTCCTGATTTTAAAACATCTTTTAATATAATATATTTAACTTCTAAATATTTTTACTTAGACTTAAATATAAAATTATAGTTAAATTCTATATATATTATTCTCTATATTTACTTATGAATTTCAACTATAATCAAGTATATTTATAAAGTTTAAAATAGTTTTAATATAAAATAAAAGTTATTTTCAAAGAAAATCAAAACACCAAAAAATCCTTTGGGATGTCGACATGCCCAAGTACTCCATGTCGACAGGGTGTCAGTTGGTTTCAAAATTCAAATTTCAAAAGAAGTGTCTATTCGTCATAACTCTTCACGAATGGACGTGGCTGTTGTTCTTCTATAAATAGGGGTTAGTTTCAACGAATTTTAGATCAAATTTTCTGGTTTTTCACTCCTCTTCTTCTTCCACATTTCTTAATACATATTATTACCATTACTCTGCTGAAATCAACATTGAATCGGACTCGAGTACTTCTATTTTGATTCTCTATCACTATCTCGATGCTATTCAGAGTTATAGACTTCTTTATAATCTATTAAGCGAGAAAAGTGTGATTGTGGCCTCGAAAATCAATCAAGCGAGAAAAGGTGTGATTGTAGCCTTGGTAAATCAATTGGATAAACTTGTGGCCCGGAAATCAAGTATCTCTGCCCATAGGATAGAAATTCTGGAGAATGTACCTCATCGCCTTGAATCTGAGGGTGTAATTGTCCAATTGCTTTTGAAAGGAAATCCGTGCTTGTGTTGCGGGACTGGATGTAGGGTAACTCCGAACCAGTATAAAATCCGGTGTGTTCTTTCCTTTACTGCTTTTATTTTATTTCTGCATCTGTGTTTGTTTCTGTGATCATATCTGTGTTTGTATATTGCATACATCGGTGTCTAAATTAACATAAACTCAAAAAGATTTAGTAATTCTTTATTAACACTATTCATCCTCCTCTAGTGTTAATCCTAGCCTTAAGATCCGTAATCTGCATTTCTCACAATTCGTATGATCACCGATGTTAGACATGTACCTGATTTGAGGAGGAGCTTGATTTCTGTTGGGGCATTGAGTAGACTTGGCTTGAAGATTGTAGTGGAAGGAGAGAAAATAAAGATATTGAAGGGTTCCATGATTGTTATAAGAGATGTGAGAGCAGAAAATCTTTATCTATTAAAGGGCACTACTGTAATTGGTGAATCATCTTCTGTTACATCTGTTGATTCAGATTTTTCTAGATTATGACACTTACGGATGGGTCACATCGACGAGCGCAGCATGGATGAGTTAACAAAACGAGGATTGATTGATGGAGTTCATTATTCAAAACTTGGTTTTTGTGAAGAGTATGTTCTTGGAAAGCAGACGAAGATTTCTTTTTCTATAGGAGAGCATAAAGCAAAAGCTGTCTGGGAGTATGTTCATATAGATGTCTGGGGTCCTTCCTCTTGTCGATTTTTAGGTGGAGTCAGATATTTCATTTCATTTATAGATGATTTCTCTCATAAAGTATGGGTATACTTTCTTCTATCAAAGAGTGAAACCTTTGCCAAGTTTCGAAAGCAGAAATCTATGGTTAAGAAGCAGTTGGGAAAGAAATTGAAAGTTCTCCTTTCAGATAATGGCGGTGAATTTGTATCGCAGGATTTCATCGATTATTGTGAGTCTGAAGGCATTAAGAGGCATTACACTACACCAGGAGACTCTCAATCTAATGGAGTTGCACAGGGGATGAATCGAACATTATTGGAGAGAACAAGATGCCTTGGACTGTTTGCTAAATTGACGAAGGAATTTTTGGACGGAAGCTTTATCTATGGCGGCTTTCCTTATCAACCGCACACCTTCTACTATCATAGATATGATGATCCCTGAAGAAGTATGGAAAGGAGAGTCTGTTAGCTATTTATTTCTCAGAGTATTTGGTTACCCAGCTTATGTACATGAGAGCAAAGGGAAGCTGGAACCTAGAGCTCGCAAGTGTATTTTTCTAGGTTATATGAGAGGAGTGAAAGGGATAAAGGTTGTGGTGTCCTATTAGCAAGAAGATCGTTATGAGCAGGCATGTGACTTTTGATGAGAAGGCTATGTTGAAGGTGGAGCCTTCCTCATCAAATTACAATGAGAGGACATGTGAAGAATAACAAACACAAAGCAAGTCATTTGTTAATTCTTTCCATAGACGTTTAAATGGTGTTTCCGATGACACCATGGTTGATAAGGATAATATCGATGTTGGTATAGAGGATCTGTAGGATCGATTTCACCCTAGAGGGGGGGTGAATAGGGTGATAGTGTTAATTATAAAAATTAATCGCGGAAGCTTATAAAATATTCAATTCAGATCACAGAATAGCAGCACAGATATCGCAGAATATAAATAACAGAAAAAAACATAACAACACAGAATTTACCCAGCTTCGGCAAAACCCTGCCTACTTGCTGCCCCCAAGGTTTCTACTAGAAATTAGATAGTCCCTTGCTTACACACGTAAACTCGCTATACCCGCTATTGACTAATCTAACTCTACGCTCAAAACCTTGCCACAACTCAACCACCAAGTTGCGAATTCTCAAGTTACGCCACGTAGCTTGTCCCCTAGTCACACGACTAGAAATTTAAACGGTTTAAAATGAAAATACAAATTTAAAAACAATGTAAATAAAAATTACCCTAATTCTAAAATAAAAACCCTTATTATAAATTTTTAAAAACCCCAAACTAAATTAAGGCCGACCCAATTATACTTTCTCTATGTTTTTATCAGCCCCGTTCCTTTGTTTGTGATGGCGGCTCTTATTTCTTCGTTCGTTCTTCTACGCAACTGAATTAGGGCTTGCGTCTTCGTTCTTCGATCTGAAAATTAGGGCTCGTGCTCGATGAGATAATGGCGGCTTGTTTTTGTCTGTGCAAATTAGGGCTTTGTTTTCTTCGATCCAAACTAGGGTTATTCGAAGAGCTGACTTTTGTTCAATCGAATATATGATTTCTCGTTGCTTGCTTTCATCGATCGTTTGCCTCACTGTTTTGCGCACGGCTCTTCGTTGATCGAATTCTTTGCTTGCTTCGGTATGTAATTATATGCTTTTGCTTTTCTGATTTTATGCTTGCTTGAATTCGATACCTTTGATTGCCGATGATGATATCAATTTATATAGGGTTTGTAACCCTAGATTTGCGTCATATATTCTCTATTTGAATTTGTCAACTGATTTCTCTGGCCGCTTGATTTTATATTGATGATTGAGATGATTTTGACTTGTCCAAAAATGTATATTTATTGTTACTTGAATCCCACGGCATTGATTTAATATCGTGATGACCACGGCTTGATTTTTAACTTGGTCAATTACCTTTGTTACCTCGATTTTGACTGCGACTTCTGACTTTGAACTGGTCGTTGATCATCTTGACTTGGCTTGACACCTTGATTACCACTTGATGTTGAACTCGGTCTTCACTGATCATGTTTACTCCAGCCATTTGATTTGAACTTGTAAATTTTTGACTTTGTTTTAAAAAAAAACTGTTATATGACTTTGCAGTGTAGTCTGCACATATTGATTCCATTCATGTTGCTGGACATTTGTGCATTTGGTCTTTGATCATTGGACTGGGTGTTGTCTTTGTTGTTGGGTCATACTCGATGTGTTTGCACTGCTGTGTTATGTAGTAATTGGTTACTGGTCGAGTTCATTTGTATTTGAACTACTCTCTGGAGTGGTTGTTGTGTTCTCTGACTCTGGTGCCTTGTACAACAATGTTCTCTTGTTCGATCACTTGCTTGGATTAGCTCTGTATATTACTATGTTTCATTGCAGTTGATTCATTCTATGTTGGTTTAGTTTGTCTAGTGATACTTGTTGTTGTGTAGACTGTAGTCTATTTGATTACTTTAGTTGCATTGATCTCTGTAGTCTGCACTTGTATAGTTGGTTCCATATTCATGTATCTTGATGTTGTATAAACTTTTTCATGCTGCTGTGATGCAGTTTCCTTCACTATTGTATCTTTGAGAGTTTGCACTGCTTCATGTTGAATTCATTGAAGTATTGATTGTTGCATTACTTAATGTTGTCACTATGTTCGACATGGTCTTTGTAGTACTTGATTTGCACTACTATACTGTTGCATTATGGTCTTCTCATTCTGTTGCACTTTGGTTTAGTTGTGCATTTGTCCAGCCATTTAAACTGACCTTGTACTTCTGGTTTTGATTCATATGTTCTTCAAGTCAGTGGTGCACTGTGCCATGCATTTGTATTTCTCTGGTCTCTTCATTCCTGTAGCTCCATCTTGACTTGGGCTGTTGATTCATTTAGTGATAATGTTGATTTCACTCTGGCCATACTGCATTTTAGTTGTTGCATACATGAAGTTGACACTGTAAAATTCTCGTTGCACCTTGGTTGTTCACCATGTTGCATTCATGAATTTTCTGTCTTGACTTCACTGTGAATTTGGAATTTGTCTAAGCTTTGCATTCTTTTTGTAGCCTTGTGTTGAATCCAGTTATAAAAACTCGGGTTTGACCTTGTGCTCGAGTCGTGATTTTTATGTTATTGCACGTGAGTTGAACCCGGCTTTTCATTTGGGTTTGACCTGTGCTCACCTGTCCCTGTAAATCAATCAAGTGTATATATCGGTGTGCACGGCCTTGTGGCATATACAGTGATACACTGTGTATGTCACAAGCTGTTCGTGTATGATGAATTCAAATTTAAATGATGACGAACAACCCAAATAACTGAGGCAAATAATATTTTTAAAAATCATCTTTTATTTTTGAATTGCAAAAATATTTCTTTTTCAATTTTACTACGTTAGTTTATATTTTTGCAGATTGCTCAGATGCTGGATTCAAATTGGAAGGAAGTTGAAGATAAATACGAGTGTGAGTGATATGTAGTGAGGTGAACTGTAAATATGAAATGTGATGTTATTGTAATCAAAGTTGTATAGTTATAGTGAGAGCTTGAAATTGTACTATTCAAAGTTGTAATAAATATTTATTTGAATAAAATATTCGTTTGAATTCAAATTCCGTGTTATTTATTTTATTCAGCAAATATTTATTTAATCTGTGAAAATAAAATAGTATATTAACAAATAAATTTAAATGAATGTAATATATGTTTATTATCATCAAACAAAAATCATATAAGCGCATATTCAACAGGATCAAACTCAAGGTGGAGCTTATTCAGAACCTAGGCCTGTCAGACAAAGAAGAAAGCCTAAGTGGCTTGATGAGTTTGTTGGATTGAGCATCGAAGATATTAACTTCGATGATATGACAATATGTGCTTTGAATGTTGTCCATGATGAGCCCTGTGACTATAGAGAAGCTATCGCATCAGTTAACAGTTCCGGTTGGTTAGTTGCTATGGAGAAGGAGATTGAATTATTGTAGAGAAATCATACTTGGGATTTGGTGCCTCTTCCCACCGACAAGAGAGCTATTGGATGCAAGTGGATCTATAGAGTGGAAGATGGTGAAAATGGTAATCTCATATATAAGGCAAGGTTAGTCGCAAAGGGGTATGTTCAGAAGAAGGGGGTAGAGTATCATGATATCTTTGCTCCAGTGGTCAGGCATACTTCTACTCGTATTCTTTTGGCATTAATTGCTCATTATGATATGGAATTAGAGTAACTAGATGTCAAAACTGCATTCTTGCATGGTGATCTGGATGAGGAGATTTATTTAAAGCAGCCGGAAGGGTTCATTGATAGTAGCAGACCAGACTATGTTTGCAAACTCAACAAATATCTATATGGACTGAAGCAGTTTCCTAGACTATGGTACAAGAGGTTTGATAAGTTTATGATTTTATAGGAATACTCCTGAAGTTTCAAAGACCAGTGTGTTTATCTCAGGAGATGTGATGGTAATATGATTTATTTGTTGTTATATGTTGATGATATGCTGATTGCATCTCCGAGTATGATCAGAATTAAGGAGTTGAAAGGGAGCTCAGTAGAGAGTTTGAAATGAAGGATTTGAGAAAGGTACAAAGAATATTGGGTATGGAGATAAGCAGGGATAGAAAGCGAAGAGAGTTAAGGCTCACTCAAGCGTTGTACATCGAGAAAGTCCTCGCTCGATTTGGAATAGAGAAAGCCAAATCGGTTGGCACTCCATTAGGCTCTCATTTTAAGTTGTCAAAAGACTTATCTCCCTCATCGGAAGAAATCAAGAGGTATATAGCTGATATACCTTATTCTAGTGTTGTGGTAGTCTTATGTATGCAATGGTGTGCACAAGACAAGATTTGGCTCATGCAGTGGGTGTTGTGAGTCGATATATGTCTAATCCAAGCAAAAAGCATTGGAAAGCTGTGAAGTGGATTCTTAGATATCTTCTAGGTACTTGTTCGGTGGGCTTGTTATATAGTGAAGTGGATGGTGACATCTTTCTTAGAGCATACTGTGATTCTGATTATGTTGGCGATAGAGATGCTAGGAAATCAGTGTCAGACTATGTTTTTACACTTGGCATAGGCTCGATTTCATGGAGATCAAAGCTGCAATCTATCGTAGCTTTATCCACTACCGAAGTAGAGTTGATATCGATTGTGGAAGCAACAAAGGAAGGATTATACTTACTTCAGTTGTTGGATGATCTTCCAATGGTGCAGCGGACAGTAGAGCTATTTTCAGACAGTCAAAGTGCGATACATCTTATAGAGAATCAAGCTTACAGTTCACGGACGAAGTACGTTGATGTTAGAATTTTCTTTCTTATGTTTGAGAAAGAATGAAGTAAAATCAAATTATTGAAAGTGAGTACTTTGGATAATCCTTCAGATATGATGACAAAGTCACTTTCACATGACAAGTTTGAGCATTGCTCAAACTTGATCATTTTGATACCTGTTACTTGAGTGCGATGGGGCGCTAGACGGAACAACTTCTATGTTGCTTGCTTGATGATAAGGTGATGAAGAGAGATTGTTATATTTGAATCAAGGTGGAGTGTTAAATTTGAATGATTCAAATATTTGTTAAAGAGGAAAGAAATTAATTAGTTGATTCATTCAAATAAATAAATTTGGCTGGTATATGGAGGAATATTTTGAAGTAAACTAATTAATTAGTCAACCAATTAATTAGTCAAAGAATTTGTTATATGAAGAAAGAAAAGATTGCTGATGGAGATTGATTCAAACAAGGAAAATTATGAAAACCAAGATTGACATTATCCATTTACATATAAATCAAATCATGAATATTCGGAAAGGGTTCAAACATAATCTGTAAATTAATTTTCCTAATCTCTAAGTAACTGCTTCATTAAGTCTATTTAAGTGAAGGAAGTTCGTCTTCACATGAGCAGGCAAGTGTGTGAGAGTATCCGCTATTATTTTTCCCTCTCTTTTGTATTCTTTTCTTTAGTGAAATAAAAAAAGTTGTTGGATCTCCGTTTACGTAGGATATTCATATCCGAAACATGTTAAATCTTCTGTGTCTTTTATTTCTTTTGTTATTTCTGTGAGACTGCATGATTAATTTTTTAAGTGTCATTGGTATCTAAATAGACAATACTAGATGCTGATCGAATAATTCGCTTTCGCTCAAATTAAAACAAATTTCACCACAGTGACCATGGCAATCCATATGAAAGAGACAACGAGAAACATAGATAGAGAAGCCTACTGAGCGAAATGCAAGAGATAATGGGATGGTGTTGAGTAATATGAATTATGAAATAGTAGTTTTACATCTAACTTTTGTTACGTCAGTTTACTCCATCTCCATATGATAGTTAAGGGGTGCGCCTTCAATTTTTGAGATATATCGTAGATCAGGCTAAAGAATAGGAACTTCAGTAAAATAATAAAGAAAGCAATTACCCTACTCAAATATCTTACTTTTTACAAACACCCCACATTGACATCGTAACATCATATAAAACAACATAATTTTATTGTCAGGCAGAGTTTGAGATGCCTGTTTATAACAATCATTGAAAAAAATGTTAGTTGTACTTGATTAATGCCAATGAAAATGCATTGGAAATATATATATTTAAAAAAAATTGTGATATTTCATGCTACTCAACGTGCTACCACGTGGTAATTTTCTGACTTCATAATACCATTGGAATGCTGTAACCACTGGCCAGAAGCATTTGGCTTGCCCTACGCAACTCAAAACTTAAGTGCAAAAAATTGAAAATAAAATTACTGATAAACCAAATAATTGAACTAAGAACCACAACATGAATAGTCGTTTTCTCTGTCACTTAAACTACATATGTACATCAATTTTTATGCTTGTTTTTGTTGAATTCACAAATTTTTATACCTTTTGATTGACATGCAGGCAGTGAAAAAAAAAAGAGAGAGAATAACAGATTCTACAGCTATTGATTCAGAGAGGCAATACATTGTCGAATGAAATGGATATTAATCGCAAAGTGTCTATTAGCAAAGTATTAATTGGTGTGTACTCCTAATTTAATTTAGTAATTTTGCATGGGAAATAACTAGTATAAAATATTGTTCAAATAGGACAAGTTCTCGATAAATTTAGTTTATGTCACTTCGGTCGAACGAATGAAGACTTTAGCTGTTTGAACAGTGAATAATGTTATGTCAGCTTGTTTGTTGGGTACTCTCTCTGCTACTTTTGACCAAATAAGTACGAAAATGGAGCAACGTCAATACGAACAGTTTCCTACTTTTTTTGTATAGAAAATAACAATTTTGGGAACAAAATACTGGCTTTATTTCTTATATTAGTATAAAATGAGTTGGTTCACCAGTAAACAAATTTATTTTATTTTGTGCAGTTTGATAGCTTGTGAATTTATTTGTATAACTTGGGAAAGAAATTGATACGTCTAATTACTATTTGTTAAACCTACAGGTGGATCATCTAATTATCTTGTAAGTGAAATTTTATTTAAAAGTCAGATATAATTGTGAATTCGTGATAGATAAAAGAGGATGGCAAGCAATAGGATTGTTCAAGGGCCGTTTTAAAGGTTGAACTACATAGCTCTTGAATTTGTTAAAATGGCCTTGTTGAACTACAGTTTGGTTGAAGTTGAATGTAAGATATTTGTATATTTAATAATCTAAGAAGTTATTATGTGCTAAAGAAGGATGTATATGAACCACTTTCAATTCCTTGCAATCCTTTGGATCCCTCTGCCTCTTATCGTACACCTTCGGATTCTTCATCTAGGCAATTCTCTGATTCTCCAAGAACCCATGAACGTGGAAATATAAGGTCTCCACTCAAGCAGTGGAGGGATGATAAGTCTAAAGATCACAATGCTCCATCATCATCTAAATAAATTTAATTACTCTCATTGTATTTTTATTTACGTATATTTGTATTCTATTTCACAAATAATAATACTATGTTTTGTTAAAATCAAACTCTCGAAAAATAAGCAGCACCCTTCAAGATTAGGCTATTTTAAGATAATTTGGTCTTTTCAAACGTCTGAAATTTGTCATCAGATGTCTGACACTCTTGTATCACATAAATTTTTAACCATCGTGCATATATCAAACGTCTTATATAGCCTTCCAGACGTCTGAAAATTATCTCTGCTTAATAAAAAATAAAAACCAGTCTATTTCAGACGTTTGAACTATTGACCAGATGTCAGAACAAACTCTCTGCCTCCATAAGATAAAAACTTAGACCATTTTCAGACGTCCGATCACAACAAATGATGGAAAGCACGTATTCAGCGGGAGATTTATAAAATTATATATAAGTACATTGTATAATTGTCATCATCAAAAGGGGGAAGATTGTTAGAAAATCAAAATCTACGGTTTCGATGACAACAACTATACAATGGAAATCGAATATGCATATATATTTATATATATACAGAAACTTGCTAGAGCAACATCACTAGAAAGACAAGAACAAGGCTCAAAGAGAACTACAAAAGACTACAAGTCGATAGGATCAAAGAGCACAAGAAAAAGAGCACAAAAACTGATATGCACAATATCATACGTCTGGATGCACAAGGCAGACGTTTGAAACAGTTCTCTGTAACAGCTGACAGACTGAATCAGACGTTTGGCAATTGCACTCAGAGGTCTGATCTACTACTATATTCAAAAATATATATAGCATCAAACGTCCGAAACATACTCCAGACGTCTGATTTCAAACTCGGATTTTAAATTTAAACTTCAACTACCACATTCGAATAGACATCTCCGCTTCTCTTCGTTGCAACTCTTCATCATCAACAGAAGCAACTGTAGAGTATCAGTGTGTCATTATATGTTTCCAAGTTATTTTTCTCGTATTCAGCAACTGATTGTTACTTCAAATTTTAGAAATTTGATTGCTTACGTATTAGTTGACGAAGGATAAAAGTTGGGTGGATCTACATAGGTAACTATATTATACTCAACATAAACGTAATATATGAATCAAATCATATATTTTGATGTTAAAAGCTAATAGTTAATTTTTGTAAAGAGCTAGCAGTGAGTATGAGCAATGAGCTCGGAATTTTGTGCATACTTCCATGAGAAATTATGGAAATGCATAAATAAATTTATTGTTGAATATGCGCTTATATGTTTTTGTTTGATGATAATAAACATATATATTCATTTAAATGTATTTGGTAATATACTATTTTGTTTTTCATAGATTAAATAAATATTTGTTGAATAAAATAAATTACACAGAATTTGAATTTGAATTCAAACAGAATAAGTTACACAGATTTTGAATTCAAACAGAAATTTTATTCAAACAAATATTTATTACAATCTTGAATAGTACAAATTCATGCTCTCACTATACATATACATTTCTGATTACATCACGATTACATCACAAATATTTTTACATTGATAACCTCACTACATATCACTCACACTCGTATTTTGTCTTCAACGCATTCCAGTTTGAATCCAGCATCTGAGAAATCTGCAAAAATATTCGCTAACGCAGTAAAATTGAAAAAGAAATATTTTTGCAATATAAAATAAAATACGATTTTTGAAAATATGATTTGCCTCAGTTATTTGGGTTGTTCGTCGTCATTCACACTTGATTTCATCACAAAGTAGTGCACATAGATATTACAGGGACAGGTAGCCATAAGTGGCTGCAATACACACGTGTACATTCATACACGTGTGCACTGCCTCACCAACTCGTGTGCACAGCCAACAAGAGCAAGTGTACAACAGTGTCAAGTTGCAAACAGTTCAAAGCTTCGACAAATCACAACAGACCAATTCCAAATGACTCAGTAAAGTCAAAGTATGCAACTACGTGACATAAATGCAACTACAACGATGCAAGCGAAGAACCAAAGTCAGTGGCAAGCTTCAAACTGCATCAATGCAAAATGGAATGAATGCAACATGGACTGCGCAAAATCAAGACAGCATCAAACACAAATAGTCGAAGACATGAATGCAACAAAGTTCACAAGTGTAGACACAAGGGCAGTAATACAAGATCAAGTGACAACATAGAGCAGTCATAATGAAACAACAGTGCAACAGATGGCAGTGGACAGTACAAGCCTGCAGAATGCAAATGGACTCGACCAAGTATACAAGTGCTACAAGCAGCAATGTGCAACTGCAGAAGCAACTACTATAATGCAACAGTGTAGCAGTGCAAATCACCAAATGAAGACCACAAATATGTCAACTACATGAAGCAACAGTCAGACCAAAAGGCTACATGAAGTATGCAAGTTCAACCTCTTCATTAAACAACTCAAGATCAAGCTGCAAACATTCAAAAGTGCCAACAAAGAATGCAAGCTCGACCAACATAATGAATACTGCAGTGCAGTCCAAAGAAATGCCACCAATAACATATGAACAGAGTACATGCATGAAGCATGAAATCACAAGTTACAAACATCAAGTCAGGCATGAAGACAATGCCAACAACAAAGACCACAAAAGAAATGCCATCAGACATGAACAAAGAGAAGTAGTGCAAGCATATGAAATGAGAACTCAGTGATATATGCAACAAGTTCAGATAAACAAGCCAGAGCCACCAAAGTGCAGAGCAACTACAAAGTGGAAGCAGTGAAGATAACATAGCAGAAACGACCAATGTACAACAATGCATCAGTAAAGACCTCAAGTGACATGGTGAAGCAGTATTAAACCATAGTTACTAGCATACAAAATCATCAATACAATGCAGACACAAGTCAGTTGCAACATGAAACAAGACATGAAGACAGTTCGAAGAAGACTACAATATCAAGTACATGAAGACCAACGTCACAGTAAACATGCAGGTGAACAGAAGATAGTGAGCATGTACTTTTGTATAAAATGCAAGGTTCAGGTCTACAGAATGGGGATGAACTCGACCGAGTACAGTATGCACAGAATGCAATTCGAAGTAAGTTGTTGCCGAATGAAAAAGTCAGCAATAAAATACCAGAGATTACAAGTAGACCAAGTCCAATTCGAATTCATGAAAGTATCAAATTCGTATCATTATTCTTTGAAATAGTCAGCAAAATTAAAAAGGGAAAGTTTCTGTTTTCTTTATACAAAAAGAATCGAACGTGCAAAAGTTAAAGCCGTGTGACTCAAGGCAATCAAACGCTACAGAATAGAAGCCGTACGTATCAAAGTTGCAACAAATCAGGAAAGTGATGAAGTCGCAAGTGAATACGAACGAATCAATTGATTCGAATTCATATAAATACAAACCCCATACTATCATCCTCGGCATCGAGTTATAAAGTCAAGCAAATCATTAAAACCAGCAACGAAAAGAAATAACATACCGAATCATCAACAACTCGATCATCAGAGAACGAACTGTCAATGCAAATCGATCACCAGAGAACGAGCTAGCAACAAGAATCAATTATCAGAGAACAAGCGACGCAAGCCATCGGTCACAAATCAGAGAATCGATCATCAGAACGAAGCACTAATTCGAGAAAGAAGCCGAAGCCCTAATTCGACAAAGAAAGGCCGACATTTTTACAAGCAAAAGAAGGAATGGGTCAAAGCCAAAGTGGATCGGGTGAAACAAGAATAAGGGGCCGGCCTTATTATTAAAAGGGGATTTAGTTTTAATTTTATAATAGGGTTTTTAGTTTTTAATTTGAGCAAAAATTAAGGATTCTGGTTTATATTTTAATTTTTGCTTCTGTGTGTACTTTTGAAGTTTGTTTTTCTTTTCGAGTCGAAGAATTTGTAAATCACCACCTAGGGATTAGGTAGTGTCAGATTGTCTATTTAGAATTAGTTCAGTGAGCAGGGAGTGCGAGTTTGCAAAGCTCTATAGGCGGGAGCAGTGTTTGCGAGTGAGCGAAACTCTATAGGCGGGAGCAGGGTGTGCGAGTCTAGTAGAGTGTTTGTGAGCGGGAGCAAAAGGGTCTGCGAGTCTAGTAGAGTGTTTGTAAGCGTGATACTGTTTAATTCTAATAGAAATCTGGGAATGCAGCAGTAGGCAGGGGTTGCCGAAGCTGGGTAAATTTTGTGTGTGATTTACTTTTCAGCATATTTATTTCTGCAATTATATTTCTGTGTTTAATTTGAGAAAATTTTCTATAACCCTATTCACCCCCCCTTCTAGGGTTAATCTAGATCCTACATTTATGTCCGTACTCATATTTTTGAAATCTTAGTCACCAATATGAGAAGGTTATGGTCGAGCATTTAATTATAGATGGAATGGATCCTGTATACAAGAGAAGTAGGTGGTATATTCACGGCGAGCAAATAAATACAAGCAAAGATATTAAGCCCGATGACACATATGGTTTATTTAAGGCTAACCATAATGAAGATGAAGATTTCATCAATCATTTTTTTTCGATGATGATAAAGATGAAGATAATGCATAAAGACGGGGGAGGACTTATTAAGAAACTTGGAAGAAGCGGAAACTCCATTGCATCCTGATTGTATTGATCAAACAAAACTATCTGCCATCATTGCCTTGTATAATCTTAAATCTGAGATTGGATCGTCTAATACTGGCTTCCATAAACTTCTAAACGTGCAACAATTATTATTGTCAAAAAATAACGTACTTCCTAAGATATTATACAAGGTAAAAAAGTACTCAAAATACTCGATAAGGGTTTTGAAAAAATTCATGCTTGTCCGAATGATTGTTCCCTTTTTAGAAGAGAGTACAAAGATTTGGAATGTTGTTAAAAATGTGGGTTTTCAAGATGGAAGAAGAACGAACGTACAATTGAAATTATGCATGGGATTCCGGTTAAAGTTTTGAGATATTTTCCAATCATTCCAAGATTTAGAAGAATGTTTGGATCTCAAAAGACGGCAGAAGATTTAGGTGGCATTTAGTAACAAAGCAATGATGGAAAAATGCAACACTATGTAGATTCAATAACATGGAATGTGGTGGATGAGAAATATTAATCATTTGGAACTGATCCACGCAATCTAAGACTCGGGCTTACTACCGATGGTTTTGATCCTTTTTTGACATTGTGTTCCAAATATAGTTGTTGGTCTGTGATGCTTATGACATACAATCTCTCGCCAATCTCATGCATGAAAAAATATATATCATGTTAACATCGTTGATTCCTTGTCCAAAGCAACCGAGAAATGATATTGACGTATATTTGGCGTCACTAGTAGAAGACTTGCAATACTTGTGGAATAACTGAGTTCAGACTTATGATGCATTTAGTAGATCGCTTTTTAACATGAGAGCGGTTTTGCTATGGACAATAAATGATTTTCAGATATATGAAAATCTTGCTGGATGTTATATGAAAGGAAAAAAAGTTTGTCCGTTATGTGGGGTCAATACTCGCCATCGATGGTTGAATCATAGTCGAAAGATTGCTTATATGTGTCATAGGAGATTTTTACCTCCTTCGGATTCGTTGAGAAAACAAAAAACCCGGTTTGATAACACTATAGAAAATGGTCGTAGACCTTGAGTTTTGAATAGAAGAAATATCTTTGGCATTCTGAAAAACTTTCCGAATAATTTTGGGGAAAAAATTAAAAATGAAAATAATAAAAGCAAGAAGGGAAAGGGTAAAAAGAAACAAATTAAGCCGTAGAGTAAGGAGAGAAAAAATATTAATAATAAAGGAGATGGAGATGAAGATGGTGATCCTGTGAATGTAGAGCTATCAAGGTGGAAAAATGATCAATTTTCTTTGACTTATCATATTAGGAGGTTAGTTTCTTTTAATGGAACAATAATACAATTTTTATATTATTAAAATATAACATTATTGGTTTTTGTAGGAACTTCCAACGCATCATAATTTAGACAAAATGCACATAGAATTTTTTTTGTGAAAGCGTAATAGGCACGATGCTGCACGATAACCAATCGAAAGATGAAATTAATTCTAAAAAAGACTTGAAAGATTGGGGAATTCGACATGGTCTTTATCCATAATAGTGTAATTAATGGAAGTCTGGTTTAATATAAATCAGAATTATTTCTACTATGAATAAAAATTTCATGTGATTTATAATAGAGTTAGATTTAAAAATGGAAATTTCAAATGATTTCGACGATTTTGAAAACCGCTCGATTTAATCAATGCATTAAAATAGCCTTCCAGTGCACAGTCTAATAATTCAACGAAACTATTTCCATTAGATCCGTAATAGTGTATTATTGTCGGATTTCAAATTTCATAGCTTTTGGAGTTACGGTTTGGTCGTACGAAAGAGAAATGCGTTGAAATAAATATCGAACATTTAATGTTTTAATTCGATTCGAAAAGCTATCTTCCACATACGATTGAATTAGATCCAGAAAAATATTCCATTATGTTTGGAATTGGGTAAAACATTATAAACTCCAGGGGCATGTTTCGTTTGGAGTTCGTTCGAAAAAGCATGTTAAAATTGAAAATAATAATAAAATATTGTATATACGCGTATATTTACACCATTAACACAGTAGACCATTGCTTGCTAAAATGTGCCGCCATTCTATATTTTTCATGGCCGAAAAACACTTTCATTTTTCCTCAAATCTCTTCTAATCCAGTAACTTTTAGATGAAACTTCCAAATAGAAAAGCGTAGAAGGTAGTGAGATCTATTTATCCAACGGTCGAGATCGTCGAAGGTGGTTTGGGTTCGTCGAAATCGGCTCGAGAAGGTTGCAATTTCGAACATGAATTGTGAGGCCAGGGGAGTGTCGAGCGCCACGTGGTTTTGGCCAGTGGTGGAACTCGCGACGGCCTTTTAGGTGGGGTTTTCGATCATCACATAGTTCATCGTCAGGGTAGCACCGATCATTTAAGTGACGCGTGTGATGGGTTCATGCGTTTAGTATGTTCGACTGGGAAGAGGAGGAGGGTATTGGCCAAGATTTTCATTTTGAATTCAACGGTCCAGATAAGGTTATTCTTTGTAAAAAAAGAAATTTTTATTATAATATATATATTCAAACTTATAAAATTAATATCTTGCTCATACGAGGTCGGAATCGGATGAAACATGTGGCGATGGAATCGCAGCGACGAACATTATGTTGTGGAGCAGATCTGGAGTCGATCGGAGATAGAAAATTTTTGAATTAAATCAAACGTGTTCGATTTAATTTAAAATTTGAGCGTTTGGACGAATTAAACTCAAGGTGAGTTAATCTCACTCAATTTTGGACTGATGGCTTTAATTTTAAATAGTTAAAATTAATTAAAGGTTGATTGGCTAAATTGATGCATTTTTATCAATTGGCTGTGATATTATATATAGTAGTATATATTGGAGTGATAGATATTCTCGCATATAGACCCTATGCGCTTCGCATAATAGCGGATGACCCATATACCGCGGTATTCCGCCTCGAAGCGAAATTAGTATTTTTATGTTTTGCTAACATCTATGGATATAGGGAAACAGTTTGAAGGGATCAAACTAGATTCCTTAAAAATGTTGAATTTAATTTCATATAGAGTGATGTTAGCACCAGAATTGGTCACTAACACACTTGAGAAAGATTATGTAGTGAGATTGATGAATAAAGCAAATTAAAACAGTGAATTGTATGCTAAATTAAATGCAAAAACAAGAACACCGGATTGATAGTGGTTCAGCGTAACTGCCTACGTCCACTTTGAGTTTCGATCTTTATTGCTTTCACAAATGATTGAATGCAGATACAATCTGTATTATAATGACTCGAATACAAGTGCTAACTGAAATAGACTAAGTATTAAATGCAGTAGAGTCTCTCCAGTGTTCTTCCAAAAAGGTCCCTTTCACTGTGCCCCTGCCCTTCTATTTATAGACGAAGATAGGTCAGACTTTCCTCATGGGCCTAGGAACAAGGTATCTTGGTCCGTGATAAGTAACTTCTGCGCATCGAGCCATAGATGCCGAATGGCAATTGCCGAGTGAGGTTGGTCGAACCAGAGAATGCCGAGCGAGGTCTCCATGCAGAAAGACACTCGTATGCCAAGACACACATCCAGGCCGAATGGCATTCGTATGCCGAGCGAGGGATGCGTGTTGAACTGCACTCGTATACCGAACGAGGTGCGGTGCCGAACGAGCGGAGGTGTGCCAAGTGAGGCCTGTGTCGAACGACTCATCTATGCCGAACGAGTCATTATGCCAATCGACCCTTCCATGCCGAGCGAGGCTTCATGCCAAGCGACTCTTCTATGTCGAACGAGGCAAGGTGCCGATCGATCTTTCTATGCCGAACGAGGCTTCATGCCAAGCGACTCTTCTATGCCGAACGAATCAAGATGCTGATCGACCTTTCTATGCCGAATGAGGCTTCATGCCGAGCGACCTTTCTATGCCAAACAAGGATTCATGCCGAGCGACCCTTCTATGCCAAACGAGGCTTCATGCCGAGTGACCCTTCCATGCCGAGCGAGGCATTGTGCTGAGCGAGTGGAGGTGCGCCGAACGAAGCCTGTGCCGACCGAGGTATCTCGGCCGAGCCTCTTATTAGATGGTCAAACAACCGGGTAACACTTGCTTCCTAAATGTGTCATATGGACGAACATGATGCGCTTTGATCCATGAGCACTCCGTGTTTTTCTTTAAGCCCTTATTATGTCTTATCGGTAGTGATTTCTTATGATCTCCTGAATGCCAAACAAGACATTGATGCAGAATGACATATTGATGTCGAATGAGACATTGATGCCGAAGGACATACTGATGCCGAACGACCGAGATGCCTTGACCGGTTCTACCGGTCATTGTCTCTTCACTTTCTTTCCTTCCTACTATAAAAGTCAATACTTCTTATCTTCCTCCCTTTTACTTTTTACCTCCGCTCTAACACCCTTACGACCTCAACTTTCCCCAAACCCTTGCTAACATCTCAACCTCTCTTTAAATTCCCGAGTCCCATACGTTACCTCTCGACTGCCCTCAACAGCAAGCATGAGTGGATTCCACTTCTAAATCGAGTACTTCACTAGACTCCGACTCCTTCCCCTAGGTATGAACCTCTTACTTGTTCGACCTTCTCCAATTAGGAGCTTCGTACACGATTCGAATTCGTGACTTTCGTTTAACTCAAAAATGATGGAAGTCGTATAGTTTAGGAAGATGGATCTGGGGTCTAAACAAGCCTTAGGATTAGATCAAGAGGAGGAAGGAAGAGGGTGTTGGCTCAGTAAGAATCGGTGTGGGTAGGGACTGTTGGTCGAGGGTGGCATGCGAGTTGAAGTAGTGATCGATTGGCCATTTAGGAAGGTACTTAGTTTGTTCGAAGAAATGAGTTGGAGGAAGACGTATGGCTGTGGCTCAGCCTGACTTTCATGTGCCAAACGATGGAGAGGGAGAGTAGAAGTGAAGTTGAAGTTAGGTTTAGCACGCTGAGCGATGTGGCTCGGTGTGACCATGGCTCGGCATGACTCCCTTATGCCGAACGAGGTTATAGGGAGTGCAGGAGAGAAGTAGAGGTTAGGTTCACTGTGTCGAGTGACGTCGCTCGGTACGACCACGGCTCGGCATGAATCCCTTATGCCAAACGAGGTAATAAGGAGTGCAGGAGAGAAGTAGAGGTTAGGTTCACTATGCCGAGCTATGTGGCTCGGTATGACTACTGCTCGGCATGACTTGTGAATGTCGAATGATAGAGAGGGAGTGTAGGAGAGTGAAGTAGGCAATAATGTTCGAGTCTCTGCAGTGTCGCTCAGCATTTAGTCTACTTGTAGGTTACGACAGTCAGAACCATCTCGACTCGAACATAATGCACGTTGAATGAACTTACTTCCTACGCCCAAACATATGACAGTGAACAGGGACAAGAACTTAAACAATCAAGCATATCGAACAATCCAGATTGATAACTCCCATGTCTTGACAACTATAAACTTGAACTTAACTTGACTAAAACAGATAATAACCTTCCAAATACAATGTCAATGTCGAGTTAAAAACAGAAACCATCATACGACAGGCTCTCGGAGACGGTCAGCGATGACGGTCTTCGGAGATGAAAGTCTAAAGCTTAACTTTATTTCATCAACTTTATGACTTGTAATTCTTGGCACTTGTACTTGAACGGTTGCACTAGTTCATACATCACACAGGGAGGAGTATTTTTGTTGTTACGTCTAATGTCGGTCGTTTTTCAAATATAGTTAAACATGTGTTTCATCAGATCCAACATTCATTAGAGATGTCTAGAAAATCCATCTCTGCCACAGTGTCAGACAGACCCAAGCTAACTTCTCAACAAGAAGTAGTTGGAACTTCGAATTCGTCGATTACTCCAGTACAAGATATTCTGAGCCCCATGATTGCATCCGTCGACTTGGCTCCCGGCGCTTTGGATGCAGCGATCTTTCTAGACAATCCAGTCGATTCTCAAGCTTCGAGAATTAACGAAAGCGCTCTTCGTCGCATATGCTCAACACACGGGATTCCTTTTGACGACGTGTTGGTTCCATCAGGACAAGATTGTCCTCACTTGCCCCCAGTCCGATATACGACCTGCAAAAAATTTATGTGCTGGGTTGGTAGCGTGACGCCATTCATCTCCTTACTTCGCGATCTATTACAGTATATTGAGATCGCTCCATCGCAATTACATCCAAACTATCACGCGTTCGTATATGGCCAGTGCATTCTCTTCATGAGCGTCCTCTTCAGGCTTATCCGCTATATTTATCGTTTCAAGAGACGATCAAACATCCCATCTTTTGTATTTCTTGAGCCACACAACAAGTTTCAAATTCTGACTGGAGTGTGGAGCAAATTCGGCCAGTATAAGCAGGAATGGTTCTACGTGTGCTGTCCTTCTGGCTTTGCAAGGAGATAGGTGGAAGGGAGTAAGTCTTTTTTCTGGATTAATACTTGCATTCGGCGGAAATTGCATCTTTTCTAACTCTATTTCTACTTTTATAGGCATTAGCCTACGTCCCGAAGGCTCCGGGTATTCTGCAGCCGTTGAAGCTATCCGAGTTATCCCCGCGGAAGACCGGGACATTAGACCTATTATTACCAATGAATCGCTCTGTAGATTCGAGCTGTTGGCGGAAGGTCGCCGAATAAGTCTTCCTCACGGTATCACTATAACCAGCTCTGCCTTGGACAAAGGGAAAAGGAAAGCTGGGCCTTCAACATATGATTCCATAACACACCTGAGGAGGGGAAGATTAGAGAAGCTAAAGCACCCGAAGTGTCGGGTGAGAATGTCAGTTCCGCTCGGAAGCCGGTAGTCGAGGCTCACAATATCGAAGTAACGCCTCCTCTGCGAAGGGAAAGAAAAAATTGACCTACAAATTGAGGAAGAAGATAGCAGGTGGAACCTCTAAGGTCACAATCACTCCGGTGGAGAGAGAGCCTTCTCCTCAACGCTTAAAGAGTTCATTGAAAGGCTTGTTGGACCTTACTATTCCCAAGAATTTGCTCAATTATGGCTTCAACGATTCGGGGTCCCTTAAGCTTCATTTTCTTGCAAGAGGCGATGCTGGCGGTCAAGCCCATAACCAAGGAGAAAAAGTTCATATAAGTAAAGATAAAGAAACTGGTCCATCGGGGGGAAACACTAGGACACTCACGAACACGTGCACTTCACTTTAGACGTAAACTTTAGCCATCACACTATTTTTTGCTAACTTGTCGTTGTTCAAATTCTGTGCAGATGATATGGGACGTACTTACAGACTCGATCGTCTTCGCAGGTCATTTATCTTTCACCACTCTGGACGGGATTCGGGCTCCGGAAGACGTCGGGATAGAGATGATGATGGCGACAGGGATTATCACTCCCAGGATTCATCATCTCGAAAGAAAACCTATCATCAGCCTTCATATCATGACAATCCTCCTTCTCGCTCGGAGCAAGGCAGGGAGAAATCTGGCCACAAGGGGTCCCAGTCCAGTGCTCCCTACGATCAACACTCAGGTTCATCCAGCACAAGGCAATCTTGGAAACTCCACAAGAAATATGAAGTCTCAAGACCATCTCCCTCTATTCCCTTAGCAGATCCGTCGATATCGGAGAGGTTAGCCGAGCTTAAGGCTAAGTTCCCCAAAATATGCTTTGATCGTCTGAAGTTTCTCCCGGCGATCCATCACATTCCGGGACACATCAAACAAAGCACCATTGCTTGCAATAACGACATTTACGTTCCACATGACGCGTTTGTCCACTTAGCTGAAAAAGTCTCAAAAGTCTCTATCGAGCGCCAACACGAAATCGATCGCCTAAAGCTCGAAGCTATTCACGACAAAGACATCATTAAAGCTCAGGATAAAGAGCTGTCTTCATACAAGACCTAGCTCGAAGCTGCGTAGAAAAGTGCTAAAGACACAACGGAGGCCGTTAATCGTCTAGAGTCGTCACATAAGAAAGAAATTGACGAAGAGGTCCAACGCTGCAGGACCTTAGCTTTAGAGAAAGAATTTATTCAGAAGGAGAGGGATGCATTCGCCCTGCGAGTCAAAGAGTTGGAAGAGCTACTCCTCAAAGAGAAAGAGGAAAAAACTACTGCTCAGGAAGAGTCGCAATGATATTGCGATGAAATTGTTACTATGCGACTCTTGAAGACAAAGATCGATGATGAACTCTCTATATTTGGGATGCTGAAGTATGAAGCTCGTGAGGAGGGCAAAAGAATAGCATCCACGGAGATTGATTCTCGCCTTGAGGCGGCTATGGAGGCTGGCAAGGAGGAGATCAAGTGCTTGTTCGACCCGCTTATAGCAGAATACAATGCCCAAGTCCTTATGCATCGGTACTTAACGTTTCTCAGCGAAAGTTACCTCGAGTCTTTGGCCGAGGCATGGGAAAATTTGATAAAAATCAGAAAGGTCGAGCTGGGTACCAAGGAGGTCGACGAGGAGGCTTTGCTAAAGAAATTTCTCGGGGGGAATGAGCCTTCTGACCTGTCTGCAGCGAAGGCTCTCTATTGCAAAGTTTCTTCCTCGTCAAAAGGAAAGGATGACATTGCCGGTCCATTTGGAACCGTGTCTCCAGTTCCTCCCCCTACTCAATCGGCTGGTCGACCAGTACTTGATCTATTCGAGCAACATGTTGGTTATGACCCGGAAGACCCTGGCCTCGACATTCATGTTTTATCCCCCATTCCAGAGGGTGAGTCTCCTCGGACGGTTGAGAGTCAACAAGAAACCGATAAACAACCCTACTTCTTAAAGTTCAAAGAGACGTAGTTTTCGTCGAGAGTTCATTATATTCTAACATTTTCCTCTTGTGATTTTTCGTAGGCTGCTCTGACCCCGAGCCCACTCCAAGGAGCGATGACACCAAGGAAGAGAAGGAGAAGGCGAGCGGGGCTATTCAAGCGGAAGAGACCCCTAGTCCTGATGCTAAAGTGATTGAGGTGCTTGACGAGGACAAGTCCAAAACTTCATCACCCGTTGAAGAAAATTATGAAACTGAGTTTATGGGCGCCTCTGAAGACACATCAAAAATGAGCATGAAGGAGCAACTCGTGGAGGAGAAGAAAAAGAAAGCTAAAATCAAAGTCGAGCCCCAAGTTGTGGATCTAGATGATCCTTTGAACAGGCCTCTGAAGGTCGTTCTCCCTGGTGGGTCTAGGCCACTAGAAGTCCCTCGTCCTCCCTCTGGTGTTACTTCTCCATCAAGCAAAGCGTCCAAACGAAAACGTATAGAGGAGGGGTCTAAGAAAACGAGGGAGGAAAAGAAACCGAAGAAATCAAAGAAGTACTATTACACTCGTTTAGCGAGAGTTAGCCTAGATTATGTAATTATTTATATTTATTTTCATTGTCAATGTAGATAAACTTTTGACTCGAGTTTTGAAGGAGTCGTAGTAGAACCTCATTTTGGATTAATAAATAAAATTTAGTTCCTTTGTCTTTCAAATAAATTTTATTGTTCAGCTTATTGTATAACTGTGGTCGAGACCTGAAATTTTGTGAGTTACATAAATTCCAGTTCACATCCATATAGCTCAGAGATTTTATTGAAAATCGTAAGCACTATGTTTCATACTATGGGTACTTAATATATTTTTGGTCCTCATAGTGGAGACTTGAAGATTTCAAGTCGTTTTTATTCTAGTCCGTACTCTGGGGACTTAGAGTACTCCAATTCGCACTCTGAGGACTTGGAGATTTCAAGTCGTTTATACTTTGGTCCGCACTTTGGGGTCTTAGAGTACTCCAGTCCGTACTCTGGGGACTTGGAGATTTTGAGTCGTTTATACTCTTGTCTGCTCTCTAGGGACTTAGAGTACTCCAGTTCGCACTCTGGAAACTTGAAGATTTTGAGTTGTTTACACTCGAATCCGCACTCTGGGGACTTAGAGTACTCCAGTCCGCACTCTAGGGACTTGGAGATTTTGAGTCATTTATACTCTAGTCCGCACTCTAGGGACTTAGAGTACCCCAGTCCGCACTCTGAGGACTTGGAGATTTTGAGTCATACTCTAGTCCGCACTCTGAGACTTAGAGTACTCCAGTCCGCACTCTGAGGACTTGGAGATTTTGGGTCGTTTATACTCTAGTCCGCACTTTGGGGGCTCAGAGATTTTGAGTCGTTTATACTCTAGTCCGCACTCTGGGGACTTAGAGTACTCCACTTCGCACTCTGGGGACTTTGAGATTTCAAGTCATTTATACTCTAGTCTGCACTATGGAGACTCAGAGTACTCCAGTCCGCACTCTGGGGACGTGGAGATTTTAAGTGTTCGTGCACGTTCGTACGTCAGACGGAATAATGTAACTCTAGTTTTTTGCCATAGAATTATCATACACGGAAGCATCAATTATTCATGGAAAAAATAGCTTCAAGCCTTTATTAATGAAAACAAACTAAATTGTCTTATTACATGCCGAAAACTAAGAATCAACGAAATAAAACATACTGGAAATAATTGCAACAAAGATACAAAAGGAATAGACTAAGTATAATAATGCCGCAGATGTTCGCTATTCCATGCTCGTGGAAGTGTCGTGCCATCAATGGTCGCTAGTTTGAAAGTTCCCTCTCAAAGCCTCCGTTCAATGACATATGGATCTTCCCATGTGGGATCCATATGCGACGGGAGTGGGAAAATTCGTTTCAAAACGAGGTCGCCCACATCAAAGACTCTCGGTCGGACTTTTTCATTATAATATCGAGCGACTCGGTGCCTATATGTCACCGCTCTTAAATCAGCTTCTTCACATTTTGCATCAATGAAATCCAGTGATTCCAATAAAAGATCCCGATTCGTTGTAGTGTCGTAATGAGTTACCTCATGTGACGGAACTTCAAGTTCTACGGGTATAACAACTTCCGTGCCATACCCAATGCGAATGGAGTGTAGCCAGTCGTGGACTTGTGGGTGGTTCTGTAAGCCCAAAGTGTTGTTGGAAGTTCATCTGCCCACTTGCCTCTAGCCTTTTCCAAACGCTTTTTCAGTATGGACTTGATTATTTTGTTCATGGTTTCTACTCGTCCATTGGCTTTTGTATGAGAAACTGCCGCAAACCTCTTTTCAATGGCATACTTTTGACAAAATTCGTTGAACTCTCTGTTTTCGAATTGAGTTCCATTGTCTGTAATGATAGTCCATGGGAGGCCAAAACGGCATATAATGTCTCGTACAATGAAATTAATGACCTTCTTAGTGGTGATCGTGGCTAAGGGCTTTGCTTCTGTCCACTTGGTAACATAGTCAGTCGCAACTATCGCGTATTTCGCACCACCTTTGGATATGGGCAAAGAACTGATTATGTCAATCTTTCACATTGCAAATGGACAGGGACTAACCATTTGTGTGAGTTCCGTTGGGCGGAGCTCTCGGGATTTTGGCATATTTTTAGCATTTTTCACACCTCCTTACGTAGCTTGCAGCGTCCCGATTTACAGTTAGACAATAATATCTATAGCGGAGGATCTTCTTCGCTAATGTCTTCCCCCCAGTATAGTCAATTCACTCTCCTTCATGGACTTCCCTTAGAAATCGTTTTATCTCGTCATGGGCAATGCACCGGAGTAAGGGGGCTGAGAATCCCTTCCGATACATTATTCCGTTCTGGATTACATATCGCGAAGCTTTACGGATGACTTGCCGTCCTTTACTCTTCCTTTCAGGCAGGACCCTGTGTAGCAAGTATTTCTTGAATGGGGTCACCCATTACTCCTTCTCGATCGTTGTTTCTAACTCGAAATCTACGTCCACCATGTTTATACTCGGAGCATGTAAATTTTCCACGGGAATCAGTCCCATTTTCTGTGCATCATCGGTACTTGCAAATTTGGCCAATGAATCGGCTTCTCTGTTCGTTCATACGGGACATGCGAAAATATCATAATATTCTAGATTTGCTAGTAGCTCTTGAACCCGTGCAAGGTATGGGGCAAGTCTCTGTCCCTTCGCTTGATAGTCCCCCCCCCCCCCACCTAGTATACCACCAATTGTGAGTCACAAAAGATTTCAACTAATTTTACCCCCAGCTCTCAGACAAGTTCCAAGCCAGCAATCAATGCTTCATACTCCGTTTCATTGTTTGTTGTTGGGAATTCAAGCTTCAAAGTGTAACAAATTGATCGTTTTTCAGGAGTAGCAAGAACTATACCAGCTCCAGAGCAACGGTCGTTAGATGCCCCGTCGGTGTACAGCTTCTATCGAACAGGAGGTATGACATCGTGACTATTTGATTCATCTGGCAAGATGAATTTAGCAATGAAGTCTGCTAGCGCTTGCCCTTGTATTTCGTGGCAGGTAGGTAATATCGAACTGACTCAACTCGATATTCCATTTTAACATCCTTCCAGAGGTTTCTGGTCATTGGAGTACCTGTCGCAAGGGTTGATCGGTATAAGCACTGATTGAGTGTGCCTGAAAGTATGGACGAAGCTTGCGTGATGCAATCACCAAGCAGTAGGCTAGTTTCTCGGTCTTGGGATAATTTCTTTCCGCCCTCGTTAAATGTTTACTGACATAGTACACTAGCTTATGAACTTGGTCCTACTCGCGAACCAAAGCCATACTGATAGCATGCTGGGATACAGCCAAGTATACATACAACATTTCATGGTCTACCGGTTTCGGTAGCACCATGGGACTTTCTAGATGCCTTACCAGAGCTCAAAATGCTTCCTCACAATCGGATGTCCATTCGAAATTCCTCTTTCCCTTCTTTATTACATCGAAGAAGGGAATACACTTACCTGTGGCTCTGTATATGAATCGACTCAACGCGACCACCTTTACATTCAAGCTTTGTACCTGTTTTATGGTTCCGGGCACTTGTACATCTTGAATGGCTTGAATCTTCTTTGGGTTAACTTTGATTCCCCTTGCATTAACAATGAAACCTAAAAACTTGCCTGATGCAATGCTAAAGGAACATTTCAAAGGATTGATTTTCATTCCATAATATCTGAGTATATCAAACATCTCCGCTAAGTCTCTAATGTGGTCATTTGACTACCGTGACTTCACAAGCATGTCATCCACATAGACTTCCATTGTTCTACCAATCTGGTCTTCAAACATTTAATTCACCAAACGCTGATAAGTCTCTCCCGCATTTTTCAATCCGAAAGGCATCACTACGTAGCAATATAGCCCGACTTCTGTGACAAAACTGGTGTGTTCTTGGTCTGGAATGTGCATCGGGATCTGATTATATCTCGAGTACACATCCATAAATGACAGTAACTCGTGTCCGACCGTTGAGTCGACTAGCTGGTCGATTCTGGGTAAAGGGAAGCTATCCTCCGGGCATGCTTTGTTTAAATCAGAGTAGTCTACACAAGTTCTCCATTTCCCATTCGCTTTCCTTACCAGCACAGCGTTAGACACCCATTCAGGGTAGAGGGCGTCGCGGACGAAGCCATTGGCTTTGAGTTTGTCCACCTCCTCTTTGAGAGCGGCGGACCTCTTCGGGTCCATGCATCTCCTTTTCTTCTTTACTGGAACGTACTTTGGGTCTATGTTCAACATATGGCTCGTAATAGCGGGAGAAATCCCTCACATATTAGAATGTACCCAAGCGATAACATCCAGATTCGCTCGGAGGAAACTAATGAGGTCCTCGGCCACCGATGGGTCGAATTGTGATCCAATCTTAAGTACTCATGATGGATCATCTCGGCTGACCCGAAATGTCAATCGTCAGTTCAGCTGGTGCTGCATTTTCTTCCCTGGGTATCCTATCATCATCTCTCAAATCTATGTCTCTATAGATTCGATCGTGCTGCCCGAGCCAGGGTTTGGGCACTACGAGTCATTTTCAGTGATCCGTCTACGGACGGAGTTGTCCGCAACCTTTCCTTTCTCTCTTCGCTCGGCCTCTCTTAGCTCAGCCACATAACATGCGGGACCGGTTGCCTGATCGCCGTGCGCAATAACAACTCTTTGTTTGTCGGAAATTTTAAAGTTAAACACCACGGGGCCAAAGCTGCTCTAAACTCTGCCAGGGCCGGTCAACCCAAAAACACATATATGGAGAATTAATGTCCAAAACATTGAAAGGTTGGATTCGCACCCTCCTACATTCACCATGCCCAAGTTCAACTGACAATTCAGCATACCCCACTACATCAGTCGTTGCACCATCAAAGCCATTAATATGGGCTTTAGATGGCTTTAAATCCTTTATCTCCATCTTCATTTGGTCATATGCTTTCTTGAATATGATATTGACAGTACTTCCGCAATCAAACAAAATTCTCTTCATGAATGGTAGCCTGATAGTCACGGATATAACCATCGGGTCAACGGTAGAAGCCTCCACCTGGTCAGCATCTCGGCTCCTGAATACTATATCACCCGCCACTGTCCGTTGCTGCTTAGCCGGGGACTTGTCCTCGGTATTTGAACAACACTCAAAATCGACATGCTTTAGGGAGTTAGCATACCGCTTCATTTCCTACCAATTCTTATCTATAGGGTGAGGTCCACCGGCTATCATGTTTATGACTAGCCTACCCACGGTTCAAGTTGTTCCTCTAGATGGCACGGAGTCGGCCCGCGTCCGAGGTCTGATGTCCCTTTCCTACTTTCCTATGGGTTCTTAAAAAACTCCTGCAACTTTTTCTGTCTAATCATTTTTTCTACGGCATCGTGGAGGTGTCTACACTCTTCTGTATTATTCCCGTAAGTCTCATGGAAGCGGCAATACTTTCCAGTCTGCTTTTATTCCTCTGTTGACTCCTTTGGACATGGTTTTCTATATTGGAAAGTATTACAAGTTGACAGGTAAATATTCTCAAGAGATGCATTCAGTGGGATGTATTTGCTGTAGGTTGGAATCTTTGGCTTCCATTTTCCTGCTTCTCTTTTCTTTCCGTGATTTCCTTCTCCGGACCCTTTAGATTGCCCATGCTTGTTCTGGACATTGACCTAAACCTTCCTTGAAATGTCACTGGATTGTTTTACGGCGATATTGCTTTTCACAGTATCTTGAACAGTCCCTGGCGCCTTTTCTCGCCTTGTCCATCTAGCTTCCTCTCTTCTTATGAATTGATGAGCTTTTGAATAAAAACGCTCCAGCGTAGTTGAAGGTTTTCCTTCCAACCAATCCACAAACTTTGAATTCGGATCCACTCATCGCATTAAAGCCATTAGAATTGCATGGTATTAGGGTTGCTGACTTTAGTAGCCGTAACATGAAATCTCTGTAAGTACTCTTTCAGTGACTCCCCCGGAGCCTGGATTACACTAGATAGGGACATCACGTCTTTGGAACGAGTGGCATGTATCCTGAATTTTTCTACAAATTTCATCGCCAATTCGTCAAAGATGGATATAGACCATGGGGGAAGTCGAGTGAACCACATGGTGGCGATTCCGGATAAAGTAATTGGGAAACACATACACTTGGTCGCGTCATTTTCTCTAGATGAATCCATTATCCATTCATACCTCATCCCATGCTGTCTGGGATCAGCTTTCCCTTCGTAGGCGGGGATAGTTGGCATGCTAAACTTCCTGGGGTACTCGTCCTGTAGAATAGTATCTGTGAATGGAGTATGTCTACTGGATATCCCCCAATTTTCATTGGTCAAGCCTGGATTTTCTCTCATCAACTGTCTGACCATAGCTGATAAGTCCGGGGTTTGTATGGAGGATGGAATGTTGGACTTCATTCTACGGGACGGCTCGGGTTGATGTCTCCTCTGTTGGCGATCTTCCAAACGTGTATCTTGGGGACCAGCTTCATTAGGGTCTTGGTGAGCCGTGCGTACAGTTTCCACATGTGCTCCAGCTCCTAAGTTTCCTGTTCTGGCTTGGGTGTGGTCTCCAAGATGTAAGTGATCCCTAGTTGATCGATCAACGACACTTGCTTGTGTAGTTTCAGTTTTGCAGCGTTTACGCCTAGGAGGTTCATCAGATGAAGTCGAGCTATCGAATGAAGGGTAAGGAACGGGGCTACTTCCAACATTCTGATGCTGTTGCTGAGTAAGATGAGTCATGAGGTCAGCGTTTGCTTGAATCTGCTCGTTGAGTTGTCTTTTGCTTTCCATGAATTCTCTCATCAAGTTGTTGAACTCGGTTCTGGTGAAAACTTCCATTTGATTTTGGGTGGTAGTTCCTGCACCTAGATTCGCTTGTTGATTGCTAGGTCCTATTTTTTGTAAGCTAGCAGTCTCATTGACGTCCGCGTTATGAGAAGCTGATCTAGTACTTGGTCTTCCCATAGTAGAGTTATTGATGGGAACTCTGAGTAGAATCAACGGACGTCCTGTGAATGACTTGGATCTCCTTCGGGGGATTTATTCAATCCAGTAGCTACAAAGCAGATCCTAGCGGCCTGTGAATTCGACTCTCAATGAAAGCACCAAAATGTTAGCACAAGAATTGGTCACTAACACCCTTGAGAAAGATTATGTAGAGAGATTAATGAAGAAAGTAAATTAAAATAGAGAATTGTAAGCTAAATTAAATGCAAAAACAAGAGCACCGGATTTATAGTGGTTCAGCATAACTGCATATGTCCACTTTGAGTTTCGATCTTTATTGCTTTCACAAATGATTGAATACAGATACAATCTGTACTATAATGACTTGAATACAAGTGCTAACTGAAATAGACTAAGTCTTGAATGCAGCAAAGTCTCCCCAGTGTTCTCCCAAATAAGGTCCCTTTCACTTTGCCCATGCCCTTCAATTTATAGACGAAGATAGTGGTTCAGCGTAACTGCATATGTCCACTTTGAGTTTCGATCTTTATTGCTTTCACAAATGATTGAATACAGGTACAATCCGTACTATAATGACTCGAATACAAGTGCTAACTGAAATAGACTATGTCTTGAATGTAGCAGAGTCTCCCCAGTGTTCTCCCAAATAAGGTCCCTTTCACTTTGCCCATGCCCTTCAATTTGTAGACGAAGATGGGTCGGACTTTCCTCATGGGCCTAGGAACAAGGTATCTCGGCCCGTGGTAAGTAACTTCTGCGCATGGAGCCATATGTGCCGAACGGCAATTGCCAAGCGAGGTTGGTCGAACCAGAGAATGCCGAGCGAGATCACCATGCAGAACGACACCCGTATGCCGAGCCATACATCCAGGCTGAACGACATTCGTATGCCAAGCGAGGGACGCATGTTGAATTGCACTCGTATGCCGAACAAGGTGCGGTGCCAAACGAGTAGAGGTGCATCGAGCGAGGCATGTGTCTGACGACTCATCTATGCCGAACAAGTCATTATGCTGATCGACCCTTCCATGCCGAGCGAGGCTTCATGCCAAGCGACTATTTTATGCTGAACGAGAAAAGATACCGATCGACGTTTCTATGCCGAACGAGGCTTCATGCCGAGCGACTCTTCTATGCCGAGCGAGGCAAGATGCCGATTGACTTTTCTCTGCCGAATGAGGCTTCATGCCGAGCGAACCATCTATGTCGAACGAGGCTTCATACCGAGCGACCTTTCTGTACCTAACGAGGCTTCATGCCGAGCGACCCTTCTAGGCCGAATGAGGCTTCATGCCGAGCGACCCTTTCATGCCGAGCGAGGCATTGTGTCCAGCGAGTGGAGGTGCGCCGAACGAAGCCTGTGCCGACCGAGGTATCTATGCCGAGCCTCTTGTTACATGGTCAAACAACGGGTAACAGGTGACATATGTTTTGTTGGGATAATCTTTGATGGAATATTGTGTGATTTGAATTGATTTGATGTTATATCAGTTTTAGCCTAAATTTTGCGTATTTTTAAATACTAATAATATATGGTTTGAATTCGGAAAGAATTTAAAAAGGGATTTTTGAACTAAATATTTACAAAGCATTTTAGTTAATTAATTTGATAAAAATAAAATTTTTGGAATTTGTACTTAACAAATTCGGGTTGTTATAAAATGCGATTTTTGAAATAAAAGTATATAGAAGGATTTTTAAATAATAAATCCTTAAATGGTACTTATTTAAATATGAAGGTTTTAAAATCGAGATTTTAAATATTTTGAAGGATAGATGTAAATTAGTAAATAAGTATAAAATTAGTTGTACTAGTGTTCAAGTAAGGTTTCCAAATCAATGAAGTGAAGTTAAAGTCGAGGAATTTGGGCTTGTTTTTTTAAAAGAGGATTTTTACTTATTAACTTGGTAGTTTTTAAAAGTGTTAAAATATTATGGAAATTTGTTATTAATTATTTTAAATTATTAAAGCATATTTTTTTATTAATTTGTTACCTCATAATGATTGTTAAAGATTTATTATTATTTAAGAGCTAATCGACATTTTTGTTTTGAAAAGATAATTATTAGACATTAAGATGGTTTTGTGTAATAACTTATATTTAAGTATATTTGGCTATATATAACTTGAAATTCATTTTAGAAGTTACAACCATTATTTTGAGAAAGTTTTTAAATAAAGCTTTCGGTAAGTAATGGTATACTCGCATGGCGTAAGTCGAAGGCAGTGAGCGCCTGTAGTTAAGTTTTGGATTTCTCTGGGATAGAGACGTAATCATTGACCTGTGATCCATGATTTGATACCGCAGTGGTACTTTCCACATTATTTTAAAACAATTTGAAAATATTTTTAAAAAGGATGCTTTGTGAATATACTGAATTCGATAAGATAAGTACAAACTTTGGATAAAGAGATTTAATTTATTTGAAATCTAAATTAAATAAGACTTGGCGTTTTTCAGTGAAAATGAAGTATTTAGTTGAATTGATTGTTTATTTGACAGTTAAATAACCGACAATCAAATCTAAACTTGAATATGACTTTGGGAATATCTAGAAGAAGCACGGGAATTATATGGTACAGTTACCGTTCGAGGTGGTATACTGTACGTATAAACCAGATGTGATCTTCTAGGACGTTTTTAAGTAAATTCGTCCACTAACGGTTAGGAGGTGATCTCCTAACTTATCTTCGTCTGTTTATTTCCTAAAGAACCGGGTCTGAGTTTACTGAAAATATCGAACGTTGTTTAAAAGAGACCGGGATTGTTATCCGAAAACTACTTCCATCCAACGAGTACATTTTCGAAATGAAGACAAGAGCATGGAATCGAATATGGGGCAGTGAAGTGAAAGGGATAATCGCTACTAATACTGAAGGTGATTCCAAAATGGATTTAGAAAGAATAGTGCCTTTGGTTCTGTTCGGACAGGGAACGGACTTGTATGGATGAATTCTATCAGAACATTGTCGTTGGAGGACAATGAGCATTCTAAGTGAAACTTTCCTTGAAAAGGTAACCGTAGCCTCTAGCCTCATCAACCGAGAATGACTGAAAAGTAAGGGGGATACAACAAGGATAAGTGGGTAGCACCCAATAAGGGTATGTTTATCACCTTTCTTGATCCCCTCGGATATTATTACTACGGTTTATGGAAGGAGCTCGATAAAGGGTGGGAACACCGGGGTGATAGCATATTCGCTCTATCCAGCTCAAGGTTAGTCCGGTCTTGTGTGGCAAGGGTTCCCGACGTGGTCCTCGGTACAGTGTTTCTAGACATGTACTGTGACAGGTGGTACCCCAGTACCTAGTCATTCAGGAATATGCAACGATCCGTTTTTCAACCTTCGAAAATTGACATCAATACGTCCACTGTATCAAATGCCAAACAATCGAATGCCGAAAAATCAAACAGTTAGGGTTAAAGAAGAATAAGGTGGAAGAAGAAAATAGAAAAAACAATATAAGATTCTCACATTCGCAGTGGAACAATATATAATAGATAAATGAATAATCTTTAAACAAAAGAACTATATCAGTTTATAAATTACATCATCAGAGTATCGCAACAACAAAACGTGACATTGGCAATTTTGATGACTTGTCCATATGAAAACTGAACTTGGAGCAACCCATAAGCATCAGATACTACATAACATAAGTGATACGTCTCGCCATCCAGTTTGTCTTCTGATCTCCACAGCATTTAGTCTATAGACTTACTTCTCAAATTTACTTTTATTCAAATTAATCCAAGTTAAATTCAGTTTCAATTTGATTTTTTTTCTAAGTTTCCAAACTAATTTATTATTCCATAAACATTTTTAATAAGATTCCAGAGTCTAAATAATCACTTAAGTATTTCAAAACCATTTTTGAAACCAATTCAAATTATCTTTTGAATTTCCAAAACCAAACCCAGTTTTGTAAACAACTCCCATTTTAAAAAAAATTGGCAGTAATTCCTCTTCTGGAAACTCGAAAATGAACACCGATGATGTCGCGATCATCATAGAATTACTTTCCAGCGACCGAAAAAGAGTTTAGTGCTTTTATCCCTTTAAAACATTTCCATATATTTTTAAATCCAAATTCCACCATATTTCAAATCTAATTAAAAAATATTTTCCAAATAATATCACTATTTTTCCAAAACCTTTGAAAACCCCTTGAAAAACCATTTTCAAACTCAAAGGAATTTAAATTTTTCCCAAAATTTCAGATTCTTTCAATTCATATTCAAATATTACTCCGGAATTCTGTTTAAAATTATAAATCACATTTACAATTTATATTTACCAATCCCATTTGTATATGAATTTATTTCTTAGCTGTTGTTTATAATTTTATTTCTTATTCAATAACAATGATAATAATTTAATATTAACACTTTCTAACAACCAACCAACCATATATTATAATAATTTATGGAAAAGTATTTCTTTTACATACAAAAATAATTTGGGTAAAGTTATTTCAATTACCTTATTTTAAAATAATATCATGTCGAATTATTCTGTATAAGTTTTTAGAGATCCCTATCAATAACGTTATTACTCGTATTGACCAGAATCTATATACCACTCAACAAACCAATCAACACAATATAAAATAATTTTATACTCACTAAAAAGTACATGCTCATATATATTAATGCACTCAGACTCATTCTAGAGTACCACTGACACTGTCTCTAATGAGTAATCTCCACCAAAGCGAAGGTTATCACTTAACCAATTGCTCTGATACCACATTGTAACGACCCAATTTTTCGACTTTCGAAAATCGACATCAATACGTCCATTGTATCAGATGCCGAACAATCAAATGTCGGAAAACCGAACCGTTAGGGTTAAAAAAGAAGAAGGTAGAAGACGAAAACAGAAAAAACTATATCAGAATCTCATATTCACAGCGGAACAATATATAATAGATAAATGAATAATCTTTAAACAAAAGAACTATGTCGGTTTATACATTGCATCATCAGAGTATTACAAAAACAAAACACGACACTGGCAGTTTTGATAACTTGTCCATATGAAAACTGAACTTGCAGCAACCTATACGTAGTAGATACTACACAATATAAGTGATACGTCTCGCCATCCAACTTTTCTTCGGATCTCCACATCATACTTTCTGACTTCACTCTAGAACAACTGATAATCTCACTCTAGACGATCCGTGTAGAAAATAATGGGCACCTAGAGTATAGAAAGGGAACCAAAAACTCCAGGTCAGTCATAGGACTGGTTGAGATCTTAAAACAGTTATTTTCATAAAAGAAAAGGAAAATAAAATCTGTTATGCTTTTGGAAAATGTAACTACCACAAGGCCTTCCGACACAGACACAATGCAATTCCACACTTGGGGGAGATTTCTCCTTATGATAGTCAAACATGCTTGATACGCGAAAATCCTTTTGATATTATTATTAGTGCATAGTGTGGAAAACATTTTGAAAGTATAATATTAATCTTAGCCAGCATATGTACCATTATATTATGCCTATTGTAGCTACCACATGAGGTAGCAGGTTATATAATTACAATCGTAAAGGGCTTGTATTATTTTATTTGGATTTCCAACAAATGGTCAAGGCTAAGGAACTTCCTTTCCAAAAGGTTACGCCTCTGGAGGGACACCCCAAGAACCTAACCGGATCTGTGCCAACACAAGGCTGGGTTACTTCTGTAACTAGGTAACTAACTGTCACGAGTATGCCACCTCCCGGTCTAGACCGACCTTTACCAAGGCGCCTCATCAACCAATAACCACATAAGTAAATAATCCGCGCTCCATATCAGAATACCACTTTTTTATTCACATAAGTTAGAATATCTGGGCTCCATACAAGATACCAATTTTTATCCATAAGGAAATGCACATACCCTGAGGGGCGCGACCCCCATAACCTTGCTGCATCTTTTCTTGTTTCAACCATTTTCGAGGTGTGAGGTTCGACGAAGTCTCGTCCATAAAGCTACGCTTTTCACAAAAGCCATGCTTTGATCAACAAATCATCAACACTTAGCATGCCACTTACCAAATTGGGAATATATCACTAGTAAATATCAATTACATAACCTCTGAGCTCGTATGTCTCAAAGAAGAGTGTTATGCTAAGAGAATAAATTCTCCGCTACCAACAGAAATTATTTGGTAGAAACCAGCTTTACATCTCAAAGCGAAACGTCAGACATGCATCCATACAAGTCCATCCTGGGTCTGAATGGAATCGAAGGCACTTCCTCCAATTAAGGAAAGAAGCTCTTGCAAATCCGGATATTCCCTAGTCACGTCCGGACTCCCCATCACATAGGGTGATATAAATCTCTATACTGGAGCAACTCGGTGCAGAGACATTCGACAAGTAATCCTTTCGTTTTCGAAAATACCCGATCTTCAACACCATCTTCAAATGCATTCTCATTTCATCATATCATGATTCGGAATGGGTTTTATGCCTCAATGTCCTCTCCCCCCTAATCCGAATAATGAGCGCTTAATTTAGAAATAAGTGGTTACATTCAGATTTAAAGTAACTCACAACAAATTTCCACTTTGATCTTTTAAACAAAAGACCCATCACTAAGATTCGATGTGTTTTCGGATAACCATTTGGAATCCGACCCCCGGTCGCATCGAAATTCAAATGCCGTTTAAAGGCCAATATTGATAGTCGGTTATTCAACTATCAAACAACATTCACAACATCCATCAATTATAAATAATTTCCCCAAATTATTTGTTTCAAAATATCTTCGCAAGATATATTTTCACACTTCAACACTTTGAAAACAATTTTCAAATCACTTTCCTTTCGCGGAATAAATTTTCAAATATTGTTTATTTCCACTAAAAATTTGCCAAGTCCGAATCCGTCAAAATAATTTAAATCACTTAAATATATTTGGGAACATTTAAAATGAAAACTATTTTAAAAAATTTATTTAAAATATTAGTTATGAAATTTTATACTAATATCTCATATAAAACTTAAGCCCAAAATAAATTTTGAAAAAAATATATTAGATAGAGTGTAACTAATTAAATAACCATTTTCTAAATCAAATATCAATTTTAAAATAATCACTTCTGTTGTGCGGCACATAGGATCTCTATATAATGCGGAAAATCAATCACTCCAATATATATATATATATATATATATATATATAAAATATCACCTAACAGATAAATTATCAAATTCATCGAAGCACATCCAACAATTTAAATTTGACTATTTAAATTAAAATGGGAATTTCAATTGAGTGAGAAGATCTCCCTTTTGTTTTTGGTTTGTAGTCCATTTCCAATCCGGCTTGCTTCTTTTCATATTTTGACCTTGCATAAACATTTATAAGAATTTATAAATATTTGAAGTAGTCGAACAATTAATTTCTCATTTTAAATAGATTGAATTAACTAATTATTAAATTTCCTTTTAATAATTATTTTCAGCAACTAAAACAATTAAATAAATTTTATCAAACAAATCTATCTTTATCATATATTATTTAGAAATAAACTAGTAAATGAAATTAGGTATATATGTATATTTATTTCATTTCTTTTTCTTTTAAAATACTCATAAATATTTATAAAATATATAGATCCAAAAATCCACTTATATTTTTCTTTTTATTCACAGATAACCGTACTGTAAAATAATTTTTGTTATATTATACATATATAAATTTATTTAAATAGAATCAAATTAAATTGAATTGAATTGAATTAACTGTTATACCTCACAGATTAAAATCCCAAAACATACTGCCTCCTTCCATTTTGTTCGCGCGCGCCAAGAATCCAAATCCATGCTGCGAAACTTGCTGAAATCCCTAGTCTCCCCAAAATACGAGGCTACAACACATCATGAGTTCGAACGTGACCACAACGACTAAGCCTCACAGTTCCCCTGTTGAACTCGAATTGAAACTTCGAATTCCCTTCTCTTCCATGCATGCGCGAGCGCCATCGAAACAATCGCCATACATGCCACAGCCGTAGTCGCGACCTATTCATGCTTTTCGACTCTCCCCTTGACACCGCAGTCGCCTTCGACGTCGCGCCATCTCGACTAAGTCTCGTCTGATAACGACATCCATTTTTTTATTTTATTTCGATTAAGATTAAAAAAGAAATGCTGCCATGATTTAATTTGGGAGTTCGAAAGAACTGAAGGAGCTTGATTGTTCTTTCTTAATTTGCTTTTTGAACGATGAATTTTATTCTTTTAATGAACGTGTATTAGATTGATAAACATGTGTTTGAAAATTTTCAACGTGCCTGCTAGGTATAGTACTCAATGCAAATTTCATTATCTATGTTTAAATTTAAATTCAATTTTAAATCGTCTCGATCTCTGCAACTCAAAATCTCGATCTCCAAACAAGGCATGCCGCTAGGCGTTTATAATGTTAAACCCCTATTCCAAATGCGATGGAAAATGTTTCGAGTCCAAATTCGATCATATGGAGAAGATAGCCTTTTGGACCCAGTTATTATATTAAATTTTCGATATAAATTCAGTGTGTTTATCTACCGTACGACCACACGATAACTCTGAATGCTATGAAAATTGAAATCCGATAATAAAACACTATTACGAATCCAACGGAGCTGGTTTTGTCGAATTCCAAGACTGTGCCTCGGAAGCTATTTTTAAATTCAATTTAAACGATAAATTTTCAAAACTGAACAAACACTTCAAATTTCAAAATTTAACACTTCCATTATCTTCAATCTTATCAATATGAATTTTCCAAGCCTTCAAATTATTTTTAATCAGCATAAAACTGAAGATACAATATTTTACCCAAATTTCAATAATTAAATTCAACAATTTAGTTGCCAAATAAACAGACATTTTTGAAATTCAAGTTAAACCAACTTTCAAATATTTAAAATCAATTAAATATTTCAATTTCAAATGTTCAAAATTTCCAGGTCATCACAGAATCCATTCTCCAATAAGCGCCATACGATATTGATTGTGCCCAACTATGCTGGAACATGAGGTGCAAGCATTTCAGCTATTTAAATAAGTATTCGTACTTAGTCCTACTATAATATCAGATGATTTTGATATGAAATGTTTTGGTTATCGCAAAGAAAAAACCCATCGTGTTTATTTGTGGCGTGGTCTTAATAGATATCATTGATTTTCAAAGGATTTTGAAGCTTTAATAATTCTAATTGAGTGTGTTTTCTCACGCTGGTTTTTCAAACTGACTCGGGTGTTATTTTATTCTAATGCTCGGGTCAGACCGAGTATTCCATGTTCAGGTTAGGATGCTATGAAGCTCAGAAGATGACCTGCAGACGGAGACATATTCTCGTACTTGTTATTTCTGCTGCAGTGTTGGTTTGAAATTATCAGCAACTGTGAGGACAGGGTGTTATAACTATCCAGGCTTTTAATTGTTGATTTATGTACTATGATTGAAATATGTATATTGTAGTTTCTGATTTGTATAAGGAGCTATTGATGTTATATATTGTTTTTTCCGCTATGAGATTCTGTTTTGTTTAGTTTCTTCTCTCTTCTACCTACTTTCTTTTCCCTCAACAATCTGTCTTCCCGGCACTCGATCGTTCGGCATGTTAATCAATGGGCGTATTTATGTCGATTTTCGAGGGTTGAAAGGGCGGGTCGTGACATTGTGGTATCAGAACTTAGGTTGGCGATATACCTAGGCTTTGGTGGGGGTTACTCATTAGAGATATAGTCAGAAGTACTCTAGAATGAGTTGAGTGTATCAATAGATATGAGAACGTAATTGTTAGTGAATATAAATTGTTTTTATATTATGTTGACTTATCGGTTGGGTGTTTATGAATTCTGGTCGGTACAGGAAGTACAACTGTATCGATAGAGGTTTCTAAACTCTTAAACAAGGTAAACCGACATAGTATTTTTTTAAAGCGGGTAAATGAAATAATTTTACCCAAAATTGTATTTTGATATAAAATGAATAATTTTCTAAAAACTATTATGTTGTATATGCTTGGAATGTTTGGTTGTTAATATTATAATCAAAACAAGATTTATAAAGTTTGAAATGGCTATATATATAAACAAATAGAAATTGTATATAAATATGATTTAATAAGGGAGTATAACTAAAATTTGATTTAAACTAGAATTTAAATCCCAAAAATTTTGGGAAATGTTTTAAATGAATTTGAATCAAGTGTTGGAATTTTTAAAATCTGGAGAATTTTAGAAGTGTTTTCCAAAATGGTTTTAGAGGAATGTTGGAGTATTATTTTGAGATGTCTTTAAATATAGAAATTGTTTTAAAATGAATTTTGAAAGTAAGGAAGCACCGAACTCACTTCAGTCATTGAAAAATAATCCTGGTGATGATGGCCACATCATCAGCATTCATTTTCGAGTTTTTAATCGATGGATTGCTACCATAGTGTTTGTTTGTGGTTATTTGTTTGGACTTGTTTGGTAAACAAGTTTTGTTTAGAAATTCCAAAGGGAAATTGTTTTGAAAAAAACAAAGCCAAGTTGTTTTAAAATTCCAAAAGGATGATTTGATATGCCAAAGTGGTATGCATACTTTATGATTTCAAATGATTTGAAATAAAACCGAGTGATTGAATTTTGAAAATTCCCATTTAAAAGATTTGTGAAGTTAAGAGAAATTAGTAAATGAACTTATTATTTGAGGTTGGTATAAATAAGAAAAGGGAAGTGATAATTTTAATCCTGGAATTAAAATTTGATTTGAGTAAATTTAAGTGAACAAGATATGTTGGAATTTAACTTAAGATAAGTCAAATAAAGTGAACTGGATTCGAATTGAATTGAATAAAGTGAATTATATTCGAATTGAATTGGATATGAAGTTGAAATGCAAGATGATTTTATAACTGTAGGTTATGAATAGGGGAATGTGAGTAAACTTAAGTGGGAAAAATTCAGGAATTGTAAATAAAATAAGTTGATGTAACTTATTAAACTGGAAAAGTGAAAGGGTATAACCAAGTAGAATGATTAAGTATTGGACAATAAGAAATGATATGATTTTGGAATATGAGTCGGATAAGATTGGGTATTAACTTAAGTTTAAAAGCTGAGTATAGCTTAAGCAGTGATATGGAATGTCTATAATAGACCTTAGAAACAATTTTATGAAATGGGTTATAAATAAATTAGCTTAAAATGAAATGCAAGTGTAGGTACCATGTTGTTATATAATAAATTGTTCTAGAGTTGATCTGTATGAAATAATTCCCCAAAGTAATAGTATTAATTAGATATATTAAGTAAATGAAAACAAGTAAATTGAATGGGATTCAATTTAAAACGAATTAAAATTTGGTTGCAATAAAAACTTAACTTAAATGATTATTTATGAAATGAATTCATCAATATAATTAACATGGATTGGAACGTTGTTACTGTAAAATAAAGCAAACAAGGTTTGGTGCATAGTATATAAACGGGAATCAAATGGAAATTAGATAAATTGGTTTAAAGTCAATTTATAAAGAGAATAAATTGAAGTTGATAAAATGGATTTTCATATAATGAAAAGTCAACAATGTGTGGAATGAAAATAAATTGAGTGTGAATCAATTTGAAATTGAATAGAGGTGAATTTATGTAAGAAAAGCGCATATAAATCAAATTTGGAATGGATATGAGTTGTTTGTTGTAAATATGAATTGAATGCAATAAATTTCGTTGTAAGTCATTTCGAATTAAATGAAATGATATGTGATCCATGAGAGGGATTTAATTAGTATTAGAACCTTAAAATTGCTTGTCATGTATGTTTGGCCAGTTTGCGTTATGAAGTTTATGTATTTAGCTACTTAAATAAATGAAATGTTATTAAATTTCATCTCTGTGAAAACTTATGTGCTTAAATTGAGTAAGAATAGGTACAGGAAAGGTGGTGATTTACAAAGTTTTGATTCGAAAAATAAAAACAACAATTAATAAAACTCAAACCCTATTTAAAAAACTAAAGCCCCTTTTTTTTTTTTAAAACCACAGCCGACTCTTTTATTTTCTAACCCGATGCTTTCTTCTTCTTTTGGCCTGTGAAAAAAATGGTCGTCGTTCCTCTTTTCAGCTCAATTAGGGCTTCTGCAAATTCGGTGCTTTTGATCCTTGCGATTCAAACTAGGATTGTACAAATTGAAGCACCGCTCATTCTCGTTTGATAGTAGGCTTCGATGCTGTTTGGATAGTTTTGGGTTACATAACGGCATATAAATAAGCTGCTCACTAAATAACGCTAATATGAGGTATGCGTACGCAATAATTGAAGAAATGATAATATATTTATATATATTTTATTTTTCAACCGTGTGGGTCGATGTATATATATTTATCACCCTTTTGATATTGTAAAAGGCTCTCCGTACAAAGAAGACGCTGTCAAAAATTTCCGAAAATTCAGGGAGTTAGAAAATTTTTGAAATTTTTTTTGTTTAACTAGAAAAGTTGAATTTGAGCCGTATTAGAAATCAAAGTTTTCGAAACATAAATGGAAGTTAATTGTTTGGATAAAACAGAATAGTTTAGAGAAGTGAATGTAGAGTTGCAATTAAGTGGGTTTTAGAAAAGTCAATGGGTTGGGAGCATTTTTTTCCCTCTTAGAAATTTCCAGGACAAAATTTTTGTAAGGGGGAGAGGAATGTAACAACTCGGAATTTTGGTCATTTAGCTTTGAACATTTAATTTATTTTAAATGTTGAATTTGAATTATTAATTGATTTGAATATGGAGATTTTGAAAGAATCAGTAAAGTAGTTTAACATTTCACATATAGCGATTAATTGGATTTGGGTAAATATTAATTTAGCACTTGAAATTGGCTAATTATGCGGATCTGGAGTTAATCGCGAACGAAAATGACTTTTAAGTCGATCTAAATTCTACTGGGTTAGAATTATAATATTGGATTTTGAGTGGGATTAAAAAGTCGATAAGTTAAAATTGGAGATTTATATATTAATTTAATAGTGGAATTAATATATAATAGTGTAATTAATAGAATTTTGATTTAATATAAATTAAAATGATTTCTAATATGAATAAAAATTCCATGTGCTTTATAATGGAGTTAGTACGTTTTAAAAATGGAAATTTTGAACAATTTCGATGATTTTGAAAATCGCTCGATTTAATAATCGCGTTAAAATAGCCTTCCAGAGCACAGTCTCGAAATTCGACAAAACCATTTTCATTGAATCCGTAATAGTGTATTATTATCATATCTCTAATTTCATAGCATTTGGAGTTACCGTTTGGTCGTACGGGAGAGAAATGCGTTAAAATAAATATCGAAAATTTAATATTTTAATTCGATTTGAAAATCTTTCTTCCACGTACGATTGAATCAGGTCCCGAAAAATATTCCATTTTGTACGGAATACGGATAAAATGTTATAAACGCCACGCGTCATGTTTCATTTGGAGTTCTTTCGAAAAAGCATGTTAAAATTGAAAATAATAATAAAATGTTGTATATACGCGTATATATACACCATCAACACAGTAAACCTTAGCTTGCTAAAATGAGCCGCCGTTCTATATTTTTAATGGTCGAAAAACACTCTCATTCTTCTTAAAATCTCTTCCAATCCAGTAGCTTTTAGATGAAATTTCCAACTTGGAAAGCGTAGAGGGCAGTGAGATCTACTTATCCAACGGTCGAGATCGTCGAAGTTGGTGTGGGTTACTAGTGTTATACTGGTGTTCAAGTAAGGTTTTCAAATCTACGAAGTGAAGTTTAAGTCAAGGAATTTGATCTTGTTTTTTTAAAAGAGGATTTTTACTTATTAACTCGGTAATTTTTAAAAGTGTTAAAAATATTCTAGAAATTAGTTATTGATTATTTTAAATTTTTAAACCATATTTAATTATTAATTAGTTACCGTATAATGATTGTTAAAGATTTATTCTTATTTAAGAGCTAATCGGCATTTTTGTTTTAAGAAGATAATTATTAGATATTAAGATGGTTTTGTGTAATAACTTTTATTTAAGTATGTTTGACTAGATATAACTTGAAATTTATTTTCGAACTTACAAGCATTATTTTGAGATAGATTTTAAATAAAGCTTTCGGGAAGTAATGGTATAGTCACATGGCGTAAATCAGAGGGAGCGAGTGCCTGCAGTTAAAAGGGCGATCTACCTACTTTCTTTTAGCTCAACAATCTATCTTTCTGGCACTCGATCGTTCGACATGTTATATAATGTGCGTATTTATGTCTATTTTCAAGGTCGAAAGGGCAAGTCGTGACATTGTGGCATCAGAACTTAGGTGGCGATATACCTAGGCTTTGGTGGGGTTACTCATTAGAGACATAGTCAGAAGTACTCTAGAATGGTTTGAGTGTATTAATAGATATGAGCACGTAATTGTTAGTGAATATAAAATGTTTGTATATTGTGTTGACTTATCAGTTGTGTGTTTATGAATTCTGGTAGGTACAGGAAGTACGACCATATCGATAGGAGTTTCTAAACTCCTAAACAAGGTAAACCGATATAGTATTGTTTTAAAGTGGGTAAATGAAATAATTTTACCCAAAATTATATTTTGATATAAAAGAAATAATTTTCTGAAAATTATTATACTATATATGCTTGGAATATTTGGTTGTTAATATTATAATTAAAAAAAGATTTATAAAATTTGAAACTGCTATATATATAACCAAATAGAAATTGTATATAAATACAATTTATACAAAGGAGTATAACTAAAATTTGATTTAAACCATAATTTAACTCGTGGAAATTTTGGGAAATGTTTTAAATGAATCTGAATCAATTGTTGGAATTTTTAAAATCTGGAGAATTTTGGAAGTGTTTTCCAAAATGGATTGAGAGGAATGCTGGAGTATTATTTTGAGATGTATCTAAATATAGAATTTTTTTTAAAATCAATTTTGAAAGTAAGGAAGCACTGAACCCACTTCAGTCGTTGGAAAATAATCCCGGTGATGATGGCCACATCATTAGTATTCATTTTCGAGTTTCTAAGTGATGGATTGCTACCATCGTGATTAGCTGTGGTTATTTGTTTGGACTTGTTGGATAAAAACTTTTGTTTAGAAATTACAAAGGGATTTTGTTTTGGAAAAATAGAACCAAGTTGTTTTAAAATTTCGAAAGGATGAATTTCGAAGAGTGGTCATTATAGCAATTTGGAGATTCTAGTTAGGAGATATGGCTATTTGAAGATTTGGCTCTGGTCGGTGCTAAGCATGTTTGAAGTTTGGAGAGAGTTGCCTTAGTTCAACATGCTTGGTTCGACATGCTCGGTTCGATGAGGGAGCGTCTGCACGGTACTCCTGGAGGGGGGCTTTGGGTTTTGCCTATGAATAGGTGAGCCACCCTCCCACAAATCACTTTTCTCTACCACTTCTCATTCAAGCTTCAAACTCCATTTTTCCACTCTTTACCAACTTCATTCCTTTCTTATACAATCTTATCCAAACCATAGATAAGAAAGGGGATTCATTAGGGAGCTTTAAATCTATATCTTTAAGAAGAAAATCGAAACTTGGCTTGAATTCTTCGATTTTAATCGTTCTACGTACAGAACATTGATTTTAGAGGTTTTGGTCAGTGATTTATCATCTCCCACCTTATGATATATGTATCTAAAGTTTGACATGTTTTGAACTCATCTTTAAAGTCAAAATTACGTCTTGGGATTATTTCAACGTCAAACCTGAAATAAAAAATTTTAAAAATATTTCTAAATGTTTTAATCATGTTGATTTGATGTATGGTGATATTGATGTGTGTTAGGCAATATGAGATACACGTTATAGGATGAGTTGCAATGAACTATTGTATGTTTGCATGCTTGTATGGTTGAAACGCTCATCGGAGAGGCTTAGAGTTAGTACTGTGAAATCAGATTTCAACGGATAGGCTCCAGGATGTTAGGAGTTGTATCGATGCAAATGAAAGGCACACGGGTGGGAGAACGGAAGGTAATGATGAAACCAGAGCAAAAATTGGAGTTTGGAGAAATCACAGCATTTCTATCTAGTGCTTTAAGTCGCACCTAGAGTGTTTGTGAGTGGGCTTGGGGTCGGCACCCGAACATGATTTTCTGTTCGATGCTTGCTGTCTGATTTTGGTCTACTTGGAGTCGACTTGGTGCCCGTTGGTGCTCTGTTTATAGCCGAACAAGTTTTGTTGTTTAGTGGTTGCTCGGATTCGTGCTTGGAATTTTTATGACTTAGCTTGGGGTGGTCACCCAAGCAAGATTTTATGATCAGTGCTTAGTGTCTAGGGGGTTTTTGCTTGGGATCAGACCCAAGCAATATCTTATGTTCGGTTTTCTTGTGCTGCTTGGAGTCATGGAAGTAGTTACTTGGGGCTTGGCGCGGATATACCAGTATCGGAACTTAAAACTTCGGAATTTTTACCATGGCAATGCGAAACTTCGAGATTTCATCCGAACTTGTTTCGGGGGTCTGGTGGATGATGTGGAATGAACTAGACAACCCCAAATGACTTGGAATGGTCTTGGATCTCGTGTGGCGGCAAGTGAAGTCATAACATAGTGCTTTGACATGATGATGTCGATAATTTTGAAAATTTGATATGATGGATCAACAAGTTGTGATGGGTTTCTAAAGGTGTTTCGAAGATGACGACTTGACGATTAGAGTAGTGACGGCGTTCCACAAGGGCAAGTTTAACGATAGGGACTTGTTAGTGGGATTTGCGACTATGTCCTACTATGGAGATAACTAGGATGGAATAATGATTGAGTTCCATTATGGAGATGCATGAAAGGGATTTTGATTGAGCCTTTGGTTTGCTATTGTGCAATACGGGTTATCATATATCCAATACACACGAGTGATAGTGAGGATTATTTGATGGATGTTATGTTTTCCATGGTTGTTATCACTCTAGGATGTCACAGGATGTAGGTATTTTCGAACATATACTTAGACACTGAACATTGTACTTTGATTGTAGTATGCTTATATACTATGATAGTAGATTAGCATATATCGACTGTTACGTGTTAATTCTTTGGATGCAGGGACGGGTCAGATATTGTTCTTCATACTCGATGCTCCTAATTTTCTATTTATGATTTTTATAATATTTTTGAGGTGATGTATCGCTCATACCATACTGTTCTCTGAATTGAGGTTTAATGCTTTGCTTCATATTACCTTGGGTACTCTTAAATCAGTAGAGTAGGGATAACAGGTCTGGAAAGTGCATGGAGCTGTATAGGGTACGAGCAGGCGGCTACGCTTTCATATTTCTATTCTTGGAGCTTATTATCGCTTATATTCTAATGTGCAGTACTTTGGGGCTATGTCGGTACTTGTATTTCGAGAGACTGTTATAGAGTTTATTTGAGTGTTTTAGGATATATAAACTCTATTATTTTAGCTATTGTATAATCTGTGAACTTAATGCATTCTGATATTCTTATATATGGTTCATTTGGTTATATCACCATCTCACCTGTTTTACATCTACGTTGTTATACTATATTTTATCTATGCGCCATGAGCTATTCTGTAGGTTCTATGTTTAGATTTTTATTTCTTTACTTTCCTGGCTACCATGCTGCATCGGTCGGGTACCTCCACGGTGCATCATCTTGGTATATGGGTGTAGGGCCGTCGTCACAATTTACTTTCATTCTCTCAAGTTCATACGAAGTTAAATATTAATGTATTCTCATGATATTAGTTTTTATATTTGTATACATTGAAATTATGTAAGTATTAGAATATTTTCAAATAATCAAGTCATCGTCGATTTCAATAATTGTTTATTAATTTAAAAATTAATTATGCCAGAGATACTACTTTCTCAGAATACACAATGTCAAGTATGATGTTCCTTCATGTTTCTAAACTATTAGAAAATATGCTTAGTTTAAAAAGTTTATTAATTCTTTGGAAAATATGTTTAACTTACTTAATTTGAAATTTGAAATTACTTTTCTACTTTAGAGGAAAGCTGATAATATATAACAGGGTAACATGACTAAAATTTAACAATACAAAATCAAGACTAATTATGAAGCCCGCGAGGACTATTTTCTTAATGAGTTGAACACTAAAACTTGAGTTACACTAGAAATTTGCAGACAACAGTTCATTAATTAACCTTTCAATATTTAACTTCAAGTAGAGTGTGTGTGTGTGTAATATGCAATAAAAATAATTTACTCGCATTTTTATTCATCTATGTTCAATGGATGTGTCTATATATTGTTATTGTTTATAAGTAAACTAAATCCAAATGATAAAGATCATATCAAATTATATTTCCCATGCAACATGTAAAACGAATTAATATGTATTTCAACTACTAAATTGTTATCAATAACATTTAATATGAATTTAAACTAAATAGGGAATAAATAACAATTAATTCTCTTTATTTAAATTACATTTAGTGAATAAAATCTGTTACGCATTAATTCCCTTTAGTGTCAATCAATTAGAGAATTGATTGGTACTTAATTAATTCATCATGATTAATTCTTTTAAACAATAATATTTCTAAAGTGTTGTAAGTTCCAACTATATGGGCGAACATGTAATGCGATTATTTTCTGACTTCCACAGGTGCTTTTTAATTGTTAGATAATAGAGTACAAACACACCATTTTTTTTATAAATATATTTATTTCCTTTCACACTTTTGGAAAAGAATAAATAAATGAGAAAAGAATATTTATAGATAATCTTTTCCAATAAATGAACAAAATATTTTATTCCTTTCACAATTTTGCTAATGTTATATGTATTTTGTATGCTTTAAATAAAGTATCATTCAATATATAACAAAACATGTTATCTTACACCCATAACATATGAATTTGGTTAAAAGTATATTGGGTTGACATTTCTTAATACAAAAAAATATTATGGGCATCGGTACCGACATTGAGTTAATTTTACTAACAAAAGTCATACCAAATGTTTGAATTTAAACGTCTGTACCATGATACCATGTAATCAATAAAAACGAAGGAAGGCGAATTACATGAAAAAAGACTAGGTGATGAATTCTTAGACAAAAGTCAAATTTAAATGAAATTATGTTTAGAGTTTGGTATTAAGAGATTGTAGGAGAGGTGTATAAATGTTTCCATTCAGCTAATCTAGGTTACTTAAAAATAAATTGTACTGTTATTGGTACCGACAAAAAATCTTTTGGCTCCCAAAACAAAAGGGCGCCATACAAATTTTGATTCTCTACTTCGTAACATTAACCATTATTTTATTTTCAATAAACATTCACCCAACTATTTCAAAACATAACTGTTATCCCTTATGTTCCCTAAACCAGATTCAACTCTTTTCAAAACACATCGAAAATCACATGTCCTGCAAAAAATCAAAAATAAAATAAAAATATGTTTCTTTACCATATCTAGGATGATGAAATTTTAAATAAATACTTGCTTGATTGGTTAAAAATGATTTGTCAAATCAACTTGCTTATCTTTTAAAACATTTTATCAATTGTTATATTTACTTTAATTATCAACCACATTTTAATTTGAAATAATAGAACATTCTTAATTTTATTATGATAGTTGTCCATTAACAACCAGAAAATAGGAAAAAAAGTGGGGAAAATGGCCTAAAAGTTGTATGATAAAAGATTACAATTCATTAACATATATTGGGATTTTAAGTTACAACATCATCAAACATTATATCATTAACATTTGTGTGGGTCATGAGATCATTAAATTCATTCTAAAATGACAACCAAAAAACGATAAATATAATAATCTAAGATTGATGTGTTGAAAAAAAAAATTAAGAAATAAAAAGTAAACTAACATCATTTTGTTTATAGAAATTAGGATTATTCACTAAATCGTCATTTTGCTTTATCTATTTTTTTCCTCTAAGGATTGAATTATTTACTTTCGGATGATGTTTTGAGACAGGGTACACGAATTTTTCTATGGGATATAAAGATGTTGTTATTTAGGCTACAACGAGAAATAGATTTTGGTGTCCGTAAGCATGTAAATAGGATTCATATGCAACAAAAATTTAATGGTAGCTAGAAGCATTTTTCCAAATGTCAACAGTAGCACACAACATAAATTTTGAAGTTTTAGCTTATCTATTGATGGAAAATGACATAATTTTTGTTTGAGTAACCCATAGATTCCACATAATTTGGTTCATTGTAAAATGAAATTAACTTTGGGCACACCTTGCATTTTGTAGATCATTATTTTACTATATAAAATTCTTATATTAAGGATGTTTTGATACTGTGCATATGCAGGTGCCTATTTTACAAATAAAAAGATGATCTATTTTCATTACTTTGCTTCATTAATAATGTTTTTTGACATCATTTGATTCGAATTTTGTTTTCAATGAAATGTCATATAAAGAATTTTAGCGTATCTACGGGTATTTCTGTAAATTATGACATTAATTTACTTTGAATTATTCTAATTATCATATATATTATTTTAGTTATTATATTTGTATGAATATTTGAAGTAAAAGGAAAATTTATCTGGCTATACCAAATGTTTGATTATACAATGTACATATTACATATAAGTGTCATGTCATATAATGTTTCAAATCTATGATAATATTTTTTAATTTAACTATTAAGTTTAATGTCAAAATATGTAATAATGCAAATGTTGGAATGTGAATTCTTGAGACTAATTTTAACATTATTTCATTTTGAATACTATTTCTTTATTCCACATATAGGATACTATTTTCAAACCAAATATTTACGTATTTAAATTTATATATTAAATGTAAGATAAAATTATGTTGACTCATATCACTTACGTTTAAAAATTAAAAAGGAGGTATGCTTAGTAATGTAATATTTATCAAGTTTGGAACAACTAATTGTTGATATTATCATTCGCCGTATAAAATCATTATCCTCTAAAATATCAATTTTCCCTTTATACGCTTCGAGATTAGTTAAGAAAATTTATTAAAAAATGTTTGTCGGTAGTGTTCAAGGAAAAGCTAATCAAAAGAATTGCAATCCATAAACATGTATATTCAGCTTCATATAATTTAAAATTCTGAAAAATGCACTGTTGATACTATACCGTGAATCTCATGTGCGTAGCACAGGTTCACACTTGTTAATATATATATATATATATATATATATATATGAATGTATGTATGTATGTATGTATGTATATTAAATTTAAACTATATAAATTTGTATTTTGCACAGTAAGAATTCTTTTCCCTCATGGCTTTATGATCTGATTTATACACACATATACTTAATTTGTTTTCATTTTTTTTGAATTTTATAACATAAATCATTTCGTTCCCGGATTTTCAAGCAAATAATATTAAATGTTTATTTATATATACACTCATGATTTTATAAGATAAAACCAAAAATATTTTACTCGCCCTCTCGATTTTTTTTCAACAAAGTATGACTTTATTTTTTCTTTAAGGAGAAAATATTAATTCTCCTTTTGAATTTCAAAATAAAAGAATTGGTCAAAAGTAAATCTAAAATTTAAATTTTGAACAAAAGCATAATATATAATATATATGTTATATATATACACACTTGTATGGTTACCTATTTATTTATATATATTTGAATATAAAGTAAGATCATACACTTATATTTATTTATCGAATAAGATAAGAATTATATATATATACACTGTAACAACCCGCGTATTTATCGATTTTATATTTAAATATTTTATCGTTCGTCGGATTTTGGTCCGAAAAGCTACCTTTTGCAAACAGTCGAATTGGGACTTGAGACCACCCCCATTGAGTTCAAAATGACGTTTGCGACCTTTTTGAGTATAAACTTTGATATGTTTGGAGATAGTGAAATTTTGCCATTTTTTCACTTAGGGCTTTGGTTTGGGCTGAACCCGTTAGTCACTTACTAACTCAGTCCCAACCCACTCCAACTCTTCATTACTTCATTTCATATTCCTAACACTCAAGGTTAAGCAAAAATGGTGGAAGAGAATGGGAATTAGAAACTCCAAGCCCTAGTTCCTCTTGCTAGCTCAAGTTCTTGCTCCAAAATCAAAGAGAACCCATTAGTAAGCATCTCCTTCTTCTTCTCCAACTCATTCTATCTTTGATTTCAGAAAATTCCTAAACCTAATTTAGGAAATGTTTCTCTTTTAAGCTTAGATTGAAGCTTCTTGAGTTGTTATTGAAGAGGAATTGATCTTAGCTTGTTTTTAAAGCTTCTCCTTCATTGATTTGGGTTCAAAGGTGAGATTTTTATCTCACATCTATGTCTATAACTATCTTCGATTGTTGGGTATGAATTCCTAACACTTATTTATGTTCATTTGCTTTTGATTTGGATTGAATTGGTGAATATTTTAATTTTTGGTGTTTTGTAGTCAAATCTTTAAAAATCCAATCTTTGATGTTTGAACATGTTTTTGGTGATGCATCGAAGAGCCTATAGTGATGGGTTGTCGATTGGCGTAAATCCTTAGCATCCATCGCTCGTTCGATCACATTTCGGTTTGGATTTGCCATTTTTGGTCTAGGCTGTTTTTTTGCCTAGCAGAAGATTTCAGACGTTTAAAACCAAATCCAGATGTCTGGTTGAAAAATCCAGACATCTGGAAAGGGGTCTGGAAAAGGCAGAGACTAAATCCAGACGTCTGAATCAAATTCAGACGTCTGGTTGAAAATTTCAGACGTCTGGAATGGCCGAGGAATTAAAAATAGAAGGGAGAAAACACATATACTTCCAGATACTAGGGCCAGACGTCTGGGAACACCTACCAGACGTCTGGAACTGTTTAATTTGCCTATTTTGGCTATTTTTGAGTAAATTTCCAAGGTTTATCGATTTTTGTTGATCCGGTTAGTTGTTATCACTTATTATCGACTATGTTGACTTCTTTTTATGGATTTTTGGAAATATCCATTTTAATGGATTTGGTATCGATTTCTTTGGATTTGATTCACGTCTTCAAATGTGAATTTTGATGACCGATTGTTTCTACAATCATTTTTAGTAATTTGTCACTTTAAAATATAAAGGTTTTCTATACTAGTAGTAAATATTTAACTCTTTCACAAAGTTGATTTCAACTCTATTTTCAATAACAAACTCGTTTGCAAAACCGTTTTCCAATCTACTAGTATATACAAACCTTTACCTCACTCGTATGAGAAATCTAATTAAACGGCTTAGTAAAACAAGTGGTATGAAACGCTTGCGTTTACTTCGTCGGTTAATTCTTGGACTTGTTCGATTGAATCTCTTGTGACAATTTTCTAGTGAAGATCTACAGTTTGTTCGTAAATATTTAAGTTAAGCAAGTGGTTATGGGACATGAAGCTAAACTCGTATATTTACTAGCTTAGTGTGATTGACACTTCTTGATGTTCAATGAAGATCATTCCTGCGATTTAGACTAGCAATGTGCGATTTCTTTTCGATCCATTGGATGTACCGTTTGAACTACATCAATGTCTTTGCTTTTAGATTCATTGGATGTACCGTTTGTCTGCATCAATGTCTTTGCTTTTAAATTCATTGGATGTACCGTTTGTACTACATCAATGTCTTTGCTTTTAGATTCATTGGATATACCGTTGTACTACATCAATGTCTTTGCTTTTAGATTCATTGGATGTACCGTTTGTACTACATCAATGTCTTTGCTTTTAGATTCATTGGATGTACCGTTTGCACTACATCAATGTCTTTGCTTTTAGATTCATTGGATGTACCGTTTGTACTACATCAATGTCTTTCCTTTTAGATTCATTGGATGTACCGTTTGTACTACATCAATGTCTTTCCTTTTAGATTCATTGGATGTACCGTTTGTACTACATCAATGTCTTTGCTTTTAGATTCATTGGATGTACCGTTTGTACTACATCAATGTCTTTGCTTTTAGATTCAATTGGATGTACCGTTTGTACTACATCAATGTCTTTGCTTTTAGATTCATTAGATGTACCGTTTGCACTACATCAATGTCTTGGCCAATCCTTTTATTGTGATTTCTGGATTTCTATTTGATGATTTCTGCAATTTATGTTTCACCACCTTTCTCAGTTGGCATTGATATGTATGTCATTTATTGTGGCTTGGTGAATTAAATAAAGAATATGACATTTTTTTGATGCTATGAGATTCTTGAGATATTGTATGACTTTTGTGGATTTTCTAATGTATACTTGTCGTAGTATGACATTTTTGGTTATCATACGTCTTTTTATTATAGCTCTTCTTATATCTCATTTTTATCTGATAATTATAGCTAGACTGATCCGTTTATTATTTTCTTCTTAAATAATACTCGGGTCAGACTGAGATTTCGCAGGTGCTTCTGCTTGACTCCTTATCGGACCATCATCTGATCTTTTGGCTAACTACTTTAGTTTGGTAGTTTTTTGTTGTATGCATTTAAGATAGACTCCTTATGTATGCATATTCTTTTATCTAGCACTTGTATCTATTCCTTTTTGTGATATTGTGGACCTTATTAGACCACCACTTTGATGAACACTTTTATGTGTAATATTCATATCTATTTCCGCCTTTGTGATATGAATTATCTATGACTGATTTGTGTTATGTTTATTTCTATATTTGTTTCCGAAAACCTTTATAGCCACTGTGTAGTAGCTTTGAGTTTGTGTCGGTATGTCGGATTTCCTCTTGAGATGTAAAGTTATATTTTTATTTGGCATATCGGTACTCGCACAAAGCAATTATACAGATGGTCGCTCCTCAACAGCCTTATTCTCCGTGCTAGTCGACAGCATTACTCCGTAGTGTTCTTGGCTAGCGTGGGTATAGAGGTGGGGCGTCACATACATACACATTTATTTATATCAATTAATAGTTTAATGGTTGACATAATATATTTTATATATACACTAATGTGTGTGTGTGTGTGTGTGAATATGTGAGTACATTTTATCCCATGACATTATACCCTACATGTTAACCATAGATCCCAATGGTAAATTATACACGTATGACATATATTCATTCGTGTATACCCTGGGTTAGTCCACCATATGTAATAACCTGCTTCGAAAACATACCTAAATTCCCACCCAGAAAAAGGCCATCGAAGCATAGGCATGTTGGTTGGTAAAAAGAAAAACTGTATAGAGATATCCATCTATTCTTTCAGAACACACAACGGAAGGAATAAAATATAATAACAATAATAGTACCCATTTATTTCGAATCATTTCAAATGTCATAATACATAACAACAATCGTTACAACATTTTGTTTAAAAATACATTTCATGGGTACAATAGAAAATAATATGAAAAGATAGAGAGTAACTGCCACAAGTTTCGCTCTTGCCATCTTCAAGCTTCATCAACTCCTTCTCTAACCTATGTTATAATGAGGGGGAGTTAGAAAAATAAGTGTCTCGTGAATAAAATCTTCGAGTCTTACCATTTCAGTACTTGGACAGTATATTTCAATATAAGAATATTTCTCATATACATAAATCCATTTAATACTTCTTATATAGAAAGAAGGTGGGTCCACAATCAACCACTTAACACCTTCAAATCCCCAAGCAGGTTTTTGAATTCCATATCTCATATACCACGTCATCAATATTTAACAATGCGAGAGATAGCACCCAAGTCACTTACTACCTTTAATTAGAAAACAGGCAAACTCTGGCATTAAAACCTTAATTGAAGTAGACCACATCATTTAATACCTATTCCCAAGTAGACTCCTTAAAGGTAACTATCTAGATGACAACATATGAAATCTCTCGAGCTACTTAATACTTCTAATGGAAAGGCAGACGATCAATCAGTCACTTAAAACTTTATCTGAAGCGTATCGAGGCACCATATAGCGTGCCTATTGACTAGCTTATTGGCCATTTAATACTTAATCGAGAAAAATGAGGTGGGACCTCAAACAAATACTTAAATCATAAGACCCTGAAACAGGCCCCTCGTATTATGTCCTATACTCATAATGACATCTCACATTAGTCGAACTATTCGTAGGAACTAATAACCAGATTAACCGAGCAGGTTTACCCTTAGAACTTGGGACTAACCATGCTTCATCATAAATATTTATCATAAAAGATGTCTCACATTAATATGAAGTGTACACAATAGCCGGTATCCTCAAAGTAAAGGGCAGACTTCTGTCGTGCCACTCTACTGACCTCAAATCCATATGACTTAGCCATAATTTAAATACACTATATATGGTACTCATCTCACGGTTTCATAATTAAGGCCATGTAAGGAATCTTCCTTATTACGCCTTACAATATCAATTACCTTCCTAAAGGGGGAAATTAATGACACAATTACTACCTAATTAACTATGCAATTATACGCTATAATTGTATGTTAATTACGCTAATAGAAATAAATATATATTCGTGCTTAATCAACTCTAGCATGCCGTTTATACGCTCTAAACTAGCGTTAAATGTCAATTCCATCTAGAATTGACATTTCAAATTACAAAGGAATTTTAGGGGATTTTATTTATTTCGTTTTCGCAATCACAAAATCCCTAAGGCATATTCAAATCCATACACACACACACACACACACACACACACACACACTAATCAATTGCTGAAATAAAAATACAAAGGTTTTAACTCACAGTTAGTACTTAGCTTTATTTGTCTTTGGATTTGCAGCGCCCATAATAACCTTCAGATCTCTTCTTTTTGATATGTACAAGTAGGGATTTGTGTGTGTGCGTATTAGGTTTAGAAAGGTTGAAGAAGAAGAGGTTCAGAAATTAAATAACAAACAAAGATAGATAAGGATTTCTTATCTGCAACACAAATGGAGTTTTCTGAATCTAAGAAAAGATAAACTAACAGAGCTTAGCTGATGTTCCCGAAATATTTTTTAATAAAAGTGAGGCGCTAGGGCCTTATTTATAGTGCTTGAAGCACACCAGAACCATATGATGAAACTAGATTGAAAATGGATAAAACTGAAGCGTACATAGAACCCAAATCCTAGCCACCGCACAGGAAGCGGTTGACTGCTTCCATCCAAGTGGTCGACCTCTTCCTACCAAGAAATCAACCTCTAGGGCCGTTCTCTTAAGGTCACGGGGCCGACCTCGTTACCCTATTTCGGGAATATTTAATTTTTAAGCAGTTGTTTATTTAATTCCTTAATTACTCATAAGGTTAATTATTAACTTTAACATTTAGTTAACCTCCAATTCTAATCACTAATTTTCAATTAGGGAATTAATTATTTTATTTAAATTTTAAATAAATTAATTAAGATCTAAAAACTTCAAGCACACATAACTTTTTCGTTTGAGCTTTATCTTCAGCATATTATATATGAAAATTAATCAGAATTTCACCATGAGCGAAATGACATAACTTTCGTGGTCAATTCTAACTTTTACAAAATTTTCATTTCTATCCCTACCCTAGTTAATTTAATATTTCTTAATTTACTCATCTAATTAGGGTCGATTTTACGGAATGTTGCATTCCCTCCTTAAAAAGCATTTTATCCTAAAATCTTTTAAGGGGCGAACAACATAACATGTAATAAAATCCAGGTTATACAAAAGTTATCTACATAACCATCTACTCAACCAAAGTGCAATATTATTATGTACTATAGACATACTAAAATGAGCTCAACCCTAGTGTGAGTGTGTGATCGTGCTATGCAAATACATATGCAAGTACCCTAAACATGCATAAAACTACTATACGAGTGTAAAGTGTCGATGAAAAAGTGTAGCAACCATCTCCTACCATCCAATCTAGCAACCTGATGCAACGGAAATCCTAATTTAGAAAGAGAATTTACTAGAGAAAGGCACAAGATGAGAAGTCCTCATGCCTTAGACAAGATTTTCTCCCTATTATACTCGGACCAATGGAGTTTCTTTATTACGGAGCTTCCTAGTTCCGTGCTCCACAATGCGTGCAATGGCACGAGATATTATTGGCTCCGTTACAAAATCCCTCATTTAATTATGCTCTATCCTAATTTCTATCCTGTGATGGAATTTTTTCAAATAAAAAATGTGAAAAATGTCATAAATTCCAGCGAACATTAAGTTTTCTTATTTTTTTCCCCAATATTCGATAAGGCCCAATAAATCTGGTGCTAAATTTTCCAACTATCTAAATCTTACGACCTTCATATGCTATCAAATCAACTCTGACTTTCCAAAATCTCGTAATCCAAATCTGGTTCGAGTATAATTTGTTGATGGTTTTCCACCCACAATTAGGTGATTTGTATAGCCTCCCAAAGGGTGCCATGCCAATCATCTATTGGTTACTACTATTAAATATGAATTCTACTAAGTTTAAGTGCTGCACCTAATGCCCTCCAAAGCCCAAGATTTAGCTCTCAACAAATCCTCTAAGTTTCCATCCATTCCTTCAGTTTGTCCATCGGCATTCAGTCGGTAACCGATGATCTGATTTAAGAAAGTTCCTAAAGCTGGTTCCTAAAGTTACGAACAAACTCCTCAAAAATTTTATAGCAAACTATGGGTCCCTATCATTAACGATGCAAACCGAAATTCCATGAAGTTATTTTGGAGATGCTCTGCTTTCTTTGCTCTAATGAAATTTTTTGCCACCCTCTTATTTATCCTTGATCGGTGGGAAATTCTCCTCACATTCTCATATATCTCATATTTTCCTCGAATGGTAACAATTTATGAGTTAAATTTTATTTTTCCCAGAATTCTAAAGTTTTGGGATTGAAATATTTATTCACTTTAGGATGCTAACCTGATTCCTCGTTAACTTCCAGCCTTACCTATGGTTTATCACTAGTTAAGTGTCCCCATAAAATTTCTCTATTTAATTTGCTTCCCAACATATATATTTATCTAGTGTTTAAATCATATTCATAAAGTCAACGCATGAATAAGACAGGGATATATCCCATACAACATCATACACTTTTCCAATAGCTAATGGAGACGGCTGTCTACTACAACCCAAGAGCTCTAAAAGAATTTTTTTACTGAAAGGTGACATTTGTTAGCAGGTAGTATAAATTGTGTTGAGGCCCTAACATTCCCTACAAAATTAAGAGGGTGTTTCTTAATATGTCATTTCATCATTACCCATTTTCCTTTTAGGTTTTTAATAAATGTGGCCCATCCATTTCCTCAATTAATATATTTATAGTAGTTAATCATTGCTGTCAAAATTGGACCATTCCCAGTTAATCCTTCTTTAATCCCTTTAACCTTCTTCAGGTTTCCAAAATCCATTCTTTTCTCAAATTCCTTTCTTCCATAAATGCCGTAATAAGTTTCCTTAATCAGTCTCCATTTAATTTCTTTTTCCTCTCATTAATTACAAATTTATTGTCTATTAAATTTGTAATGAATGTCCATAAATCCTAATTTATTAATTACTAACTAATACGCATATAGTCGCAAACTACGCTATCTATATATATTATAGTCGTTAAGCATGGCTATACGTATGTGTGTGTATATATAGTACTAATTTCTATAACAAGAGTACTCATTTCCATATTTTAATTTATCAAAGCTATCCTTCCAAAAAGATTACTATTATAATTTCTCATAAATTAACCACAAATAATATTTTTGCTTTATTTGAAATTACAAGGATATATTTCTTATATTGAAATAGATGGTGTAAACTATGGAAAAGAATACCCATCTCTTACACATCACTTTCCTTTTAGTTTATTCCTTGTTACTTCAAACAACAAACTTTTATATGCATTTTGGAATTGGATAATTTATGGAAGTTACACGAAAACTGCTCCAAAATTGAAATATACAAATTCATATTATATAGGCAACCAAATTTACAATCGAATTACAGATCAGGAACATCTTAATAGCTTTAATAAATTCTTAAAATAGAGGTTTGTGATTGATTTAAAATTTCCAAATCAGGTTCACTATATTCCTATTTTATTCATATTCTAAAAAACCTTAGCCTGTCCAACGTAGATTGTGATCCCTGCCTCCTACATAAAAACTATTCTTTATTAAAACAAAAATAAGCAACCATACAAAATAGTATTAAATAAACTATTTTCAGACAAATTAAATTATTTCAACATCAGCATTTATCACCTCATTTGTTGTAAACTTAAAATTTCACAAACATAAAGAACCAAACTTAAAATCTCCATCTTTGAAAATACGAGCTTAGAAACTTTTACCAAGAAATCAAAATCTCTTATTTCCAAATAGGAGAAAAATAATTTATCTTTTTAAAGCTTTCTTCATCAAATATTTATCCCTGTAAAAGCGAGAATTTCAATTCATAATATAAGGACTGCTTGGTAAAAAGGAACTATGGAAAACTTCCTTTTTAATGCATTACTAAAATAAAGGCTTACTCCTTCGAATATATGATCTTTAAAACAAAACATTCAAAACTCAATTACCATTCTAAAATAATAAATTATACAATTATTATTCCAAAGAGTTTTCTAGGTATAGGAATTATCATTTCCAAAATAACAGTTATATCCAAAATATAGATAAATATCTATTGCCACACTACTCGAAATATAATGTTATTTGACAAAATACATTTTGTAACTTTGTTCAAAACTCTTAAAATGTCTTGCAATCCTTTTCTTATCCATTGCCATAATATTCCCATTCAAAACAAGTACTAAATTTGAATAGGAAAATGTACATATAAAATTATCATCTTTATATAAATGCTTTTCCTTATATACAAAAATATCCAACTTATTAATTTATTGCCACGATTTAAATTGCCAAAAACACCTTGTATAATTTTAAACAATGAAGAAATGGAGTATACAAAGATGGCTCATATCTTATTCCTGTTACTCCTCTTCTATTTCCTTTTATGGGAATGTTCTTCTTATCTACCTTATCGGACATTCTTAACCAATTATTCTTTCTATCCTATGTTGATCAAGTTTCTTTTCCATTTGTACACCTTTTCAAAATAAATTTAAGGGAAAGAGCCTCTAATTTTATAAGGTAGGAAAAACCATGCATTTCTCAAAAGTAAAATCCCTTTTTAAAAATCTTTGGACCAAAAAGTTTGGTTCAATAAATTAAAACTAAGAACTTTAAGAACACAAAATCCCTTTAAATATGAACTTCTAACTCCGCTATTTATAAATTAAATCTTTAAATTTCCTTTCTTTTTTTGAAATAATAGCTTCTAAGTTTATAAAGTAGAAGAAATCATAAAAATAGAAGAATCCAAAAACGAAAAATCTAGAAGTTTCAAACTTCAATTCAACAAAATTTTATATTGATAAGCTAACGAGCAGGAACCTACTCTCTCTCTCTCTCTCTCTCTCTATCTTTCTCTTTTCGAACTTTCAAGCAATTAAAAATCATTTAGCACTTAAAATGTTTCCCCACTTATTTCTAAACATTTAAAATGGTAGTATATTTCTTAAGCTATCAAAAATCATTTTCTACCAGAAAGATTTCAACTTACAATACATACGATTTCACTTAATAATCTTCTAAAAACGTTTATTCAAAACTTTCAAATAGTTTTCGAAATTATCTTTACCACTTTCTTTCCCAAAGGGTAGGGTTTTAAAAATTGGCTTTGATTGTTATTCCATCTAAATTCCCTATTCAATCATCTAATCGAGACATCCCCTTGTTGTGATTAATATACACCTTATTACAGAAGCTTGTTTCACTACTATATCCTTTACTTCCATATGAATAATATACTTTGTAATATCTAACTATTACCTAACATTCGCATTAACTACCCTCATAAATGTAACTTTGTCCATATTAAATGGTTGTTATCTTAACGAACGTCTTCTAAAAACATTTATTTGCTTATTCAACATTACATATTTGACTTCTTCCATATCATCTCATGATTACCTTGATGGTCTCCTTAATCTATTTAATTTCTTGAAACTCCTCGCTTATTTGACATTCATTTCCTGTTAAATTTTTGAGTTACTACCTTTCCATCTACGATTACTCTCCTTATTATTTATTATGCTTATAGGGTCCTAAATGATAAAGAAGTCTAGATCCAAGAAAGAGTATAAATTTAACTCTATTATTTTTCCAACTCATAGTTGCTTCTTCCAACCTTTCGAAATATGGTAACAACTACTTCTATAGCCGAAATTTATTGAATTAAGCATAAATTAAAAATAAGTACACACACACACACACACATATATATATATGGTAGGGCTTTTGAATAATATTTTCAAAAATAATAAATATGCCACTCAAATGTATATTTTTCCCATTGATTGGGTAACCTAAGATCTGATGCCAAATGTTACAACCCACTCTGAAATAGACATAAATTTCAAACCAGAAAATGCCCATCGAAACTTAGGCCCATTCCAGAATTGGCTGTTGATTGGTAAAATGAAAGACTATACGGAGTTAGCTATCCATTCTTTCATCTCACGACGAAAGGAATAAATGACAATAACAATAATAGTACCTATTTATTTCAAATCATTTCAATCATCATAATACATAACAACAACCGTTACAACATTTTGTTCAAAAACATATTTCATGGGTATAATAGAAAATAATACAAAAAGGTAGATAGTAACCGCCACAAGCTTTGCTCTCGCCATCTTAGAGCTTCATTAACTCTAGTAACCTACGTTGTAATGAGGAGGAGTCAAAACAACAAATGTTTGGTGAATAAAACCTTGAGCCTTGCCATTTCAGTACTTGGGCAGTATATTTCAAAATAAGAATATGTCTCACATACGTAAAATTATTTAGTACTTCTTATAAGGAAAGGAGGCATGTCCCAATCAACCACTTAATACCTTCCATTCTCGAAGCAAGTTTCTAAATCCCATATCCAAACTCCCGCATCGTAGATATCTAACAATACGAGAGATAGTACCCTAGCCACTTAATACCTTTTATTGGAAAATAGACAGACTCTAGCCATTTAAGATCTTAATTGAGGCAGACCCCATCATTCAATACCTACCCCATGGTAGACTCCTCAATGGTAACTATCTAGCTGACATCATATGGAATCTCTCAAGCCACTTAATATTTCTTTATGGAAAGGAGGACCCTCAATCAATCACTTAATACCTATCGAGATACCACCTAACGTGCCTAATAACTAGCCTTTTGGCATTTTAACACTTTATCTAGGAAAAAGAGGCGGGCTTCAAACAACCACTTAATATCTCAAAAACCCCAAACGTGGCTCTTGTATTATGACCAATACTCATAACGACATCCCACATTAAACCGATTATTCGTAGAAACTAGTAGATAGATTAACGGGGCAGATTTATCCTACAGAATTTGGGACTAACATCGCGTCATCACAAATATTTGTCATAGGAATGTCTTACATCAATAGGAAGTGTACCCAACTACTGGTATCATCAAAGTGAAAGGCAAACTTCTATCTTGCAACTCCACTGACCTTGCATCCCTATGATTTAGCCATAATTTAAATACTCTCCATGTATACAATACCCATCTCACTATTTCATAACTAAAGTCTTGTAGGGAATCTTCCTTATTATGCCTTAAAATAACAATTACCTTCCTAAATGGGAAAATTAATGACAATTACTACCTACTTAACTACGCAATTATATTCCATAATTATACGTTTTTTACACTAATAGAAATAAATATAAATTCATGCCTTATCAAATCTTGCATGTGGTTTATACTCCCTAAACCAGCGCTAAATGTCTATTCCTTTAACTTTATTATTAACAGAAGCCTTTACCTTCAGATTTCCAAAATTTCAATATCCATAACAAGGATTAAATATTCATATCCAAAACTACAATAAATAAACTTGTAACTAGAAATTGGAATCCAAATTATTTTATTAATTCAACGAAATATTCTAAACAGTAAGAATTGCAATTCTAACTTCATATTCTATTTAACTCCACTTTTACAAAGAAATAAATGAAGGAATTTTGTATGGAATAAGTGATGCAAACTACAAATAGGATTCGTGCACTACACCCTTATTGCATTTGAAAACTCGCAATTTGAATCAAAGGAGGAGAAGTGGAATGGAATACAAAATTATCAAAAATTATAGAAACAATATAAATTCCATCAAATTAACATAAATAATTGAGAATCTCAATCTTGAATTGACACTTTGAAATTAAAAGGAATTTCGAGGGATTTTATCTATTTTGTTTTTGCAATCCTAAATTTTTTAAGGCATATTCAAATCCATAGATATATGCCAATCAATTACTGAAATAAAAATGCTAAGGTTTTCCCTAACAGTTGGTCCTTAGCTTTGCTTCTCTTTGGATTTGCAACGGCCATAATCTCCTCCAGAATATATTAGATTTAGAAGGGTTGGACGAGAAGATGTTTATAAATTAAATAATAGACAAAGATAGGTTAGGATTTCTTATCAGAAACCCTAATGGCATTTTCTGTCCGTAAATCCTAATCTATTAAACTTATTCTTTATAAAAACAGAATTTCGTAATCATACAAAATAGTTTTAAGTAAACTATTTTCATAAAAACAAACTCATTTCCAAATCAGCATTTATTGCCCATTTGCTATAAAATTAAAATTTCACAAACATGAAGTAACGAACTCAAAATCTTCATCTTTCAAAATATGAGCTTAGAAACTTTTACCAAGAATTGAAAATTATTTGTTCCAAATAGGAGCAAAATAATTTATTTTTTTATAACTTTTTTCATCAGAAATTTATCCCTTTAAAAGCCAGACTTTTAATTCATAAAATTTAAGGACTGCTTGGTAAAAAGGAACTATGGAAAACTTCCTTTTTAATGCATTACTAAAATAAAGGCTTACTCCTTTGAAAGTAAGATCTTTAACACAAAACATTTAAACTAAATCATCATTTTAAAATAATAAATTAGACATTTATTATCATTGCAAAGAGTTTTCTAGTTACAGGAATTATCACTTCCAAATAACAGTTATATCTAAAATATAGATAAATATTTATTGCCATATTACTCAAAATATAATGTTATTTGACAAAATATGTTTCGTAACTTTGTTCAAAACTCTTAAAATCTCTTGCAATACTTTTCTTATGCATTGCAATAATATTCCCATTTAAAATAGCTCTAAATTTTAACAGGAAAATGTACATATAAAAATTATCATCTTTAGATAAATGCTTTTCCTCATAAACAAAAATATCCAACTAATTTAACCATTTAAATTGCCAATAACACCTTATATACGATGGAGAAATGAAGTAGATAAAGAAAGCTCATACCTTATTCCTATTACTCCTCTTCTATACATGTGTTACTGGACTAAAATTCTCAGTTTTATCACTACCTAAATTCAGCTATCATTCTCCACATATCCTTATACGGAAATGTTCCTCCTATCTAAATTATGGACATTCTTAACCTTCTATTCTTTCGATCCTATGTTGATCAAGTGTTTTTTTCCATTTGTATACCCTTTCAAAAGAAATTTAAGGAAAAGAACCTCTAATTTTATAAGGTAGGAAAAACCATGCATTTCTTAAAAATAAATCCCTTAGTAAAAATCATCCTTTATCTCTTACTGTGTATGAAAATATGCCTTATAATATCTAACTGTTACCTAATATTCAAATTTACTACTCTCGTAAATGTTATTTTGTCCGTATTAAATGGTTGTTATCTTAATGAACGTTTCCTGAAGACATCAATTTGCTTATTCAACATTACTTATTTAACTTCTTCCTTATCATCCCTGATTACCTTGACGGTTCTTAATTTATTAAATTTCTTATAACTCCTCACTTATTGCACATCCTTTACCTATTAAATTTTAAATTTACTGCCTTTCCTTCTATGATTCCTATCCCTATTATTTAATATGCTTATAGGGTCACTAATGACAAGGAAGTCTTTGTCTAGCAAAGATGTATAAATTTAACTCTATTTGCATTTGCAACTCATAATTGCTTTGCCTACCCTTGTGGAATATGGTAAGAACTACTTGTATAGACGGAATTTATAGAGTTAAGCATAAATTCAAAAAAAGTACATATATATAGTAAGATTTTTGAAAAATATTTTCAAAAATAATAAATCGCCAATTATTCATATATTTTTTCCCCCTTGATCGGGTAACCTAAGCTTTGATGCCAAATATAAAAATCGCTTCGAAATAGACTAAAAATTCAACCAAAAAAAGCCTATCGAAAATTAGATCCATTCCAAAGATGGTTATTGGTTGGTAAAAAACTATATAAAGCTATCTGTTTATTCTTTCAGAACTCACAACACAGTGAATAAAATATAATAACAATAATAATATCCATTTATTTCAAATTTGTTCAAATGTCATAATACATAACAACAACCATTACAACATTTTGTTCAAAATACATTTCATAGGTATAATAGAATATAATACAAAAAGATAGACAGTAACTGCCACAGGCTTTGCTCTCGCCATTGTCAAGCTTTATCAACTATTTCTCTAACCTGTGTTATAATGAGGAAGGGGTCAAAATAACAAGTGTTTGGTGGATAAAAAACCTCGAGTCTTACCATTTCAGTACTTTGGGCAGTATATTTAGAAATAAAAAATATGTCTAGTGTACATTAAACCATTTAATACTTCTTATAAGGAAAAGAGGCGGGTCCACATTCAACCACTTAATACCTTCCATTCCCAAAGTAGGTTTCTAGATCTCATATCCGGAATCCCATGTCATAAATATCTAACAATGCGAGAGATATTACATAAGCCACTTAATACTTAAAATATGTAGACTCTAGCCATTTAAGACCTCAATTTGGGGCAGACCCCATCATTTAGTACTTATTCCCAAGGCGGACTCCTCAATGATAAATATCTAGCTGACATCATATGGAACCTCTCAAGCCACTTAATACTTCTTTGTGGAAACCTCAATCAGTCACTTAATACTCTATTTCAAAGCGAACCCCCATCGAGATACTAGCTAACATGCCAAATAACTAGCCCCTTGGTCATTTAATACTTCATTTAGGGAAAAGAGACGGACCCTCAAACAACCACTTAATACCTCAAGTCCCTGAAGTAGGCCCCTTGTATTATGACCCATACTCATAATGACATCTCACATTAGTTCAAATATTCATAGAAATTGTTATCCATTAATTGGGCAAGTTTATCCTATAGAATTTGGGATAAACCTCGCGTCATTATAAATATTTATCATAAGACATGTCTCACATCAATAGGAAGTGCACACAACTAGCAGCCTCAAAGTGAAGGTCGAACATCAGTCATCCAACTATACTGAGTTCGCATCCCTATGACTTAGCCACAATTTAAATAATCTCGATACATATGATACTCATCTCACGGTTCCATAATTAAATCTTTATAAGGAATCTTCCTAATTATGCCTTAAAATATCAATTACCTTCCTAAAGGCAGAAATTATTGACAATTACTTGCTAATAAACTACGCAATTATATGTCATAATTACACGTTTATTACTCTAATAGAAATAAATATATATTCATGCCTAATCAACTCTAGCGTGCACTTTATACATCCTAATCAACTTTAGCGTGTAGTTTAGACGTCCTAAACTAGCGTTAAAAGTCCATTCCTTTAACCATAATACTAACACAAGCCATTTCCCTTCAGATTTCAAGATTTCAATATCCATAACAAGGATTAAATATTCATATCCAAATCTGCAGTAAATAGACGAGTAACCGGTTTACTACATCAATTCAATGGAAGGTCCTAAACAATAGGAATTACAATTCTAGTTTTATATTATATTCAACTCCTCTTTTACAGAGAAATAAACAAAGGAATTTGTGTGGAATAAGTGGTGTAAACTACAAATAGGATTCGTGCTTTACACCCTTATTTCATTATTGAAAACTCACAATTTGAATCGAAAAAGGAGGAGAAGTGGAATAGGCTATGAAATTACTAGCAATTATAGAAACAATATAAATTCCATTAAATTAACATAAATAATTGAGAATCTCCATCTAGAATTGACATTTCAAAACAAAAAGGAATTTTTAGGGATTTTACCTACTATTTTTTTCACAGTCCCAAAATCCCTAAGGCATTTTTAAATCCATAGATATATATACTAATCAATTACTGAAATAAAAATAAGGTTTCCACTAACTGTTGTTTCTTAGCTTTGCTTCTCTTTAGATTTTCAACGCCCATAATCTACTTCAGATCTCTTCCTTTTGATATATACAACAAGGGATTTTTGTATGTGTGTGTTATATATATACACATTATTTTCAAAAAGGTTGGAGGTGAAGAGGTTTAGAAATTAAATAATAAACAAAGATAGATTAGGATTTCTTACCTGAAACCTTAATGGAGCTTTCTGAATCAAAGAAGATACTAAATGATAAAGCTTCGTTGATGTTCGCAAAATATTTATGAATAAAGCTAAGGGGCCTAGGGTCTAAATTATAGTGGTTGAAATGCACCAGAACATAAGATGAAACTAGGTTTAAAATTGATAAATCTAGAGCATACGGGGCACCCAAACCTTAGCCGCCACACAGGAAGCGGTCGACCTCTTCCTTCCATGCAGTCGACCTCTAGGGGTCGACCTCTTCCCCTTATTTTAGGTAGAATATTTAATTTTTGAGTCGTTATTTATTTAATTCCCTAATTACTCTTAATAATTATTAACTTTAACGTTTACTTAAACCCCAAGTTTAATCACACTTAATTTCAAATTAGGGAACTAATTATTTTATATGAATTACGGGGTGTTACACCATATTTGTAGTTATAATGTTTGCACTATGAATGCAATCATATTATAAATTAAAACAACCACATATATTACATTTAATAAATGTAAATCATAATATGGAAACATAAAAATATCAATTTATTAAATCCAAAATAAAACTAAGCTTCTTTATTCATAACCACTAAACAAGATTTGGTGCAAAAATATTATCTTGTAAACACAAAATAAGATCTTGTGCAAATTAGTAAAATGTTTTTTGTTCCTCATTTTACTCCGCTACCAATGCACCTGATATAACAAGAGGAAGCATTTGTATATAGGAAAAAACAAGAAGATGCAATTACTTTATCAGCTTTATACGTTGATGATTTACTATCGACTGGCAATGGTGTACCAATGTTACAAAAAGTGAAAGATGCATCCTTTGTATAAAGTATAAAGATCAATAAAGTTAGATCTAGAAGGTTATTAGGATTGTCTCAATCAACGTAATGTACATGGATAACATACTAAGAAGGTATATGATGGAAAATTCCAAGCATGGAGATGTTCCATAAGACGAGCGATTGTTTTTTCTAAGGAAGATTCCTCATCTACAGATAGGGAGCAAAAGCGTAATATTTCTTATGCTTCAACAATAGGATTCATCATGTACTATTTGCTATGTACTAAGCCAGTTTTTGTTTTTGCACTAGGTGTAGTTAGCTGATATCAACTAATTCCAAGAAAAAATCATTGAATGGAGGTTAGGTCACCCTAAAGTATTTAAGAATACTGAGGATTTGTCTCTTACATATGTAAACAACATACTCCTTATGAACATGTACTTAGACTTAGGTTTTCAAAATGACGTCAATGATAGCAAATTAGCCTCGAGAATAATATTTTACCCTCATTAGAGTGGCTGTTAACTAGAAAAGTTCCAAATAAGAAGTTGTGACATATTAAACCAAAGAGGCTGAATACATTGCCTTAAACAATGCCACAAAAGAGGTAACGTAGGTGCATAAATTCATTTTTAAATGTTGGGATTTATCCAAGCATTAAAGGTCGGATGTTAATGTATTATGATAAAAATGTGGTAAAATATATTAATATGAAACTGCGAGCTCACAAGAAGGCAAGATACATCCTCTACAAGTTCTACATCAAACGATAGTTTATCAGTGACGGAGAAATAGTAATTAAGAGAGTGGATACTAAAGACAACAAATAAAAACAATTACCAAAGCCCTTTCCAGTCTAATTTAGGTAGACTGATCAAAGATGTAGGCATGAGGCTCCATAATTGGTCCCAAATACAAGTGTGAGATTGATAAAGTTAAGGATGTGTGCAAACGGAAAATATATTTTGCAAGGCAATTGCATTTGAAACTGGCCCTCTACTAGAATTTTTTCAAATAACACAAAATACAAAGGGTTACAACAACAAAAAACAAGATAACAATGGAAAAAGAAAGCAAAAACCCTTAAGGCAAGACGAGAAAAAAAGACTTGGAAACAAAATGGGAAAAAAGAAGACAAAGGAAGCAATCGAGCCATACGGCAAGCTGAATTTCTTTGGCAAAGGATGATAATTAATTCTTCAACAAAAGATGCTTGAGGAATGCCCTTCATCAAACATAACATGTGTCTTCCTACTAATAATTGTCTTAACTTCGTAAGCAACACTTCTAGTTTACACTAATAATTCTCTTAACTTCATAAGCAATCAAATATTCGCAAATTTCTTTCTCTCTGTATGACCATAAAGAAGCTTTTAAGGATATAAAGACATTAGTTTTCCTTTATTTTCTCTCCATCTAGTTTTTCTAAAATTCCATAACATAGAGTTGCCTATCATTGACTGCGGTCCACAAGCAGTTAGGATATTTTCCATTTTCTATAGATATACACGCGGCTAAAGCACATATATTCTTTACTTTCAAGGAAATTCTTACACAGGAAGAATTGGTAGAGCTGTATGAATCCTCAATTAAAGAGTCTAGTTAGTAGTGAGATATGAATGGTTTCCATAGTATCAAGTTGTTATTTTCAATACCTAGTTACTCTAAATTCTCTTATTCCATGGGGAGGAAGGCCATGCATTTGAGTTTATGATAGAGTCATAAAAGGTCGAGATAGTTTGCTTTTTTACTTTCTTAGACCATTGCAGTGGGTACTTAGAATTTAAATTAGGTTCAAGCATGATTATTTTCCATGTATTACTCACTATAGGAGAGCTAATTGAGTCAGGCAAAACAATTCTACAATTATGTATGAAATTTTTGATATAAACATTATCAGGAATACCGGTGGCTCTTTTTTGTTCTTCAAACATTGCAGCACTAAGGATCAGGGCAGGGAAAGCCTAAAAGGAGGGCTATAAATTAACTTTTATATTTGAATGTAGGTTGTATTTAATGTAACATGGAATAGTATCCCTCATTTTAGCATACATTCCCGGAACCAACTTGCATTTTTTAGGGGATTCAATTCCTTTATCCTTAATTTTCTTGTTCCCCTGTGCCAAATTCATCTCAGTTGTCAATTTGTGTATGATCTAGTTGCTTTAATATCATGGTGGGACCCGCTCGATAATTAAATCATATGATGAATGGCAAAGATTTAGCTGGGCACACCGGGACAATGAAATTGAGGAAAGAGGAATTGAGCTATTGTTTAGGGCTATCATAATCAAGAATTTCTAGGTATACAAGTAGATATCTATCATCCACTCAACTCTATAGATATTGCATTTACAGTTAACTAGATTGGCAACAAAAATATCGATATACTATGCATAGGTTTTCTTGAATATCGAATTACTGATTAAACAGTAAAGGAATTTCACATGAGGCTTGCCTTAGCAATTTTCTTAAAAAAGAATTCAAAGCTTTCCAAAATACAACAATGGGTTCTTCAACAGATTGCAATGATTATGCTCTCCTTCATAATTTGGTAATGGCAATGGAAAATAGCTTTGAGTTTTATTAAGAAACAAAGAGGAAGAAGGATTGAAAAGGTAAGTAATGTGATCAGTATTCCACCCTATTGAGAGACATCCATCGATTTGTTTAGAACATTGTGTCGGTTCATTTGGCACCAACCCATTTAGTGGCTTCCATCAACAACAAGAAGTTGCACCCATTTAAACAAAAGCTGTTCATAAGGACAGCCTTGATTTGAAAAAACACTGTTCAAAAACAGCTTTATTTTTGCCCGCAAAAAATAGTTTCATACTAGACCGATACCCGACCCGACCCGGATTGATTGGTCAGACGGGCTGGTGGCGACGACGCATGCGTTTGCTTAGCCATGATAATCTGCATCCTCTCTGTAACACTCCATCTCTATATACATACTATCCAAGAGTATTACTAGGTAATACTGTTTGATAATACGAAGAATAAGGCTACATAGGATATGGTACAGAGGTCAATATTCTCTTGGGCTAAACTGGAACGTATTTAAACATCGAATAAATAACCCATATATACGTACAAAGTATCGACACGAAGCACTAAACACATATGCCTCTAGAATAAAACAATACACAATATATAGAAATATCAGAGGTCGCAAAGTCAATCGCAGCGTTACTACACACAAACATACATACATACACATCCAATATGCGTAACAAGAATATACACATATGAAATTATATCATACAAAATAATAAAATCTATACCGAACACCTAATCTCCTCTATGCCCAATAAACACAAGCTGGTCTCACTATCCTTGAACCTTTAATGTCTCGAACTGACCCAAGGATAAGCTAAACAACATACGGGTCAAGTTATGTCTAAATCAAGGGTTAATATACAAATGTAACTCAATATGTTTAAGGTATAATAATATGATAACGTCATCAGAGTCAGACAAGACAAATAACCACAATATTAGTATATAAATAACAATGTAGACATGGTATAAAGTTATAAAATCATGAACAATCCCATAGTATCATATAACATCAAATATCTCAAAACCATACATAAAGATGTCATCATCCATATAAATGCACATCAAATCAAAAAATACGGAATCAACATCAAATGGGTGAATCGTCCATGTTTAGAAATTATCATCAAAATCCAGAAATCAATATAAAGATTTATGCTGGCATATAGCAATGCCCATGAAAATCAATAATGAGTAGGTCATCTTCCTGAAGAGAATAGGTCGCCTTCCTAGAATAGGTAAGCCATTTGCCTATCGATCACATAAAATGAGATGCAGGGATTTACTATATCCTGGACCTAGTCTCAGGTAGAAATGTAAATAATATATGTCTATCTACCACACACATCGAAACCAAACGAGAGACTGACAACATATCTTCCTACTCCATCAGCTTCATGTGTCTATCTGACACTCCTCCTACAGTCGTCTATTGCCTTCCGCTCGATGTCATGAAAATTCTATTGCATGTATAGACAACTATAGGACTATGCTCTGCATCATTCATGACCCACACATTTCCCTTATAGGTAACTAATTATTGGCCTATGTGACACAAGAGAAAATGCACACGGCAAAGATGTACATGGCAACAAAAGAGTCACAGATTCGGGGTGCGATCACTGCGATCAGGCTGCCAAGATGGATACTGGCTAATCTAGTTCATTTTAGGAATAGAAAGGAAGCTGGACAAGATAGATAGACATATAATATCTATACCCAATAGCTAACACATAGCTCCATATGATTTTCGATACATGACTATATATTGCTGCCCTACTGCTTGATACTATTGTTGACCCATAACTATATGATTGCTGACACATGGCAATACACATGACTCACTATAGCTCGTCTCCACAAATCCCCATCAAATAGGTGTCATCTAACTACAATGAATAACCGAATAAATATCACAACTACATTCCATACGACGCATGATTTTGTATAACGAGTCCAAAGAATAATCAAAGAAATATTACTGAATGCCTCAAGTTAAATGGTATTATAATTCCATTTATTCACATTTCTCACTATATATAATTAAAATAACAAAAATGATATAAAAATATCACAAGTCCATACCGCAGGATGTCATCATCGTATCATATCAAAACTACTGAAATCAATATCAATGGGGAATCGTTCATATATTCGAATCAAATATAGGAGAGGAATAATAATAATAAACACTAAGATTAAAAACATAATAATTATTTTATTAAAGTAAATGTTGTTAATTGATTTGTATAATGTAATTACCGATTAAATTTTTGTATACGCCATAGAATTTCATTTTGAAAAAACTATCAAATAAGTTATAATGTCTTTACCAATTTACAAGTTCATTGGATAATTTATAGAGAAGGATTTATCAATTATCACCTTTGAGTCATGGATAGACATCTGTAGATTTTCAAAGTATTTATTAGTTCAGAATACAACTTGGGATTATGAATAAGGGAATAGAGTGAAGGCAACGCTTATGTCCTTCCAACCATCACCACATGAAGCCGGGAAGACAACGAACAAATAACCATTTGTGTTTAAAGACATTAAGCTTGTTCCAAGCACCAGTAAGAACTTGATAGTTGGGTGCAGGCTCAAGGAAAGTATAAGAAAAGCTTCCCTTCTGTCGCTTGAAATTGTAGATGAACCCGATATCTTCAGGAGATGGCAAGCGGAACAGAACATCCATAAATAGCAAGAAAGTGCCATGAAGAAAAGCATAGTTGTTCGGATGCAGCTGATCAGGAGCTATTCTTAGATAATTTAGCATCTCTCAGATAAATGAATTAAAAGGCGGCACACATCTGACCCAATACATAAATTTATTACATGCCATATACTCTTTCAGGGCCAAGTGAGCCTAGTCATTAACTGAAGGGACTAGAACATCTCCAAACGTTATTCCATGTTTAGAGCATAGCCTATGGAGAGCGGCCTCACCAATTCTAGAGGCCTTGGTATCCATCGGGTTATCCAGAAATATAGCAACCTCTAAAGTGTTAGGGGTAGGATTTAGCTCTTTCACCGAAATGATGGGAACATCAGAGAAAAGGTCAACCAACGGACCAAAACTCTTCGGTTGCTCAATTTGGTGTTTAGGAGAAAGTCTACCGGATACAATCACAGAACTCGACTCTACACCTAGATTACTATGCTATGAAGGTCGTCTAGAAGTCATTGCGGCTAAACGCCCAGAACGTCTAGAGCTTATGTCAACTAAACTCAATAGATAATCAAGATTAGAAAAATTAACAATTCCCCCATGCTAGAGTAAACTAGTGTGGTGTATTGTTATGCAGTACAGAGATAAACAGTTCAAAATTAAAAGTAAAAGTAAGTGGCGAGACATTTGATTCCCGACCAGAGTGACCGTCATCGCTGACCGTCTCAACTAGCGTTCAGATTGATCGGCTGTGTAAGCTTCGAAATCGACTATTGACATATTGAAGTGTGAAGTTCATTATTGAAGTACATATGTTGAGTTTTGATTCATATTCTAAGTCTTAGAAGTTTAGTCGTACAATTTCAAGTTCGATATTGGATATACAAATCATGTTGTCCTTTATAGTCGTATATTCAAGTTCATTGAGACATGATTGGTTCTAATTATTGTATAAGTCTGCATGGAGTGGTTTGTTTAAGGTTTCAAGCTTGTTTAATAGGCCTGAAATTGGCTAAGTTCCCATAGCCAGTCCCTCTCCTAAAGCAAACGACCAATCCCTATTACCCAACATGACCGGTCCCTATTCCCATATCTCAATATAGCCAATCCATATGCTGAACCAACTCGACCAATCCCTTTAAGCTACAACTACACCGATTCCTTCTTTATCATATTCACATTGATCCCTCCTTGCTATTCAAACCTCCATCCCTTTATGAAAATAAGTGATCTCTCTCCACATCGGTACACGATCGATCTCTTCCGACACCTAACTACGACCGATCCCTCTCATAACTACTTCACATATCCATATAATTAGCCTTTCTTGTCCTCCACTTCAACCTTTTACACCAATCTAAACTCGAGTAATACTAATCCTTTCAATTAACAAATTTCCATAAATCTCCTCACTCCTTACCTTCTCCTCTCCTACCACCTCATCGCAACATCACCACTGTTCTCCTTTCTTTACCTAATTCGATCCCTAGCATGACTAAACCTATCATCTCTTAGTGAATCAAAAGTTAAATGCAAGAAAACCTACCTAAATATATAAAATGCAGGTTATCCAAAGGGAGATGTTGGATTTTGATTCAAATCGAAGGCGAAGTAGTGGTCAAGAGAAAGAGAGTATGGCGGGTCTAAGGATCGAGGCGGTAATTGATTTAAAGGGAATCAGAGTTCAAACTGAAAGTAGAGAGTTTGAAGGTGAGTTTGGAGGAAACAATGACAAATGAGAAATAAAGTAAAGTAATGTGATGGAGGGATGGAGTATCGGTTTGTACATGAAGGATAATAGGGATAGACTCGCTTAAGCATCTCCTTGAAGCTGAAATGTTAAGTTCCCATTGATTGGAAGGGATCAGCTGCGATCCCTACCCAAGGAGGATCCATCTGATCCCTATATATATATATATATATATATATATATATATATATATATATATATATATATATAAAAAGGAGGATGAAAAGAAGGAAAAGGGATCGGCTAAAGGAGAATTCTGATCCCTATTATAACAAATAAAAAGAGAAGTTGGGAAAGGAAGGGATCGGCTATAGCAGAATTCTGATCCCTATTATACTAAAAAGAGAGAGAGAGAGAGAGAGAGAGAGAGAGAGAAGATGGGAAGAAATGGATCGGCTAGAGTAATTTTTCTCCCTATAAACATAATAAAGAGGAAAGGGATTGGGTACGACCTCTATATGCATGCAAAAATGTACATAAAAACTATATATAAAGTAAATGAATACATAAACGTGGTGAAATTGCATCTAATTAAATGAAAACTGATGAAGACCAGTGAGCATGCAATCCCATCATGGAGCCAATGACAAGAACATGTACCTGAACATGCTTTTGTATATTCTAAAAATTCCATTTTTGAAATCAATAGAAATTGAATTCAAACTTGAAGCTTTCAAGGTCGAGACTAAATTAGATAACATAACTTACTAGATCCATAGAACCGGACATAGGTAGTGATCGTTCAGAAAACTGGATAGATTTCTTCCCAGCAATTCTAACTTGTTTTGATTCAAAGCATTTCATGTTTAACACAATACGTTCTTTACCGGGCAAGTGTTATCCAGTATTTTGACCCAGCTATAACCGAACTGAGTTGATAAGTTAGACTCGATTGTCATCAAGGCTAGTGCCCTAGAGTGATGATTGTGAGGTCCAGAAATCAAGTACAGATGATAATATGATGTTGTGATCTAATGGAAATGAGAGAAATGTTATACAAAATGTTCAAAGCATGGAATATAGTTTAATTTGGAAAAGTGAGCAGCCGTGATCCCTCTCTGCCAAAGTGATCAGATTAGCTTAGCCAAACAAGTGCAACTTAATGGAAAACAATCGACATCTCAAAATCAAGAAGTCCAATGTATACAAATCTTTGAGAACAAGATGTAGGGACCCTAGGGAGTCCACTCTACGGATCGCACCCCAAAAGGAGCAATCAAGAGGGATCGACCCTCTTTCCTCTAGAAGGATTGACCAGAATTAGATTACACAATATGTTGCAACAAAGATTGATAAATAACTCAAGTTATACTAATCCAATTGGCATGAAACTTAGAGGCCAAGCATAATACTATATGGAGAAGCTCCCACAAGGATTGCACTTACAAAATTCTGAAAAATAGGTATCGGGCCTGATCCATATTTCTTGCAATTTGGGTCATGCGATCCCTCTAGTGGGCCCTTATGGTTTTGTAGATCATTCTGCCGAATGTTAAGGGAGATTTTCACCGTCTTCCTTTATAAATACATACTATATTGATTATTTTCGGGACCTTTATGCTGCTTGTTGCTTTGTATTCTTTTATGCTAAGGATTTTTCATCTGATCCCTATTGTACTTAGTTTACAAAGTGACCAATAAAGCTATCTCTTCAAAATAGCCATAGGTATACAACGCCAAACCACAATAAATTATTGTGTCTCTATTATTAGCTTGTTTCTTATTACTTTACTATTATATTCTCTCTATTTACATTTATTATTCTTCATTTATTCATCTACCTAATCTGCCAATTTTTGGTGCAAACATTTTGGTGCTTTCACTGAGAAGGAAATTCTCAGCTCTATTTAGATCCCTTTAATGCTACTGGATTATAAAAATCCTAAGAAGAGGTCTAGAATTATCTTCAAGTAGTTTATCCGTTCTATTCATATTTGCAAAAGTCTAAGAAAAACTATCAATAATGATTAAGAATACCAGATCTACCTCTCAAAACATAAAAGGAAACGAGAACGCAAGCATATAATAAGGAGGCTAAAGCAATCTACCAGTAGATGTTAATGCTACCAATCCAGTTGATATCTAGAATCCAGCTGATTCCATCACAAGAGCTGATTTCCAAAATTTGATGAGAGAGCTCATGGACAGCCTCTTACAGTTGAACCTGTGTAGTTAATGCCCCGCTATTACCCCGCTACAACCCCGCTATATCTCATAGCGGATTTCTACCGCTACGATTTTTCCATATGACCCCGAAATATAGCCTTTCCACTTTAATCCCCGCTATTTCCGCTATATCCCGTTCTTTCCGCTATATTCCTCTATTTTCGCTATATATTTTTTAATGAAATGAATTGAAAAATTGCATTTATACATTATAAAATTATGAAATTAATTTATTCGATTTAATTTTTGATATATTTTTAGAAATGAAAATACTCTAATATTCTACCGAATTCAATTATGTTATATAACAGTTTTTCGTTTATTTAAAGTATATTCACACGTGTTCTTATTTATGTATTATTTATAATTCAATTGAATGATAATTTTTCATTTATTTACCATTTGTATATTTGTAAAAATATTAAGTACGAGTGTATGCTATTTTAGAGCCATCCGCTATATCCCGCTATATCCTCGTTGTATCCCCGCTATGACTTTTTGCACCTCCACCGCTTTGAATCTACCGAGCGCATTAACTGCACAGAGTTGAACCAACAGATTAAAACCAATATCGATTTAATGAATCAACTCAGGGAGCAACAACATGGGAAAAATAAGAGAGAGCCAACCTCTTATTCTATAACGAATTGTTCTAGTTCATCGTATGATTATCACACATGCAGGTGTTGTAGGACTAATGGATATCATGTAGAATCATTTGGATATCGACAAGAAAACCTACCTAGGTTACCAAGACCGATCGGAGCAGATCCTTCCTCCAAAGGAGGAAATTTGCCTCCTCCCAATGGTGCATAAGCTGGAGTAGCTACGGTTGATATAGATGCTAGAGTTCAGGTGTATGTAGACCAGTTACCTCCTCGGAATGACGATGAAATGAATGCATATGATATGCATCGAGAAGATGCTGAGCCAAGAAGGCGTGCAACGATCCGTAGGCATCGACCGGACCATACACGTGAGGTGGAGCACAACTACTGCTTGGCTCTAGCTATCTAAATGATGGACTTAATGGCTATGATCAAGCAGCTAGTAAGAGAGAGCCAAGGCCTGACCAATGATGATTGGGGGACTCGAAGAGCCACACCCCATTGACTGATAGTATCTGAAACATGAAGTAACCAAGGAGGTTCAACATGGGGTTGATGCCTACCTACGAGGGAAAAGCCGACACCAGGCAATACATCATGAGATATGAATGGCTGATGGATTCCGCACGAGCTGATGATGCCACAAAATGCAGATGTATTCCTATTAGTCTCTCTAGGATAGCAATTTTTTGCACCAAAAGACGGCACAAACACCCAATAGAAATTTTGAAGAGAAATAAATGAAGAATATAAAATAAAAATGAAGGAAACAAGCAATTAAAAAAATTAGAAACTAGCAAGTGACAGAGATACGACTATTTATAGTGGTTTGGCATTGTTTGACTTTGTCCACTTTGAATAGATTTCTTTATTAATCACTTTATAAATTGAGTACAATAAGAACCAGATGAAAATCCATAGTTACAATAGAGTATAAAGAAAATAGCAATGTAAAGGCCCACACATGAACAACAAAGCCTATATTTATAAATGAAGATGGCAAAATATCTCCTTGAAAATTCGATAAAAGGATCTCCAAAACCATATGGACTCATCAGAGGTATCACATGACCCAAATCCCAAGGAATAGGAATCAGTTTCGATCCCTATTTTGAAAGAATTTGAGGGTATGATCCCTATGGTAGCTTTGTCATGTTGTAATGTACTTAGGCTCAAATTTTCATGCCAATTGGATGAGTAAAACTCTAGTTATTGATTGATCTTTACTTCAATGTGAGTTATCTTCTGATTTCAGCCGATCCTATTGAGCGAAGAGGATCGATCCCTCTTATTTCATCCTTTTGAGGTGCAATCCCTAAGGTAGGCTCCTTAGGTACTCACATCTTACTCACAAAATTTCACATTAATTGGACTTATGGATCTTGAGATATTAAATTTTTTCTATTGAATTGCACTTGCTTCTTGAAACATGACAATCCCTATGTTGGAGAATGTTTATAGCTGATCCCTCCTTTATGTTGAACTATATTCCATACTTCGAACATTTTGCACTGCATATCTGTCAATTCTTTTCAATCACTGCTTTACATTATCATCTATACTCGATATATAGACCTCCTAATCCTCGCTCTATACTTACTGGCCTCGATGATAGTCGAATATAACTTGTCTAATCGGTCTGGGTATTGCCGAGTCAAAATGTCAGATTGCCCACCAAAGTACATCTTATGTTGAACATGACGTGCTTTGAATCGAAGCAAGTTAGAGTCGTCAGAAAGAAGTTCATATGGTTTTCTGAATTGTTTCTATCCTTTCCTTGAATTATTCTCTCAAAGTGTTGTATCTCTTTTTGATTGCCGGGACGCTTGGTCGATTTCCAATAATACAAATTCAGGATTATATTCCATCAGCTGACATCTATGTCCAGTTCAATGAGACCAGTAAGCTTTGACTATATGATTCAATCTCGACCTTGAAAGCTTCATGTTTGAATTCAATTTTTGTTGATTTAAAGAATTAAACTTTTAGACTATACACTTGCACATTCAGGTAAAAGTTCATGTTGTTCGCTCCAAGACGCGTTTGTACCCTCATGGGTCGTCATCAATTTTCATTGAGTTCGATGCAAATTTATTGCATTTGTATATATGTATTTTACATAATCTTCATGTCCTTGTTTGCATGCACATAGGCTCATGGTCGACCCCTTCTTTTTTATGTATGTAGGGATCGACATTATTTTAACCGACACCCCTTCCTTCTTTTTTTATTTTTTATTTTTTTATATATGTTCATATGGATCGGCATTCCTCTAGCCTGTCCTTTCCTCTTTTCTCTTGACTTCGTAAAGAAACTAAGGCAGGCTGAACCCTAATCACCTATATATAAGTTAACACTTTTCTTTCTAACCTTCACTTATCTTATTTCCCTTCAATTTTATCTTATCCCTTTCAATATCGAACCTTCCTTATTTCACCATTAAAGCCAAACCATTCCCCATCTCTTCTTTCCTCGGGTTTGAAACAAAATCTTCTGCAATCCAACATACTTCTACGAATTCGATTCTTCTTCCCTTTAAACTATATCATCTCCAAGCCATTCATCATCCCTACTAAAACACACACTCACATACAAACATATATATATATATATATATATATATGGGTAGGTTTTATCTTGTATACAACTTCAATTTGTGATAAGATAATGGGTTTTGTTTTTGATTATCGTAGGTTAGGTTTACTGGAGATTGTTGAAAATGCAGATTACGGATCTTAAGGGTGGATTAACACTAGAGGAGGGGTGAATAGTGTTTAATGGATTTTATGAAAATTTTGAAATCTTTTGAAATTAAACACGGACAGATGCAATTCAAAAACACAGAGACAATCACAGAATCAGACACATATGTAGATAGTAAATAAAAAGTAGTAAAGGAATGAATACACCGGAATTTTGTACTGGTTCAGAGTTACCCTACATCCAATCCCACGCAATTTCTTATGCAAATTTCTTATAAAATATAATGTCATTATTACAACCTCGATTTCAAGGCCACGAGATACACCATCCCGTCTTCGAGTCTAGGGGAAACTCTCTTGATTTAACCAGGCTACAAGATCACCTAATTGATTTACGGGCTACAGCCACACCCAATTGATTTACAAGCCACTATCACACCGTTTCCAATCACACTTTGATAGAGACAGACTCGATGCACTTCGATATTTTGATCTTTGATTACAAGTGATACTATAACTCCGAATAGCATCGAGATCTATGAGAGAGTGTGGCTAGGAATCATACTAGAGACAATCGAGTTTGATTCACTTAGAATTTTGGTGGTTTTGTTAAAATATAAGAGAATATTTGGGTGGAGAAGGAGTGAAGAAATGAAGAAAAAACTAACTTAAAATTCGTTGAAAACAACTGGTATATATAGGAGAATAGCAGTCACGTCCATTCGCAAAAGGTTATAAGGAAAAGACACTTATTTTGAAAATTTGAAATTTGAATTCCAAGTTCACCATGTCGACATGGGAGAATAGGGTATGTCGACATGGGGGATGGAGTTTGTCGACATGCCTATGATAATTTTGAAAATTGATTTTGCATTTAAAAAATGATTTCTATTCTAGAACTTGTCAAAATAATTTCTAAACTTTGTAAACTATTTTGAATATAGTTTAAACTTATAAAAGAGATTTAAAAAGTAATCTTAAAAATATATAACCTATAATATAAAAGTAATATTAAAACTAAGTATAGAATATATTTTTGAAATTTAAAGCTATAATATTAAAACCAGGAGATAGTTTAAAAATAAGAGATGATTTTGAAATCAAAATATAAAAGACGGTAAGAATAGTTTAAGGCTAAAATATTTAAACCGAGAGAGATGACTTTTAAAAAGATAGTTTTTGGAAAAATAGTTCAATAAATCATTTTGAAAATTTCCTAGACTCCATTCCACTAGAGAAGGTCGTGGGTTCCATCCTACTAAAGAGGTTGTGGGTTTCATCCCGCTATTAAAGCGAGAAGGTGGATTCCATTCTACAATTAAAATTCGAATAAAGATTTTAGTGCTATTATGAATTTCAAACATTAACCTATACACTATTACTTATCTTGATATCTTGAACTCTTGAAATCATGAAATCTTGAACTCTTGATATCTTGAACTTTTAATACACATGAGTTTTCTGTCTTGGTTTCTTTAATCTTGATTTCTTCAGTGTTGAATCTCTATACCATATAGTCTTCATTCTCAGTACCTGCATATATATCCTACATATACATATATATCTAGACAAGAATATTAGTATATATATTTTATAACAAGTCTTAAGGTTGTTGTCATCAATACCATTATTTTAGGATCTAACAATCTTCCCCTTTTTGATGATGACAAACTTTTTTTATGAAATTTACTCCACAAAACTCTGATTCTACTCTAACTCCCCCTTACTCCAACAACTCTCTCTCTCTTAGTCTACTAAATCCCCCTTAATCTAAGTCGATCTAACCTATTTTATGATTCTCCTCCTTTGTCATCAACGAAAACTAATCTGAAACTACATAACTCCCCCTAAATCTTATAGTATAGCACTATATAGGATAATAATATAGTCTAGCAGAATATAAATGAGATAGATAATAATATGAGTAAAATATAGTAAGGTAAACATTAGAGATATGAAAATTTCAAACATAATCAGTTAATATATTTATAAAACCACACCATTTCAATCATATATTACATACCTTGTTCAAACCAATTCAACAATTCAAATCAAGTCAAATCAAACCAAATAATTCAAACCACATCAAACCAAATCAAATTAAAGTAAATCAATCCATACAAGTCAAATCAAACATTTCTTGGAACTTCAACCCATCCTTCTTCACCGAAGATAGGGTCTGCCGTTATAACATCCTATTCTTCATTATCCTTGTTCAGATTTCCTTCTGGATTTGCTTCGAGTTCTTCTTTGTTGAGGGCAGAAATCATCCATCGAATGGCATCGAAGTGCCTTTCTTGTTCCTTTATCATCTGTATTTGGCTTAATTCTAAGTGTCACTGATTGCAAAGAATAAAAGTAAGTACTTGAAAGATTTGAGAGTTTCTTTAAGAATCTCACATTAGATTATGAATAAGAGAGGCTATTTTGATAAAATATGAAGAAATTCAATAGAAAATAAGAAGAATTGAAAATGTACACTTTTCCAAAAGAAATAGGTATTTAAATAGATAGAAAGTCCTTTGAAATGAAAAGACGCAAGGTAGTTATGTCTATTTCGAATTCAAAACAAAATTACTTTCTGACCATTACATATCGACATGGGGGGTAGGGGGATGTTGACATTCCCCTGTTGATTCTGGAAATATGCTTTGTTTCTTTATATTATGTACAAGTCTATACATAAACTTATATAATATAATAACAAGCATTCTAGAGATATTTTAAAGCTAATGAACAGAAATAAACGATTTTCATTGATAAATTTTAGTTAACATTACATAAAAAATACATAATATTAACTAATCGAGAGATACAAACTAATACAACTTGAAATGAAAACTAGAATTCGATAGAGGATGATGAAGATGATGATAATCCAAGTTTGCGACTCACTTTCCCTAAGAACTTGTTCGTTTAGGTGGAAATTTTATCCAACTTTTTACTAATGGATCTTTTAAGAATCCATTGGCTTTCCACGATAATCTTTTGGTTTTTGAGAAGTCTATTGTTGGATGGATTGTTGGGAGAGATAGGGTATTCAATACTTCCCAATGATGTCTCTTCCTCCTCCTCTCCTTCTTCTTCAATCTCAATTTCCTCCCCTTCTTCCTCCTCCTCCTCTTCTTCTTCCATTTCTTCACGAGCTAATCTTTCATATTTTTCCATGAGTGTTTCATATGGTTGAAATACAAGTGGGATTTTCATAAGATAGATATTTGCATGGTTATACACTTTTCGAGAAACAAGCTCCTCTCTTTTGTAATCAACTCCAAAATAGTTAAAAATCCGAGTAAGATAAATTCCATGATACAAAGTGTTTTCTCTTAAGGTAAATTTTTGGGACGAAGTTCATCCAAAATTACTTGCACCTAATAATGTTACAATCCCCAAAAATAGCAAAAGGATCCTTACAAAATTTTGGGGTCGGGTGATTAAAATTTCCTGATCTTGGAGTTATGGTATGTTGCGAAAGAAGGTTAACAATTCTTGCTTGTGGATGGAAATTTCGATTTATAAATTTAAAGTTATCATCCCCTTCAAAAATGTGATGAAATGTCTCACGATCATGTTGATCAATTTTAAAATCCGAAAGGTCCATTCCCTTAAACTTACAACCAAGAATGTTACCCAAAATTTCACTATTTAAAACAATTCGTATTCCTTTAACACTACTCCAAACTTCTCCTTCATTTCTTCAAAAAACTACGACTTAAATTTGCATAAAACATTTTAACAAGATTAGGATAACAAAAAAATCATTTTGAAATCATCAATTAAGCTAAGAATTTGATTCTCTTCGAAAAGAATATTGAGTTCATAAGAAGGAAGATCATTAAAGATTGAAAATTTTCCCATATGGACTTTTCCAAAGTTTACATAGCTTATGTAAGCCTTGATAGCTTTCGGATCATTGTAGAGGAACTATATGACGGCCTTGGACAGCCTTATGGTGGATGAGGTGCTTGAGGAAACAATTTTGGAAGAGAGTAGAAAGTTTTAGAGTTTGAAAGAGAGTTTGAATTTTGAAATGAAAGTGAAAAGATAGAATAAAGTTAAGGTGATAAATAGATTATCAATAGTCATGTTCTCTGGTCAAGAGATACCTTTTCAGAGCTTTGGAGTTGGTGAAAAGTTATAGGAAAATTCAAAGTTTTGAATTCAAATTTGAATTTCAAAATTCTGGTAGGACTGTCGACATAGGAGGTAGGACCATGTCGACATGGGTCCTATAATACAATTGACTAAGTTTTTCTACTTTATGTAATATATATATGTATACATATATATATCCTATAATCTAATTTATATTTTATATGAAATAATATTAAATGTAATGACACTTTAATATTAAAATAATATTATTTTGAAAATCGAAAATTTTAAATTCAAACCACAAGCAATTTCAAAACATGCAAATAATCATACATTCAAACAAGTAATTTCAATCAATATAATTTAAATACGTCCCTATTTTTATATCCATATTTCCGAGATCATTCGTGAATAGCTGTAAAGCACATGTTTGAATTTTCCATCTCTAGATCTTCGTCACTGGAGGATGAATCTGAATCGTCTAGTATAGCAGTATACGCTCTCTTCCTTTCCCTTGATGAATCATTGTTTTAAGGAAATTTTTGCTTATATGGATGCGGACAATCTCTTTTTAAGTAACCTGGCTCATCACAATTATAGCATCTAACGTTGTTGAGAGTTTCATTATTATTTCCAGAATTCTTGTGATCATTTCTCTTGTAGTTGTTCATCTTTCTATATTTCAGAAACTTTCTAAAATTCCTTGTCATCAAGGCTATTTCTACATTATCATCATTATTTGAGCCGGAACCATCTGCCATTGCATTGAACGCTGCTGACTTCTTTTCTAAGGCCTTGCTTTCTCTTCTCCCTTGCATTTGTACTTCAAACAACATCAATTTCCTAGTTAATCCTTCAATTTTCAGTGTACTAATACCATTAGCCTCTTCAATTGCTAGAGTCTTCTGATCCCATTCCGGAGTGAGTGAATTCAGAATTTTTCTAACCTGATCTTCTTCAGAAAAGTTCTTTCCTAATGCAATTAATGAGTGCATAATGTCTTGAAACCTACCGTACATGTCCGAAATGGACTCATTTGGATTCATTTTGAATAATTGAAACTGATTGGTCAAAATGGATATTTTGGTCTTTTTAACTTTGCTTGTACTTCATAAGTAACTTGCAAAGTTTTCCAGATCTTATATGCAGACTTATAGACAGACATTCTATTAAACTCGGTCCTATCAAGTGAACAAAATAGAATATTCATGGCTTTGGAATTATTTTGTGCTATTCTTTTCCTCAGCAGTTCATTGGGCAAAATTAGTTGTGGGTTCAATGTACTCAGTTTGTGTGATATTTCAAGTGTATAATTCTATTGATTGTAAATAATTTTTCATCCTACATGTCCAATATGCATAGTTGTTGCCATTAAAAAGTGGTGGTCTGGCAGTAGACTGACCCTCTACAAATTAACTAGCTATAGTGTTGACATTACCAGTGTTGGCAGCCATTTGAAAACTTTTCAAAAATCATATTATGAAAACGTTGAAAACCAAGGCTCTGATACCAAATGTTGGAAATACGGATTATGGATCTTAAGGCAGGATTAACACTAAAGGGGAATGAACAGTGTTTAACGGATTTTATGGAATTTTTGAAATCTTTTGAAATTAAACACAGATAAATGCAATTCAAAAACACAGTGACAATCACATAATCAGACACATATATAAATAGTAAATAAAAACCAGTAAAGGAAAAAACACCGGAATTTTATACTGTTTTGGAGTTACCCTACATACAGTCCTACACAATTTCCTATGCAGATTTCTTTTCAAATATAATGTCAATATTACAACCTAGATTCAAGGCCACGAGATACACCCTCCTATCTTCGAGTCTAGGGTAAACTCTCTTGGTTTAACCAGGCTACAAGATCGCCTAATTGATTTACGGGCTACAATCACACCCAATTGATTCACATGCCACAAGCACACCATTTCCAATCACACTTTGATAGAGAGAGACCCTATACACCTCAACCTTTCAATCTTTGATTACAAATGATCTTATAACTCTGAATAGCACTGTGATCTTTGAGAGAGAGTGGCAGAGAATCAAATTAGAGACAATTGAGTTTGATTCACTTAGAATTTCAGTAGAGTTTTGTTAAAATATAAGAAAATATTTGACTGGAGAAGGAGTGAATAAATGGAGAAAAAACAAACTTAAAATTCATTAAAAACAACTGGTATACATAGGAGAACAACAGTCACGTCCATTCGCAAAAGGTAATGAGGAATAGACATTTCTTTTGAAAATTGAATTCTACGGTCACCATGTCGACATGGGAGGATGGAGTATGTCGGCATGGGGGGATGGGGTATGTCGACATGCCTATGATAATTTTGAAAATTGATTTTGCATTTAAAAAATAATTTATATGCTAGAACTTGTCAAAATAATTTCTAAATTTTTTTTTAAAATAATTTCTAAACTTTTTTAACCATTTTGAATATAGTTTAAACTTATAAAAGAGATTTAAAACTAAACTTAAAAATACATAATCTATAATATAAAAGTAATATTAAAACTAAGTATAGAATATATCTTTGAATTGTAAAGCTATAATATTAGAACCAGGAGATAGTTTAAAAAACAAGAGATGATTTTGAAATCTAAATATAAAAGATGGTACGAATAGTTTACGGCTAAAATATTTAAACTGAGAGGGATGACTTTTAAAAAGATGGTTTTTGAAAAATAGTTAAAATAAATCATTCTGATAATTTTTGGATTCCGTTCCACTAGAGATGGTCGTGGGTTCCATCTTACTAAAGAGGTCATGGTTTCCATCCCACTATTAAAGCGAGAAGGTTGATTCCATTCCACAATTAAAATCCGAGTAAAGATTTTAGTGAAATTATGAAGTTTTAATACTCATCAATCTTGGTTTCTTCAATCTTGAATTCATCAGTTTTGAATCTCTATACAGTATAGTCTTCATTCTCAGTACCAACATATATATCCTACATATACATATATCTAGACAAGAATATTAGTATTTATATTTTATAAAAAGTCCTATGCTTTTTGACATCAAAACCATTATCTCAGGAATTAACATAGATGAGATTGATGATGGCAATGCAAAGTTCAGCGTGGTAGTAGAGGAGGAAAAAGAAAAGAATGAAGCATGAAGGAGCGGAGGGGTCGGTCTTGCATTGGTGAAGGAAAGGGATCGGAGTGGATGCCTGATGAAAATGTGAAAATGCTGAAGTAGAGGGATCGGTAATTAAAGTTCGAAGAGTGATCAGTTACACTGGGTGAGGAATAGGAGTCAGTTTGTTACCAATGTAAAGTAGGATTTGGTCGAAGTATCACCTGGATAAGGGATCGGCTATTAAGTGTATAAGGAGGGATTGATACATATAGGGATCAGCTATATGCACCATAATAGGGATCGGTTGTTTGGTTAAGTGCGTGGAGGAATCGGCATAAAATAGGGATCGGCAATTCATACATGGCCGATTCTAAGCTTTGAATTGAACTTGAAAACCAATATATATTCACTTGTTTGAACAATTAGAACCAATCCCACCAAAACTAACTTGAACATATGACGATAATGAAAAACAGAACTTGCATATCCAATATCGAACTCGAAATTGAACGACCAAACTTCTGGGACTTTGAACATGAACTAAAACTTAACATATAGACTTTAATAGTGGATTTCACACTTTGATATGCCGATGGTAAATCCCAAAGCTTACACAATCAATCAATCTAAATGCCTATTCAGGCGGTCAGCGATGACAATCACTTTGGTCGAAATCCAAAATCTCGTCATTTACTTTTACTTTTAATTTTGTACTGTCTATCTCTGCACCGCACAACACTGCACCACACTAGTTTACACTTAGCATGTGGGGAAACGTAAAATTTTCTAATCATAATTATCTACTGAGTTAAGTTGATATGGTCTCTAGATGTTCAGATCATTTAGCTGCAATGCCTATTGGACAACCTTCACAACTTAGCAATCCCGAAGCCAAGTCTAGTTCTACAACTGTTTTTGACAGACTTTCCCTTGATCGTCAGTTTGAGCAACTGGAGGTCTCCAGCCTATTGATCGACCATTTTTATGATGTTCCCGTACTTTCAGCAAAAGATATAAGTCATGCCCACGACGCTGTAGAAGGCGTTGTATTTCAAGATAATCCAACAGATTCCCAAGCCTCCAAAATTGGTGAGGCCGCTCTTCGCAGATTATGCTTTAAACATTGGATTCGGTTTGAAGGTGTTCTGGTCTATTTAGTGAATGATAAGGCTCATTTGCGCCCAGAGGGATATATGACATGCAATAAACTCATGTGCTGGGCCGGATGCATGCCGGTTTCAATTCTTTCATCCGTGAAATGCTAAATTATTTAGGAATGGTTTCTGCCCAGCTGCATCTGAATATTAATGCTTTCCTTCATAGAACCTTCTTGCTATTTATAGATGTTCTGTTCCGTCCGCCATCTTCTAAAGATGTCAAGTTCATTTACAATTTCAAATGATGGACAAGAAGCCTTTCTTACACTTTCTTGAGGCTTCGCCCAACTGTTAAGTTTTTATTGTTGCTTGGAACAAGTTCAACTATTTGAACATGAATGGTTTTTTGTTCATTGCCCACCTGGCTTTGCGAGGTGATGGTTGGAAGGATTTAAGTATTGTATTCACTTTATTCTCAAATTCTTTAGTTCAAATCATATCCTAAACTAAATAATATTTTAAAATTATACCGGTGTCCATCTACATCCAGGAGGTGGTGGTTTCTCAAGGGTAGTTTCTGCAATGTGCTATCTCGGTTGAGGGAAGGGACATTAAATCTCTTGTAACCGATGGGTGGTTATCTCTGTTTGGGCTGCTAGAAGAAGGTTGCAACATCGGTCTTCTGGAAAGTGCTGCACCACCAAGAAATATGGCGGAACAAGAAGACAACGCTAATAACCCAGTCGTGCCCTCAATTGAGTGGATTCAGGACAACGCTGAAGAGTGTGAAATTAGAGGTGTCGATACCGACAAGCTTGGCAGCACGGATGCAAGCCCAGGCAATGTGCATGCAGCCGAACCACCATTAGACATGCAATCTCACATGTCCACAAGAAGAAGAAGTCTTGCTTATGAACTCCATTGGAGAAAAATTGCCAAAGAGACCGAGTTCATCGTCACCTCGGTTAATGAAGAGTCTTTCTTCTGATATTTAGAAATTTCAATGGAAGGGTTCTCGAATCTACCGATCCTTGACGATATCATGACTTATGACTTTCCCAACATCAGTATTGCGGGGATAAATTCTTCCACTAAGAGTGGTGATGGCATTTCTCCCTTTGGCAGGAGGGAGAAAAATCCTATCAGCAAGGTTGTGGCAACTAGTCCATCGAGGAGATACTAGGACACTCACAATCATGAGCACTTCACGATGTGATTTTCGACTATCTTTTGTTCGATGTTCATTTATACACTCTTGTTTTGTTTGCAGGTGTAATGTATTAATCTCATGCTTTTGATCTCTTGAGGTGCTTGTCAATATAGTACGGATCCGGTCGAGGTCCAGAATCGGGTAGGCGTAGAGAGAGATGACGGTCGTGAAAGAAGTCATCGTTCAAGGGAGTTTTCATCTTCCAAATATATCTCCCACTCTCAATCGTCTCATCAGGAAGTTTGCCAATTTTCTTTTACATAGCGGCGATTGGAATTCTTTCCATACTCCTCAAATTATTGAACTGTTTGAGTAGTATTCTAGTTCATCTGGTTCCAGCAGTCCTGCAATCGTAGGTCGACCGGACACCCACTTGTTCTTTGGTCCAGTTTTCCTATTGTAGCTCCTGAGGCTTCAACTTTAGAAATATTAGCTAAACTTAAGTTCAATTTCCCAGAGATTTGCTTTGATGAGTTTAAGTTCCTTCCTTCTATTCATACAATCCCAGGGAATGCTCCCTTGCATGCGTCAATAACATTCTTGTGCAACACGAAGCATTCCATCATCTAGCCGAAATAAATCTCTAAGGCGTCTATTGGGAAACAACATTGAATCAATCATATTAAACTATAGCAATCCATGACAAAGACATAATTAAACATTAATACAATTAGAGTTGACAGCAAAGTTAACCATGGTAGAAAAGAATGCCAAAGAAACATCTGACATGATTAGTCGTCTAGAAGCGGCTCACAAAAAGGAACTAGGTACTACCCTTAACCAGCTATGTGCTTACTTTGGAAAAATATACACTGCAAAAGAAGAAAAATATTCTGGCCCGCGACGTTGTGAAACTTGAAGAACTCCTTAAAAAGAGAAGGAAGAGAAGCTCGAAGCTTAAGAGGAGTCGCAAAGATTTTGCAAAGAGGACGTTGAAGCCTAGGGACTGAAAATGCAGCATAACGAGCAACTCACTCGAAATAAATTCCTTAAAGATGTGGCAAGAGAAGCGGGCCGCAATGAGATTAGAGAGTAGATCGAGGCCCAGTTAGAAGTTGCCAAAGAAGCAGGTCGAAATGAAATTAAGGACATGTTCGATCCTTTAATCGTTGAATATAATGATGAATTCTAAATGCATCGTGACCTGAGTTTCTTAGGAAAGGGCTATCTTGAATCGCTCGTCAAGGCTTAGGAATACATTGTTGGAATAAAGAAGAAAGCCCTCGGTGAAGTTGATTTAGTGAAGAGAAGCTGGTGTGGGGATTCTTCATGGGGATGATCCTTTAGACCTTGCTGCTACAAGACTCTGATACTTTGATATTTAAGCACCCTCTGGAAAAGAGAAAAACGTAGCTAAGTCTTCGAAACCTGATCCCTAAGGTCCCTTTCTCTTTAAGTGGTCGAAGCATCAATTTCTCTTAGCTTGGGACAAGATTCGAGCTACGATCCAGACAAACCCAGCTATCAACCAAAGGTGTTAATTCCAATTCTAGAAGGAAGCACTCCGGCGACAACTGAAAGTCAGCGGGATGCAGGTATCCCTCTTTGTTCTCCATTATTAGAGAGATTCCGTTCCTCATGCCCAATAGCCATGGGTTTATCATCTTATTTTTGCAAATCTGCAGATCTTCCGAATCCCAACTAGACTCCAAGAAGTGATGCCGTTGAGGAGCAACAATCGACATCTATTGAAATTTCAAGGGCCACCGGCATTCCAGGGCCCGACACTCAAATTATCCGAGCACTTGATGATGAAAAAGCTAATACTCCAGCTATGCCTGATGAATCAGATGATGTTGTGATTACCGGTGCCATCGAACATACCGATGAGCTTAGCTTAAAAGAGCGTATCGAGAGAGATGAGTTGTTGAAGAAAAAAGCTAAGGTCGAACCCGCTGATGTGTACATCAACGATCCAAATCCTGTCCCGTTACAAGTCATTCCACCTGGTGGGTCGGTTTTCGAAGAACTCCAACCATCCTCCGAAAGCTATCCTACTAAGGGCGGTAAAGGATCGAGGAAAAGGACAGACAAAACTTCGGGTGGTGCCACTCCCAAGAAATCCAGAAAGAAGAAATGGTAGAAGAAATAGTCACTGCTTCAACTTAGTTTCTATATAGCTTATATAGCTGTATTTTATCTTTTTTATTTATGATTGTGCAGGTACAACCCCCGCTTTTAAATAAACTTTATATCATAATTGTGAAGTTTAGCATGTAAATAAATGTTCATCGCTTTCTATCAAACTCTTATATGAATTTTGTCTAAGTATTCAAGCTATTACATTCAGTGTACTTGAAATTCGTTGCACGTTAGTTTGGGTAATCGTCCATTAATTTTTTACTCAAGGCCTCCATGTGGTTATAGCCTTAAGTTGTACCAAACACTGGGCTTGAGCCCTAGTATTATATCATCGGGTTTAGCGGTTAGAGTGATTATACTCCTGCCCCTAGTCTTGGGTTATCGGAGTTAGATAATGGATGGTCAAACTTCATCCTAAGTGAGTTTGTACTCCTCCCGTTTGTTTTAGGTCGGAGTTAACGGAATAGTGAGTGGTCGAACCATACTCATCTATTTGTTTATACTCATATCCATACTCTAGGGATAAGAGTTAGTTGGCGGGTAGTCGAATCGCACCCAACCATTTTTTTATACTCATATCCGCACTCTAGGGATAAGAGTTAGTTAGTGAGTGGTCGAATCGCATCCAACTTGTATTTATACTCCAGCCCGCACTCTGTAGACTTAGAGTTATTTTGAAAAAAAGTTGGACCGTATTTTCCTTAATCGATTGATTTCCCCTCAAATCCAAGGTTTAACTTGGTGAGAGATCGGTCATATCACGATCGCTTTTTATTCTTGTTTGTCCCATCATTTGGTGTGAATAATTTGGTTATCGCATGGTCAAGTCAAATCCATCCCTTTTTGGTTATTCCGCCCATCGAATAGTGAACAAGAATCATCAGATAAACAGTTAGACCATGTTCACTTTGTTTAATTCTATCATGAACTTATATAACCGGCTAGCTCCAAACTCTGGGATCCTGTTTAGACATGTCAATATTACCTAGTCGGGAATCGTAGCTAATATATAATGCTAAAGTAATCACAGATATGAAGGAAATTTCAAACTTTTTTTGACAAAAAGAAAGAAATGATATAATTTGTCTTATTACATATTTGGAAAATCAAAAGCTAAAGCAAATTCAGAAATTGAATATAACTGAATGAAAAAGAATAAACTAAGTGAAATAGCATCGTAAATGCTCGTTATTCCACGCTCTTGGGAGTGTGACGCCATCAACAGTCGCTAGCTTGAAAGCTCCTCCCCTAAGCCTCTATTTAATGGCATATGGTCCTTTCCAAGTAGGATTCATGTGCGATAGGGTAGCACAAACCCGTTTCAAATTGAGATCGTCGATTTCAAAGGTTCTTGTCATATTTCAGTATTGTAGTATCGGGCGACTCGGTGTCGATGTGTAGCTGTCCTCAAATTAGCTTCTTCACGCTTCTTATCCACAAAGTCTAGAGATTCTAAAAGGAGGTCTCTATTCATTCTAGGATCATAGTAAGTTACTCGATGAGAATGAACTTTAAGCTTAATAGGAATAACGGCTTCGGTGCCGACGAATGGAGTATGGCCAGTCATGAACTTGTGGATGGTTCTATAAGCCTATAATGCTGTTAGGAGTTCATCCACCTATTTCATGTAGCCTTTTCCAAATACTTCTTCAGAATGGACTTTTTGATTTTGTTTACAGCTTCAACTTGTCCATTTGCTTGAGGGTTAGCAACTGCCGCAAATCTCCTCTCATTATGATGCTGATGGTAGAAGTCTTTGAATTCAATGAAGATAAATTGGGTTCCATTGTCAGTTATAATGGTTCGTGGAAGGCCAAACGACAGATGATGTTCCGAATGATGAAGTTGATTACTTTCTTTGTCGTGATCGTGGCTAAAAGTTCTGCTTTAGCACATTTGGTGAAGTGATCAATAGCCACGATGGTGTACTTCGCACTAAATTTAGAGATCGGTAAGGGACCAATAATATCTATCCCCTATATGGGAAACGGCCATGGAATGGCCTTTTCTACGATTTCCATCAGTGGAACTCTCGAAACTTTGGTATACATCTAGCACTTATCGCATGGCCTAGCGTAATTGGCTGTATCTCGATTGATAGTCGATCAATAATACCCATATAGAATATTTTCATTGCTTGGGTTTGCCCCCTAATGTTATAGCCACACTCTCCTTCATGAAATTACTTTAAAACCTTTTTTATTTCATCATGATTGATATCCGGAGCGGAGGAATGTAAAAACCCTTTCTATACATAACTTCTTTTTAAATGATATATCGCAAAGCTTTGCAAAGGACTTGTCGGCTTTCATTCCTTCACTTGGGAAGGACACCCTATAACAAATAATTTTTAATCGGAGTCATCCATGGCTCCTTTTCAAGCTCCATCTCTGTTGAATATGCGCTTATATGATTTTTGTTTGATGATAATAAACATATATACATTCGTTTAAATGTATTTGTTAATATACTGTTTTATTTTTCACAGATTAAATAATTATTTGCTGAATAAAATAAATAACACGGAATTTGAATTCAAACGAATATTTTATTCAAGCAAATAATTATTACAATTTTGATAGTACAATTTCAAGCTCTCACTATAACTATACAAATTCAATTTACATTCAGAACCTCACTACATATCACTCACACTCGTATTTTAATCTTCAACTTTATTCCAGTTTGAATCCAGCATCTGAACAATCTGCAAAAATATACACTAACGCAGTAAAATTGGAAATAAAATATTTTTGCAATGTAAAATAAAAGATGAATTTTGAAAATAATATTTGCCTCGGTTATTTGGGTTGTTCGTCATCATTTAAATTTGAATTCATCATACACGAACAACTTGTGACATACACAGTGTATCACTGTATATGCCACAAGGCCGTGCACACCGATATATACACTTGATAATGCTACAGGGACAGGTGAGCACAGGTCAAACCCAAATGAAAAGCCGGGTTCAACTCACGTGCAACATAAATAAAATATCAACTTCAGCACAAGGTCAAACCCGAGTTTTAAAACTGGATTCAACTCAGGCGCAAATCAAAAAGTACACATGAATGCTATGTTCAAACATGACACAGCCTCAAACTATCATCAAAGAGTGCAACAGGTTATACTGCAGGGATGAATACAACATGAAGCACAGCAACTCAAGGAGATAGTCGACCAACAGTATCAAACTCATATATGCACAGCAAGTACATGAATGCGAGCTACAGGAATGCATTGAAGACCAAAATCAGGCAACAGTGAATGGGAAGACATACATGAACATGAAGATATAAACAACATCAAATGCAAGACCAAACTGCATGTGTCGACCAAGTGACAATGCAAGCAACACAGCAGCCAACATATTCAACAATGAATCAGAGAATACAAATTATGACACAAATGCACAATAGGCCGAGCATCAAGACACAAAGCACAAGACTTCAGTAACATACTACAATGACCAAGTACAAGTGCACCAATGAATCATCAAAGAATGCAACAGTGAGGCTAGAAAATTGAAGAAAACTAGTGCAGTGATGCAAGTTCAAATATAATGAAACAACTTATACAGGACAAAGCATAGCCGAAGTCTACTCGAGATGTACAAGATGAGATTTCAATAATAGAAATACTACAGTGCGAACAAATGCATAGCCCCAACAATGCAGAGCTACTCGAGATGGAGATGTACAAGATGATAACACATGACAGTCAAACAGGTCAAGTAGGCTACAGCAATAAATTCAATCAAAACCGAAGTCAAATGAATTCAACACCGTGGTGACCACGTAACATATTCAAAGACGTGGATTTGCATACACAAAACCAGTGCCGAAGTCATAATTGAACCAAGTCAGTATGTTGAACAAGTCAGAAATGTGGTGGTAAAGAAACGAGCAAAGTCAAAATCGAAGCCGTGTCAACCAAGCATCAAAAATACGAAATTGACAAAGTCAGATCAATCCCAAGCATCAAAACATAATCAAGCGGTCAGAGAAATGAATTTGACGAATTCAATCAAAAATAGACAAACGCAATTCAAGGAATTCGAACGCGTATATAAACCCACAATCATCATCGGCTAGATTCATCGAGTTCAAGTACAAAAACACTAAAGCACAAAGCATAAAATTACATACCGAAATCACAGAAGGAACTCGATCCAAATTGAAGAGCCGTGAGCAAATCAAAGAGCATCGAAGCATATTCGATCGAACGAAAGTCAACATCTTCAAAATTTACAAAACCCTAATTTTGAAAGCAAGGAGCAAAAGAGCAGAAGCCCTAATTTCTGAAGAAAGAGGATCGGCCACCATTTCACAAGCCAAAAAGGAACGGGTTAAAGAAAAGAGAATAGGGTCGGCCTATTTTATTATTAAAGGCTTTAGTATATTTTTAATTAGGGTTTAGGGTTATGTTTTATTGTCTTTTAATTGTTGTTTTTTTACTTTTCGAACCAAAGAATTTGTAAATCACCACCTAGGGTTTAGGTAGTGTTAGATTGTCTAGTTAGAATTAGTTCAGTGAGCAGGATGTGCGAGTTTGCAAAATTCTATAGGCGGGAGCAGTGTTTGCGAGTAAGCGAAACTCTATAGGCGGGAGCAGGGTGTGCGGGTCTAGTAGAGTGTTTGTGAGCGGGAGCGAAAGGGTCTGCGAGTCTAGTAGAGTGTTTGTAAGCGGGATACTGTTTAATTGTAATAGAAATCTGGGAATGCAGCAGTAGGCAGGGGTTGCCGAAGCTGGGTAAATTTTATGTGTGATTTACTTTTCAGCATATTTATTTCTGCAGTTTATTTCTGTGTTTAATTCGAGAAAATTTGCTATAACCCGATTCACCCACCCCCACCCCCCCTCTAGGGTTAATCTAGATCCTACAGTCTCTACTACCCGGTCGATTTCCATCTGATTTGTGCTAGGAGAAACTAGTACTTCAACTGGAACTATGCCCATCTGTTGTGCATCCCCAATACTAGCGAACTTTGCCAATGAGTAGACCTCTTTGTTTTGATCCCAGGGAATGTGGGTGATGTTATAATACTCAAAGTCGTTCAATAGCTCTTGGTCCTGGATAAGGTACACAGTGGGTTGTTTTCCTTTAGCTTGTTAATCTCCTCTAAATTGGTACACTACCAACTATGAAATTCAAAAGATTTCAATAGATTTTATCTTGGTTCTTTGGCAGATTTGAGTCCAACGATTAGAGCTTTGTACTCAGCCTCGTTGTTCATTGAAGGGAAGTTAAGCTTCAAAGCATAGAAAATTGATCGATCCTTTAGAGTTATAGCACGATTTTGGCTCCAGAACATTAATCATTGGAGGCTCCATCCATATACATTTTCCACCGACTGGTAGGCGTTCCACTGCTCTTAGGAAGATCATCTTATGTAGTGAATTCTTCTATAAAGTCTGCCGATGCCTATCCCTGGATGGCTCTCTAAGAGAGATAAGTAATGTCTATTTGGCTCAGTTCGATGTTCCACTCGAGTAACCTTCCAAAAATCTTAGGTCGCTGTAGGACCTATCGTAATGGCTGGTCAGTGTATACGTTGATAGGGTGGGCCTAAATTAGGGAGGAGCTTTCGTGAAGCAATAAATAAGCAATACACCAATTTCTCTATCTTCAGATAGTTCATTTTAGCTCTTATTAATCATTTACTAATATAATAGATCAGTCTTTGGATCTGATTCTCTTTGTGAAGTAGTGCGACACTTATAAAATGCATTGACATGGGCAAGTAAACATAAGGTCTTTCTGATCCACCACTTCAACAAGATGAGAGGTCTCTCTAACTGGTTCACCAAAGCTTGGAATGTGTCTTCACAATCTTGCATCCATTCAAAGTTCATTTTCCCTCTTCTAATCAAATCGAAGAAAGGAATGCATTTATTGGTAGCTCTGGAAAATAAAACGAATTAGGGAGACAACTTTCCCATTTAGGCCCTGTACTTACTTGATGGTCTTTGACACTAGAATGTTAGAATTGCTTGAATCTTCTCAGGATTAGCTTTGATTTTGTGATAATTAATGATGAAATCCGAGAACTTTCCTGATGCAACGTCAAAAGAACACTTCAGAGGATTGATCTTCATCTTGCAATGTCGGAGGATATCGAATATTTCAACCATGTACCTAATTAGGTCGCTTAATCGTGGTGACTTCATGAGTATATCATCCACGTATACCTCCATCATCTTTTCAATCTGATCATTAAACATTCTATTGACTATACACTGATAAGTCACTCCAACATTCTTCAATTCAAATGGCATTACCACATAGTAATACAATCCAACATCGGTAATGAAGCTGTGTGCTCCTGATCAAGAATGTGCATTGGGAATTGGTTATATCTAGAGTATGCATCAACTAAGGATAGCAATTTGTGTCTTGTAGTTGAGTCTCCCAATTGGTCGATCCTTAGAAAGGGAAAACTGTCTTTTAGGCATGTCTTGTTTAAGTTCGAGTAATCAACGCATGTCCTCCATTTTCCATTCGCCTTTCTCACAATGATTAGATACCAATTTCGGGTAGAAGGTGTCATGAATAAACCCATTGCATTTGAGTCTATCCACTTCCTCTTTAAGGGCAGCATATCTCTCTATATCCATGCCACGCCTTTTATGTTTCACCGAGACATGGCTGGGGTTAATATATATTGCATGGCGCATGATGGCAGTAAAATCCTATAAATATTAGAATTAATCCTATCGAACACATCTCGATTCGCTAGGAGAAATTTAGCAAGTTATTTCATCATCGAGGGGAGAGTAGGGTTGAGCTGTGATTCGATCTTTAGGACCTGTGATGGGTCATCATGGCTGACCGTGATGTCAATCGTCAGCTTAGCCAGTATGGCCTTGGTCTCTTTGGGCTCCTCCTTGTCATCCCTTGAATCTATGTCTCTAAAGAACTGACTGTGGCACCTGAGCCTAGGCCCAAGCGCTGGTTGTCAATCTTCGACGGTTTTGATGTGGAGAGACTTGTCCACGCCCTTACTTTTCTCCTTCTATTGAGCGTCACTCAACTAAGTCATATAGCAGGCATGTCCGGTTGCCTGATCACCATGCACAGCTCCAATACCGTTATCGGTTGGGAACTTCAAAGTCAAACATCATGGGGAAAGAGCTACTTGGAATTCTGCTAGGGCTGGTTGGTGTAGAAAAGAATTGTATGGAGAGTCAACATCCAAGACAACAAATGGCAAAATCTACAATCTGCTATAGTCACCTTCTCCTAACTCCATTGGAAATTCGACATATCCGACAGTTTCGTTTGCGCCACTATTACAGCATGAATATAGCTTTAGATGGTTTCAAGCACATTGCTTCCATCCTCATGTGATCATATACTTTTTGGAAATTATATTTACAAAACTTCCACAATCAACCAAAATCGTTCTAACTAAACGGCGTTGATCTTGGCCGAAATGACCATTGAATCGATTGTTGGTGCCTCCACCTTATCTGCATCTTTGTTTCTATACACGATGCCATCGTCCATTATATGCTGCTATTTTGCTAAATCTCCATCTTCTGTATTCGAACAACATTTGAAATTCATTTGGTTGATCGCGCTAGCATAGCACTCCATCTCATGCCAACTCTTATCAGTTGGATGTTGTCCTCCAACTATCGTATTGATCACTAATCTTCCATTAGTCCACGCAAGTTCCTCAGTCATGTGCAGAGCTTGTCCTCGATTAGGGTAAGGCCCACCATCCTATGGTGGTTTAACAAACTGCTATAACTTTCTTTCCCAAATCAGTTCCTCGATTATATCCTAGAAACACCTACACTCATTTATGTTATGTCCATAGCATTCATGGAACCGACAGTATTTTCCAGTCTGCTTCTATATCTCTGTCGATTCATTCGGAGGTGGTTTCCTACACTGTATGGTATTGCAGGTAGACAAATGGATATTCTTTAGAAATGTATTTAGTGGTATGTAGGTATCATACATCAGAATCCTAGGCTTTCCTCTTTCAAAATCCCTTTTCATTCATGGTTCTGACTAGCACCTTTCTTTTGTCGATTCGGTTTATGTTGGACATTCACTTAAACTTTTCCAAAACTATCACCAGACTACTTCCCTACAATATTACTTTTCCAAAACATACCCCATGATGTGCTGCCTTGGATCGGTTTTTCCCTCGTAGGCAGACATCGACGGCATGTTGAATCTCCTTGGATACTCTATATGTAAAATATTATCAGTGAACATGATATGGCTTCCTGAGATCCTCCAATCATCACCAGTCAAGCTTTAGCTCTCCCTTACTAGTTGTCTAACCATAGTCGACAAGTTTGGCATTTAGATAGTTGGAGCCAAACGTGGTCATGCCCCACCTCACGTGAATGGTCTGGTCGATGTCTACTGGTGGTTCCGTGCCTTTTTGGCTTAACATCCTATTGACGTATACCACGTACGTTCACTTCATCGTTATTCTAGGGAGGTAACTGATCTGTATCCACCTAAACTCCAGCATCCAAATAAATAATAACAGCTCCAGCTTGGGCTCCAGCATGGAAAGGTAGGCTCCCTCCTTTGGGGGAGTGATCGGCACCGGTCCCTATAGAGGGATCGGTACCGATTAGGGATCGAAGATGATCAGTCTTTGCAGGCCATGTTGGTTTGCCTGTTGATGTCCTCAAGCTTCTGTGTGATATCTATCTATTCTGCAACATCTGCAGCTATGGTAATCATCCGATGAACTAGAACTTTTCGATGTAGAATAATGGGTTGGATCCCTCCTAACTTTCCAGCAATGTTGCTGACTGAGTTGGTTTATTAGATCGATATTGGTTTAAATCTGCTGACTCAATTGTCAACAGCTATCCACTAGCTCTCTCATCAAATTCTAGAATTCAGCTCTTGTGATGGAATCAGTTGGGTTTTGGACATCAACCAGATTGGTGGCATTCACATCTACCGGTAGATTTCTCAGGCCTCCTTGATGGATGCTTGTGTTCTCGTATCCTTCAACATTTTGAGACGTAGATCTGGTATTCTTTGTCATTGCTGATGGAATAGATAAACCTCACATCGTAACGGTTACATATAATATAAAATGATATAGCGTAAAAGGTTATTCCATATAAGGAGTTATCGGAGTCATAAAAAAACCACATCTGATAGATTTGTAGCTATACATTATGACTTTTCATTTTTAAGATATATAATCATATAGCGGAAATAAATAACTAAAGAGTCGCCTGCTCGATCAATGTCTTTAAAGAGCTCCAAAGAAAACCTGTTATTCTCGGACTACCCAAATTGATTGTGTACCTGAGAGTTAAGGGAAAATAAACAACTCAGGCCAAACAAAATGTCTAGTATGAGTAAAACTATGAAACAAATGGGTTGTATTTAAATAATAATATGTGGGACCGTACCACTAATGCAGATTGGGTTTTCTCCCGCATAAACAACAACCAAACATAACAAAAATGGAAATGAACATTAGGGAACAAATCCAAACGTAGATAATGGGTACAATTAGTATAACGTTCAGACATGAAAGAATGGAAATAGTCTGAACAAAAATCCAAATGGATAGAATGGATAAAACAAGAAAACAATCCAAACTCGATAGAATGGACTAAACAAGATAATTGTCCAAACTCGATAGAACAGACAAAACCAATAATTGAACACCACGAAGAGTGGTTGACTCTTTCCGTTCTAATTAAAGGAAACAGATTCAATGGTTCGAATCAAATATGAAAATGAAAATTTCCAACAATGACTAGGAGAGTGCCCCCTTACCAAAAGTATACCTCTAGAAATATACTTGAGAACTCCCATGGCTCTCGAACACGTCAAAACCGGACCTCGCCAACGGTTACCGAGAATTCAAGTATTTCATATCTCAATGCGCAAAACCGATTCCAATCTTGATTTAATGTGAAATTTCCCGAATAGGAGCAACCCCACATAACTTGGCTTCCACTCGCTCTTTGGGTTTAGCCAATTCCGACAAAGGATAACATAGCTCAAGTGAGCAACACATCATCTTAAAATGATGAAATTCAAAGAAGGCTGAAGTAATCGATAGTTGGGAAACCAACTGCTACGGATACAAAAATGATCATATACGAAAATTAAGTCTTGTATACTTATCACCACTCATTGAATTCCAACTTATAATATTTCTTGGTTAACAATAATATCAGACAAGTCAAGGTAGTGTTACCTTAAAGTCATATCCACTATTATTCTTAACTTTCGAAATAGCTGCAAGTCTATGTCTTCGACGTTTAGTGTTAAGTATACAAATAAATCATTTCTATATAAGTGAATCATTTTACAGAAATTAATTCATTTTTTTAAATGAATCAAACTTTTTCTTTTTAAAACACGAATTCATGCTTAGCCTCATATTACAAGTATTATCTTTAAAACACTTTATTTATAGAGTTTACTAACTTCAAAACATCAATTTAAAAGGGATTTAATAACTTAAAATATCCTTATTACATTGATTAATTAACTTTAAACTTCATTACACAACTTTATTTTTGAACTTCAATTTTTTTTAACTAATAAAAAGGGTAAACCACCTTTAAACCTTGTTAATTCAATTATTTAGCAAAATATAATTAATTAAATTAATAATAAATTAATTATCATTATCTAAATGAATAACAAAGTCAAAACATCCTTGTTACTTTGATAAATTCATTTTGAAACTTCATAAATTAAGCTGATTAATTAACTCAAATAACCTTTAACTAGAAAAGGTAAATGATCTTTTAAACCTCAATACTTATATTAATTGATAAATTTAAATATAATTAATTAGTTAATTAATTAATTCTCATTATTTAAAAATTATTTATTAATTACAAACATCAATAAAGGAAAGATTAATTAAAGTTAAAACAAGTTGATTTCCTTTTAAAAGTCATTAATTGAAAAGATAAATTAAATTTAAAACATCATCAATTAACTTGTTAATTAACTTTAATCAACATTTTCAAAAGATTAATTGGCCTTAAAAATCATTAGATAAAATGATTAATCAAATTTAAAACATCATTAACTAAGTAATTAGTTAAATTTAAAACACATCATTAATAAGTTAATTAGTTAACCTTAATCCTTATTAATTAAAAAATTTATTAAATTAAATAATAATTATTGAAATATATTTTTGAAAACATCATTAATCAAAATCTTGTTTAACTTGTAAAACAATTCCAAGCATGAAGATGAAACCATATGGTTTGAAAAGAAATGATTTTTCGAAATTGCTGATACAACGGTTATCGCTATACGGGCAGTTCGGCAAACAAGTTTACTATATTATCAACACAGCCAAACATCACATAGGAATGGTTTGAGCATACACAAACAAGAATTCATATGCAATAAATATGAACATGAATATAATTTTAAAGATTTGGTTTTTGTAAAGTAAAATTTTACTTACTAACTAGTTTATTAACAAACATTTACTTAACATGTTTGTCACACATATACATTTCCAAACCAAACATGAACAAATTCACATCATATCCAAACCAAACAAGCAATATATATTACAATTTAACTAAAGTAAAATATTTTTCAAAAAAAGTTAAGAGTTTTACTTACCGAAATCTTTCGAAAACTTGAAACATTTTGGAATTCAAAAAGCTTGGAAAATCACAAAATCTAATCGAAAATAGGTCAACTTCTCCTCGATTTTTAGACATGTAATTCTCGTATTTTTGGAAAAGCAGTTAAAAGGAATTTTTTAGGAAATTCTTTCCTGTGACTCCCCACCTCTACACCCACGCTAGCCAAGAACATTACGGTGAATGCTGTCAACTAGCACGGAGAATAAGGCTGTTGAGGTGCGACCATCCGTGTAATTGCTTTGTGCGAGCATCGATATGTCAGATAGTATAACATGCAAATCTTTTCAAGTGGAAATCCGACATGCCGACACAAACTCAAAGCTACTACACAGTGGCTATAATATCTTCGGAAACAAATATAGAAACAAACATAACATAAATCAGTCACAGACAATTCATATCACAAAGGCGGAATAAGATATGAATATTACACATAAAAGTGTACATCAGAGTAGTGGTCAGAAAGATCCACAATATCACAAAAGAATAGTTACATGAACTACACAAAAGAATAAGTATACATAATGGAGTCTATATCTCAAATGTATACAACAAAAACTACTAATCTAAGTAGTTAACCAAAAGTCAGAGAAATCAATCCCAAGAGAGAAGTCAAGCAGAAGTACCTGTAACATCTCGGTCTGCCCGAGTATTATTTAATAAGAAAATAATAAACGGATCAGTCTAACTATAGATATCAGATGAAACGATATAGAATAAGAGATATGACTAAACACATAATAATCACAATCCCAAGCTGTGATATATAAAAGTAATTGAAAATCAACGAGAGATTAATCAATATCACCAAATCTACACAAGAATCAAAGAAATGCCATACTCCTTATTTCGTTCATCAAACCACAAATATTGACGATAATATTAATGTCAATCACAAAAGTCAATGACACACAAATTCCAGAATTCAATACACGAAATCCAGATATCACAAAAGTCAATGACGCACAAATTCACTAATGCACAAATATAGATAAAACTTATCAATGGAAATCACGAAAATTGGTGAAACACAAATTCTAGTAATCATCTCAAGAAATCCAGAAATCACAAAGGGGGGGAGGCCTATCACAAACGGGAGCATAAAGCCCACCAACACGTGTATCACAAACGGAACGCTAATTCCATGGTTGCTAACCATCACAAATTGAGCCGAAGCTCCACAAACGGCCCGAAGACCATGGGTTGCTACCCCACCAAATTGAGTCGAAACTCCACAAAACGGGGTTTAGTCTCCCTCGCAGACAAAGAGACATCGCACATTGCTAGTCTAAATCACAAAGATGATCGTCATGATCAACGAGAAGTGTCAATTACACTAAGCTAGTAAATATATGAGTTTAGCTTCATGTCCCATAACTACTTGCTTAACTTAAATATTTACGAACAAATTGTAGATCTCCACTAGAAAATTGTCACAAGAGTTTCAATCGAACAAGTCCAAGAATTAACCAACAAAGTAAACGCAAGCGTTTCATAACACTCGTTTTACTAAGTCGTTTAATTAGATTTCTCATACGAGTGAGATAAAGGTTTGTATATACTAATAGATTGGAAAACGGTTTTATAAACGAATTTGGTATTAAAATAGTATTGAAATTGTTTGAGGAAAGAGTTTTGATATTTACTACTAGTATAGAAAACCTTTATATTTTTAAAGTGACAAATCACAAAGAAGATTGTAAGGACAATCAATCAATAAAATTCACATTCGAAGACGTGAATAAAATCCAAAGAAACCGATAAAGAATCCATCGAAATGGATATTCAAAAATCCCTAAAAAGAGTCATCAAAGTCATAATAAATGATAACAACAAATAGGATTATCACGTATCGATTTAAATTGGAATTCTCGAACAAAAAGGCAAGAAGGTAAAATCACAACAGTTTCAGACGTCTGAAACAAGTGGTTCAGACGTCTGAATCTGGAAATATAAAAATTTCCAGAACACGATTCGGACGTCTGAACCAAATGTTTCAGATGTCTGAAATAGGCATATTTTAGCCTATTTTCTTTCTGTTTGAAAATAAGCCAATTCAGACGTCTGAAATTCCAAATTCAGACGTCTGAATCTGGGAATAGAAAACTTCCCAGACAATATTCAGACGTCTGAATATCACGTTTCAGACGTCTGAATCTGGGGTTCAGGGCATTCCCTGAACCTAGGCCATAAATGGCCAAACGAATATCGGAAACGACCAATCGAGCAAATGGCGATGACTAAGGAATTACGTCGAACAACAACCCAGCCTAAACGGCTCTTCGATACGCTTCAAATATCAATATCCAAATATCCATAAAAGGATTTTCATAAATTAGACCAAAACACCAAAAATTGGAATATACACCAAATCAATCCAAACCAAAATCAATTGAACAAGAATAAGTGTTAGGAATTCATACCTAGCAATCGAAGATAATTATAGACTAAGATGTGAGATAAAAATCTCACCTTTTTACCAAAATCAAAAAAGAAGAAGCTTGAAAGCAAAAGGAGAATCAACCTCTCTTCAACACAACCCAAATGAGCTTGATCTATGCTCAAAACAAGAACATTCTCAAAATTAGGTTTAGGGATTTCTGAAATTGGTAAGAGAATAAGTTGGAGAAGAAGAAGAGAATGCTTACCAATGGGTTCTCTTGAATTTGGAGCTAGGAATTTGAGGTTGCAAGAGGAACTAGGGTTTTGGAGTTTTAATTTCAAATCTCTCCCACCATTATTGCCTTCGAACTGAAAAGAGGAAGAAAATGAGGGTGAATGGAGAAGAGTGGCTCAGTTTTGAGTATAAGTTAAACATAGGGCTGAACCCAAACCCAAACCCAAAGTGAGAAGTAGCAAAAATCAACTTTCTCCAAACATATCGAAGCTTATACTCAAAAAGGTCGCAAACGGCATTTTAAACTCAATGGGAGTGGTCCCGAGTCCTAATTCGACCGTATGCAAAAAGTAGCTTTTCGGACTAAAATCCGACTAACGATAAAATATTTAAATAAAATATTTAAATATAAAATCGATAAATATGCGGGTTGTTACTGACTCCCTCCTTAAAGAAATTGCGTCCTCGCAATATTTAAGAAGAGAACATAAAGTAACAACCATAAAAGCATATTCAACACAAAAGAAATTTGAAATAAAAGGTTCACCTTAAAGAGCACGGGAAAGCAAGTCCGGATGTGATCGCTCGATGAATCCCCTAGACTCCCAAGAACAATCCTTAGGATTTGAAGACCATTGAACTTTAACAAGCGGAACATCTTTATTTCGAAGTCGTTTGACTTCCGAAGCAATGATACGAATAGGATGTTGCTCATAAGTTAAATTAGGCGAAACTTCAATCTCTTCCACAACACCGGGCTCAAGAATAGAATCGGAATCTCGAAGACATTTCCGAAGTTGAGAAACGTGAAACACGTCATGGATAGCAGAAAATTGAGCCGGTAATAAAAGGCGATAAGCCATGGAACCAATACGTTCAGTGATAGGAAATGGCCCAATATATCGAGGCGCCAATTTTCCCGATCGACTGAAACGTACAACACCCTTCATTGGTGAAACACGAACAAAAATAGAATCTTCAATGGAAAATTCTAATTTCCTTCTTCGATTATCGGCATAGGATTTTTGTCTACTCTGGGCTTCTTTCATCCTATGACGAATAAGATCAATCTTTTCTGTGGAATCACGAATAAAATCGGGACCTAAAACCAGCTTCTCACCGGTCTCAAGCCAACAAGAAGGAGATCGGCATGGCCTTCCGTAGAGTGCCTCAAAAGGTGCCATACCAATACTAGATTGGAAGCTATTATTATAGGAGAATTCAACAAGTGAAATATGATCTTCTCAACTTCCACCAAAATCAAGAACACAAGCACGAAGAAGATCTTCAAGAGTTTGATTCACACGCTCGGTTTGTCCACCGGACTGAGGATGATAAGCGGTGCTAAAATTGAGCTTCGTTCCCAAAGCTTTTTGAAGACTCTTCCAAAATCCACTAGTAAACAATGGATCACGATCACTAACAATAGAAGTAGGGACTCCATGCAATTTAACAATCTCTTTGATAAAGAGCTTAGCCAAAAGAGGAACGGTTCGGTTAGACCGAACGGGAATAAAATGGGCAGATTTAGTAAGTCTATCAACGATCACCCATAAGCTATCATGACCCGAACGAGAACGGGGAAGGCCATCTATAAAATCCATGGAAATTTGGTCCCACTTCCAAATTGGAATTTCTAAAGGTTGCAATAACCCACCGGGCCTTTGATGTTCGGCCTTAACGAGTTGGCAAGTCATGCAACACTTAACAAAGTTAGCAATATCGAATTTCATTCCCTCCCAATAATATAATCGCTTCATATCCGCGTATATTTTACTACTACCGGGATGAATGGTAAATTTAGAACGATGTGAATCTTCTAAAATATCTTTACGAAGATCACTAATATTTGGCACGATAAGTCTACCAAATCTTCGAATGCCGCCACGAGAATCGATATCAAAGTCTTTCAAACCTTCAATATCAATTTTATCCCTAATATTTTGGCCAAGAAGAGCCATTTCGGGATCTAGCCTTTGAGCTTCAAGTATGCAGTCTAAAAGAGAAGGATGAGCCTCAAGGCTACATAAAACAAATGATGAGCATAAATCGGAAATGCGCTCTCGAATCTCACAAGTGGATAAGATCTCGAGATCGTTCCATTCGGATATCATCATAGAAACAACAGCTTGTTGTTTACGGCTAAGAGCATCGGCGACACGATTACCCTTACCGAGAGTATAAAGAATATCTAGATCATATGGTGCAAGAAATTCGAGCCAACGCTGTTGACGCAAATTAAGTTCCTTTTGAGAGAATAAATACTTCAAGGATTTATGATCGGTATAAAGAACAAATTTCTCTCCTAAAAGATAATGACGCCAAATCCGAAGAGCAAAAACAATAGCCGCGAGTTCTAAATCATGAGTGGCATATCTAGTCTCAGCAGGCTTTAATTGCCTACAAGCATAAGCAATAACACGTTCTTTTTGCATAAGAACGGCACCCAAACCAACGCGACTAGCATCGGTATAAACAACGAAATCCTGATTCCCCTCGGGAATAACGAGAATAGGAGCATCAGAAAGAAGTTCTTTTAATTTCTGAAAAGAAGCTTCACATTTGTCCGACCAAATGTATTTAACACCTTTCTTCGTCAAGCTAGTGAGAGGCACGGCAATCTTAGAAAAGTCTTTGATAAAACGACGGTAATAGCCCGCCAATCCGAGAAAACTACGAATCTCTGTCACACTCTCCGGTCTCTTCCAATCTTGAATCGCTTCAATCTTTGAAGGATCCACGGAAATTCCGGATTCGGAAATAATATGACCGAGAAACTTCACACGAGGTTGCCAAAAGTGGCATTTAGAAAATTTTGCCTTTAATTGATTACTCCTAAGAGTTTCCAATATAATTCGAAGATGTTTTTCATGCTCCTCCTCGGTTTTAGAATACACAAGAATATCATCAATAAAGATGAGAACAAATCGATTGAGGAAGTCTTTAAAAACTCGATTCATTAAGTCAACAAAATAAGCCGGGGCATTCGTTAACCCAAATGGCATAACAAGCCATTCATAAGATCCATACCGAGTACGGAACGATGTCAAAGGAATGCTATCCTCTGCAATACGAAGCTGATGAAAACCGGTAGCCAAGTCCAATTGTGAAAAGACTCTAGCACCACTTAGTTGATCGAATAGATCATCAATCCGAGGTAAAGGATATTTATTTTTGATAGTAAGATCATTAAGCTTGCGGTAGTCAACGCAAAGCCTAAGTGTTCCATCGGATTTCTTCATAAAAATAGCTGAAGCTCCCCAAGGCGAGGAACTAGAGCGAATAAATTGCCTCGTCTCCAATTCAGATAATTGTTTACGCATCTCCTCGTTTTCTTTATTGGACATACGATAAGGAGGACGAGTGATAGGTTGAGCTCCAGGAATAAGGTTAATTCTGAACTCAATTGCTCGCTTAGGTAGTAATCCTAAAACGGGCTCAAATATGTCGGAAAATTCACGAACGACGTGAATAAGAGAAATAATATCACCCTCATCATCATCATCGTCATCACGAGGGTTTAAAGAATATAAAGATGCAACCAAAGCAGAATCCGAATCTTTAAGAATAACAGAAACCTGATTAACAGATTGAGGATGTCGAAGATGAATAGTCCGCTCAGGACATAGAATATGAGCTTCATAACGGTTAAGCCAATCCATTCCCAAAATCATTCCAAAGCCTAAATAACGCATGACATGCAAATCGGCTCGGAAAGAAAAATCACACAAAATAAGCTCGACATCTTTACACAATAAACTGATTGTTGCGGATCCACCAACCGGATTCGCAATTCTCAAAGAAGTCATTAAACACAAAACATCCAAAGAAAAAGCATCAACAAGTTCTTTTGATATAAAAGAATGGGACACACCCGTATCAAAAAGAACTCGAATAGGATGATCACGAAATAAAATAATTCCATCAAGGATAGAATGAGGCATACCTTGACCACGAGATGTGTTGCCAGGGGCTTGAGCAACATTCAACTTTCCCTCCTTCTTGCCCTGAAGCTTGGGGCATGAAGATATAACATGACCGGGAAATTTGCAGTAGCGACAAGAGAGAGACTTTGGGCACTTGTTCGCATAATGGTCCTTCGAACCACAATTATAGCATTCCCCACGGCCAAAGGAAGAAGTCTTTTCCACGGAGGGTTCTTGCTTCCCTTTCTTATTAGGATAGGGGCCTTTGAATTTGTTTGGCCTCTTCTTGTTGTTGTTGAAGCTTGGTTTGGAACCCACCACTTCAACGTCATTCTCCTTATCCGCCTCTTCAAGACGAAGAGCATATCAACGAGTTGGTCGAAAGAAACTTCTAATTTTAGAAGTAATGGCTTCTTGAGATTTTTGTTCAAGCCATAGACGAACCTCTGATTTTTCTTCAATGGGGGTGTTGATGTATCCAACCCCGTATTTAGAAAGCGACTAGAAGGAGGCGACGTGATCAGTCACGGAGGACTCACCTTGAACAAGGTCTATAAATCGTCGAGCCAATGTCACTTTCTCTGCTTCCGGTACAAATTTCAACTCGAAGCGTTCCCGGAACTGCTCCCAGGTGAGATCCGCTTCATTAATCTCAGAAATAAGAAGCTCGTACCAGTCCAATGCTCTTTCTCGGAGCATACTAGAGGCCACCTGAACTCGGTGAAGGTCAATAAGATTCATGCGAGAAAAGATTCGATCGCATGACCTTACCCAAGCCTGTACTTCAATAACAGTTTCGGAACCTTTGAATGGCTCCCCACCCAAATTAGTGTAATCGCTACACAAGCGTGCAAATCCCGACTTTGTGTGAGTAGGTTCCGGGTTAGCTCCAGCTGCTTGAGCATTCGTCACTAAATCAAGAAGCTGTTGAGCAGTCATAAAAACTCCATCTTGGGGTGGAGTGTTAGACGGTACGGCTCTGGGGCGGCCTGGTCTAGACATTTTTCTCCCTTTAGAAAGAAAGAAGAAGAAGAAAAAGGTTATTCACCAAATTGAATATCAAGCAATCTTGATAGATAAACAAGGAATCATAAGGAAAATAGGATGAATCGGTACAAAGACTCGAATTAAATCCTAAAGCACGACTCCTAAGATGGACTTAGGACGATGGTCCTTGTTATATTATTCCATATTGTTCCGAAGTTTGGTTCTGATACCAAGCTGTGACGCCCCACCTCTATACCCACGCTAGCCAAGAACATTACGGTGAATGCTGTCAACTAGCATGGAGAATAAGGCTGTTGAGGAGCGACCATCCGTGTAATTGCTTTGTGCGTGCATCGATATGTCAGATAGTATAACATGCAAATCTTTTCAAGTGGAAATCCGACATGCCGACACAAACTCAAAGCTACTACACAGTGGCTATAATATCTTCGGAAACAAATATAGAAACAAACATAACATAAATCAGTCACAGACAATTCATATCACAAAGGCGGAATAAGATATGAATATTACACATAAAAGTGTACATCAGAGTAGTGGTCAGAAAGATCCACAATATCACAAAAGAATAGTTACATGAACTACACAAAAGAATAAGTATACATAATGGAGTCTATATCTCAAATGTATACAACAAAAACTACTAATCTAAGTAGTTAACCAAAAGTCGGAGAAATCAATCCCAAGAGAGAAGTCAAGCAGAAGTACCTGTAACATCTCGGTCTGACCCGAGTATTATTTAATAAGAAAATAATAAACGGATCAGTCTAACTATAGATATCAGATGAAACGATATAGAATAAGAGATATGACTAAACACATAATAATCACAATCCCAAGCTGTGATATATAAAAGTAATTGAAAATCAACGAGAGATTAATCAATATCACCAAATCTACACAAGAATCAAAGAAATGCCATACTCCTTATTTCGTTCATCAAACCACAAATATTGACGATAATATCAATGTCAATCACAAAAGTCAATGACACACAAATTCCAGAATTCAATACACGAAATCCAGATATCACAAAAGTCAATGACGCACAAATTCACCAATGCACAAATATTGATAAAACTTATCAATGGAAATCACGAAAATTGGTGAAACACAAATTCTAGAAATCATCTCAAGAAATCCAGAAATCACAAAGGGGGGAGGCCTATCACAAACGGGAGCATAAATCCCACCAACACGTGTATCACAAACAGAACGCTAATTCCATGGTTGCTAACCATCACAAATTGAGCCGAAGCTCCACAAACGGCCCGAAGACCATGGGTTGCTACCCCACCAAATTGAGTCGAAACTCCACAAAACGGGGTTTAGTCTCCCTCGCAGACAAAGAGACATCGCACATTGCTAGTCTAAATCACAAAGATGATCGTCATGATCAACGAGAAGTGTCAATTACACTAAGCTAGTAAATATATGAGTTTAGCTTCATGTCCCATAACCACTTGCTTAACTTAAATATTTACGAACAAATTGTAGATCTCCGCTAGAAAATTGTCACAAGAGTTTCAATCGAACAAGTCCAAGAATTAACCAACAAAGTAAACGCAAGCGTTTCATACCACTCGTTTTACTAAGTCGTTTAATTAGATCTCTCATACGAGTGAGGTAAAGATTTTTATATACTAATAGATTGGAAAACGGTTTTATAAACGAATTTGGTATTAAAATAGTATTGAAATCGTTTGAGGAAAGAGTTTTGATATTTACTACTAGTATAGAAAACCTTTATATTTTTAAAGTGACAAATCACAAAGAAGATTGTAAGGACAATCAATCACTAAAATTCACATTCGAAGACGTGAATAAAATCCAAAGAAACCGATAAAGAATCCATCGAAATGGATATTCAAAAATCCCTAAAAAGAGTCATCAAAGTCATAATAAATGATAACAACAAATAGGACTATCACGAATCGATTTAAATTGGAATTCTCAAACAAAAAGGCAAGAAGGCAAAATCACAACAGTTTCAGACGTCTGAAACAAGTGGTTCAGACGTCTGAATCTGGAAATATAAAAATTTCCAGAACACGATTCAGACGTCTGAACCAAATGTTTCAGACGTCTGAAATAGGCATATTTTAGCCTATTTTCTTTCTGTTTGAAAATAAGCCAATTCAGACGTCTGAAATCCCAAATTCAGACGTCTGAATCTGGGAATAGAAAACTTCCCAGACAATATTCAGACGTCTGAATATCACGTTTCAGACGTCTGAATCTGGGGTTCAGGGCATTCCCTGAACCTAGGCCATAAATGGCCAAACGAATATCGGAAACGACCAATCGAGCAAATGGCGATGACTAAGGAATTACGTCGAACAACAACCCAGCCTAAACGGCTCTTCGATACGCTTCAAATATCAATATCCAAATATCCATAAAAGGATTTTCATAAATTAGACCAAAACACCAAAAATTGGAATATACACCAAATCAATCCAAACCAAAATCAATTGAACAAGAATAAGTGTTAGGAATTCATACCTAGCAATCGAAGATAATTATAGACTAAGATGTGAGATAAAAATCTCACCTTTTTACCAAAATCAAAAAAGAAGAAGCTTGAAAGCAAAAGGAGAATCAACCTCTCTTCAACACAACCCAAATGAGCTTGATCTATGCTCAAAACAAGAACATTCTCAAAATTAGGTTTAGGGATTTCTGAAATTGGTAAGAGAATAAGTTGGAGAAGAAGAAGAGAATGCTTACCAATGGGTTCTCTTGAATTTGGAGCTAGGAATTTGAGGTTGCAAGAGGAACTAGGGTTTTGGAGTTTTAATTTCAAATCTCTCCCACCATTATTGCCTTCGAACTGAAAAGAGGAAGAAAATGAGGGTGAATGGAGAAGAGTGGCTCAGTTTTGAGTATAAGTTAAACATAGGGCTGAACCCAAACCCAAACCCAAAGTGAGAAGTAGCAAAAATCAACTTTCTCCAAACATATCGAAGCTTATACTCAAAAAGGTCGCAAACGGCATTTTAAACTCAATGGGAGTGGTCCCGAGTCCTAATTCGACCGTATGCAAAAAGTAGCTTTTCGGACTAAAATCCGACTAACGATAAAATATTTAAATAAAATATTTAAATATAAAATCGATAAATATGCGGGTTGTTACATTTCCTCTACAATTTGAAAAAAAAAAAGAAACACTCTATTTTGGTTATTTATGTGGAAGATATAGTCGAAATAAGGACCATTTTCGGACTTAAAATTCTGGGTCCGAAAATGCTTTGTGAAAAAAATGAGCTTTGGACATGGTTAAGCTCAAAATTAGAAGAAGTGGTACAAATGAAAGTTGTAGCCACTGGAATTTGATACGGTTTGAAGAAATGAAATGCCCCGTATGATTAAGTTTTGAGAAAGATATGGCAGAAGTAAAAGAGGTGAAATAAATGAAGTGAAAGGGCATTTATATGCAAGTGAAAGTATAAATTACCTAAATGCCCATGACATTTACCCTCCACTACTCTCTTTCCACCTCACCTAGCCTCCTAAACCTCATGTCCTTCAGCCACCTTCTTGTCCCCTTCTCTCTTTTCAAGGCCAACTTTACTTACATGCATGTGTACATTATATTTTCGATGTGATGTTTACTTTTACATAATTTTATATTATATTATCTTAAGTATATATATATACATACACTTAACTAATGCATACATGAATACATACATATCCTTATTTATTTCTAAATGAATGTATATACTTATGCTATTTTGATTACAACATTTCAAACAACTTTTACATGATGAAACGTCAAAAATTTGGAAAATGGTTTCCGGTCACATTTTTTTCATCGAACTAAATATTTTTGTAAATTAAATTTTAAAACTATTTTGTTTTCGATATTTATTATTTAAAATCATTTTATTTAATTACAAAACCTATTATTTGAATATCAAAAATTAATTAAATATTCAAAAACTAATATGGCGAAATTTTGGGTCATTACAACCGACTGGGTTGAGGAGCCTGCCGTACTAGTGGAAGATTAGTGATCAATACAATGGTCTTAGGACCGCATCCAGTTGGTAAGAGCTGGCAAGGCATGGAGCGCTATGCTAGTGAAATCAAGCATATGAATTTTGACTGTTGTTCAAGTGTAGAAGATGGGGCTCCGACAAAGAAGTAATGTACAATAACAGATGACATTGTATTCAAAAACAGAGACATAGATAAGGTGGAAGCGCCAACGATCGACCCAATGGTCATTACGTCCCTGATCGGCCTCGCCTTAGTGATATGGATCTTGGTTGACTATGGTAGTTTCATAAATATAATTTTCAAAAAGGCTTACGATCAGATGAGGTTGGAAGCTAAGGACTTGAAACCGTTTAAAGCCCACATTCATGGCTTTAACGGTGCTGCGACCGAAGCCGTCGGTTATGTCAAATTGCCCTTGGAGTTGGGAGAAGGTGACCATAGGAGAATGCGGATGTCACCATTTGCTGTCTTAGATGTTAACTCTCCATACAATGCTTTTCTAGGCCAACCATGCCTAGCTGAGTTCTAGGCAGCTCTTGTCCCATGGTGTTTGACTTTGAAGTTCCCAACCGACAACGATGTTGGAGTTGTGTATTGTGATCAAGCGACCAAACGTGCCAGCTATATGGCTGAATTATAGGACACTCTACGGAAGGGAAAATGTAAAGGTGTTGACAAGTCTCTCCGCATCCAAGCCACCAAAGATTGATAACCAGTACATGGGCCTTGGCTTAGGAGCCATAGTTGGTTCTATAAAAATATAAATCTATGGGATGACGAAGAGGAGCCTAAAGAAACCAAGGCCGCACTGGTTGAGCTGACGATTGACATCACGGTCAGCCACGATGACCCGTCACGGGTTCTAAAGATCGGATCATAGCACAGCCTCCCTATGATGAAAGAACTTGCGGTTTTCTCTGAGTGAGTCTCAACGTGTTTGCTTGGACTTATTCTGATGTATGTGGGATCTTGCCTGCTATTATGAACCACGTATTAAATATTTACCCTAGGCATGCTCCGACAAAACAGAAAGGCATGGGATGGATCTGGAGAGATCAGCCACCCTTAAGAAGGAAGTGGATAGGCTCAAAAGCAATGGGTTTATTCATGGTGACCTCTACCCTAAATGGGTATCTGATCCTTTACTTGTGAGAAAGGCGAATGGAAAGCGGCGTACATGTGTTAACTATTCGTACTTAAATAAGGCGTGTTCGAGAGACAATTTTCCCCTTCTAATAACCGACCAACTGGTGGACTCAACCGCATGACACAAATTGCTACCTTTCATGGATGCATACCCCGATATAATCAAATCCCATTGCACATTCCCGACCAGGAGCACACCAGCTTTATTACTAATATTAGACCGTATTGCTATGTGGTAATGCTATTTCGATTGAAGAATGCTGGAGCAACTTATCAGCACCTGCTCAACCGAATGTTTAAATATAAGATTGGAAAGAAGATGGCAGTATATATTGATGATATGCTCATAAAGTCACGATGATCAAGCGACTACATTAGAGACTTTGCAGAAATGTTTGATATCCTCTGATATTACAAATGAAGATCAATCCTTTGATATGTTCTTTTGGTGTTACATCAGGAAAGTTCTGAGGTTTCATCATCAATGCTCGCAGAATCGAATCTAATCCAGAGAAGATTCGAGAAATTCCCAATGTCCAAGTGCTAAAGACCATCTAACAAGTACAGAGCCTAAATGGGAAGGTTGTCGCCTGTAGTCGATTTATTTCCACTTCCAAGGATAAATGGATTCCTTTCTTTGACTTGATTAGAAGAGGGAAAAGAAACTTTGAATGGACACAAGATTGTGAAGATGCATTCCAAGCTTTGGTGAACCACTTAACGAGGCCTTCTATCTTGTCAAAGATAATGAATCATAGAGACTTGTATATCCACTTGGCCATGTTGGTACACGCTATAAGTGTCGCACTGCTTCGCGAGAAGAATCGAGTCTAGAGGTCAGTCAATTATGTTAGCAAACAATTAATAGGCTGAAAGGAACTATTTGAAGATAGAAAAATTAACGTACTGCTTGTTGATTGCTTTACGGAAGCTCCACCTAGGTTTTCAGGCACATCCCATCTCTATTTACACCGATCAACCGTTTTGACAGGTCGTACAGTGACCTTAGATGTCTGGAAGGTTGCTCAAGTGAAACATCAAACTAAGCCAGTTTGTCGTTACTGATCTCCCTCGGAGAACAATCCAGGGACATGCACTGGAAGACTTTATAGCTAAGTTCAGTGCACAAGATGATCACCCAGAGATCAGTGAAGCCCCAACCATCTGATCTAGAATGTATATGGATGGAGCCTCCAACGGTCATTGTTCAGGAGCAGGATTCATACTAGTAACTATGAAGGATCAATCAATTTTCTATGCTTTAAAGCTTGACTTCCCTGCAATGAATGATAAAGCTGAATATGAAGCTTTGATCACTGCACTCAAGCTTGCTAGAGAATTAGGGATAAAAATCTTGAAATCTTTTGCAATTCCCAATTAGTGGTAAAAAGTTAGGGGAGATTACTAGGCTAAAGGACAAGAACTCCCCCTTATCTTATATTAGTCCAAAAGTTATTGACTGACTTTGAGTATTATGACATCATGCACAATCCCCAAGATTAAAACAAAGAGGCCGACTCATTAGCAAAGTTTGCGAGCACAAGGATGCATAACAAATGGGCTTGGTTTCGGACGAAGTACTAGACGCTTTGAGCATAAACTAGATGAAAATTGGCTGGGTACTTGAGACAAAGCCTGAGAAGGAATTATGGATGACTATGATTAAAATTATTTGCTACAAGGAGTCCATCCTGAACGAAGGAATGGGAGACGACAAATCCTCCGCAAAGCTTCACGATATATCATTCAGCAAGGAGTCAAGTATAAAAAGGTTTTCTCTGTTCCCCTACTCCGGTGTATCGCTCGTGATGAAATAAATCGAGTCCAAAAAGAAGTTCATGAAGGGGAATGCGGCGATCACAGTGAGGGGTAAACCCTAACATTGAAAATAGTCCATTATGGGTATTACTGGCTAACTGTCGGTCGAGATGCTTCTAATTATGCTAATAGACACGATAAGTGCCAGATGTATGCAAAAGTTCCAAGAGCTCTGTCGGTAGAAATTACTAAAATGGCCAATCCATGGCCGTTTTCCACATGAGGTGTAGATATTATCAGTTCTTTACTGATCTTTAATGGTGGTGCGAAGTATGCCATCATAGTAGTTAATCACTTCACCTAAGGGGCTGAAGCAGAACCTTTAACCATGATTATGACAAAGAAAGTAACCAAATTCATCGTTTGGAACATTATATGTCATTTTGGCCTTCCACAAACCATTATAACTGAGAAAGGAACCAAATTCAATAGCGTTGAATTCAAAGACTTTTACCATCGGCATTATATTGAGAAGAGATTTGCGGCAGTTGCTCACCCTCAAGCAAATGGACAAGTTGAAGTTGTGAACAAAATCATGAAGTCCATTCTGAAAAAAGTTTAGAAAATGCTAGAGGCAAGTGGGTGGATGAACTCCCAATGACATTATAAGCTTATAAAACCACCCACAAGTCCACAATTGGTCATACTCCCTTCGCCCTTGCTTACGGCTACAAAGCAATCGTTCCTATTGAACTTGATGTACCTTCTCATTGAGTGACCTACTGTGACCCCAGAACAAATAGAGATCTCCTATTAGAATCTCTAGACTTTGTAGATAAGAAGCACGAAGAAGCTCATTTGAGGGTAGCTACACATCAACGCCGAGTCTTCCGATACTACAACACTAAAGTCTGATTTAGAACCTTTAAAATCGACGATCTCTTCTTGAGAAGGGTTTTTCCTATTCCATCGCATATGAAACCTACTTGGGAAGGACCGTATGTCATTGAACAGAGGCTTGGAGACGGAACTTTCAAGCTAGCGACTGTTGATGGCGTCACACTCCTAAGAGAGTCAAATAACGAGCATTTGCGATGCTGTTTAACTTAGTTTATTCTTTTTCATTCAGTTGTATTTAATTTTCGAATTTGATTTAGCATTTGACTTTCCAAATATAAAATAATACAAATTATGTTATTTATTCCCATTTGGAAAATAAAGTTTGAAATTTCCTTTATATTTGTGATTGCTAAAGCATTACATATTAGTTATGATATCCGACTAACTAATATTGGAATGTCCGAGCAAGAGCCCAGAGGAACCAGCCGGTTACATAATTTCACAATTGAACTAAACAAAATGAACGTGGTCCGATTGTTCATTCGATGATTCTCATTCAAAACATGATGGACAAAGTACCTAACGAGAAATAGATGTGACTTGACTGTTCGGTAACCAAATTAATCCCATTGAGTGATAGGGCAGACATAATTCAAAAGCGATTATGACATGACCGATCACTCGCTAAGTCAAACTCCAGACTTGATGGTAAATCAATAAATTAAGGAAAATACAATCTGACTATTTTTCGAAATAACTCTAAGTCCCTAAAGTGTGGACTGTGGTATAAAAACAAATTGGATGTGATTTGATCGCCCGCCAACTAACTCTTATTTTTTGTGTACACATAAGTATAAAAAAAATAGACGAGTGTGATTCGACCATTCACTATTCCATAAACTCCGACTTAAAGAGGAATATAAACTCGCTAAGGATGGAGTTCGACCATCCAATAACAAACTTCACTATTAGAGACGGGGGGCAGTAATATAATCAATTAAACTACTAAATCTGACGGCATAACATTATGGCTCGAGCCTAATGTTTGGACAACTTAAGGCCACGACTGTATGGATGCCTTAAGTAAAAATTAACAGACTATTATCCGAATTAATAAGTAACAAATTACAAGTACATTGTATAGAAAAGTAATAGCTCGAATACTCAAACTAAAATCATATAAGAGTTCAATAGAAAACAAAGAACTTTTATTTAGACATTAAACGTGAATATCGTGGTACAAGTTTATCCAAAAGCGGGGCCAGTATCCGTAAAACATGGCCAACAAAGAGAAAAACAGCCACATAAGCTATATACAAACTAAGCCCAAATGACGACTACTTCTTTTGCCTCTTCTCCCTTTTGGACTTTTTAGGAGCGGACCCACCCGCGCCTCCACCTGTCCCTCTTTTTGATCCTTTACTTCCCTTGGCAGGAGAGCTTTCAAGGTTAGAGGGAGTTATTTGGGAACTAACCCGCCAGGTGGGATGACTTGTAGTGAAAGGAGATTTGGATCTACGACGTCCATATCAATGGGTTCTACTTTAGCTTTTTCTTCAATGACTCCTCCCTCTCGACACATTCTTTCAAGCTAATTTCATCAATGTGTTCGGTGGCACCCATGATCAAGAGATCATTAGATTCATCTATCAGTGGTTGGTCTTCGGTCTTTTCATCAGCAAAAACTCCAATAACTTAAGCATCGGTCCCTGGAGTGTCAGTTGCCCTCGGAATTGCAGTTGGTGTCGGTTATTGCTCCATAATGTCACTGCTTCTAAAAATTTGATTAGATACAGGAAGACCTACAAATTTACAGGAATAAGCAAATAAGCCCATAATTATTAAGCATGATGAATGGAACCACTCAAATAATGAAGAGTAGAGCAGAATACCTATGTTTGGATTCTTTTTAGATGTTGTTGGAGTGCTCTCTTCTTAAATAAGGGTCGGCGGCTTTGATTTATAACTGGGTCTATCTGGATCATAGCTCGAATCTTGTCCAGGGCCAAGTAAAACTAATGCTCTGGTTGGTTGAAGTGAAGTAAAACCTTTGGAACCGGACTTGAAGCTTCAGCGATGTCTTTCCCTTTGCTGGAGGGTGCTAAAGTATCAAAGCATCAGAGCCTTGTAGCGGCGAGATTTAAAGGTTCATTCGCATGTAGGACCTCTAGTACAATTGTTCCTCATCCAACTCAGCTTTACCAAGGGCTTTCTTCCTCATTTTAACGATATATTCCCAAGCCTCGGCAAGCGATTCAAGGTAGCCTTCTCCAAAAAAACTCAAGCCGCGATGGATTAGGACCTTAGCATTGTATTCAATAATCAAACGATCGAACATGTCCTTAACCCCATTCCGGCCAGCCTCTTTAGCATCCTCCAACTGGGCCTCAATTTTCTCTCTAACATCATTATGGCCAGCTTCTCTCGCCTCTCCCTTAGGGCCTTCAATTTGCTACTCGTCAAGTTTAATTTTTAACTCCCGAGCCTTGACGGCCTATTCACAATACTTTTGAGACTCCTCTTGAGCCTCATGTTTTTCTTCCTCTTTCTTAAGAAGCTCTTCTAATTCCTCAACGCCGTGGGCTAGAGTGTCTTTCTCTTTTTGCAGTGTGTCCTTCTTTAAAGCAAGCACACACTGCGATTAAGGGCAGCGTCCAGCTCCATTTTGTGAGCCATTTCTAAACGACTAACTTCTTCAGATATTTATTTTGCGTTCTTCTCTATCGCGACTAGCTTTGTTGTTAACTCCATCATCTCATCGTCTTGGTGTTTGATTTTGTCTTTATCATGGATTGCCTCTAACTTAAGGCGATCGATTCTATGTTGCCTTTCAGTAGACACCTTGGATATTTTCTCAACTAAGTGTTGGAACGCTTCATGCTGCACAAAAAACATTGTTGACACATGCAAGCGAACTCGCTTTAGCACTCCCTGGAACTGTATGGATAGAAGGAAGAAATTTTATCCTATTAAAGCGGATATTTGGAAAATCAAACTTAAGTTCGGCCAATCTTTCTGCCGTAGAGGCCTTGGGAGCTGTAGTAGTTAAAACTGGATTGAAAATAACTATCGGACATTTGCTCGACTAGCACTCTTGAGGTTTTCGAGAACCAAATAAACCCGACTGATGCTCGGGTGGCATAATAGTTTGAGGAACATGAGAAGAGGTCTAATCGTCATAATGCAGAGGAGGATTGGGCTGAAATTCCTAATGATATGATTGAGATTTAGACTTGTGTTTAGAGGATGAAGACTGCCTTGAACGATAGCTTCTTTCTTGGCTGTCATCCCTTTCTTGATGCCTACCCGAGTCTATACCATGACTAGATCCATACTGTGTTGAGGAGTCCCTCAAGCGATAAAAGGCTTGAGAATGAGACATAACACCTACAAATTAAACAAGAGCGTGTAAGTATCCATCAAATAAAAGATAGACAAAAATCGTGCAGTGAAGTGCACGTGATTGTGAATGTCCTAATGTCCCCTCAATGGACCAGTTACCGTGGACTTGCTCAGAGCAGTGGTTTCCCCTTTGCTAGTGGGGGTAATGGCATCACCAATCATGGTGGGAGAATTAAGCCTCCCGACACTAACGCTGGGAAAGTCAAAAGTCTCGATGTCGTTTGAAATCGGTAGATTTGAGAATCCTTCCATCGAACTTTCTAAAGACTGAGAGGTAAACTCTTCTTCAACAGAGGTGATGGTGAACTTAGACTTTTTAGCAGTTTTTCTCCTACAAAGTTTGTATGCTGGCCTTTTTCCTTTTCTTATTGGTGCATAAGATTTCATGCCTTGTGATGATTTGAACAAAGGCACGTAACTTGGACCTGCAACATCACCGCAAGGGTTGTTGGCTTCATCGCCTCTAATTTCATGTTCTTCGGCATCATCCTGAGTCTCCATGACTCGGGGCAGGACAGAGCTATCCATTCCGCCTTCTTGTTCTATAACATTTATTTGCAACGCAATGCTTCCTGAAAGCCCAACGTCGCGACCATCTTCTAACAGCCCAAAAAGAGATAACCACTCATCGGTTATAAGGGATCTAATGTCCCTGTCCTCACTGGGGTGGTACGGATTGCAAAAACCGCTCTTGAATAATTATCACCTTCAGATCGTAGATGGACATCTATAGATTTTCAAAGTATTTATTAGTTAAGGAAATAAAGTGAAGGCAACACTTACGTCCTTACAACCATCGCCTCGCGAAGCCGAGCGGACAACAAATGTAGAACCATTCGTGTTTAAAGACATCCAGCTTGTACCAAGCACCATTCTGAACTTAACAAATTGGACAAAAGCTCGAGGAAAGTATAAGAGAGGCTTCCATCCATCGCTTGAAAATGTAAATGAAGCTGATGTCTTCAGGAGATGGCGATAAGAGCAAAACATCCATAAATAGCAAGAAAGTGTCATGAAGAAAAGCATAGCTATTCGGATGCAGCTAAGCAGGAGCTATTCCTAGATAATTTAGCATCTCTCGGATAAATGAATTAAAAGGCAACACACGTTTGGTCGGGCACATAAATTTATTACATGCCATATACCCTTCCAAGGGCAAGTGAGCCATGTCATTCACTGAAGGGACTAGAACACCTCCAACGAGATCCCATGTTTAGAGTATGGTATACGGAGAGCGGCATCACCAATTCTGAAGGCCTAGGAATCCATCGGGTTATTCATAAATACAACACCCTCTAAAATGTCAGAGACATGATTTAGCTCTTCCACCGAAAGGATGGGAACACCAAAGAAAAGGTCAACCAATGGATCGGAACTCTCCGGCTATTCAGTTTGGTGTTTAGGAGAAAGTCTATCGGATGCAGTCGTAGAACTCGACGTGGCACCTGAATCGCTGTACTGTGAAGGTTATCCAGAGGACATTACGGCTAAATGTCCTAAATGTCTAGAGCCCATATACTCTAAACTCAAAAATAACCGTGATTAGAAAAATTAAACTGTCCTCCCATGCTAGTGCAAACTAGGGTGGTGCAGTGTTGTGTAGTGCAGAGACAAACAGTTCAAAATTAATAGAAAAAGTAAGTGATGAGACTTTAGATTCTAACCAAAGTGAGGTCTCAACTGGCATTTAGATTGATCGGTTGTTTAAGCTTCGAGAACGAACATCGACGTATCAAAGTGTGAAGTTCATTACTGAAGTCCATATGTTAGGTTTTGATTCATATTCTAAGTCCCAGAAGTTTAGTTATTAATTTTCAAGTTCGATATTAGATATGCTAGTCATATGTTCAAGTTCATTAAGATAGGATTGGTTCGAATTGTTCGTACATGTCTAAATGGAGTGGTTTGTTTAAGGGTTCAGGCTTGGTTCAAGGGCTGAAATTGACTAAGTACCCATAGTCGATCCCTCTCCTAAAGAAAATAACCAATCTCTCTTAACCAACGTGACTGATCCCTATTCCCATATCTTAACATAGCCGATCCCTATGTTGAAACCAACTCGACTAATCCCTTTAAGATACACCAACACTGATCTCTTTTTTCTCATATTCAAATAGATCCCACCTTACTCCTCAAACTCCATCCTATTTATGTAAATAACTGATCCCTCTCCACATCGATATATGACCGATCCCTCTCGTAACTACTACACCGGTCCATATACTTAGCCTTTCTTATCCCCCACTTCGACCTTTTACACCAATCGAAACCCGAGTAATATCGATCCCTTCACTAAATGAATTTCCACACCTCATGTCCATAAATATTCCCACTCCTTACCTTCTCCTCTCTTACCACCTCACCAAACCCAACATCGCCATCGTTCTCCCCTTCTTCACCTAATTCAACCCATGGCACAACCGAACCCATCATCTCGTCACAAATCAAAGTTAAATGCAAGAAAACCTACCTAAATGTACAAAATATGAGTTACCCGAAGGGAGATGTTGGATTTCAATTCAAATTGAAGGCAAAGTAGTGATCTAGATCAAGAGAGGATCGCAAGTCTAAGGATGTAGGCGGTAATTGATTTGAAGGGAATGATTCGGAGTTCAAACTGAAAGGAGAGGGTTAGGAGGTGGACCTGGTGGAAACAAAGGAAAATGAGAAATAAAGAAAAGTAAAGATATATAGGGATGGAGTGTCGGTTTATATATGAAGGATAATAGGGATCGGCTTGCTTAAGCTTCTCCTTGAAGCTGAAATGTTAAATCCTCACCGATTGGAAGGGATTGGGTATGCCTCACTCAAGGAGGATCCATCTGATCCTTATTTATTTAAAAGGAGGAAGAAAAGAGGGAAAAGGGAATGGCTAAAGGAGAATTTTGATCCCTATTATACTAAAAAAAGAGAAGATTGGAAAGAAAGGGATTGGCTAGAGGAATTTTGATCCCTATAAACATAAAAAAAGGGAAGGTATCGGGTACGACCCCTATATGCATGCAAACATGTACATAAAAACTATGTAAACTAATTAAATACATAAAGGTTGTGAAATAGCATTGGCGACGACTCGTGAGGGTGCAAATGCATCTGGGAGCCAACGACAAGAATGTGTGCCTGAATATGGACGTGTATATTCTATACATTCAATTTTTGAAAATGACAGAAATTGAATTCAAACCTGAAGCTTTCAAGGTATAGTAAATTAGATAACCATAGCTTACTAGCCCCATAGAATCAGACATAGATAACAATTGACGAAATATAATCTTGAATTTATACTATTAGAAATCGACCAAGCGTCATGATGATCAAAGGTGGATACGACATTTTGGAAAAATAATTCGATAGAAGGGTAGCGACTATGCAGAAAAATGGATGGATTTCTTTCCAAAAACTCTAATTTGCTTCAATTCAAAGCGTGCCATGTTCAAGAAAATACATGCTTCGAGGGTCAGGTGTTATCCGGCATTTTGACCTAGCTATAAGCCCAGAGCGATTATTGTGGGCTTTAGAAATCAAGTATAGATGTGACTGAATGGAATTGAGAGATATGCTATACAGAGTGTTCAAAGTATGGAATACAACTTAATCTAGAAAAGGGATCGACTATGATCCCTCTCTGCCAAAGGGATCAGATCACTTCAACCAAACAAGTAAAACTCAATAGAAAACAATCCATGTCTTAAAATTTAGAAGTCCAATGCATATGACACTTTAAAATCAAAATGTAGGGACCTTAGGGAGTCCACCCTTGGGATCACACCCTAAAAGGATCAAGCAAGAGGGATCGGCCAGAATCAGGTTACATAACACATTGCAATAAAGATTGATCAATAACCCAAGTTCTACTAATCCAATTGGCATGAAACTTGGAGGCTATGCATGATGCAACATGGAGAAGTTCCCGATCGTACCCTCGAACTCCTCCTAAATAAGGATCAGAGTTCATCCCTATTTCTTGGGATTTGGTTAATGTGATCCTTCCTGTGGGCCCCTATGGTTTTGAAGATCCTTCTGCCGAATTTTCAGGGTGATATTTCGCTGTCTTCCTCCATAAATATAGACTTGACTGTTCATTTTTGGGACCTTTACGCTTCTCATTGCTTTGTATTCTTTTGTAACTAATGATTTTTAACCTAATCCCTCTTGTACTAAGTTTACAAAGTGATTAAAAAAGTTATCCCTTCAAAGTGGGCATAGGCAAACAATGTTGAACCACTATAAATTGTTGTGTCTCTATTATTAGCTTGTTTCTTATTACTTTACTGCTATATTCTCTCTGCTTATATTTATTATTCTTCATTTATTCCTCTACAAAATCTCTATTGAGTGTTCGTGTCAATTTTTGGTGCAAACATATACATATTTATGTATGTATGTACGTATAAAACTGTAGTACAAATAACTTACACTTCATTGTATGTATAAAACTGTAGTAAAAATATTAGTAATTTAGCCAATTTATTATACACGGTTATAACTTCTCATTTTTGTCAATTCATGTTTCATTTCGCAGGATTACTAACACAAATAAAAAAAATACGTAGTCGGCCATTAACAAGAAGAAAAGGAGGAATTTTAATCTAAAGCTAAGGATTGAGCTAGGGAGGATTAATCAACAACAAATCTCAAATTCCTTATCAAATTTAAGGTGAATAATAATTTTATACCATCTTTATTTTTATTTTATGATTATATGGTTTTGGATTTACGATTTAAATTCGTTTTAGTGATAAAATGGATGATGATATGCTTAAGTTATTTTATGATGATTTATTTTAATTCATGCGCATAGGATTTGCATGGTTTTGATGTAAAATTGAGAATCTATGATTTCAAATTTGCCATGGAAAGTTTTTATGTTAAGTAAAACATGATTTGGAGATGAATTTTAATTTTCAGAATTTTCCAAGCCATAGAAATTTTATTATGAATTTTTGATGAAAAATATGGTATAATTGGGTTTAAAATTTATTTTGAGAATTTCAGGAAGATATTAGGTCTACTTAATATGTTTGATTACATGATGAAATTATATTTTCGTGATTTTCGGGGATCTTTCCTAATTGATTTACTAGGGAAAATAAATTATTTCAAAAGGACTCTGAAATAATTGGTTTTAGTATATAGAAGAGCTAAAACGTTACATTTTTATAGTTTTGATCTGATGTAAATGCAGTAAATGTAAAGTATTTGAAAAGTTTTTACGGCAGTCAATCAATGGTTTACAAATAGGCAAATTGTTAGAAAGTAATTACTAAAAGTTGATATAATTCAGCCTTTAAATCAGAAACAAGTGTTCTGCTCTATTAGTAAGTACCTTTCGACTCCATTGACGCCGCCTCATCCCAATCGAAACCAATACAGTCGAAACCGCCCTAGTTGAAACCAATCCACAAGATATCACTTGGATGGTATGTAGTGGATTGGAAGGAGGGAGGAAGCCTTCGTGTCGAAAGGTTAGCTTTCGATAGAGTCGAAACGCTGCTTTGTTTTTATAAGTCAACAATCTTACTTGTTTTACTTAAAGTTTTTGACATAATCGAAACATATGCTTTCGAAAGAGTTTTATAATTAGCTTTCGTAGAAGGTTGTCATATTATGTTAAAGTATTAGCTTTCGAAGGGGGGGTACCTTTTTCTTTAAACAAGAGCTTTCGAAATGGTAGGTTTCGACCTAGTCAAAACATGGCCGCTTTGCTACCTTTCGACTGTGATGCTTTCGAAAGGGGTTGGGGTTTCGAAGGAGAAGAGGTTGAAAGGGGGTTTCGACTCTATCATTCGAGGTTTTAAATTTTTTAAAGTCTTTTGCTTTCGACTAGATGGTTTTGAAACCATCAACATTTCCCCAAATTTATTATTGTTGGTTTCAAAAGAGATACTTTCATATATAACCATTTTGACCCAATTGATTTTTGAAGAGTAAACCCAATGCTTTCGAAAGGATACTTTATGTGTTTCGAAGCTATGCTTTAAAGAATGTTTTCTTGATACCTTCGAAAGATATCATTGGTTTCGAAAGGTATATACTTAGAGTTTTGAAAAGAGGTTTTCTATGCTTTCGAAGGAGGTCATCCAGTGGTTTCAAAAGTGATGTTTTAAAGTTTCAAAGCAAATAACTCATTCTCATTTCTAAAGGAAAAAAATCATGGCATAAATAAAGATTTTGAAAATTTCATTCACATCGTTATTAACCCATAATCGTATTTTGGGGAAAGGGCGGAATAACCAGTTAAGTTGATCCAGTAGCGAATATAACTTAACAGATGTTAAAAATATTAATTAAAGATATTGTAAGGGGCCGATAGGTTTACAGTAAGCCCATGAAAATTGTATGACTTTGGCATGGGCCAATAAGTTCATAGTCATCCCATGAGAACTTTGATTTGATACTGGTAGGGGCTAGTAGGTTTATAGTTAGCCCATGAAAACTATATCTAGATTAAGATATTGACAGTCAGCCAATAGGTTCCTAGTTAGCCCATGAAAACTAGGATAAGAAACAAGATATTGGAGTTACCAATAGGTTCGTAGTGATTCTATGAAAACCAAGTAATTGGGCAGATAGTCCATAAACATTTAATAAGTTAATAGTAACTCTAGAAACTATAGTTGAGACAAATAGTCAGAATGAATGGAGATGGGTAATTCAGAATTGATTTATTTGTTTCGCATATCATCATAAAGTTTTGAAATACTATGTTTTGACCATTGTGGATGCAGGACCATAATATATGGTTTTATAAATGCTTTAAGATACTAGTGAGGGGAAAACTCGTTCCACTAAGTGGAATCCTCTCACTAGATATCTGAATGGTTTGAGATGGTAAATTATTATTCATATCAGGCTTTATGTCTAACTCAAAGTTTTTGTTTTTCCCTTGAACTCTCGGGTACTCAATTGATTTTGAGTAATTTGAGAGTTAAGGTTTCTAGGTGTTCTTTTAGGCGAATAAAGCTTCCGAGGACATGTAGGAGGCAAGCTTGTTATTATAGTTCTTTTATTTCCATTGTGTGTTTGTTTATAAAGGCAAATTGTTATCTTGCCTATCTAAATATTCTGATCTACCAAGAGAGCATCTTCATATGTTGCTCTTCGCGTATTTTGTAATATTATATGTTATCTAAACGTGGTCTGCGAATTGGGATTATGTAATCAATTTGGAATATTATGAAATGGAATGTGAAATTTGTTTTCTATTTAATTTTTTCCAAATTCTTGTGTTTCTGTGTATCAATATATCTAATGTCGCTGTAGTTCGTCGCCGAGAATAATAACTATGGATGATTGCATCATCCGTAGCTGTTAGTTTTGAGCCTCCAGGTAGGGGGATGTTACAATAACTTTCCATAAACTACCTAAAAGTGAGACTTTTCTCTGCTTGAAATGTCAAGGTTATCTATTTTATTTATTTAAATGGATAGTGCAAACTACGGGAAAGAACATTCATGCTTTATACATCTATTTTATTTTGGTGTATTCCTTATTATTCCAAACGATGCTCTTTTATATACTTTTGTGGAATTAGGTAATTTATGAAAATTTACACGGAAATATATACAATAAAATTGTACCCGCAATGACCCCAATAAACTAAAACATAGAAATTTACGTTCCAAGTCAAATTGGGTAATCTAAATGAATACTATACCATTTACAACCCAATTATCATAACTTTTGAATAAACTTAATATCTTACCAACTTCTCTCTTTAAAAGATTTCGGGGACTGATTTCCAAAATTTCCATATTTAGATATACGTACCATTCCATTCTAATTACGTGACTCAGAATATGTTGGCGGGATTTTAATTAAATACATTAATTTTAAGCCTGCAATTCAATAGATCTTTCATAGGCATAATAATTAAATAAAATTCCATGATATAAATTTCAATGTTATATATAAATCATATAATTTTGCACTCATCTTTCTAACTTTCCAAACCTCACAAATCCAAATCCATTTCTTTAGTAGACTCATTTTTCCTTTCCATCTTAAAAATATCTATAATAAGACATATATATACCCATTAGAATTACAGATCCGAGAGAAAATTTGAGTTAAGTGGAATATATATTTAGTATTATATATCAGTTACCTTTTTCGCATAATTTATTCACTCCTTCTCTTCTTCTCTTTTATTTTCCACCCTTATAATATATTAATATATATGTAATAGTAGTTTAATAATTTCTTGAAATAGTGGAGAAGGGAAAATGGAAGAGCTCTGCCGCTCTGATCGGAAAATATTAAGAAGAAAAGTGAGGGGTCGAGCCTATATTTATAGTCATTCGAACCAATTCTATTCATTAGATTTATATTAATTAAATTTTGGTCGTTAGCTCGAGGTTCAACCCTAGCCCTCGCCACTTCAATCGATCGGTCGCTCCCCTATAAACAATCAACAGTTAACATTCAACCAAACCAAGGAGGGGATCGATCAGTGGGGTCCATGCATTTATTACTATTTATTTCCTTTTAACTCCTTTTTAATTATTTTCGATTAGAAAATTTCAAACGTTGATAACTTCTTCGTTTAAACTTCGATTGAAACATCAAATATGAAAGTTGCTTAGAAAATCTCCATAAACACAAAGCTACAAGTTTCGTGGTCAAATTTGGAAGTTTGCTCAAATTTAATTTTTGAGCCTTATTAATTAAGTTCTCTTTAATTAATTACCATTATTTTACGTGGTATTATAGCTGCTACATCTAAATCCAAATTAATTTTTAGAACTTATAAAAATGGGTACATGTGAGTTCTAGTTCTGCCTTTATAGAGATAGATTATGCCTGGCGGTCTTTATTATCTAATTTCTTTAATCAAGAGTATACTTTGCATTTCACATTTGACTTCAGTTTATTATGTATCCAACCATATTTTATCCTACAAACCTATCTTCTTTGTTGATCTCGGTTAACCGATTTATCATCGGGAAGTAATAAATCGAAAAAAGTTATCATAGCTATTAACCATTGTTTAGGAGTTTCTCTTAGAAGAGAGTTCCTCTATTAGAAGAGAATTCCTCTCTTAGAAGAGAAAAGAGTTCCTCTCTTTTGTATCACACATATATTATACACATAGAATATGTTTCGATCAAAAAATTATTTTAAAATTGCAAAGCATTATACATACATACATACATATATAATTGTATAAATGTATTCAAATTTGAAGTTAATCTTTATTATAATAATATTTTATTATTATTAATATATTTGAAAAATAAATTTTTTAATTGCTGAAGCAAATTTAATATTTATATATTAATATACACATATTATTTTATTCTAATTTTAATCTATATGTTAAATAATTAATTAATAAGCATTATTTTAAGTTTAAATTTGTAATAAAAAAATTATTTCTATACTGAAAATATTATGGTCAAAAATATTTTTTGTGTGTATATTACACACACATGTCAATTTTATATGTATATGTATTTGTATTTGAGTTAATATACAAGGTTAATTAATTATCGAACAATGAAATAACATATAAATAAATATGGCATTAATATACATAATTAGTGATATATAAACATAAACATGCAATGAATATATACATAAATATACCATATATGTAAATGTAACCAAAAGATAAACCTAACAAAATGTTGCCTATAATTCACACTATGATCTAGTCCAGCTCCTTTGATTTCTCAAATTTGCATCTACTTCTGCAAAAAACTTGCATGCCAACACTGGATCTAACTTGTTATAATTGAATGAATGTGAACAGAGTTTGAAAAATGGAGTCAGGGAGGATGCTTGTGGCCTAGACTAGAGAAGGGGAAAGCAAAAGGTGAAGCTAGAACAAAATGTCTTAGGTTCCTTTCTACAGGGAGAGCCGACCAAAAGATCTAGTACCAATCTCTTCATTACCAAGTCAAAACTTGGAATCCTTCACCCTTAAACTTTGCCGGCTCTAACATAGGTCCATTATGGTCGAAATCCCTTACAAATTCATTAGTAACTTATTTGATTTATATCCAATTTAAATTCTTATAGATATCATATATCGATACAGTCTCATATAACTTTTATATATGCATCCAATAAATTACAAACATCACCCCGAACGATTATAGAGGAAACATAATGTTACTAAAAATAGGCCATACAATGAATAAATATAATGATAATTATTAATATTTCACAAATGTTAACTAATTTAATTTATTTATAACTATTATAAATCAATTAAATTAAGCGGTGTTTCGAAGACTGAATAGATTTGGTTATACGGCTTACATGTGTGAATTTAGCCAGTGATTAATATTCAAACAATTCAAATATTTATGTTCACATATCACCTTAGTTAGTGGTGAAATTATTTGACTTATATCATTAGTTTGCAAATCTCATAGGTAAAATCCAATTTTATAAATTTAAGTGGTACCTTTTAGTAGCGATTGTCTACACATTCTCTTCATCAACACAAAATCATTTTAGGATTTATGGAATTTGGTTTTGGTCAAAATTCTAGTATCACCTACGATAAACTTGGTTAGCCCGTAAACAAAGTCTTTGATTCAGTAATAACATTTATTATTAATCGTACTACTCAGACTAGAGATTTTGACTTTGAGTTGACTACAATTGAGTGCGACACTGATGCTATACAACTAAGGAGACGAATTATCTACTGAATAGTTTTTTTTACTTCTAATGCTTCAACTCAGATCAACTATAGTCACTCGATGGTCGATCTACCATGACTTAACTAAAATCAAAGTGGAGTGTCTACATTGAAGTTCAACGGTATTCTCAAGTTGAGCGAATTATATAATATCATCACTCCATGTTTCATGTTTGACTTAGTTCTTATTAGCCAACATGAAATTCCCAAACGAGTCATTCCATTGTTATTTAATAACTATCATTACATACCTTTTGATGCCTCCAACAACCATGATTAATACACTACCTAACATTTGGAGAGCATTATGAACTCTTGTGTCAATGGATCTATCGGTATCATTTCTCGAAACATCTTTACCAGGAATATTTAAAATAATATATTATTTAATATTGTGATAATTTCTCATGATTATAACACTTTGTAATATTTGTCATCCATAACATGTCATTTAAGGATTTTTCTAATAGTATACTTAACTAAATTATTTAATTAATATATCAAAATACAATAGAACTGTTAGTTTATTTTTGAGTTTAACCAATTTAATACTGATTAATAGATGTTATAAATCAATTATTAAATTAATACAAATGTAGTATTGAATTTTTACGGCATTTTTATTGTATTTTGAGACCTTAAAATTAAAAATAATACATAATAGTTATATATTAATTTAATTAAATATATGGAATTAAATAATTAATATGTTGTATGGTAATTAAGCCTAACACCATGAAGGCTCTATAAAGGGATTATCGGTCATACAAGGGGGTTCAGGGCAACATTTAACTTAACTTATGAGGTATGGATTCAAAAATCGAAGATAAAGGTAGAAGATATTTGATTTTATGGTAGCTATATATAGCCCTACCCTTTTCCGTTCAACCGATGGAAAAAGAAAACCCTAGTCTCCATTAGCCTTGAAGCCGGTATTTGTACATCGAGTCCAAAAATAAGAAACAAGCAATCTGAAGAGAAATAACTAGTAACTGACATGTTAATAACTGGCAAATCTAAATTGGTACACATTGAATTTATATATTGGAAAATCATTTATATTCCTATATCATAAATTGTTTCGACCATAGCAAAAGAAATATTTTTTTCTAAATAATTGCAAATATTTAAAAAGATTTACATATATAATTATACTTATATAATTTTTTTAAATAAAAATTTAATTTAAATTATTTCTCTCACGCTTATAAGGAATTTTATATATACATATACATATACATATATATATATATATATATATATCTTTAATAATAGTTGTAATAGCTTTGGTGTCACACTTTTTTGGTATCATCATAAACTACCAAAAATGCCCCTCTATATATTATTAAATCTTAATCGCTTAAAAAAAATCTAATATTAAATTTCTTTTACAAATTCAAACGCCCCTAAAAGTAGATCTAACAATTAAACATGCTTTATAAATTCAAAACGCTTCTAAAAATAAGATCTAAAATTAAACTTTCTTACAGATTCAAAATACTTCTTTACAAATATACAAATCTTAATATCATTTAAAAATATAAAAAAAATCATTTTTTAACTGATTTAAACATATGCAATTTATAAGAAAAACAATTCACGCGCAAAGCGCGTGCCTTACCACTCGAATATATATAAAGAAACTGGTTTCGTTTTTTAATTAAAAAATATATTTAAATTTTTTCTCGAGTTTTTAAAATAAAATGAAATAATTCGTTTCACGGATTGAAAAAATAAAAAAATTGGTTTTATTATATATATTTGAACATTTATATTTATATGTTTATGATTTTAAATTTTAAAAAAAATATTTTCGTTTTTTAAGTATGTTTTGATAATTGTTTGAATTATTCAAAATAAATTAAATTTCAAATTGTAGATAAAACAAATATATCAACATACATATATTAAGTAAATAATATATGTATATATAATGTGTTTTGACGTTTATAAATGCATACATATACATATGCGCGCACACACACACATACATACACAGACATAGAGATCTATATATATTCATTTGTTAATGGCCGAAAAATGAAATAACATAAACTATATGTCTTTGTGCATGTGATCACTTATGATAATAAAAACGTTATGTTAAAACCCTTGACATTGTTCATTTATTTATAGCCATAAATCACAATAGTTATTTACACTTATATGTTGGTATTCATATCTAAATACCTTAGGATAGTTATAATATTTATATTATTTGCATTATGAATCCTAACATTTATTTAATTAAATACGATAAGTCGATATTAAAATTAAACTTAAGTAATATGTATACAACACACACACGCTCGCACACACAAATAGATATAAACTTATGTCATAATACATAAATATGTACACACTAAAGTTTTAAGATAAAATTAACTAAATTAAATTAAATATCGAACATTTTTATTGATGATTACTAATTATGATTTAGTGTAAACAAATTATTCATGAAAACATGAAATAAGATCTGGTGAAAATTAATATAATGTGCAAATTTTAAAATCCTTCATTATCCTTTTGTTAATGCACATGATCCAACAATATGGTGGTACAACAATTTAGAAGAGCAAACATAATGCATCAACGCATCGCTGTTGGAATTATCTCGTCTCTCATAACATTTCGGAGTGTCGACATTCCATTTGTTCATGTGTCATATTGGTTCAATTTGTCTAAATGGGAAAAGCATTATATTCGTAACGTGACCTTTTGGAATAAATGTCGGATCATTTTGATAAGCCGTAAAGTCTGGATCGTCGTTTTTGTATTTTTGTGCAAAGTTATGTATGATTATCATAACAACGATCACTTTACTTTAATTTCAAAAAACATATATTATCATGATTTTTTAAAGTGACCCTTTTCTTCCATATTCCTAAATGTATTACAATCGTCATTCGTAAGGTTAGACGTCGAGATTAAAATTTTCATTTTTTTTGATTAAGTTTATTTATGGTTTCTCAAAAAATAATTATATGATATTTGCAATGTCGATAAAGGGTAAAAACCCAATAAGAAAAGGAAATCATGGATCAACTAAATTACAGGAAAGTGTTGTTATCTATCATTTATAATTGCACCGAGCATCAATCAACTAAAAACTGAAAGGACCATTAGTAATTGGCTAGTTGCGTAATTTGAGATAATAGAATCCCTTTTTCTAGAGGATTCATTTAGAAAGCGAGTGGTTTTGGATGTCTTTAATAAGAAAAGTTGAACTTACTAATGTGCTGGGTTACGTTTAAGAATGCGCATTTATCTGAAAAATACATCCAAATTAATATACTGGATTAGAGGGCCTTATTTCAGATAAAGAATGTGTGCAACGTTGACAAACAGATGTGGCAAGCCTTCGGTTTAATGGCTTCCCCCAAATAAATCAAATTTTCTTCATCATCCATTTCAGATAGAAAACAAACGTTCGGAACAAAATGTTGGTGCGAGATTCCAACACGAGACCACTCAAATCGAAACTCCACAAGCACAGCGGAAGATGGAATTGTGGTAAATAGTGTAAAAACAACCAATCAACAACTCAATTCCAATCTCAATCGATCCAAAAGCAATCACAATCCCAAACAAGCAGTATAGAAATCAAAGCAATAATGAAAAATAAATCACACACCGATTTATAGTGGTTCTACTAACGTTGTGTTAGTGTACATCCACTTTAAGAGAGAGCTTTTATTAATACTGATGAGAAGAGTACAAGAGATTGAATACAACGATCAAATTCTAATTAGAATTGAATTTGTGGAGAAAAGAATTGAAAAAAATTAGGTTTTGATAAACCCTAATTTGATGGAGGCTGATCTCTTGCAGTTGCTTGCACGCTCATAGATCTGAAACATGAGGCTAGCTTATATAGGAGAATAGAAACCCCAGACAATATTCCGAATTTGCCCCTGCGGATATCACAAAATTTTCATCAAGTCTGTGTGAGAGAAAACAGGCGAAAGCCGTTTCAGACGTCTGACCAGAAGGTCAGACGTCTGGTCTAACCCACTGGAGCGCATGTGCTCCAGTTCAAACGTCTGGTCTAACCTTCTGGAGCACCTTTGTTTCAGTTACGTCTGACCCATTTGGTCAGACGTCTGAAAAAGTGCTCTGGAAGCACTTTTGTCCCAAATCAGACGCCTGAAAAATGGGTCAGACGTCTGAAAAAGAGTTCTGTCCCAACTTTGCCTTCTTCATCTTTTCTCTAATAACTTCCACCTCCGAACTTCGATTTGCGAACCGTTTCCTCCATTACGAAGCTACTTCCGACCTCTACAAATTTATGTACAGTGTCGCCAATATTTAACAGAAAATTGAACCAGTGAATTTTGTTTAAGAACAATATTTCCATATCTCTTACCTTTTCGTATAACATCATGCCTTGCCTGTATAAAAATAATAACACATAAAATCGAACTCCATCTAACTGGCTTGAATTGAGCACTATGATGCATCCGTGACGTCTCAACATTTGATATTGATAACTTCAAATTATGAATTGTGCATAAAAATTTAAAATTCAATGCATCCGCTGTATTACTTTTATGGTTTAATCATTGTTATTTACCACACATGTCAAAAGTTGAATCACTCTGTAGCACAGCAAGCAGGTTTCTAGTTTAGCTTAATTTTTCTATAAATAATCGTACGCTTTTCGTAGTGCATAATGAATAATTATCACAATTCTTTACTTTCTCCTCCGACAAATGATCATGTGCACTGCAGAGACCTCTCCATCTCATTTCAAATTCTAGTTTTAAATTAATTAAACAAAATCACAATTTGTCTCGTATAATACAAGTACTATGATCCTAAACATACAGAATCCAAAGCAACTGTCTCTTTTTTAATCACCGTTTAAAATAATCTTTCGAAGAAATTCAAACGAAACGTTCTTTTTCAAATTTTATACAGTTTTCCCAACATGGGTCATATTTGTCACAGCCTAGTACCTAGATCCTATTATCGGGTTCATCACATGTGACTCTCTTATGATGTAAGATTCCTGTGCATTTATTCTCTGCTATATTTCCAGTTTTCTGCAGCTGCTGCTTCTTCTTCTATGTCATTTTTAATGTCCTTTCGTTTTCATTTGGGTATCTGAGTTTGGTATTTTTAGTGAAATGGGTCACTCTTGGTTATGGGTTTTATCAAAGTTTGTGTCTTGATATATCGCTTCATATGATCCCAGATTTGCAATTGAGGTACAGTGCTTCATCCTATTGATGTTTCTTATATTTGATTCCTTTTCTATTTTTGTTCAGCATTAAAGGCGTGAACTTTATCACATTTCCTCTTTTAAGTGATTGAAATTGAATACTGAAATTGTCTACCGTTTGTTTATATAATTCTGTATTTATTGGGGCTTTAGTTTGTTTTCTAGAGTATCCCAAATTTAGCTTGCTTCATCTACGGCATATCAAGTAATATGGTTATAAAAAATATTCAAGCGAAATAAAATAATGATAGTTTGCTACCAGAATAAACACTGAGTGAAAGTAACATAAAGAATCAAACCAAGATGCTTTGTGCTTGTTCAAGAGATCAAAAGAACTTCCATTTTGAAGATGCGCCGCAATCTCCAGAATCTTTAGCCGCTAGAGATTTTTCAGTTAGTGGACTATCATCAAGAACTGGAGAAATCGAACAAAAATTTGACGACAGCCAAATAGACGATATCGAGTCTTCATTGAGAGAGACACTCTCATTGAACTATGAGGTAAATCTAAAGAATTCAGCTATGAACATGGATTTTAACTCTCTTTGTCGTTTACAGTAATTTACTTGCTATTGTAGAGCTTGTTGTCGTCTCAAGCTAATCAGTGTTATGCTGACTTAAACACTCTTTTTACACCAGTTCATTTACATAAGTGCAATAATTTTGCTCCATGCATTATTGCATTACTATACTGTATGCATCTATTCTGAGAAAATATTCTAATAATGCACTGCACCCATACACATTTTATATGCTTACAAGAACATGTTTTTTGAACTGGTGCTGAATTACAATGGAATGATTTATTTGAGCAGGAAGCACGTGCATTATTAGGCCGGTTAGAATATCAAAGAGGTAACTTCGATGCTGCTTTGCAAGTATTTCAAGGGATAGATGTCAAAGCTTTGAAGCCTAGGATGGTTAAGGCAATTATAGAACGTAGTAGACACATAAATTCTAGTAAGAAAGGTGGAGCTTTGTTGGTGAATATCATGTCGATGCATTCTGTTAGCCTGTTGTTGGAAGCGATCTTACTTAAATCCAAGACCTTACAGGAGCTTAGGCGTGTCAAAGGTAATATTATATCTCTATGTATTATTATTATTATTATTATTATTATTATTATTATTATTATTATTATTTTACCTTGATGTTATACTTGAGTGGCCAAGTGCTTCTGCACCAGATTAAAAGAGGAGGATGTAGAGTAATTGTTACAGTTCTAGCATAGTATACCTTTTGATATATCTGAAAGTATATTTAGGATTAGGCATACCATCCCTAGGGTTTATACCATGAGTCTAATGATGTATCTAATGACCAACTCTAGTGAAGCTTTTTAAAGTCCTCAAGAAATCTCAATGAATTCTTTATAAATAATAAAAACAGTTATTGAAATTTCTAATAAATGTAGTAAAACTTCCGCACTTTAGACAATGAATGAAAAGAATTATTGTTGCTGTTATATCTGAACCTTGCAATCCTCAACATTATTTGGTGTTTTGCAAAATGAGCACCTCTCTTTCACATGGTTTGGTATTGTCATATAGCTACATGCTACAGATGTTGAATAAAGTTTCTTTTTATCTTACAGATGCTGCAATAGAATGTAGAACCATAGTAGAAATCATGGAATCTGCATGGCCTTATGGCATGCATAACGAAGTCAAAGACGACTTTAAACTGATTGAAATATTTCACAAAGCATTAGAACTTCTTCCAAAGCTTTGGAAACAAGCTGGTTACCTTGATGAAGCCATACATGCATATAGACAAGCTTTAACCAAACCATGGGTTCTAGACCAAGAAATTTGTGCTAAATTTCAAAAGGATCTAGCAACAATTTTACTGTATAGTGGTGAAGAAGTTACTCTGCCTGAACATATACAGCAAGAATGGGGATCTAATGCTCCTAAAACAAATGCAGAGGAAGCAATTTTACTGCTCCTCATATTGAAGAAAAAGATGATGTTTAATGTAATCATTTGGGATTCAGAGATCATGAACCATCTTATATATGCACTATCACTGTCAAACCAGTTTGAATTATTAGCACAGAAATTTGAAGAATTGCTGCCTGGTATCTATAACAGAGGTGAAAGATGGTATTCTTTAGCACTTTGTTATAGTGCTGCAGGAATGGATGATGTAGCATTGAATCTTCTGAAGAAATTTTTGGGTCATTCAGAGAGGAACTTGCCTACAAATGTTTCTTCGTTTTTATTGGGTTTAAAGTTGTGCGGTGGAGATATCACATATACTTTTGAAGGAAAAAATTATGCTAAAAAGCTAGTACAATGCTCAAACGATGCATTGAATCATTTTAGTGGCCTTTCAAGCCACTTGATTGGCGTATGGAAAGGCAATTTAGCAAGATTAACAACCAACGATTCAGAGAGGTATAACTTGCAAAAAGAAGCTTTAGTAACGTTACGCAATGCTGCAAGTTTAGAATACAATGATCCTGAAATTATATATAGTCTTGGAATGGAGCTTGCTATGCAAAGAAAAGTAAACCAATCAAAAGAATTTGCAGTCAAGTATGTTGATTTAGTGAGTGGAAGCTCGATAAAGGGATGGAGACTATTAGCTTATGTAGTGTCACAAGAACAAGAAATCAAAGACGCTGAATCTATCGTAGATTATACTATAACTCATAGTGGAATAGAGAGCCAATTAAGACTTCTACGAGATAAGGCTTTACTACAAATAGCTCAAGAACAACCCAAAACAGCTATAGAAACATACAGAATTTTGCTTGCTTTGCTTCAATCCCAGAAGGAGAGTCAGATAGAACAATCAAGTGCAGATGTACATTTCAAACCATTATCCTTATATGCATTTGTTATTGTGGTACATTTCTTTATGTGATTTTTTTCTAGTTTCATTATGGTAGATGAATCAGCACAAAACCTTGGAAATGGAGTCATGGGTTGATTTGGCGACTATATATACCAAGCTTGAGTTGTATATGGATTCAGATAGTTGTTTGGACATAGCCAAATCTGTAGAGTATTTCAATGCGACTACCTGGCATACATTTGGTATGGTTATTGAAACTGATAGTTTGTTTATCATGAATTTCCATAGTGTTATAAAATGTATATATATCTTGTTTTATACAGGCATGAATTTAGAAGCGCAGTCGAAGCAGAGAGAGGCATTGTCTGCATATTGGATGTCGCTTTCTATAGAACCAGACTATGTTCCTAGCACGATTTCAATAGGAAGTATAATGATAAAAACTGGTGGAAAATCATTGCCCATAGCTAGAAGTTTCTTGATGAATGCATTGAAGATGGAACCCATGAATCATGATGCTTGGTTGAAGCTCGGACTTGTGTTTAAGAAGCAAGGTTCATTTCGGGAAGCAGCAGACTGTTTCCAAAAGGCTTGTGAACTGGAAGAATCATCTTCAGTTTTGAAGCTTTTGTAGATATGAAAGCAAGATGACGTTTTCTTCTCCTTTTAACAAACCAACTCCGAGTAGCGATAATTTAATGGCAAAAGTAGTTAGGCAAATTCTATTTGACCAAAATGCTTTATTTTAATATAACTTGTATTATTATTTTTGAACCTTTTCGGCCATCGCCTACATAGGGTGCCTACGTGGTATTAAAGGTTCTCATGTAGGGCAACTATGAGGTATTAATACAAATCTTGTAGTTCAAGCGTTTGATAGGTACATAAACGACGTGCTAGCTCTACGTGGTTATGTATGAACTCACGGGTATTACGTGGTGTCAAAAAAATATCATGAAATAAAAATTTATCTGAGGGAATTTTTGTTCAACCGTATCTTATTAAGGAGGAGGCACCTTTTTGTGTTCAAATAGAATTTGACAAAGTATTTAATATTTAGAAGTACTGCTCCTTTATAAAGCATATAAATGATAAATGCTATTATTAACACAAATGTTACTGTAGATGAGAATCAGCCATTTTAAAGAGGAAGAACTCTGAAATGGAGTTCTGAGGGTTGGTCCTTCACTCCTTTGTTTTCAAAGCTGATGGGGCCAAAGGACAGCCAGCCTACAATTGTATTTGTATTTCATGGGCAAGGGTGAGTTCTTGGAACCGTAAACCGGAACTAACATCTACGTATCCTCTCCAAAATACAATAAACCCCACGCAAATCTGGAAACTCTAACCAACTTTTACACAGTTATAAAAACATGAAAGTGCATACATTCGGCATTTTTGAAAAATGAAAAATACCTCGAATTTCCTTGAATATCAGGCGTTCTGAATTAGACAATATACTTCCTCTCTAGCCACTTCATTTTATTATTCAATTCGGTTCTTTAGCCGATAATAAGAGGGATCTTTAAGTGTAACAAAAATGAAGTGTCGTCGATCCAAACTTCTACACACACGCACACACTTTCTACAAAATAAGTGTATAACATATATCCTTTAAAAATATATATCTCTGCTATTAATAAAGAAAATTCAATGAATCTGATTTCCACGGTGTCTTTTTGAAATTTCAAAACTACCCTTCATCCATTAATGAAATCTTATCATCTTTGCAATCTCAACCACCATCCTTTTCTCAATAATCCATAAATGGAATTCCACTATCAATTTGGAACCAACAAAACCATTTGAAATAAGTGTTGTAACTGTTCAATTTTGGTGACACTAAATGAAGAGAATTGAAGGGGTTGGAAGTAGCTTGGTGACGAAGAAAATGGTTAACAAATTAGAGCTCGAAGGAGAAAGTTATGACGAAAAAGGTAGAGTGGTGCTGAGAAACTCAGCACAGACGTCTGAAAGAATGGTCAGATGTCCGAGGCTTTATCAAATCTGTTCCAGAGACTCATGTCTGAATTATTTGTCAAACGTCTGAGTCTGCTGCAGAATTTTCCATAGAGCAAGAACAGACGTCTGTCGCTTTGGACTGACGTCTGATGTCTCGGAGAAACTTTTTTCGAGACCTTGGACAGACGTCTATCCCATAGGGACAGACGTCTATCCCATAGGGACAGACGTCTGTGGCGACTTCTGCAGTTTTTTGGCCTGTGTTTGACATAAAGAATTGTGATATTCGAAGGGAAAATTTTGAAACTTTGCTTAGGTTTTCTATTCTCCTATATAAGCTATTTCTTGGATCCAGATTTTTATGCAATAGAAAGCGATTGAAAGGGTTTTAGCCTCCACTAATTAGGGTTACGCAAAACCTAATTTTTTTCAATTCTCTTCTCCACAAATCAATTTCTAACGGAATTTTGATCATTGTAATCGATCTCTTATACTTTTCTCATCGATGTTAGTAAAAGCTCTCTTAAAATGGATGTACACTAACACAACGTTAGTGCAACCACTATAAATCACTGTGTGATTTATTTTATGTTATTGCTTTAATTTCTATATTCCTTGTTTGGGATTGTGATCGGATTTGGATTGGTTGAGATTTAGATTGAGCTATTGATTGGTTGTTTTTACACTTCTTACCACAATCTCGTCTTCCGTTGTGCTTTTGGAGTTTTGATTTGAGTGGTCTCGAATTAGAATCCCACCATAACATTTGGTATTAGAGCATTGGTGTTGGCAGGTGGTTGTAGAAATGCCAGAATTAGATAATACCTCAAGTAGTTCCTCAATGGGTAATACAAGTGGAGTAGCGCCTTATATACGTGGATCGTATGCAGCTTCAGGATCATAGTTGGTAATCGACAAGTGGATTGATGATAATAATTTTGAAAAATGGCAATAGAAGATGAAAACGGATCTAAGGAGGAATCAGGTGCATCGGGTAGTGTTTGATACACATTTTCTGTCGGCAGAAATCTCGGGTGTTGATAGAGAGGAAATGGAAGAGTGAGCATTCACTACGCTTCAACTTGCTATGCGAGTGAATATTATCTCTAAAATTAGTGGTAAGACTACTTGTAACGACCCGTAAATTTTAAAGGTTTTAATAACGTAAATAATTGAATTTTATGAATTTTTAAATAATAAAATATGGAATTAAAAATTTAGTGTTTGGAATACGTCTAATTAAACATAGCACATGGTAAATTTTCATCTGATAATATGAAAGTTTATTTTCTTGTGTAATTTTATTTAAATTCAAATCGGTTAAAAATTGATGATGATAAAACGTTTTTCAAACCTGAATATTTTCACACAATAAATTTGTAAATCATATTCTTAGTTAGACGGCGTATTTCGTTTCTTCAAATTTGGACTATTGCCACTCTGTTTGTCTTATTTCTGGCAAATTAGCATCATTTTGGTAGATATCGATTTTTGATCGAATAATCATATCACTGATATTTGTATACCGTTTTGATCGCCTTATCGTGCTGATCTACACAACATATTTGTTTGGGTGTCTCGGTCTACCACAAGTGACGAATTTGGTGAAACGGTAATCGTATCTGTTCCGAGCCTTTTCAGTTACCTTGTCCTTTCATTTACCCAACTGATGAAACAAAGAGCCGTTAGCATTTATTTACTCTTGAATTTCTACTGAAACTTTTCTATTCCCACTTTTTAATATACGAGTAGGTTGCCCTTTTCATTTCATTTTTTTTCCGTTGTTATCAAAGCATAAATATATGTTGTACAAGTTTTATCAGCCGAGTGCCCCTCTCTCTTCTTCCTCTTTATGTAGCTTGCTCCTCACGCCGTGACTTTCGCGTGCAAACCCTTGCCCACGTCAAGCCTCCGCCACCATAGCCATCAAGCAACAACCGAGCCGCTTAAACCCACTCTCTCTCTCCTCCGCCCTGCTTTCTTCCACCTTCCCCGGCCACTCCTTGCCATGCACATGCTTTCTTCCCCTCTTCTGAAACCTATCGCTATAGCCAACCTCAACGCCATCACGTCCTCCGACCTCCCTCCACCTGACATGGCCGAGAGTCACTGACCCACTACATCGGCTTGCTAGCCGAGCCTATCCCCTCAAAAGCAACTGCCCCTACCATGACTCAGCCACTCGAGAGTCTACTCCTCCTCCTCCCTCTCGCCAGCCTCGTTTTTTGTTTTGACCTGCAACCGAGGTATATATATGCATACATGATCTGTATATGTTTATATATGGATTATATGTTATATATGTTCTTTATTTATGGAATATAGGTTGTTATGTATTACAGTTTATATATATATACTTATATAATATGTAAGTTTTGCTTTTGTTATTCATATATGTTTGTATTAAGTTATATAAGCTTAGTTTATAAATTTCATATATACAGTTCGTATAACTATTTCTTAGAGCCGATCTGCTAGTTATAATATAAGAACAATATTTGTGTTAGTAAGTGATGATACGTTAATGTTGTTGTATATAATAGTGTACAAGTTCATTTATTTACTTGTACATATGTTTTACAGTTTACTTTATATGATTAAGCAAATGTATTTTTGTTAGAATTTGTTTTATAGTTTATATAGCATATGTATTTATTAATTGTATATTACAGTTTGCAAACTCATCAAGTTTATATATATATATATATATATATATATATATATATATATATGGAGTTGGTTATATATATATCTTTATCATATAGAATTCATACTCAAGATATACCTACATATTTATGTTTAAAGTATTATTATATATATTATATTATAAGTTTGCTAGTTGTTCTTATACACATATTGGTTTTAGATAGTTGATATTGATGTATACGGTATGATATATTGTATAAAAAGGTTTGTTATAAAAAGTAAATGTTGGATTTTATTATATACAGCCTGTCAGCTTAGATATGCAAAGGTATATGTAAGATTTAGATATGTGTGTGTAAGCTTATATGTTTAAATATATATATATATATATATATATATATATATATATATATATATATATATATATATATATATATGATATCGTGACCGGTTGTAAATAGATAGAGAAGAGAATAGGTATGTTTTATAACAGCATATATATAGCTATGTCTGTATTATCTTGTATATAAATGATAGTTTATATGTATTGAGATAATGTATGTAGGATATATTTATAGAATTGCTGTTTGACATTTTATAAGTTTGATTTTATGTGTTTAATAATATGGGTTGGAAGATGTATAACATGAATATTTTATTTAATGTATGTATTGTTGGGCTAGTATATATATATATGTATAAAGTTACTGTATATAAGTTGTATAATATATATATATATATATATATATATATATATATATATTAAGTTTTAAATGTATCGATTCAAAATTTTATTATTTTATATATTTTTTTGACTTTAATATTTGAGTTTTAGTGTAAAATAATGGATTTGAAATGCATGTATATTTAATTTAATATATGCTTTGATTTGGAATTTGATTTTTATATATATAGTTATATATAGTTATATATAAGTTCATTATACCAATTATCTTCATCGATCCGGTTCTGATTTGATTTATCTAATCCTATTTATCAGCTTCTCGGTCAAATTCGTGCCAATATAGATTTTCTTTGGGATTCGTGCTTGACTTCGTAACTCAATTTCATTGTCTATCCTCTTTAGCCTCGGAAGATGAGCAATCACTCACGATTAACATTCTTATATTTTTAAATTTGATTTAAGTTGAAAGACAATTGAAAATGTTGTTAGTTATTGACATTGCTATATATATGTTATTATCTGTATCTGTTCACCTATGACATCCAACGCCATTATTTGTTATTCATATTGATGATATATGCATGTTATATTGTTATCATATATGTTGTCACTCTACAAGTTCCCTGTTAGTATAGAATTCCCTATGGGTTGAAATGATACATACCCAAACGATTTGTAGAATAGAAGAAAATCGTTATGGGTTGAAATGATAAATGCAATCGATTTTCATTGAATTGAATTTGAGATTGCGGGTTGAAATTATATATACCCGTATATATTTAAATTGCGGATTGAAATGATAAATATCTGTATCACTTGACCCTAGAATTGAAAATTATATACAGACACCGTTGGGGTGTGTGTGTGTGTGTATTTGAAATGATTTCTATGTTTTAAAGAGATATATATGGTTTTGTATAAATTTTGATTTTAGATATTATATAAAAGTTATTTTATACATAGTTAAATTCTTGATTTATAAGCTATGTATAAATTTGTTTTAATATAAAATAAGTTTAATAATAAAGTTTGATTTAATTAAAATATAATATGGTTAAGTAATTATTAAAATTTATATTTTTAAAAATAGATTTTATAATGATATTTATAAAGTAAGGTTGGAAAGGTAAATAGATATTGATTTGAAATTTATTTGATAAGGATTTTATTTAATTAAATCAATTTGAAAGTTATTGAGGTTGAGATTTTTAATGGATATGATTTTATAAATTGAATTTAAATTGAAATGATAAATGAATATTTAAGTTTAAATGAATTAAAAGGAATATTTAGTTTATTTGAAATTTATGATTTTATTTAATTGAATATTTTAAATTTACATAAATTGGAATGGTACATTTAATTTTATTTAAATTTGAAATTTGAAGTTTATTAAATGTTATTTAAATGATTAAGTAAATATTTCAAAATAAATAATAGTAAAGTGAATTTGATATATATGTATGAAATTATCAAATCTAATTTTGAAATGTTTGAATATTTAAAGCTTTGAAATATATTGAAATTGAAATGGTTTATTTTGTGGTTAAAAATCCGTATTTGAAATCGATATAATTTGAAATGGTTTATTAAGAAATTGAGAAACTGAATTGAATTGAAATTGATGATTTGAGATTTGATTATATTTGAAATTTGAGTTGATTTGTGAAATTTGAGGAAGCTATTTTATTATATTTAGTATTTTTAAATTTTATTTAAAACTATTTATATATTTTAATTATAACTATTTTATATAAACTAATTTATTTTATAAACTACTTTACTATATATACTATTACTAATATGTAAACTGTTTAAAGGGAAGTATTATGACTCCAAAGCGTTATGATTTTAAAGTATTATGATTTCCGAAGTGTTACGATTTCAAAGTGTTATGATTTCCAAAGTGTTATAATTTCAAGTAATTTGGTTTCGAAAGTATTATAACTTTGAAAGTACTGTGATATTGGAAGTGAATATATTTGAAATTGAAATGATATCGTATTGATTTGGTTTCGAAATGGAAATGATATTGTATTGATACGGTCTTTGAAATGGAAATGATATTTTGGTTTTGACGTATAAACTATTTTGAAATGACCGCAGTGTTATAATAACATTGGGTTGTTAAAGAGACCGGGATCAGATATTGTCATACTCTCTGCCAATGCCATAAACCACTTTAACAACCGTGTACGCAGTGGAGATTCTAGAATGAGGTAAGATGGTGGCGACGATTCTATATGAGGTATATACGTGGACCCGACTTCCATGAGTTGGCATAAGGTGGCTAAAACAGGAAAAATCGACGGGTCAAGTGAGGTAGCTCCTCCGATCGGACACACTCCTTTATATGCCATTCTATTACTTTGTGATTGATTTGGGGCGCACCTTTGATTTTTTTTTTGGAGTGTAGCTCGAGGTGGACGGTAGTGGCTGTTAAGCATTACCACCAGCCCGAAAGTGTAATTGATATATCTATCCTGGAATTGCCTTGTTGTGCCGTGTCACCTAACCTAGCATGCCTTCTACGAGTTTGTTTTGTGTCGTACTTATGGAGTATCTTCTGTTAGCCTCCCGATCTGGAGGTATTACGGTACCGTATAGACTATTGGCACTATAAAATGTGTTAAGGGGACATGGGTAACGCCTTAACGCTATTTTAATGGTTTACTTTACTTTAGACATTATTATAATAGCGTATATTACTACATAGTAGATAGTTTAACGGATCCTTAGAGGATGGTTATTCCACACATCCTTTGAGTTACTTGTATTTCAGTTGATATTTCACTTGAGTTGGATTTATGGATATAAGAATGTTAATCCTGACTCGAGTGTTTTGTGTCTTTCTTTACGCTCGGGTCAGACTGAGTGATACAGCTTTTGAAACTTACCTTTGGAGTTGGATCTTTGTTTGGAGATCCATCTATATCTTTTCAGCTTGCAGTTTGATTCCAGTGATGTATTCTGATATTGTATTTGACTATTTTATTTGAGACTTCTGTTGTATCTTATTTGACTCTATTATATATATAGTAGCTTCATGAACTACTATTCTTTTGTTTCCGCTGCTTATTGTTACATTACTCTGTGTCTGTGATTCTGTGATTTATTTATTTACTGTATATTTTAGTTTTTCCAATATAAATTAACAATATGATATTTTGAGAAATTCAAGTCCGATATGTGTGGATGCGAATGGTTGAGAATATCGGGATGTTACACTACCGCTAAGCGTATTTGGGACAAGTTGAATGAGTTGTATATAAAGAAGTCACTAACCAATCGCTTGATCTTATTGCAGACGTTCTTCACCTATAAAATGTAGGAAGGTACTTCACAAAAGGTGCTTAAATATTTTTGATGATTTGCTAATGAAGATGAAGGCGGTAGATTTGAAGATTGAGGAAGAGCAAAAGGCGATGATATTGTTGTGTTCATTGTCGGACTGCTATACAGGTTTCTCAAATAGTTTGATCTATAGCCGGAATACATTGACTCTTGATGATGTCAAAACAGGTCTTCCTTGCGAGAAGTTGTGAGATAAAATGAAGGAGTTAGGTGATGGAAGTTGTGGAGCTAGCAATGGTCATGGTTTATTCATGGAGAAGGAGAGGTATGTGTAGAAGGAGAACCGGGGGAATTCTAAATCAAGGAACCTCGATTGAAGAGGAAAGTCGAAGGAAAGAAAAGGCAAGTGCTATATTTTTAAGAAGCCCGGTCAATGGAAGAATGAGTGTCCGGACAAGGAGAAGGCAAAGAAAGAAGTTGCATCTTCATCAGTAGCGGTGAAGAGTGGAGTTGGTGAGGGAGACATAGATGTATTATCGACGGTAGCATCGGATGTTTCGGGTAGTGATTGGGTGTTCGATTCGAGGCATCTTATCATATGACGCTGAATAGGAACTTTTTTCATCTTATGTTGACAGAGAAGGAAATTCAATTTTATGGGAAATTGTGCTATTTGTATGTCGAAAGGCATTGGTTCCGTGCAAATTCGGATGTTTGACAGAGTGGTTCGTGCTTTCACTAATTCGGATGTTATGGGAAGTATCTCAACTCTTTGGGGCAGCTGGATTCTTTAGGTTGTAAGATCACTATTGAGTGTGATAACCTGTTGGTTTCGAAGGGTGTGCTTGTGATGAATTGTGCCAGAACTCATGGTATTTATTTGCTTCAATGAGTGACCATAGAAGGTGAAACTTGTGGAGGATTTGATAGTTCACGTGGATTGGATGCGACTAGGTTATGACATTTGAGGTTAGGTCATGTCTCAGAGAGTAGTTTGGATATTCTTCTGAAGAGGGAGATGATCGGTGGAAAGAGTTTCAACAAATTAGAGTTTTGCGAGGAATGTGTCATGAGGAAGGAAATTAAAGTTTCATTCGGTGAGGGAAAACATGATTCGAGAAGGTTTCTTGAGTATGTTCACATGTGTGTTTGGGGATCGGCATCGGTAGCTTCTTTTGGTAGAGCTCGCTACTATATTTCTTTCATATATGAATTTTCTCGAAAAGTATAGGTGTATGTAATCAGGGCCAAGTTGGAGCCATTTGCAAATTTCAAAGCTTGGAAAGCTATTAATGAGAATGAAAGTGGCAAGTATTCGAAGATCTTAAGGTCCGGCAATGGCGGAGAGTATGTTTCCGGAGAATTCTTGGAGTTTTGCAAGCGTCATAGTATTCGGAGGCATTTTACTACACTGGAAGATCCGCAGTCGAATGGTGTTGCGGAGAGGATGAACCGTACTCCACTAGAGAAATCTCGATGCTTGAGATTGACATCGGGTTAGCTAAGGGATTTTGGACCAAAGCTTTGTCAACCGCGGTGCATACTATTAATCGAATTCCGTGGTCGACTATTGGTAACAAAATTCCGAAGGAAGTGTGGAAGGGAAAGAGCATTGACTTGCGTTATCTTCGTGTGATTGGTAGGCCAGTTTATGTGCATGATCTGGAAAATAATAAGCTTAAACCTAGAGCTGTTAAGGGGATTTTGCTTGGCTATATGGATGGAGTAAAAGGCTATCGAATTTGAAACCGTAAATGAAGAAGGTGATGAATTCTCATCATGTTACTTTTGACGAGTCATCGTTGTTCAAGGAGGATAAAAGCTCATTGGATGTTCCAGACTTGGTTCATGGTGAATCAAAGGAGAAAGGAAGTTATTCCCACATTTTGTCCAAGGAGTAGAGTGTAGAGTAGTTGAAGATTCTTGGAAGGAGGTAGCAGTTGATGTAACATCACATAGTCCACATAGTAGTGTTGGTGATGTGCATGATTCTAGAAAGGATTCGGTTCAAGGTGGAGCCGAGGGGAGTTTGGATGATGTTATTGCTAGTCGGGTTGGTCGTCGTGCTATAAGGCCACCCGAAAGATATGATGATTGTAACTAACTTAGCTTTTATAATAATTTGGACTATGCTCTTCATGTAGTCCTAGATGAGCCAATGGACCTTGATGACGTCATGGAGTCGAGTGATAGCTCAAAATGGATTTGTGCCATGGAGGAAGAGATGCAATATTGTTGAAGAATCAATCCTGGGATTTGGTTCAAATTCATAAAAGAAACCTTGCTATTGGATGCAAATGGATATATAAGGTGAAGGATGATGGAAGATACAAGCTAGGCTGGTGGCCAAGGTGTTTGCACAAAGGAAGGGGAAAGAGTATGATGAGATATTCGCACCGGTTGTGCGCCATACTTCTATCCAGATATTACTTTCTATAGCTGTTATTCACAACTTGGAGTTGGAGCAACTTGATGTGAAAACCGCCTTCTTGCATGGTGACTTGGATGAAGACATCTACATGGAGCAACCGAAAGTTTTTGTTGTGGATGGTAAGCAAATTTGGTTTGCAAGCTAAAAAAATCACTATATGGTTTAAAGCAATCACCTAGGCAATGGTACAAGAGATTTGATTATTTTATGCTTGCAAATGGTTTTGATAGAAGCATCAAGGATGCTTATGTATATTTCAAGAAGTTAAAAAATGATTATTGGGTGTATTCACTCTTGTACGTGGACGGCATGCTCATGCTTCCAAGGATAAGAATGAAATCAACAAGTTAAAACGGAGTTTGAAATAGAAGTTTGATATGAAGGTCTTGGGAATATTGTGCATGGAAATAGAAAGGGATCGAAAGCATTTTGAGTTAAAACTAACTCAAAAGGAGTACATAGAGAAAGTGTTTTGCTGGTTTAGTATGGAGAATGAAAAGGCGTCAAATATACCTTTACCTCTGCATATGAAGCTTTCGAGTAAGGGATCACCTATCTTGGAGAAAGACAAGGATTATATGGCAAAGGTACCATATGCTAGTGCGGTTGGAAGTCTAATGTATGCTATGGTGTGTGCAAGGCCCGATATTGCAAATGTTGTTGGGATGGTTAGTCGATATATGGCTAATCCGCGAAAAGCCCATTGGGAAGCTGTGAAGCTTATATTGAGATACCTTAGAGGCACATCATCTCATGGTCTTGTTTTTTACGGTAGTGATAGGATGGATTCCAAGTTGGTTGGTTATTGTAATATGGAATACACCGGTGATAGGGATTGAAGAAAATCAACTTCTGGATATGTCTTCACACTTGGGGGTACAACCATAAGTTGGAGATCGAGATTGCAGGCCGTAGTTGCTTTATCCACTATGAAGGCGGAGTTGATAGCCGTGGTGGAGGTGGCAAAGGAGGCACTTTATTTGAAGCGATTGTTGTGTGAATGGGATTTAAGCATGATAGCATAGATGTTCGATGTGATAGCAAGAGTGCTACTCACTTGGCGGAGAATTTGGTGTTTAGCTCACGGACCAAGCATATTGAAGTGAGAGAGTCATTTCTAGTAGTCATGGATGAGGATAAACAAGTATATCTTTGGAAAGTGCATACAAGGGATAATGCGACGGATATGTTTACTAAGGCATTGCCGGTTGGAAAGTTCAAGCATTGCTCAACTTGATTCGCTTGGAGAAGTGCTAGGAGCCATGGGGTGGCACGGTTGAGGGAGGAGCTTGGATATGGATGAGGAAGATATAGGTGAGAGATTGAGGTTCTATCTTCCTGGTAAGTGCTAATTTATACTCCTTGGCACTTTAGTCCTTGGTGAGACAGTTTAAGATTTGGATGTTTTCAACACTTTGTTAGCGGGCGGGGGACTTTGCCTGAGCTCGTTGATGGAGTGCAATGGACGTTGGCATTGCCGGAGCTCATTGAGAAAGAATTCATGTTTTATTGAAGGTAGAAGTGGTGATAGTTGGTGCTATCGATTGTTGATGATGGTATGGTACCATTGAAGTTGGTGATGAATATAGTGTCGAGGCGGAGTGTTGAATTTCGGCGACACTATATAGAGAGAATTGAAGGAGTTGGAGTAGCTTGGTGGTGGAGAAAACTGTTCGTAAATCGGAGTTCGGAGAAGAAAGTTATGGCGAAGAAGGTGGGATGGTGCTGAGAGACTCAACATAGATGTCTGATAGGATGGTCAGACGTCTGAGGCTTCACCAAATCTGTTCCAGAGACTCGGCACAGAGGTCTGAAGTTTGGGTCAGACGTCTAAATCTGCTGCAGAATTTTCCAGAGAGCAAGAACGGATGTATGTCACTTTGGATAGACGTCTGATGTCTCAGAGAAAATTTTCCCGAGACCATAGTGATAGATGTATGTGGCGACTTCTTCCAGTTTTTTGGCCTGAGTTTGACACGAAGATTTGTGATATTTGAAGGGGAAATTTTGAAACTTTGCCTAGATTTTTTATTCTCCTAGATAAGCTATTTACTGGATCTAGATTTCTATACAATAAAAAGCGACTGTAAGGGTTTTAGCCTCCGCTAATTAGGGTTAATCAAAGTCTAGTTTTATTCAATTCTCTTCCCCACGAATCAATTTCTAACAAAATTTTAATCATTGTAATCAATCTCTTGTGCGCTTCTCATCGATATTAATAAAAGCTCTCTCTTAAAGTAGATGTACACTAACACAATGTTAGTGGAACTACTATAAATCGTTGTGTGATTTACTTTACGTTATTGCTTTGATTTCTATATTGCTTGGTTGGGATTATAATCGGATTTGGATTGGTTGAGATTTAGATTGAGTTACTGATTGGTTGTTTTTACGCTTCTTACCGCAATCTCGTCTTCCGCTGTTCTTTCTGGGTTTTGATTTGAGTGGTCTCGAGTTAGAGTCCTGTCACAACAATAACCACCAAAGTTTTCATACTTAGAGTACACATCCGTCCATTAATTTTTTATTAAATAAAAATTAAATATTTATATAGATGCGCGTACGTGCGATTTACACTAGTTTAAGTAATAAAAAAAAGTGAAAATTAAATGACGTTGAGAAGATCGCTGTAATACTGTTGAAACCAGCCCAGCCCGCAACGGAAGTTATGGGTGAATTTCAAAAAAATTAACCTATTGGATATTTATTGGGCCTATGAAGTCTAACTGAATTGAACATTTCTGAATTTCATTTAAATAAAATCATTTATTTTATTTAAATTCAAATATATTAAGATATGATATTAATTTTATTTGATTTTGTTTATACATAACGTATCATATACGTATATGCGTGAATGTATGTGTAACATAATAATCCATGAAAGGTATAATATGCAAATGTTGGGATTTACATCGCAACAGACATATTAGATCATTTTGTATGTAATGTATGTTGTCAAAATATGTACACGTACATGTGTTATAATATATCTGTGTGTGTGTGTGTGTGTGTGTGTATGTTTGTATGTATGATGTATGTATACACACACATATGTATGTATAAATATATTACATATAATATATGAACATAAAACATTAGATAAATATATCTATATATAGAAAGAGAGAGAACGGTTAATAAAAATATTTATAATTCAAAATTAACTTAGTTTTGCAAACATAATAATTTTAGCATTTTAATTGGAATATATTATGAATAAAATAATGTTTTCATCCATAAATATAAAATAATCTATTGATGAAAATTCAAATTTTATGATTTTCAAAAATCTAGGATCACAAAATAGAGCTTAGAAAAATCTGAAGATTTTTTAAAGTTGAAATATTATTTTTAAAAACAAATACATTGATTTCGATAATAATTGTTTAATATAAAAAATATTATTAAAATTAAAATTTTAAAATTTCAGAAATTTTAGGATCATGAAAGAAAGTTTAGGAAAAGTTTTGAAGAATTATTCAATTAAATCATTATTTTTAATAAATCCTAAATCATTTTTCCAAAATATTATTAATTATTGAAATTGTAAAATTTAGTTAAAAATATGAAATTTATTCTATACGTTTTTGGAATGATATAATATTTTCCAAAAATATAAAATTGAATTTCTAATATAATAATTATTTTGTATATAATAAACAATTCAAACTTCATTAAATGCTAATTTAAAATTTTGAATATATGTATGATAATTAATTTTCAAAATTTTAAATTCATATTATTCATAAATAAGTGTAATAAAATGTTTTAAATCATATATATATATATATCTTATATATGCATATATGCTAGTATGAGAGAGAAATATACACTAATATATATATATATATATATATATATATATATTAATTTGTTATTAAATATATATAAGACAATTATTAATGAAAAAAAATTATTTTTTACAGTAGACAAAAATTTTCTATACATAAATAAACAGTATAATAAACAAATTATGCACATAACCAAACTGATTTGTGACAACTACATCTACTTAAAAAATCTCACATAACTAAACATAGAATAGCAATATATTTAAACAAATATGAAATTTCTCATTATAGGATCATAGAATGTAATTTAATTTCTATAATATCAATTAAAATTACCAATTTAATGATGTCTTTGAATCAACGTTGAAGCAATGGTTTCCCTTCCTCTTACTGTTTTTGATTCGTCGGATTGCAAGTCCGGAATCACCGACCTCTAACTATAGAATAGTATTATTTTAACTTAAAATATATTTGAGAATTTTGGAGTGGATTGAGAGCTATGTTTTAACTAGTAATGTAGAAGTTAATCATGGTCAAAAAAAAGCAGTCATTATTTTAGAGATACATACATACATACATACATACATACATATATATGCATATATAGTTGTATTAGAGAGAAACGAGGAAACCTTTTTGCCCTTTCTCAGTTGATCTCAACCCATTATCTCCAGGCCAATTCCCTATGTTTTATACACTCCTAGAACTTCCCAAAACCGTTATTTTGCAGTCCTAATGATGGGCCTTAAACTCGTCTAAACCCTAGCTAAAATATTATGTGATTAAATCTAATTTAATAACTTGTCGATATTGTATATCGATCGATATATTTATAACCATTATAAACATATATAAAATTATTTATTCCTCAAATCATATTAAAATTTTATAACTAATATTTCATAAATATTAATTAATTTAATTAATTTATAACAATTGTAAGCTAATTAAATCGTTCGGTCTTAAGGGAATTCATTATTTCGACTATGCAACTCTTAGGTGTAAATTTGTTCAACGATTAACATCGAACAATTCTAATTTTAACGTTCACACGTTACTTAGCAGGTGGTGTGGCATTATGGCCAAATTTATCGCTTATTCGTTTTTGGTAAAATCCAATTTTAGTTCAATAAGCGTTACCCGGTTGTGACATTTGTTTACACCAATTCTCTTTGTCAAAACCACATCACTTTGGACTTATGGAATTCGGTAATGGTCAAAATTCCAACCTCATCCATATTCAACTTTATAGTCCAAATAAAAATTCATTGGTTCAATAATAACAATTACTATTAATCTAAATGCTCTAACACGAGACTTTGGCTTTGAGTTGACTTGAGTTGACTGTGATACTAACTGCATATAACCGAGGAGACGAATCCTCTGCTTCACCTCCAATACTTCAACTCGACTCAACTATAGTCACTCGATGGATGTCATATCATGATTTGGCTATAAAAAACAGTGCTTTGATATTGAAGATCCACGGTATTCTCAAGTCGAGAGAACTGTGTAAATCAGTCACATCAATATTTTCTGTTTGATCTTAGTTATATTAACCAACAGAAAACTATCGAGTGAGTCGTTCCATAGTTATCTAATAACTATTAGTACGTAACCCCTAGGTACCCCCAGAAGTCATGAGTAATACATTATCCAACATTTGGAGAGCGTTACGTATTCCAATCTCAACGGATACATTGATATCCAGTCTCGATGCATATTGACTAGGAAAATTTAAAATGTTATTGTTTCGTTGTAATAAATTACTCACGGTTACAACATTTTGTAACTACTATCACAAAATATACCATATATGGACTTTTCTATTAAATATACTTTTAATTAAGTTAGTTAATTAATATAATCACATTATATTAAGTATATAATAGGATGAAAATACCTTTTATTTCGAACAAGATTGGTCAATGGGCTAGATATATGTATCAAATTACATAATTGCCCCTAAGGTATATCCCTAACTCTGTCAATCTCCCACTTGCACTTGGGGTCAATTATGGAATCTAATTCCAACTTCTCTAATCAGTTTTCTCAAAGCCAATTAGGTCGGTCCTTTAGTGAATGGGTATGCCATTATGTTTTGATTACCTACTTCGTCGATTAACTCTCTCTAACACTGATAAACTGCCTTTATCATGTGGAACGATTCGAAGTATGTCTTTCGACCTCTAGTGAGCTTTAAGTTCTATCATGACCAATTTCATGACATTGTTATCTTATAATAATATTATGGGATTCTCAACATTTGGAATCACCTTTGGCTCAATTATAAATTTGTGCATTTATATTTGTATACATTGGTTTATTGTAGCGCAAGTCAAGTTAATATTCTCAAAATTTCATTGAATAGACCACAATCACTTTTATTTTGAAACATTTTCAAATTAAAGATTTTAACTTGAATTTTATCATTGTCATGTTATACCCAATATCACTTATAAAAGTTTGTGTCCAAACTATCCATCATAACGATTTCGTTGTTTCTACAAATAATTCTCTAGTATTTCATAAATACGCGAGAACGCCTCAAACAACCATTTAGTGATATCGGTTTGGATTTTATATTTTCTCCATGAATCAAATACATAAATAAAATACAATATCATATACAACATAACATGTATTATAATTCCTATTGCTAATGCATAAGGAATCAGACTCACATGTTCTCCATTTAATAGGGTGCTCTTGTATATCGTTTTGGGATAATCCCTATATCTTTTATACTCACCTAAAAGACATCATTTACAATCAAAAATTGAGTATTAAAGTAACTAAAGTTGATTTTAATACAAGCATATTATTAAAATCAACAGCGTGTTGTTTACTTATAGTTTAGAAATATCAATGTACGTTTTAACGTTCTTTCTTATGAACACATGCTTCCTCTGCAATTTGATTGAAAGTCAAACTATTTGATATTTCTATTAAAATACTTATTCAATCTTGATGCTTATAAATGATACATTCATATCATTTCTTAGATCATATCCAAAGACTCACAAACCCAATATCGCTCCCACTAACTTTGAGGCATTTTTGGTTAATATGTATAAACGGCTTACTATAAATCATTATTTAGAATTTTCCATTTAAATACATAAATACCAAACACTAAGTTCGATAGAGCGACAATTTTGTGAGTAAATCTGAATTAACTTGAGCATGTTGAATACTGAATCTGTTATGCTAATTTCAATAATAGAAATTTACGGTATTATTCTTATCAACATTGTTTATTTAATTCCAACCACATTAGTCTTTCCAATAAAGACATAATCTCGACCGATGGATCACATCTCTTTGGTTACGACCACAAAAATCATATTTTGATAGTGTGCTTGGAATTCTTTTAGATTTGCGCATTATACCATATAGAGCCAACAATCTTAATGGTTTAATTAAACAACCAAGGGTATGCATATTTCCGACATTAATAAGAAACTCAAAGTTTCTCTTCGATATACGAAAATACTTATTAGACATTCTAATGCTATGTATTCATTTAGGTTAGTTAATTTCATCTCATATAATCAGTTTTATTTATGGATTAGATGCAATTCCATTTAACTACCAAAATTTCTCAAAGAAATTACTCCACAATTAAGTTGATATATCTTGAAGCAACAATTGTTTCTTAGTGCAAACAGAATAGGGATTCACAAACGCTTTATGAACCTTTTTATTTATAAACCGATTTTTTTACAAAAATTATGTCCAAAACATAAATACGTCATTTGATGACAACCTTTCCAAAAACCTTTTGGAGATTCATAAAAGATGTCTCATGAACAATTATTACGTGCAATCTTTCAATTTGCATAATCTGTCAACTCTTTGACCTGGGATATGTTAGGATTTCTTACAAACCCTTCTATTATTTAGATAAAATAATATCAATCTTGTGTACTAATCTTAAGTACATGACCTTATAGAAAGAAACTAACTCGACTTCATTCATAATTAATCATAAATTATCCAACAATGTCTGATTACTCCTTATTGATGCATCATTATCTATCACATGGAGGAGTAATTTTTAAGATTAAATCTATATTCATTTTTAGGCATATTTGGAACTCTTTCCAATATAATCACTTATTCGACCAAATAAAATCATTTTATTCTATTGCATGTTATTTTATTTATTTTTCTTTTATATTCTATGATTTATCATAAGCATACTACATGTGTATCCAATACATATGTACATGTTGGTAATAAATCATTGATGAATATAACAAAGTATGTGGAACCCTTTTAGTATTAGTAGACCTGTGATTGCATACATTAGTATGTACTAATTCAAAGAGTCCATCAACTCTTATGATGCTCCCACTGAATGGGTGCATTGCCATTAATTGTTTGAGATATAATTAACCTGCATCATATGATTCATAATCATATAGTAAAATTATTTCTCAAAACTACGGCTTAGTCTATAATTCTAAAACAACTGTAAATAATATTAGACACATATGTATTTTTGGTGCATCACTTTTACTATGAAAACAAATTCCATAATATAGTTCTATTTCATAATGAATATTAATAATACTCATGTCGAAATATAGATATATCAATCAATACCAAAAATAAACATTATTTCATAAATAATGTTCGGTACATTTTACGAGAACAATTTTCGTAATTTGATGCAATCATTAGGTGCTATATGGCAAGCTTTGAATATTTTCGTCATTACTATAATAGCGTACTAAATTTAAAGGTCCAGTATTCACTTAATATTGTTTACTTATTATGCTACAACTAGTTTACAATGGGGAGTTCTTTGATCAAATATCTTGAACTTAAAGAAATAAATGTTATTGAAAACAAATTTCTATATGAAAATAAATTTTGGAATAAAAATCGTATTTCATATTCCAATATTAAGTATCAATTAGCATTACAATTCTTGTTTCCAATATTTCTCTATGAAGCAGAAGTGGCTATCCATTCCCTTCATTCCAACTTTACCTTAAATTACATCTATTTTTATACATTCGTTTTTTTTCAAATGGTCAAACTATTCAAAAGAAAACCATACTACAATATCATAACAAACCTTTTACAAATGCGCATTCGATTATTCTTAACATTTAAGACATCAAATATGTTGCACTTTATGTAAACCGATCAAGGTGACATTTCAACGATCGAGTTCTTAGATGTATCTCGTAGTTTATGGCCTTGTGTTACATTTACACAATATGATTCATTTGAAATCATTCAAGTTGAAAACATGATCTTAAAATATTATTTATTAGCTTACTTCGAATGAACTATCTTCATCGAAATATTGTACCCCTCAAACTATGAATATTCACCATAAAACATTTAAACGTGAAAGTACATGGATCAAATATCCATAGTCTTGAATTGCATTTAGAGTTCCAAAACTCATAAAATGCAATACATGGTCTAAACCAAATAAACATGTAAGTGACCAACTTATGAATGTATTTAGTAGTTGAAATTAGGCACTTGCATGGGTATAGAAACATTATATAACATGCAATTAGAATTATCAGTAGGTATATGTTATATTTCTATTTGTCAACTTACAATTCGGTTTGTTTATATATGTTAATTGACAAATGTTCTATCAATCATATTAATGCAAAAATGTATTATTGTAGATAATTATAACATTATATAGCATATGTTCTTACAATATTAAAAATGTTAAATGTTACCATTTAATTTTTTAATAAGGCTCCCACTAGTCTTTTTTCTTTCTTCAAACCCTAAGATGAAACATAGAAGTCTTACAACTTCACTAATGGGTGTTAGGACTCGTTTGTTTTGGTATTTTGGCCTTGAGTTTACTCAATAAATCGTAGCCCCACAAACGATGGATAACTCCTTATCGGTTGTATCATATACAACTCCTAACCCATTTTTCCTTATTCTAATCTCATTTCGACCCTAAGTTTACTCAACAAATCGAAAGAGATTATTCACTCATACCTACCATATCGTGATGACCTAAGTGTATAATATGTATCTTGAGTTTGCTCAACAAATACATATAGTTATCTTACCTCATCTGTTCAATATATAAATAATACAACGCATAACATCCCTAGCTTGAGTTTGCTCAACAACTAAGGAGTATGTAAGTAATTTATTAATATATATGTATGGCAGAGAACAACGTTATATTGAAGATTCATATTCTTCAATATATATATTGAGTGATATCGACTTATAGAATAATATATTTCTTATGAAATACACCAACGATTCAAGTGTCGGACACATCAGAAATCACGGTATATGTACATTTACATATGTATTTATTTCTCAAGTCTATTTAGGTTTCTTTAATGTTCCACATTTAGTTTATACACATATCATATAAGTTTTATTGTTATATACTATTATATTTCATATTACTCATATGATAATCTTACGTATAATATATCATTAATTAAATTTTTTCTAATTAATTTTAATCAATTAACTCTTTAATTGATTTTAAATTAGTATTCCAATATAACTTTTATATTGGACATATCTACTATAACATTTATAGTGTATACTATAACCTTTATAGTGTAACACACATCTTTCATATATATGTGTATTTTATTTAATTAATTAACCTTTAATTAATTTATTCAATTAAAAAATTTTATTAAAATTTATTACTTTCAAAATTTATCTTATATACATACATATATACTTATGCTATCTTAAACATTTTAAAATAACATAACATATATAAACATATATAATACATGCATATATGCATTAATTAATTAACATATTTAATTAATTTATTTTATTAATCTTATTAATAAATTTAAATTTGAAATTATTATACAAATATTTTCAATCATTTTGAAAATATCATTATCCTTTCAAACATTTTGAAAACTTTGCAGTATTATAATTTTTATAATAAGCATGTTTTATTTCAAATTTAACTATTAAATTTAAAATCTTTAACATTAATTTTCAAAATTATTCTGACAATTAGTCCAGGGCCCAAATTAAGTTGGACATTTTCTATTAGGGGGAACCTTTGGGCTCACTTCACCTTTCGAGCTAGGCCGGTAACCAGGTAGGACATGGTACTTGATTACCCAATTCCAATCCTAGACATTACATTTCTAGACACCGTACTAAGTGGGAAAGCTTAATTAGTTAGCTCTAATATGACTAATTTAGACCACATAGACTATTGGGCTCCGATACCATTATTGGAACTAGACCAGCCCTCGGCGGAAGTTATGAATGAATTTCGAAAATTTTACCATATGGATATTTATTGGGCCTATGAAGTTAGACTGAATCAGAACATTTCTGAATTTCATTTAAATAAAATCATTTATTTTATTTAAATTCAAATATATTAAGATATGAAATTAGTTTTATTTGATTTAGTTTATACATAATGTATTATATACATATATGTGTGAGTGCATGTGTAACATGATAATCCATGAAAGATATAATATGCCCATATGTAAATGTTGGGATTTACATCGCAACAGACATATTAGTTCATTTTGTATGTCATGTATGTTATCCAAATATGTACATATATATGTGTTACAATATATATGTATGTATGTATGTATGTATGTATGTATGTATGCGCGCGCACACACAAACACACACACACACACACACACACACACACACATATATATATATGTATGTATGTATGTACGTATAAATATATTATATATAATATATGAACATAAAACATTTATATATAGATAAATATATATATATAGAAAGAGAGAGAACAACTATTAAAAAATATTTATAATTCAAAATTAACTTAATTTTGTAAACATAATAATTACAGTATTTTAATATGTATATATTATAAATAAAATAATATTTTCATCCATCAATAATTAACATAAAATAATCAATCTAGGATCATAAAATATAGCTTAGAAAAATCTGAAGATTTTTCGAAGTTGAAATATTATTTTCAAAAACAAATACATTGATTTCGACAATAATTATTTAATATAATACAATAAATTATTAAAAATTCTAATAATAAAATTTTAAAAGTTTTACGATCATGAAAGAAAGGTTAGGAAAAAGTTTGAAGAATTTTTCAATTAAATCATTATTTTTAATTAATTAAAAATAGTTTTTCTGAAATATTATTAATTATTAAAATAATAAAATTTATTGAAAAAATTCGAAATTTATGTTGTACGTTTCTGGAATGATATAATATTTTCTAAAAATATAAAATTGAATTTCTAATGTAATAATTATTTTAAATATAGTAAACAATACAAAATTCAATAAATGTTAATTAAAAAGTATGAATATATGTATGATAATTAATTTTCAAAATTTTAAATTCATATTATATATAAATAAGTGTAATAAAATGTTTTAAATCATATATATGTATCTTATATATGCATATATGCTATTATGGAGAGAAATATACACTAATATATATATATATATGAATTTATTAATAAATATATACAAAACCATTATTAATGACGAAAAATGTACGTATGTATGTATACACACACACACATATGTATGCATAAATATATTATATATAATATATGAACATAAAACATTTATATATAGATATATATATATATATAGAAAGAGAGAACAATTATTAAACATTATTTATATTTTAAAATTAACTTAGTTTTGCAAACATAAAAATTTTAGTATTTTAATTTGTAGATGTTATGAATAAAATAATGTTTTCATCCATAAATAATTAAAATAAAATAATCTATTGATGAAAACTCAAATTTAACAATTTTCGAAAATCTAGGATTATAAAATAGAGCTTTTAAAAAATCTAGAGAATTTTCGAAGTTGATTATTTGAAAACAAATACACTGATTTCGACAATAATTATTTAATATAAAATAATATATTTTTAAAAATTCAAAATTTAAAATTTTAGAAATTCTAGGATCATGACTGAAAGGTTATGAAATTTTTTGAAGAATATTTCAATTAAATCGTTGTTTTTAATAAACCATAAATACTTTTTTAAATAATATTAATTATTAAAAATAATAAAATTTATTGAAAAAATCCTAAATGTTTTCATACTTTTCTAGAATGATATGATATTTTTTTTTAAATATATAATTGAATTTATAATGTAATAATTATTTTATATATGATAAAAAATTCAGAATTCAATAAATGTTAATTTAAAAATATGAATATATGTATGATAATTAATTTTCAAGTTTGTTTATTCATATTATATCTAAATTAGTGTACTAAATTTTTTAAATCGTATATATGCATATATGCTATTATGAAAGAGAAATATACACTAATATATATATATATATATATATATATATGAATTTATAACTAAATATATATAAAACAATTATTAATTATAAAAATTGATTTTGTACAATAAACAAAATTTGTCTTTACATATATCAAATAGTATAATAAACATTTATGTACATATCCAAACTGATTTGTGACAACCACGTCTACTTACAAAATCTCACATAACTAAACATATAGTAGCAATATATTTAAAAAGATATGAAATTGCTCATTATAGGATCATAAAATATAATTTAATTACTGTAATATGAATTAAAATTACCAATTCAATGATGCCTTTGAATCCACGTTGAAGCAATGACTTCTCTTCCTTTTATTATTCTTGATTCGTTAGATTGCAAGTCCAGAATCACTGGCCTCTAACTATCGAATAATATTATTTTAATTAGAAATATATTTGAGAATTTTGGAGTGGATTGAGAGCTATGTTTTAAATAGCAATGTAGATGGTATGGCGGCCAAAAAAAGGCCAGTCATTATTTTAAAGATACATACATACACACATATATATGTATGCATGTATGTATGTATTGGGTTGTATTAGAGAGAAACGAGGAAAACATTTTCACCAATTCTCACTTGATCTCAACCCATTATCTCAAAGCCAATTCCTTATGTTTTAGCCACCACTAGACCTTCGCCAAACCAAAATTTTGCAGCCCTAATGATGGGCCTTAAACCCATCTAAGCCCAAGCCAAAATACTATGCAATTAAATCTAATTTAATCGCTTGTCGATATTGTATATCGATCGATATATTTATAATTGTTATAAATTTATTTAACATTATTTATTTCTAAAATCATATTCAAATTTTATAATTAACATTTCATAAATATTAATTAATTTATAACAATATAAACTAATTAAATCGTTCGGTCTTAAGGGAATTCATCATTTCGGTTGTGTAACTCTTGGGAGTAAATTTGGTCAGCGATTAACATCGAACTATTCTAATGTTAATGTTCACATGTCACCTACAGGTGGTGTGACATTATGGCCAAATTTATCGCTTGCTCATTTTCGATCAAATCCAATTTTAGTTTAATAAGCATTACTCGGTTGTGATATTTGTTTACACCAATTATCTTCGTCAAAACTATATCACTTTGGACTTATGGAATTTGGTAATGGTCAAAATTCCAACCTCATCCACATTCAATTTTATAGTCAAAATTCAAAGTCCTTGGTTCAACAATAATATTAATAATTAATCAAAATGATCTGGCAGAGACTTTGACTTTGAGTTGACTTGAGTTGCTTGTGATACTAACCGCATATAACTAAGGAGACAAATCCTCTCTTGAATAATGCTTCACTTCAAATACTTCCACACGACCCAACTATAGTCACTCGATGGAAGTCATGCCATGATTTGGCTATAATCGAAGCAGAACCTTCATATTGAAGATCCACGGTATTCTCAAGTCGAGAGAACTGTGTAAATCAGTCACATCAATATTTTCTATTTGACCTTAGTAATATTAACCAATAGAAAACTATCGAGTGAGTCATTCCATATTTATCCAATAACTATTAGTACGTAACCCCTAACTACCCCCAGCAGTCATGAGTAATACACTGCCAAACATTTGGAGAGCGTTACGTACTCCGGTCTCAACGGATATATCGATATCCAATCTTGATGCATCTTGACTGGGAACATTTAAAATGGTATATTTGTTTCCTTGTGATAAATTACTCAGGGTTACAACATTTTGTAACTACTATCACAAAATATACCATTTATGGATTTTTCTATTAAATATACTTTTAATTAAGTTAACTAATTAATTTAATCACATTATATCAAGTATATAATAGGAAGAAAATATCTTTTATTTCGAACAAGATTGGTCAACGAGTTAGATATATGTACCAAATTACATAATTGTCCCTAGGGCATCTCTCTAACTCTATCAAATACACCATTTTATGAAGAAGAAAAATTCTAGACCATTTTTTTGTATGAAGTGAAACCTTCATACATTTTCAAAAATAAAAAATAACATTCAAAAGAACAACTTATCAATATTAAATTGAAATGTGACTATATATTAACATCTTACACGTAATGAAACATAACAACGAATAAAATCATATTTTCTAGGATTTAGAATTTTGTCCAAGGAAAATAGGTATTTCCTCTACGTTTTTAGATAATAGAGGTCCTTCTGTCGAAGAAATCTATAAGATTAGAAAGTGAAATTTTGGGCTCTGTTTAAGAGTTTTTTAGTACTGATTATGTGAGGTTTTGACCGTCAATAATTGTAGTGGTTTTGATTTGTCTACATGAAGTGTTATTATAACCGATCAATTCATATTTGAGCATTTTCTATAAAAGAAATATTACATATATTTTTTCATATTTATTCTCTAATTCCATGAAGATTAGTTTTTCAATATGATTAATGGGGTATAACTGAAAAAAAAGTAAGAACTCACCAAACACTACAATTTGACTTGTTGAGAATTACTGTCAAAATTATACTACATTGATTTTCACCGGTTTTATAACCAACAACAACCTATGTGAAAAAACTAACAAGTAAAGGTTATGGCAATGCATGAAATATAGAACCATTCAAAAATTGTCAAAACAGGTAAAAAAAGTCCCAAGTGGAGCCTTAGGGACATGTTCCTCTTTCTAAAACTCATTTGTTTTACGCCCCTCCATTTTGGAAACTATTTTATATATCTTTCTTTTTATATCTTTTACATATCTAACATGGACACGTGTTAAGATTGATAAAATTACTCAAATACCCCATTAATTACAAATATTTTTCTTAAAATATGGATATTTTATAAAAGGAAATTGAGTGGACCTAAAACTTAGTTTTTATAATTAAGGATGTTAGTCAAAATTTCCCAAATGGAATCTAGCACTACTTTCTAATCTTGAAACTCCGAGTAACCGTAACCAAAAGAATTTCCAAGTTCCACAATAGTATTCACAATTATTTAAAAACAGGTCCTTTAATCCATTTAAAGCAATTTTTATAAACTTTTTCCATATTTGTATTGGTATTCCATTATAGACAAATACATGCAGAATAATATAAAAAGATAATTTAACAAAATATGTAAACCAAAAAGCCCGATAAAGATAACTAATGGTCGTGTGGATGTTCAGTTTTGAAACCATCCAACAACCTAGATTCGGCTAAGGTATTAAAATTATTGATGAATGATGCATATTTGAATTTCTATTTATGTTTCCATATTTAAAGTAATATTTTCTGTAGTGATGATAAATTATAATTTGTTTTCATTTCTACTTTGATTAATTAATGGTCCAGCATATACTATATCTTGAAAAGAAATGTCCTACATTTGCACTTGCAGTCCCAATTCGAGACAAATATTAATTTTGTATGAAGTATTTTTACGGCTGAAAAGAATTGAAGCAAAATACTTTTCTACATAACTAGACAATAATATGGTCACTTACATTCAAAAATTTACTCACTTTCCAAATGATTTCGTTGCTAAGTAGCTGCTTTGCTTCCAATTTTAATAATATTTGTACTTATTTCAGAAAAATGTAATGTTTTAATAAATTTGATAAATGTGGGGTTTCCATGAGTAGCCAAGGTAGAAAAACTTTCCTCAAAATTTCTCATTTTTTCCCCAAGCTAGCATAAGTCTGATAGACCTTCGATTATATTTCATCGTATCACATTGGATCTACCAAGGGAAAAGATATTAAAGACTATAAGGGTTTTCATAAGAAACAAAAGCATTTAAATTAAATTCAAGATCAAGGAATGGTCAAACATCAGTCATCTAGAAGGGTTAGAAATAGATGTTGTGATCTGAATTACCCATTTTCACAAAATCCACCTTAAAAAGCCACGATGAAAAGATAAATAAAAGCAGTGGTTTAAATAATATGAATGTTTCCTTTAATAGAACCCAAGGTGTTAAATCTTGCAAAAATATTGTGTTAGGAGACCAAGAGGGTGAAGATTTCATGATTATATTCCACCAATCTGTATCAATATGAAGAAGTTTGATTTTTCTAAAGAAAGCGTTTGCCTTTGGGCAGAGATGGATTGGAACAACACTGTTATTGAAAAAGCAAGTAGATCTAAACCTTATGTTTTTTTCCAACTCGTACAGCGTAAGAACATTGAAACCTAGCAGTGTTTAAAATATTTTCAAGAGAACATATTTTTAATCAAAATTGATGAACCAGTTGACTGTTTAAAGATTTTGAAATTTGGTACTTATTTTTTTAATGTTTAATGAGAAAATGATCCTCTTCTACTAAACAAGATAAGATCTTTTTGCATCATTATCCATTTGGATCAAATTTCCAAGTGTTATTTAAAAAAGAAACTTTTGTAAAATGTTCTTTTAAGTGTTAAAATACATAAATGTTGTTTCTTAAAAACAGGTTTCAAAAGATACCCTTATTTTTTATTTCACAAAGCTGTCTTGAAGTGTAAATATTTATAGCGTAAACTATAAGTATTTTCGCTATACAAAAAAAATTTAGAAAAAATAATTTTGGTCATATTAACATTTGATTATGTGCGGATTTGATTTTTGAAGAAAAAGAGGAAAAAATTATCATAACCAATTTTAGGAAGATAATTTAAAACATGTTTCGTAAAAAAAAAAATCGTATATCAAGTTTGGAAATAGGGGGTGTAGGATTGTCAATGGATTCCTGGATTATCCTAAATTTATCTGCATCCGTATGCGAAAAGCTAATGAACATCTGATGTCCAGAAAAATGGTTACAGATGTTTCCTATTAGAAAATTTAATTTTAAAATGAATTGTTAGAAATAGTGGAAGGAATATATAATATCCCTCTTATTGAATAGTCTCACATTGTGGGGAATCATAGAGTGGTCTTATTTAAATATAGGATTTACAAGAGAAAGGATGGGCCCTTTGGGCATCCAATGTTTTCTCTTGTGTTAAGGAGGGAGAGCATGCTGGCCATTACACACATGCGCACACTGACCGATCAACTCGACTCAACCCGAGATAGGCTTGGCTTGGCTAATGTGATATAGAGCTCCTTATTTTTTGGATATTTTTAAACCGACTTTGACTTGGTAATAAGAGCCAGTAAACTCAAATCTGGTATTTTCTCATGACTCGGAAGATTTTATTAGTTTTTACAACTGAGCTCTCTTCTTCTTCTTCTCCCTTAAAGCTTTCTTGGATTCGAGCAATATTTTTTTTGGTTGCTACTAACTCACTAGCCTTTATGCAAGAGGCTGCTGATATTGATTTACTGCGGTTTTATCCTAGAGGAGGTGTTGCATCAAGGACTTCCTTGCACGATTTTGGTACAGCGGTGAAACGTCTTAAAGAGAGTGAGCTAATTCATGACTCAACCACAAATACATTACAGATTCAGATTGAGGTATAATAATTTTAAGACATTATGGCTTCGATCATTGACAACTCTGCTGCCCCAACATCAATATTTCAAGTTACGGTTGTGTCTGCTGCACCGGTAAGATTCGAGAGCCTGCATTTCAAATGATGGCGCCAAAAGATGGAGTTCTTTTTTTTACTATGCAGAAGGTGGCGCATGTGCTGACGACAAAAAAACCAACGCTGCCCAAAGAAGAAACAGACGATCAGAAAAAGGCTTTGAATGACTAGATAGACCATGACAACTTAGATGAGTTAGCAAAGGAGATTTGGAATGTGCTTAAAAAGAAATACGATACTAAGGAAACTGGAGTGAAAAAGTATGCTATCAGTCGCTATTTGAAGTTTCATATGACACAGGACAGATCACTGGAGGTACAGTCATATGAGCTTCAAAAATTTATGCACGAGATCATCTCTAAAGGTATGACTTTAGATGAATAGTTTCAGGTTGTTATGTTAATTGATAAATTGCCCCCTAGTTGGAAAGACTTTGAAAATATTCTCAGGCATGAGACTACGGAGTTTTCCTTAGAGAGTTTGATTACTCGTCTTCGTATTGAAGAAGAGGATAGAAAATAGGACCAGAAAAAAGAGGTGCTTATTGTATCTAGCAACAACACTAAGAAATCCACAAACGTGGGTCTTAAACCAAATGCAAAAAAGTTTCAAAATCAAAATTGCAAATCAAATATGAAGCGCAACAATCAGCCTCAGAACAAACAGCAAAATGCCCCCCTAAAGAATGGTACTAGACAGTTGTTCTTATATTTCAACTATGGCAACCCAAGCCACATGACAAGAAAGTGTCGATATAATCCAAAATCTGTGCCACATGCTAACCTGATTGAAGAAGCCATTGTAGCAATGCTTACTGAGATCAACCTAGTCGGTGGATCAGAAGAGTAGTAGGTAGATACTATTGCTTCTCGCCATGTCTGTTATGATCGTGAAATGTTTAAAACATGTACTTCTGCTAATGACATGAAAGTGATGTTGGAAGATTCTCACACCACTACTGTTGTTAGAATTGGGACTGTGGAGCTAAAGTTTACCTATGGAAAGAATTTTTTGCTGAAAGATATGATGCATACTTCAGAGATGAGAAAAAATTTAGTATCTAGTTTTCTTATTAAATAAAGATGGTTTTACTCAAACTATTGGATCTATGTAGCAACCCGTAAATTCTAAAGATTTAAATAATGTAATTAACTAAATTATTCATGAAATTAAAACAATAAAATTTTTGCAATGAAAATTTGATATTTGGCATGTGTCTATTTAATCATAGCAAGTGTCGGATTTTCATTGAAAAATATGTAAGTTTATTTAGTTGTGAAATTTTAATTTAAAATTTTAAAATTAGTTAAATTAATGGAAATAAAATATTTTTTAAATTTGAATATTTTTATATAAGAAAAATGCTTAACATCTTCTAAGCGTGACACCATATTTCATTTCGCCAAATTTGGACCGCTCTAGCTTGGTTTATTTTATTTTCGGCATTTTACCAGCAGTTGACAGCGAATATCAAGTTTTGATAGTGGGACGTTTCACTCATATCTGTGTACCATTCCATTCGCCTCGTCGTGCTGACCTCCGTAGTATATTCATTTGTATAATTCGGTATCCAGTACACGGCAAAATCTGAGAAACGATTAGCCGCATCGGTACCCATTTTGAGTCTTTTAGGTTTCCCTGTATCCTTCCATTTGTCCATCGACTGAAAAAAAATAGCCATTTTCCTTTAATATTCTCTGGATTCATGTACCTGACTTTTTATTTCCCCCTGTTTGATTTATGATGGTTATCTTCCTCTCTCCTTTCTATTGGTTTCTGGTTCTTTTATTCTCTTCTCTTTCTTTTCTTTTGTTCTGACCTTTCAATTGAGAAAAAAATTAAACATATATATATATATATATATGGCCTAAGGACTTGATTATCTCCTACCTGTTCATTCCCGTGGATTCCTCACTTCCCCACGCAAGCAGTCGTGCTTCACCTGACACCCATCTCTCCATCATTCCTCCCATCTCCGATCTTTATTGCAGCGTCCCTCTTCATTAAAGAAAAAAAAGTGAAAGCTATATATCTATTGCCGAAACCCAACCTTGTCCGCAATACCACATCCCGACCTCGGCTCACACTGCCTCCTCCTTCCACCTTATCTCCGTTGTCGCAGCCCATAGCCCCGCCATAAATACGCCCCACTGCCCTCCGACATGATAGACTCACCGTGAGAGCCTTGTACCAGATTCGAGCAGCACCATCCCTCCATCAGCCACCGCCATTCCACTCTGCGCCTCAACCCTCTCCACATGTGCCTCTACCACCCTTCACCAACGCTGCCATGCCATCCGACAGCCCAACCCGAGCAGCCGAACCAATAGGATGCAATCACCCAACCCTTTCGAGCGCCTGAACTCCGAGCCTAACCCACCATTCGAGGACTTGCTCCCTCACCTTCCCTCTCCTCAGCAGCCGTCCTCCGCCTTGTCATCTCCAGACTGTAGCTACCAATCACCACCTGACAGCCTGTCACCTCCCATCAAGCTCACTCCGCCTGCCCAAATGCAGCACTCAGAAGCAAAACCTCCGGCAACCTCTAGCTCCGATCCACAAGCTTTGCAGCACCAACCTTCCCTCCAACAGCCTTGCTCCGACCCTCCCCATAGCAGCCTACGCCTGCTGCCACTCCCCGCTTACGCAACAACCACCAGACAAGCACGCAACCTCCTCAGCCTTACACCCAATAGCAACCTAGTTTCCGATGCTCGAACAAAACAGCCTTAGGAAGCATGCGGTCAGTAGCCCTAGCTTTCTTCTTCTCTTAAAAAAAAGAGGTATATATATTTTTTCCATCGATCTTAGGCTAGCTTGATTTGTTATCATCGAATTCATGTAGTTATTTGCTTTGCCTTGCATGCTCGCTGTCTGGATTTACAATAGTTGTTTCTTTGCTTTATCGTTGTTCTGTTGTTGATCCGTGCTTATCCGTATCCTTTGGTGATTTATTGCTTATTTATGTGCTTGTCCATGTCCATTTTCTTTCATTCTCGTTGTTTCTCTAGCCTCGAAAGGTGAGTGATCATTCACGATTAACATTCTTATGTATAAATTTATATTCATACGAAATAAGATTGAAATATATTTTTGAAATTTCATTGGTGAGAAATTAAATTGTTATGTATGATATGTTGTTATTTGAATTTGTTTACCTATGTTAATTAACATATGACACCATAAACTGTTTTATATATATTATATTTAAATTGTTAATTATTACCATATTTGCCCTTTGATATGCTATGTCATTTTATATTATTATTTTATTATTCTCACAATGCAAGTTCCCTATTAGTTTGGGAAATCCCTATGGGTTGAAATAGTACATATCCAAATGATATTATGGATCAGGGAAAATCATTATGGGTTGAAATGATAAACACAAGCGATTTGATTGATTTTGAAATTTTCGGATTGTGGGTTGAAATGATATATACCCGTAAATATTGAATTATTGCGGATTAAAATGATAAATATCTGTATCACTTGACCATAGGATAGAAAATTATATACGAACACCGTCGGTCTACATTTAAATGATTTCCCAAAATTTTGAGAAAAGAAAATATATGTGTTTGGATTTCATATAAAATATAGAGATTTTATTTTAATATATGTGAAAATTTAGATTTTAAATTATATGTTTTGGAAATTTTAAATTATAAGTCAAGTTGTGAAAATGTAAATTTTAAGATTTTACTTATATTTTTATTATTTGAAAATATATAAAATAAGATTTAAAATAGATTTAATAATAAATTTTAATTTTGTAAAATTTAATTTAATTAATATATATACAATACGTGTAAAATATTTAGTTAAAATTTATAATAATATTTTGCAAATAGATTTTGTAATAACTTTAATAAATTAAGATTAGAGAGATTAATTGAAATTGATTTTAAATTTAATTTGTTTAAGAATTGTATTTAAATAAAAATTGACTTGAAAACTTATTAATTTTTTGAGATTTAAAGACATGATTTTATAACTTGATAACTGGAATTTGATTAAAGGTGATTAAATGAATATTTTCAAATTTAAATAAAATTGAAATTGAATGTTTAATTTTGATTTAAATTTGAAATTTTATTTAATTGTTATTAAAAATGATTAATTGAAATTTTCAAGTTTAGATAAAATTAAAGTTGAATTTTTGAAATACAAATGAAATTTATGAAATTAAATTATTGCAAACGTTTGGATATTTAAACTTTGTAACTTATTGAATTGGAAATGGTTTAAATTTATAGTTCTAGCCTGGATTTGATATCGATATAAATAAAATCGTTTTAATGAGGATCTGAATTAAACCTTTTATCCTTTTAAATTGAAATTGTGTAACTGAGATTGATTTAAATTGAATTTTGGAACTAAGGTTGATTTGAATTGATTTGTGAAATTGGAAGAAATAATTCTAAATTGAAACTATTTTTCTTATAAACTCTTTTAAATATTTAAACTATTTTAATATATATTATTTTAAATTTATAAACAATTTTAGTTATATATTTTGATATATAAACTATTTGAATATATAAACTATTTTAATCTATAACCTATTTTTAAAATATTAACTATTTCGTTGTTATGATTTTGAAATGAATATGATATTTTGATATGAGGTATAAATTGTTTGAAATAAAAAATGGCTACGGTGTGAAATAAGCATTTGGTTGTTAAAGAGACTGGGATCAGATATTGCCATACTCTCTGCCAATACCTAAATCAACTTTAACAACTGTGCATGTGGTGGAGATTCCAGAACGAAGTAGGATGGTTTGACGAACGTCTATATGAGGTATAAACGTAGCCCTGACTCACTCGTGTCAGCTTGATGTGACTAAAATAGGAGCTATACCTAGGACAAGTGAGGTCGCACCTTCGATCAAGCATGCTTCTTCGATACCATTCTATTATTTTGTGATTTGATTGGGTGCACCTTTGATTATGGGAGTGTGTCTCAAGATGGGCGGTAGTAGCTGCTATGCGTTACGACCAGCCCGGTTCTGCAAAACAGTAGTATTCTACACTTGGCGTTGCCTCGTGTGCCTTGTCACATGCCTTATTGTGCCCACTACAAGTTTGGTTTGTACCATACCTATGGACTGCTTTTTGGTAGCCCTCCAGTTTACGGTGGAATGATGATACTGCATAGACTATGAGAATATATATAAAAATGTGTTAAGGGGGATATGGGTAACGCCTTAATGCTATTTTAATAGTTTACTTTACTGTAGACATTATATACGTAGCGTATTGTACGATGTATGCAGGTAGTTCCACGAATCCTTAAGGGATGGAATCCCAACATCCTTTATGTTTTATTGAATTTCACTTGGGCATTTCACTTGAGTTAATTTACTTGCATATGAATGTTAATCCTGACTCGAGTGTTTTGTGTTTGTTTTAATGCTTGGGTCAGACTGAGTGTCACAACATTTGAGACTCACCTTTGGAGCTTGACGCTTTGCTTGGAGACTCCATCTTTATCTATTCAGTTATTTTTAGTTGTTTATGTTCATACTTGTCAGTTGCTTTTGCATTCGTGATTTCTATGTATTTGGGATTTTTTGTTATATTTATTTCGAACTCTGATGTTCTGTAGTAGCTTCATGAACTACTATTTATCTATTTTTGCTACTTATTATTGTATTACTCTTTATCTGTGATTCTGTGATTTATTTATTTACCGTATATGCTAAGTTTTGCTAAATATAAATTAACAATCTGTTGTTTTGATAAATTCAAGTCTGACATGTGGGGATGATTGTCGAATTGAACGGTCTAAAATAGTAGGTCGTTACAAGTGGTATCATAGCTCTGGTTTAGGCAAAACTTAGCATATGGAGCAAAAACTCATTAAAGATGGGTAGCCATACCTTATAATGGGTGTAATTAATCATAGAATCATCTTCGTTCGTGCTTGAAATTCTTCGTTAGGATCCTCCTGGATTAGGATTTCATTTGAATTTTGGAACTTTACCTTATTCTGAAATCCATTCTTGTCTTTTCCTATTCGTGTTCTTTTGACACTGGAGCATACCATAGCCTTATTTATGTTGATCTCCGTAATAAGTTAAGCACAATTTACAACCTCAATTTGCAACTTCATCCGTATGTGTGACTAATTCCATCGTCGAATCCGCCAATCTTAGTATGATTTGTAAAGGGTGAAACTCCTTTACAACAGGCATCGATTCACTAAAGATTTCTGTGTCCTTAATTTTGATATTGTTACCTCTTGCAAAGCCCGAACCTTTTTTTTAGCAGACGACCAGGATAATTCTCTTGTGATCGAATGCCGATTGCCATAAGATTTAGGTAGGCAATTTTATATTTTCGCTTGATGCTCAGCCTAGTGATCTTGACTCCACCCATGCTGTCTAGCACTTTTAGGATATCTTTGGTGAAGTCGCTTCTTTTCCTCCCAAGCAGGAAATTGAATTCTGCATCGATCTTATTCTTGGAGCTCGACCTTGCTATCGGTTTTCACCAACTTCATGTAGCCGAGGAAAGCATTCCCAAGACAGCTTTTCGAATGAAGAATGGTTTCCATGCCATGCCCTTTGGATTAACCAATGCTCCTTCCTTCTTTGTCGATCTTATGAATCGCGTTTCTGTGATGTTCTCAACAAGTCTGGCCCGGTTTTCGTTGATGATATTCTCATCTTTTCTAAATCGGAGAAGTAGCATGAATCTCATATGAGCTATTTTCTCCAAACTCTGAGGAGTCATCGGTTGAAATCCAAAATTTCTAAATGCCATTTCGGAGGAATGAAGTCCGATTCCTTGGGCATATTATTTCTTAAAATGGAGTCTCAGTTGACCTGATTAAGGTCGTCGGGATTAATATAAGTCTATCCATCTTTTCTCTTTTGTAATTTAATTATTTTATCTTCCTTTTGAGCCTATCTTCTTAGTTAGAATTCTCTTTGAGTATGGTTCCTCTAAATTTGAATCTCTACCCTTATTCTAAATCCATTCTTGAATCATCCTATGAGGTAGCGTATTTGTAAGTGATATAAAATGTTTTATATTGTGTTGTTTGAGTTGTTAAGTTTGAATTTTGGGTTTCGATCGATTCTTCTAGCCAACGCTATCGATAGGAATTCCAAAACACTTGAAAAGATCAAACTGACATAATATTATTTTCGAAATTGGTAAATGAAATAATTGAATGGACTGTTATATTATATATATAAAAGTATAATTTTCTAAAATTAGATAATTAAAAGAATTGATTGTTAAAAATGATAGTACTATATTATCATTTATTGTTTTGTCAACTTTCCTAAACCATTAGCTATTGTTGTTTGTTATAAGAAGATGAATTTTTACGTGGTTTATAATTCTGATTTGCAAATGAAATGAATTTAAATTTAGGATTTGAGAATTAAATTTTCGGTGCTTTTTAGAATATAGTTTTCAAAGTTTTGAAAAATATATTATTTGAAGTATTTTTCGAATGGAAAATGTTTCCAAAGAATTTTAGAAGAAGTCTGTACTCTCCTCTTATGTCGCTGCAAAATAATTTCGATGATGACTACAGCATCATCGACATTCATTTTCGAGTCTCAAAGTGGGGAGACCACTTAGTAGCTTTGCTACCCTTTTGTCTTGAAAAATGTATTTGATTTGAATTTCTTGTATACGATTTGATGTACAAATTACATATATGTATATATATATATATATATTTATTTCAAAATGATCTGAAGTGAAACTGGAAATTTAACTCTTAAGTTCTGTGTTAGGTGACGGTTTTCAATTATTGAAATAAAGCAAAAAATTTGAATAATTGCAGTGTCTAAAATGAGAAATGGAGTTAAACAACTTGTAACAGGTGAACTGTGATAAAATTTATTTGTATATTACTCAATTGCATTCTAAAACATATATTCAAAAAGTTAAATGCTAATGTGAATATGTAATTGAAGGTTATACAAGAGAAAACTTAAGTAATAAAATGTTCAAACTAAATTTTCCTTAACATAAATGTAGTAAATAAAAGGTAAATTTGTATAGTGCTCAATTACGCTCTAAAACATACCTGGGAAAAGTTTGAATGTAATGAGAATATGTAATTGAATAGTATACGGTATAAAATGTAAGTAATAGGATGTCCAAAAATGAAATTTTGTTAAGCGAATTTATAAATAAAAATTGAGTGGCTATAATAAATTGGATATGAATGTAAATTAATTGAATGTGAGTTAATTTGAATGATAATACTAAATGGATGTTAATAAGTAATGAGATTTATAGTGTTAACACTCCAAAATGAAATTCATATGGTTTTTAATTAATTATTGTATCTTGTAATATATATTTCGAATCTATCTTTCCTTTTTGTTGCTTCTATTTTCCTATCTCATTCCTTTTTGATGATGAAAAGTTTTGAATGGAGGAGAGTGTAACGACCTCTAAATTTTAACGATTTGAATAAACAAAAAATTTACCAAATAAAAACAGTAAAATTTTTGTAATGAAAATTTGATATTTGGTATGCAGCTACTTAATGATAGCAAGTGTCAGATTTTCATTGGAAAATATGTAAGTTTGTTTAGTTGTGAAATTTCAATTTTAAATTTTAAATCAGTTAAATTTATGGAAATAAAATATTTTTGAAATTTGAATATTTTCATATAAGAAAATGTTTAACATCTTCTGAGCGTGACGTCATATTTCATTTTGCCAAATTGGGACAGCTCTAGCTCCATTTATTTTATTTTTGACGTTTTAGCAACAATTTGGCAGCGAATATCGAGTTTTGATAGGTGGGTCATATCACGCATACTTGTGTATCATTCCGCTCGTCCTGTCGTGTTGATCTCCTTGTATATTCATTTGTGTATTTCGTGTCCGCTACGTGGCAAAATCTGTGAAACGATTAGCCATATCGGTATCCATTTTGAGTCTTTTGGGTTTCCCTGTGTCCTTTCGTTTGTCCATCGGCTGAAAACAAATAGCCATTTGCCTTTAATATTATTTGAATTCACGTACCTAACTTTTTATTTCCCACCATTTGATATTATGATGATTATCTTCCTCTCTCATTTCTATTGGTTTCTGGTTCATTTATTCTCTTATTCTCTTCTCTTTCCTTTCTTTTGTTCTAACCTTTCAATTAAGAAAAAAATATAAAATAAAATATCAAAACACACACACACATATGTATATGTATATTTGGCCTGAGAACTTGCTTATCTCCTACCTATTCGTTCTCGTGCATTCCTCACTTCCCACGCAAGCAGCCGAGCTTCACCTGACACCCATCTCTCCACCATTCTTCCCATCACTGAGCTTTACTACAGCCGCCTCCTTCATTAAAGAAAAAAAGAGTGAAAGCTATATATATGTTGTCGAGACGCAACCTTGTCATCACGTCAACAATACCACGGCCCTGACCTTGCGTTATACTGCCGCCACCTTCCGCCTTATCTCCGCTGCCGCAGACCATAACTCCGCCAACAATACGCCCTACTGCCCTTCGACATGACAACCTCACCGTGGCAGACTTGCACCAGATCCGGGCAACACCATCCCTCCATCAGCCACCAGCCATTCCACCCTACGCCTCAACCCTCTCCACACGTGCCTCCACCACCCTCCGCATGCGCTGCTACGCCAGCCGAGAGCCTAACCCGAGCAGCTGCACCAACAGCCTACGACTATCCAACCCTTCCGACCCGTCTGAACGTCTAACCCACCATTCGAGCACTTGCTCTCTCACCTTCCCTCCCCTCGGTAGCCATCCTCTGCTTTGTTATCTCCAGATCGCAGCCGCCAATCACCACCTGACAGCCTGTCACCTCCCATCAAGCTCGCTCCGCAAGCCCAAACGCAGCACCCAGAAGCAAAACCTCTGACACCCTCTAGCGCCGATCCGCAAGCTTCGCAGCACTAACCTTCCCTCCAACAGCCTTGCTCCGACCCTCACCATAGCAGCCAACGCCTGCTGCCATGCCCCGCTCGCGCAGCAACCACCTAACAAGCATGCAACATCCTCAGCCTTACACCATATAGCAACCCAGTTTCCTATGCTCGAACACAATAGCCTTTGGTAGCACGCAGTTAGCAGCCCTAGCTTTCTTCTCTTAAAAAAAGAGGTATATATATACTGTATATATATGTATTGTTTCAATCGATCTCAGGCTAGCTTGATTTGTTTTCATCGAACTCGTGTGGTTATTTTCTTTGCCTTATGTGCTCGTTGTATGGATTTATAACAGTTGTTGCTTTGTTTTATAGTTGTCCCGTTGTCTATCCATGCTTATCCGTATCCATTTGGTGATTTGTCGCTTATCCGTGTGCTTGTCCATGTCCGTTTATTTTCATTCTCGTTATTTCTCTAGCCTCGAAAGGTGAGCGATCATTCAAGATTAACATTCTTATATATAGTAAATTTATATTCACATGAAATAACGATTGAAATATGTTGTTAAAATTTAATTGGTTAGAAATTAAATTGTTAAGTATGATATGTTGTTGTTTGAATTTGTTTACCTATGTTAATTGACATATGACACCATAACCTGCTGTTTATATATTATATTTAAATTGTTAATTATGATCATATTTTCCCGTTGATATGCTATGTCATTTTATATTATTATTAACTGTTCTCAAACTGCAAGTTCCCTGTTAGTTTAGGAAATCCATATATGTTGAAATGTTACATACCAACGACATTATGGATTAGGAAAAATCATTATGGGTTGAAATGATAAACCCAAGCGATTTTATTGATTTGAAATTTTGGGATTGCGGTTGAAATGATATATACCCATAAATATTAAACCATTACAGATTGAAATGATACATATCCGTATCACTTGACCAAAGTACAGAAAATTATATACAGACGTTTTAATTCTATTTTTGAACAATTTCCAAAAATTTTGAGAAAAGAAAATATATGTGTAACGACCGGGCAATTTTCGACCCCCGAAAATCGACACTGATACTTCCACTGTATAGAGTGTCGAGCAGCGAGTGCTAGAAATATCATATTGTCAGGGTTAAGAAGAAAAGGAGATAGAAGAAGAAAACAGAGAACAATAGCACAGAATCTCACAATCGCAGCGGAATAAACTATAATATACAATAACAATATTTTATACAAAGAAAACTGTAACTACTAATATACATGCAGGTTATCAGAGTACAATCATCAACAATAAATCTGGACATTTATAATAACTTGTCCCTAAATATTGAATATACAGTCTACAATACACAGCAGAATAGTCAATTACGTGCCATACATCTCTGTCATCCATCTCGTCTCCTGAGCTTCAAAGCATCCTAACCTAAAAACTGTAATACTCGGTCTGACCCAAGCATCACAATAAAGTAACACCCGAGTTAAGCTGGAGACCAGCATGAGTAAATCCACTCAATTTGAAAATACTTCGGTTATGAAAATCTTTTGAAACAATGGTAACTCGTACAATACACCGAGTTTTATCTGATTATAACCAAAACTTTTTTACAGGAATATATTGATATTATAATAATATTTAAGTACAGTTACTTATTTAAAATAGTTGAATTTACGAGATTAATCCAATTCTGGCATATTAAACCTTATGATCAAACCCGTAAGGTTCGGAGTGATTTTCAAATCGAAGTGGTTCTAGGTAATCACTGATACCTGATTTCGTCCTCTTCGGATCTAAGTAATAAATTTTAAAAAAAAGTAAATTTGTTTAAAATGAACAATTTATATTAGGGTGACACTATTCACTTATGGTAATTTATTACAAATGTTTATCCCAAATGAAACGAATCATCGTTTTAACGTAATATTCTAACTTTTTTGACCCCTTGGTGACACGGAACAAAAATAACTTAAATAAATATCCCATAGGATTAAACTAAGATATGGATTGTTAACTAATTCAACGATCAATAACAAATGTCAAAATAATTCACACATCGGGATTTTATTAACCTTGATTAACTAAATCCATTTGTGTTTTAAATCCAAATTAATTACAATTTAAAGAAATTATGAAAACAATTTATTTTTAGTTAATTAAAATTTAACACTCTATTTAGGATCTAACTTTGTTAATTTACATAATTTACGGGAAAATCCATTATACTAATTTATAACATCGGTAGTAGGATTAAGTTGCAAAAAAAATCTTCAAAATTGGTTCGGATTTAAAATGAAAAATAGATTTAAAGTTTGAAATTTTAAATTATTATATAAATATATAAGTTTCACTGCTTTCCTTTTCCCTTTCTTTCCTTTTATTTTTATTTTTATTTTTCCCTTTTCCTTTCTTTACTTTTCCTTTATTTTATTTTTCCTTATTCTTTTCCCTTTCTTTTATCTCTAGGCTCATTTCCGGCCCAACTCCCTTTTCCTCCTCTTTTCTTTTCCAGTTATTATTCCTTCCCTTTTCTTCACCTTTATTCCAGATGCCTGAACATGAATGTGTACGCATCCATGCACATATACGCCATCTCTAGCCATTGATCTAGTCGTCAACTACCCACGCAACCCACCATCAACCACCTCCACGCGTACTACCACCTGAAACATTGCCAAAATCCTCAATGTAGTTTCGCATACCTCAACCCAAAATCAGAAGAAAACTTCAATCCCTTCAAACACCTCACCGTGCCACCACATACCACCGGCCATCACCAGATTTCACATAGAGCACTGGCACATCCTACTCCACCTGTTTCCCTTGGTGCGCAAGTCCCTATCTCTCTCGCCACTCCACCATTGCATCATATCCGAAGCCAAAACAAAACCAATCCCAAACCATTAAGCCACCTTGCCTGGGCATCTTAGGCCACAGAAAAATGCCACACTATTTTTCCTCGATCTCCCATCGTCCCATGCTTCCTCCTGTCCATTCCCTCGCCACGACAAACTCCCTATCGACGGAATTTGCCCAAAACCTAATTTATGTTCATCTCAGCATCCCTAACTCCATACACACTTAAAAATCTCCAAACAACCACCAAAAATCAAGATTTTTAGTAACGATCACAACTGTGTAGTCAAATCGCTTAATTATGACATTTGAAATTCGGCTATGTTTGTGTCACTTACTGTAAAATGGGTCGTTCCTCTTCCACGCTTAATTAAACTCAAGGCAATAAATTTCAAGATACTCTACACTCGAAAATAAACAAGTTTTGTTTTGAAATCGAGGTCGAAAACTAAATAGATAAGAGGATATTGATTTTTGAAGTGGATGTTTACTGTTTTTTTCTAACCATAAAAAATGAACTGGGGCAGAAGAAATACTGTGTTTTGCGTGTAAGTGGGATTATCCATGTCCATTATACATGTACATATGCACATTAACATAACAAGGGCATATGCTCCAGACACTAATCAAGAATTTAACAAAATCACAGTCATATGTATGTAGTGGGAAATAGCCAGCAAATAAGAATAGGTTGTATACTCACTTGTTAAAACCTGATGATCATTGTGTTGCTTGTTTTCTATCCCCTGCTTCAAACTTTAAGTACCCAGTCTTTTTTTCTTTGAGGCGGATTTTTTTTGTATGTATACGTCAACAAGTAAACAAGGCTGGACTATTTATAGATGACATTGGAAGGGAACCTTGCAACATAAGGGGCTAAGATTGTTTCCAGGCTTTTTACATTTTTCATTATTATTTTATTCTTTTATTTTATTTCCTTGATTTGATCTCATATGGAAAGCTTTGATTTTTATATGACTTGATTTTAAAAAGTCAGATTGACTTGAAAACCTAGGTGAAAGATTTGATTTATTATGTGCTTGACTTAATATGTTTTTATCATTATGTTCCCTTTCATATGTACATTTACTTCATGTGTGTGTGTAGATTTTCATATGCATTTTTATTTGTTAAAGTTTTTACTACTTTGTATATATGTATGAATATGCATACATTCACATATGCACATTTATCCTATCATACTTGCATTTATAAATATTTATTGTATACATTTAGATATACACATGCTTATGTACATATTTCTTATTTAATATGAACATATATTCATATACTATACACAAACGTTTTGAAATTCGCCATTATGAAGCTTGTACATTCATGAATATATACTTTTACATATACAATATTTTTACAAACATGTGTATTTACCTATTCACTATTTTATATAACATATATACATTTACTTACATATGTTTGTCATCATATATATATATACACACACACACACATTTACATTTATACATATTCTCATATACATTGCTTCATATAGGCATATATACATATATATATATATATATATATATATACTTATATACATGTATATATATTTTTAGCATCATAAAGTTGTATATACACACACATATATGGATGTTCGATCTTAATTAATTCTTTTAATGGTGGAGATTTTAAATACATAATTCTATAGAATTTATCATGTGACGACCGCCCATGACTCCCGCACCAAAACAAGGAAATAATGCGCTGAAAGGCGTGCCAGGCAGCCATGGACGATAGTCAGGGTAAAACAAAACAAAAGAATCTCTATCGTACAACTCACAGCGCATGGATAAAATACAATAGAGAAATATAATATAGTGAAGCTCCATAGAACAGAACATCATCATATAAGCATCACAGTAGTTTTATACAATCATCTACTCAAATCCATACATGAAAGCCTCACTACAAATCACTCAACCAAATACAGCAGCGGATACCCAGTACATATAGTAAGAAAACTAATATGCAAAGCCTCCTGCTCGTCTTCGTCATCTTCATCGTAGAACTCCTAGCACAGCACCTGTCACCTGCTACCTAGTCTGCCCATCCCAACATGGATGAACAGCCCAAGGTAATAAGAGGAGACATAAAACCTTGAGTCAGACAAAGTCTTAGTGAGCAGTAAATTAACTATCAAACATACCAAAAGAGCATAAAGGATAAAAGGAATAGGAACCAAACCATCCCACTCCACCTCTTTCTACAGTGATAGCCCCAGACATACACTAAGGAGAAGCAAGCATAACAACATAGACAATTAAGGTAAAGCGAATACCACTCGAGTCAAGGACGATGTTTTCCAAATACAAACCCCCAAGGCCTAAACCAAGATCAGATAAGCACCCAGAAAACACCGCTCTTGAAGCCGAATGATAATACAACCAAACATCCATGACTCTGGCTATCACTGTTATCCTTGCCTCGATTTCACCGTTAGTTGAATGACCATCTGTCAAGGGCTAATGGTAACCCCGGTTCTAACCATAACTCCGCACACTGCCTTGTGCCTAGGACTTATCTACTTTGCCCAGAGTACTCAACTACCTACCTGTAGTCTTTTGGGTGTCCCGACTACCTACCTGTAGTCGTTATGGGCGCCCCATGTACTCTTGCTTTTGAGCATGCTAGAACCTTCAACAACGACGAGATCCAAGCCTCCTAGCCATCCTTCTTGACGACTATCCTCATACAAGCTCAAGCTACCTCTTGAACAATCCATTATCAACCAACTTGAACTACTCTTCAAGTTATCAACATGCTTGGAATGATCCCTGCTTGGATTAAGCCAAGACTCACATCATACTTCGCTTCATCGCATCAAAGCAAAGTCTCAACTCAACAACATGGCTTGCCTCATCAAATCATGGCAAAGTCCCATCTCAACATCATCCAATCTATACATATGAGCTTCAACATCCGCTACATATGCCTTAAGCAGCTTTCACCATTCAAGAGCCTTCTTCCATAGCTTTTGAATCCTCTTTCATCATCTTGTTCCAAATCAACTACTAGCTAACTTGGAAACAATCAAATCAATCATACATTCAAATAATCAATCATTCAAACAAGATCTATTAAGCAATTTAAGCAATATCAACTATAATGGCAATTTCGTAAATAAACGAGCAAAAGTCCAACATATGTGAAATCATGGTTTTTAGCATAGATCTATCAATTATAAAACATGGGTTTTGTCTCTAATGCTTATTAAACAAACTTGCATAAGTAAACATCTTCAAAAACCATGGATCTAGACTTAGATCTAAGAAAAATGCATGAAATCTCTAACTTTAACACCCAAACATGCCACCAATCCAATATACTCCTTTGGATCCGCGTGAGAGATAACTACCACTCACCAAATCACCAAAACAACCTAAAATCCATTAACTTCAGATCTGGACAGCAAGGACTTGAGCTTGATCCGGAGAAATTTCACTTGAAATGGTGAAATCTAGCCTCTTCGGATGAAAATCTTCAACTTTGGCTCTTGATCTTTGATCTTGATCTTCAATCTTCAATGGATGTTAGCACTTGATGGAAGTAGAGAAAGAAGTGAAGAAAATACTGTAGTCGAGTTTCCAAAATGGCAGCACTTCGTCGCTTCGAAATCCGGTGCCAAAAAGTGAGCCAAACCCCTCTATTTATAGGCTGGAAAACCCTTTATCTCGGCCGTCCCTAAGTCGCCGCCGACCTAACTTCGCCGGCCTAACACTCCGCCGACTCAACCTCAAGACGCCGACCCAACTACACAGCACACACACAGGGTTACACGACCTAGTTCCTGCCGACCTAATCCCTAGCCGACTCAACCAATGCCGACCTAAAAACTCAAGCGACATAACAACACGGCCATACGACCTAACCCTATGCCGACCCAAAGACCTTCGACCTAAGACCTACACAACAGCTCCGAGACAACAACCTAAAAAAAAAACATGGCCTACCGACCCAAATCCTACCGAGCTAACAACTACGACCTAACACCAAACCGAGCCAACGACCTACAACCTATCTCGGTCACACTCTAAGTCGGTATCCCCCTTTAACCTGTTATCTCGGTAACCATGCTAGCTCGGCATCTCCACTAAGTCGACCACCACTAAGTCGGTCAACCCCTAACCAGTTAACTCCTATAGCTCGGCCACTTCCTTAGGTCGGTCACTACTTGTCCCGGTGACCCTTCAACTCGGCTAACACGACCCAAGCCTTAGGTAGTCTACCCCTTAACTCGGCCATACGACTCAACCACCCATGAGTCGGCCCAACTCTTAAGTCGCTCCAACCTATGAGTCGGCCACTACCTTAAGTCGGCCACGACTCAAGACTCTAATCCACGGTTTATCTCCCCATACGACTTAAGCTAGAGATAACACGAACAACACTAACGACCTGCAAATTCTACGATCTATCGACACGTAAAATACGGGTCGTTACATTCTCTCCCCCTTAGGAATTTCGCCCCCGAAATTCCAAGCAAACAACAGCAATCAAAATTATTCCGCATGCCTATCATCCATGGCAATCAACAATCCATGCAACCAATTCTAACCTAGCATGCAGAATTCTAAGACTTAGAACAAGCTACAAATTCATGAGATGTCACGACACTTTAGGGCCATACCTTGAAGAGTCCGGGATGAGCTGCCTTCATCCTCTCTTCCTCCTCCCATGTACAATCGTTAACATCGTCACTCCATTGTACCTTGAGCAACGTAATCGTCTTGCTCCTAAGCTGTTTCGTATCGGTTTCAACAATACGAAGCGGCTCACGAGGTCTCGTACCCACGGGATCAATCTCTAAGTCTTCACAGCTATCAGCAGAAACCACCGTACTCGGGTCATGCACATACTTCCGTAGATAGGATACGTGAAAAACATTGTGCACACCCGCCATCCTTTCCGGTAACTCCAATCTATAAGCGAGCTTTCCAATATGCTCGATAATCGGGAATGGTCCAACAAATCTTGGAGTTAACTTTCCTTTCTTCCCGAATCTAATGACACTCTTCAGAGGAGAAATCTTCACAAAAACCATATCACCTACGTCGAATTCCAAATCCTTTCGACGATTATCTGCATAACTTTTCTGACGATCCTGGGCTGCCTTCATTCTTTGCCGAATGATCTCTATACAATCCGAAGTCTGTCGAATCATCTCTGGCCCAAGTATCAGCTTTTCTCCAGTTTCCAACCAACATGTCGGAGAGTTACACGGTCTTCCATATAATGCCTCATATGGTGCCATACCGATACTCGACTGATAACTGTTATTATAAGCAAACTCCACCAAATGAAGGTGATCTTCCCATGATCCTCCGAAGTCCAAAACACATGCTCTAAGAAGATCTTCCAAAACTCGGTTGACTCTCTCAGTCTGACCATCTGTTTGAGGGTGATAAGCTGTACTCAAACACAACTCAGTTCCCAAAACTTCCTGGAAGCTCTTCCAAAATCTACTAGTGAACAATGGATCTCGATCGCTCACTATACTCTTCGGAACACCATGGAAACGAACTATCCACTTCACATATAATTCAGCCAACTTCGATGCAGTCCTAGTCGATCGAACAGGAATGAACCTTGCACTCTTGGTCAAACGATCTACTATGACCCAAATCCCTTCATTCCCTGCTCTTGTCCTAGGTAGACCATCGATAAAATCCATCGACACTTGCTCCCACTTCCATGTAGGAACCTCTAATGGCTGAAGCAATCCACTGGGCTTCTTCTGCTCAGCTTTCACCAACTGGCAATTCATACACTTGGAAATAAAATTTCCAACATCCTTCTTCATACCTTCCCAGTAGTAGGTTCTCTTCATATCCCGATACATCTTATTTCCACCTGGATGAATTGTCAACTTCGAGTGATGACTCTCCCTCAGAACTTCATCTCTCAATCCATCTACATCGGGAACAACTAGTCGCCCTTGCTTTCGAAGCCAACCCTCTCGATCGACCTCGAATCCCTTATCCTTCTCCGGGTCCAATCCAGATTCCAAATCACAGATAATCTTGACAAGCTTATCATCTCCCTTTTGGCTCTCGCCAACCCTTTCCACAAGAGTAGGCCTTATCGATAAGTTTGCCAACATCTTAGGTTCCAATTCACATCTAGGCCTGAAATCAAATCCAGCCAAATACTCAAGACTCTTCCATTCCGAAAACATGGCTCCCAATCCTGCATGTCTTCGACTTAACGCATCAGCCACTGCGTTACCTTTCCCTGGAGTATAGGCTATACCAAAATCATACGATGCTAAGAACTCTAGCCACCTTTGCTGTCGAAGATTCAAATCCTTTTGGGAAAACAGATACTTCAACGACTTATGATCTGTAAACAGCTCGAATCTAACTCCCAATAGATAGTGTCTCCACATCTTCAAAGCAAACACAATCGCCGCTAACTCCAAATCATGAGTCGGATAATTCCTTTCATGCGGCTTTAGTTGTCGACTAGCATACGCAACAACTTTATGCTTCTGCATTAGCACCGCTCCTAGTCCAGTGCCACATGCATCGGTGTAAACCACCATCTCATCATTCCCACTTGGAATAGTCAAAACAGGAGCACTCGTCAATCGCTCTTTCAGGATTACAAAAGCTTGCTCACACTTATCATCCCATCTGAACACCTGGTTCTTCTTTGTCAATCCTGTTAACGGTGCAGCTATCTTGGAAAAGTCTTTGATAAACCGACGATAATATCCTGCTAATCCAAGAAAACTTCTCACATCAGATGCATTCTTAGGTCTAACCCAATCCTGGATCACTGCCACCTTAGCGGGGTCAACCGCTATTCCATTTCCAGAGATAACATGGCCTAAGAACCTCACTTCACTCTTCCAGAAGTGGCACTTCGAAAACTTAGCCTTCAGCTGATGTTTCCGCAAGATTTCCAAAACAATCCTCAAGTGCGTCTTGTGCTCTTCTTCAGTTCTGGAATAAACCAAAATATCATCCACGAACACAAGCACGAACTTATTCAACTGATCTCTGAACACTCTATTCATAAGATCCACAAAATATGTTGGCGCGTTAGTCAACCCAAACGGCATTACCAGCCACTCATAAAACCCGGATGGTGTCCTGAAAGCAGTCTTCGGCACACTATCCTTCGCCACTCTCAACTGGTGAAATCCCGTTGCCAAATCCATCTGAGAAAACACCTTAGCCTCGTGAAGCTGATCAAACAAGTCATCTATTCTCGGCAATGGATACTTGTTCTTCTTAGTCACCTTATTCAGCTCACGATAATCCACACACAACCTCAACGATCCATCCGCTTTGGTTGCGAACACAACTGGCGCACCCCATTCGGACACACTTCCCCGAATGAATCCTTTCTGCAAAAGGTCATCAACTTGCACCTTCAGCTCTTGCTGCTCCCTCGGTGCCATCCGCCTAAGAGGCATCACAACAGGTCTGGCTCCCTCAACTAGATCGATACGAAACTCGATCTCCCTATGCGGCGGCAACCCTTTGACTTCCTCAAAGACATTCTCAAACTCATTCACAATAGGCACCGATGACAGTCCATCCCGTGGAACAACTAGCGAATACATGAAGCTCATGAAGACGCCTTCTTCATGCTTACATCGTATCACAACCTTTCGCCCTTCCACATTCCCGACTGTCACCTCAAGCCTCTCACAATCAATCCTAGCCGCATACTTCCTAAGCCAGTCCATGCCCAAAATAATTCCGAACCCCGCAAAGTTCAGAACAAAGCAATCACAAACAAACGAGCAATCATGACTCGACACAACTAGACCACGGCATATCATACACAAACATGACGAACCCCCAACCGGATTAGTCACAACCAATGGCCTATCAACAATATCCGGTTTCATACCTAACCGGCATACCAACTCATCACAAACAAAAGAATGCGACGCTCCAGTATCAAACAACACTCTAACTGGAACACCACAAATAGAAAGAGTACCTTGAACCACCACACTCTTCCCCTTCTCCTCAGCAGTAGGAGCTTTCGAAGACGATGGAACAGCCCCCAAAGCATAGGCTTGCACAACCTGCCTATCTTTCCTCGGTTCTGGACAGTCCTTCTTGATATGTCCCAGCTTATCACAGTTGTAACACTTTCCCGGCACCTTGGGATTCTTACAATCTTTGTAAAGATGGCCCTTCTGCTGGCAGTTATAGCAAGTCATTTCGCTCTTCGGCTTCTTCTGGCCATCCTTACCCTTCTGTTGCTGCTGCTTCCTCCTCTTATTGCCATTCTGGTGTGGTTTAGATCCTTCCCTGGTTACAGCAACAACAGAACTTTCCTTAGGAAACAAACTCTCATGCCCAAGGGCTTTCTCCACAAGCTTCTCAAATGGATCGTCCAAATGATCCACTAACTGCCTCCCAAGATAAGCATCCAGACCAGTCACAAACTTCTCATTCTTCTGATAGGGAGAATCAATGTACGATCTGGCATACTTGGACAAAGCTTCAAACTCAGAAATATACTCAAGAACTGGTCTCCCACCTTGCTTGAGCTCTACAAACCTCTTGAACAAAACAGACTTCTGAGCCGTAGAGATGAACTTGGCTTCAAATCTAACTTGGAATTGCTCCCAAGTAATCTCTTCTTCTGGGGTATCAATGGTGATAGAATTCCACCAATCAGCAGCTCTTCCCTGAAGCTGTCTCGATGCAAGCTTTCTCTTAGTTGCATCCTCAATCCCTAAGTCACCAAAGATCCTTCGACATGCATCAATCCATCTCTGCACCTCAATAGTCGACTCCGTCCCCAAGAAAGCTTTTCCTCCAAGAGAAGTATAATCCTTGCAAAGCTTAGCAAAATCCACCGGTCTTGGAGCTTGAACTTGAACTCCCACATCCACTGATGATCCTGAAGCTGGTATCCTTCTCATGATCGAAGTCATCATCGCTTCGAACATAGTTCCATAATCAACAGCTCCTTCATCAGCACGGCTTTCCCTTGCAGCTGGTCTCCCTCTTCGACTCATCCTTAATATCTGTAATAAGAATGATTAGAACACCTTAAGAAACAACTGCATAAGGAGTTCAAATCCTTCTAGGCTACTATATTATATATAGTAATCATCCATCAAAATACAATTACGTCTCTCATACGTAGTTACGTCAGCGAGCGTTGGCTGAAATCGATTAACCAAAGCTCTGATACCAAATGTGACGACCGCCCATGACTCCCGCACCAAAACAAGGAAATAATGCGCTGAAAGGCGTGCCAGGCAGCCATGGACGATAGTCAGGGTAAAACAAAACAAAAGAATCTCTATCGTACAACTCACAGCGCATGGATAAAATACAATAGAGAAATATAATATAGTGAAGCTCCATAGAACAGAACATCATCATATAAGCATCACAGTAGTTTTATACAATCATCTACTCAAATCCATACATGAAAGCCTCACTACAAATCACTCAACCAAATACAGCAGCGGATACCCAGTACATATAGTAAGAAAACTAATATGCAAAGCCTCCTGCTCGTCTTCGTCATCTTCATCGTAGAACTCCTAGCACAGCACCTGTCACCTGCTACCTAGTCTGCCCATCCCAACATGGATGAACAGCCCAAGGTAATAAGAGGAGACATAAAACCTTGAGTCAGACAAAGTCTTAGTGAGCAGTAAATTAACTATCAAACATACCAAAAGAGCATAAAGGATAAAAGGAATAGGAACCAAACCATCCCACTCCACCTCTTTCTACAGTGATAGCCCCAGACATACACTAAGGAGAAGCAAGCATAACAACATAGACAATTAAGGTAAAGCGAATACCACTCGAGTCAAGGACGATGTTTTCCAAATACAAACCCCCAAGGCCTAAACCAAGATCAGATAAGCACCCAGAAAACACCGCTCTTGAAGCCGAATGATAATACAACCAAACATCCATGACTCTGGCTATCACTGTTATCCTTGCCTCGATTTCACCGTTAGTTGAATGACCATCTGTCAAGGGCTAATGGTAACCCCGGTTCTAACCATAACTCCGCACACTGCCTTGTGCCTAGGACTTATCTACTTTGCCCAGAGTACTCAACTACCTACCTGTAGTCTTTTGGGTGTCCCGACTACCTACCTGTAGTCGTTATGGGCGCCCCATGTACTCTTGCTTTTGAGCATGCTAGAACCTTCAACAACGACGAGATCCAAGCCTCCTAGCCATCCTTCTTGACGACTATCCTCATACAAGCTCAAGCTACCTCTTGAACAATCCATTATCAACCAACTTGAACTACTCTTCAAGTTATCAACATGCTTGGAATGATCCCTGCTTGGATTAAGCCAAGACTCACATCATACTTCGCTTCATCGCATCAAAGCAAAGTCTCAACTCAACAACATGGCTTGCCTCATCAAATCATGGCAAAGTCCCATCTCAACATCATCCAATCTATACATATGAGCTTCAACATCCGCTACATATGCCTTAAGCAGCTTTCACCATTCAAGAGCCTTCTTCCATAGCTTTTGAATCCTCTTTCATCATCTTGTTCCAAATCAACTACTAGCTAACTTGGAAACAATCAAATCAATCATACATTCAAATAATCAATCATTCAAACAAGATCTATTAAGCAATTTAAGCAATATCAACTATAATGGCAATTTCGTAAATAAACGAGCAAAAGTCCAACATATGTGAAATCATGGTTTTTAGCATAGATCTATCAATTATAAAACATGGGTTTTGTCTCTAATGCTTATTAAACAAACTTGCATAAGTAAACATCTTCAAAAACCATGGATCTAGACTTAGATCTAAGAAAAATGCATGAAATCTCTAACTTTAACACCCAAACATGCCACCAATCCAATATACTCCTTTGGATCCGCGTGAGAGATAACTACCACTCACCAAATCACCAAAACAACCTAAAATCCATTAACTTCAGATCTGGACAGCAAGGACTTGAGCTTGATCCGGAGAAATTTCACTTGAAATGGTGAAATCTAGCCTCTTCGGATGAAAATCTTCAACTTTGGCTCTTGATCTTTGATCTTGATCTTCAATCTTCAATGGATGTTAGCACTTGATGGAAGTAGAGAAAGAAGTGAAGAAAATACTGTAGTCGAGTTTCCAAAATGGCAGCACTTCGTCGCTTCGAAATCCGGTGCCAAAAAGTGAGCCAAACCCCTCTATTTATAGGCTGGAAAACCCTTTATCTCGGCCGTCCCTAAGTCGCCGCCGACCTAACTTCGCCGGCCTAACACTCCGCCGACTCAACCTCAAGACGCCGACCCAACTACACAGCACACACACAGGGTTACACGACCTAGTTCCTGCCGACCTAATCCCTAGCCGACTCAACCAATGCCGACCTAAAAACTCAAGCGACATAACAACACGGCCATACGACCTAACCCTATGCCGACCCAAAGACCTTCGACCTAAGACCTACACAACAGCTCCGAGACAACAACCTAAAAAAAAAACATGGCCTACCGACCCAAATCCTACCGAGCTAACAACTACGACCTAACACCAAACCGAGCCAACGACCTACAACCTATCTCGGTCACACTCTAAGTCGGTATCCCCCTTTAACCTGTTATCTCGGTAACCATGCTAGCTCGGCATCTCCACTAAGTCGACCACCACTAAGTCGGTCAACCCCTAACCAGTTAACTCCTATAGCTCGGCCACTTCCTTAGGTCGGTCACTACTTGTCCCGGTGACCCTTCAACTCGGCTAACACGACCCAAGCCTTAGGTAGTCTACCCCTTAACTCGGCCATACGACTCAACCACCCATGAGTCGGCCCAACTCTTAAGTCGCTCCAACCTATGAGTCGGCCACTACCTTAAGTCGGCCACGACTCAAGACTCTAATCCACGGTTTATCTCCCCATACGACTTAAGCTAGAGATAACACGAACAACACTAACGACCTGCAAATTCTACGATCTATCGACACGTAAAATACGGGTCGTTACATATCATATCCAGGAATTTATACTTTAAAATTAAACATAGTTTTCAATCAATTTATTTTATTCAGATATTTAAATATCAGAAAATCTATTTATTTGACTTATAAATCAATATTTCAAAAATTAAAATTAGTTAATTTTCCCGATAACAGATGTCAGGAAATCTGGGTCGTCATAATATATGTGAATTTTAAAATAAAATATAGAGATTTTATTTTAATATATGCAAAAATTTAGATTGTATATTATAGGTTTTGGAAATTGAAAATTATAAGTTAAGTCGTGAAACTGTAAATTTAAGATTTTACTTACTTTTTTATTTTTTTTAAAATATATAAAACAAGATTTAATATAGATTTAATAATAAGATTTAATTTAATAAAATATAATTTTATAAAACTTAATCTAATTAATATATATGTAATATGCGTAAAATATTTAGTTAACATTTGTATTAATATTTTGAAAATAGATTTTGTAATTTATAAATTAAGATTGGAGAGATAAATTGAAACTGATTTGAAATTTAATTTGTTTAAGAATATTATGAAAATAAAAATTGACTTAAAAACTTATTAATTTTGAGATTTAAAGATATGATTTATAACTCGATAACTGGAATTTGATTAAAGGTGATTAAATGAATATTTTCAAATTTAAATAAAATTGAATTTTAATATTTAATTTTGATTTAAATTTGTAATTTGAGATTTTATTTAATTGTTATTAAAATGATTAAGTGAACATTTTCAAATTTAAATAAAATTAAAGTTGAATTTTGAGATATAAATGAAATTTATCTAATTGAGTTATTGTAAATGTTTGGATATTTAAACTTTGAAACCTATTGAATTGAAAATGGTTTAAATTTGCAGTTCAAACATGGATTTGAAATCGATATAAATAAAATCATTTTAATGAGGATTTGAACTGAACCTTTCTTTTAAATTGAAATTGTGGAACTGAGACTGATTTAAATTGAATTTTGGAACAGTAGTTGATTTGAGTTGATTTGTGAAATTGGAAGAAATAATTCTAAACTGAAACTATTTTCGATAAAAACTCTTTTAAATCTTTAAACTATTTTGATGTATAAGCTATTTTAATCCATAACCTATTTTTAAAATATAAACTATTTTGTGGTTATGATTTTGAATGAATATGTATTTTGATATGAGGTATGAAATATTTGAAATGAAAAATGACCACGGTGTGAAATAAATGTTTTGTTGATAAGGAGACCAGGATCGGATATTGTCATACTCTCTGCCAACATCGGAAACCACTTTAACAACTATGCACGTGGTAGAGATTTTAGAATGAAGTAGGATGGTTTGGCGAATGTCTGAATGAGGTATGAACGCAGCCCTAACTCCCTCAAGTCAGCTTGATGTGACTAAAACAGGAGCTATATCTTTACCAAGTGAGGTTGCATCTCCATCAAGCATGCTTCTTCGATACCATTCTACTACTTTGTGATTCGATTGGGTGCACCTTAGGTTATGGGAGTGTGTCTAGAGGTGGGAAGTTGTAGTTGCTTTACGTTACCACTAGCCCGGTTATGCAAAATGGTAGTATCTTACCCTTAGCATTGTCGCGCTTGCCTTTTCACATGTGCACACTACGAGTTTGGTTTGCACCGTACCTATGGGGGGCCCTTTGATGGCCCTCTAATTTGTGGAGGAATTATGGTACTGTATAGAATATGGGAATATATATAAAAATGTGTTAAGGGGGATATGGGTAGTTGTTAATGTTATTTTAATAGTTGACTTTACGGTAGACATTATATTTACTACTAATAATGAAAGTTCCTTCAACCACTTTCAACCGTGTTTTTTGAAATCCCAGAATTACCCTTCGTTCGCATAAGCACACTTCCCACCACATCCATTCGCATACGCTTACTTGCATCCATTCATCTCATTCCTCTTCCTCTCCCGGATCCTAATTCTCTTCCTCCCCGAATTCAACCATGAAATTCCCGCTTCTATTCATCCCTAAATTCAATCTCACCACTGACCTAGCTTCCATGGCAACCTCCCTCTCCGTCCATCTTCCTTAACAACGACTGCCCAAATACGATCCAGGATCATAAGTGCCCTCCCTAATAATCTCGGACTCCACTTAACCCTAATCTCCACCTCACCAGTGACGTATTGTCTACGGTTTCCTTCTCACCAATCTGATAGCTCAAGCGGCAGGCGATTTCTCCTGTTTTCTATTTTCAAAACAAGGCATACTTCTTTCTCTAGATGCTTCGACCACCGGCAGTTTTTACATGGTCTCACTGTTTTTGGTTCTCACTTAATCTATTTCTCCGATTTGATTTATGACTCGCGAATGAGCTTCAGTTTGAACAGCTTTCTTGAGTGCTGATTGGAGGGTATGAGATGATGTCATGTGTATTAGTTAATATCAAGTGTCCAGTGATTTTGTGTCGATTGGATGAGGAGGAGTGTGTAAAAAGGCTAGCCTAAGGTTTTGGAGTTAGATAAGGTGGATTTTCATGTATGGGAGATTATGTTAAGAGAATTTAATGGATTCATATTATTCAAGATTGCTTGCTGGTTGGATGGGGAAAGTTGGGATAGGAAGGAAGCTAAAGTCGATTAAGTTGTATTATCACGGCAGTTTTATTAGAGTTTAAGTCTATATTGGAGATAATGAGTTGAGTATTTTCTTCATTACTTTATCCATCTAATTTTTTTTGAAATATTTTTTTCCATGTATCAAACTGATTTAGAGTGAAAGGATTGTCTTACATGCTAATTTTGATGTGGGAATTGATTGGCTATTATAGAGTCTATTTGCATGTAAAGGCAAAGATTCTAGATTTGTTTGATTAGGCGGCTTTAGAAAGACGTCAAGGATAGAAACAATAAATCTGAATTTTTAGATGATAACATAAATGGTAAGAGATGCAAGCTATGTGAGCACACATATGAGAAAATACATGGTAAGTAAGACAAAAACTATAGCGCTTAATACGATTTAAGTGGCAGAGCGCGCCAATAAGGCAATAATTTCTGAGTCTCTTTGTCTTTTGTAAATTTGGTTGTTTAAGGCATTGTAAGCATCAGTTATTAGCACAGAAGGTTTGATAAAAGATTCTAGTATAGTTCCATTCAAGTGCTTGATACAAAAGTTCCGGCAAGCATGCACCCGCAATCAATAGTCAAAGGTATTTAAACAACGCGCGTCCTTATGTACATGATGTTTAATGTACAAAAATATATACCATGTTTAGATGGTAATAATTTTATTCTCTCTTTATAATTGTTTTTTTACTGTACAAATTGGGAAGGACGGGAAGGAAGTGAATTCATTCATTTTCTAGGCTAAGAAAATACTTTTTTATTTAAATAAATTTGGAATTCAGGGAGTTGCTTCATATTACTCACCATTGTAAACCCTTTATGCATCATCCATGTATCTTTATATGATGTTTTTTTTTGCTTTGATTAAATACTATTTAGGGTTGAAGCTCACTGTCAATGCGTCACGTTTTTAGTGGATTGAGAAGTTTGTAGGTGTGAGCTCACCTACTCAAAATTTGAGAAGTTTGTGTTAAAATGATTGAGAATTTAAAGATGTAGCAGTTTAGTAATTAGTGGATTGGAGTAACACATTAATTGCCAAGATCGTTTAGCAAAAACTAATAAAGTGTAATTCTGTATGCTGGAAATGCAAGTATATGTAGTCATAAGTGTTCTATATTTTTACTGCATTGACTACCTTTATATGATTTTATTTCCATTGTTTTTTAGTAGTTATGCTATAAAAATATGACTCAACGATCAAATGCACGTCCACCTGGACGTGCGTATATACTCAAATTGGATTAATGAATATGTAAAAATGTAAAATAGTTTCTTTAGATAACAAAAATTTCAAATATTTGCATATTGGATTGAAATACTAGATTGAATTATAAAGGTGGTTAAAGCATCTTGACATAACTATGTACTGCAAATGAGATCTTTTGGATATAACATTATGTAAATCCTCCCGTGATTGAGAAATATGTATCTTAGCTTTGACAGAGAGAGGAAGGCTGCACTGCACAGACATTGTCTTCTCTTGTAATAGAACATGTTCATTAGAAGTGTCGCGACAAATAAAATAGATTCACTGGAAGTAATGCCAAGAAATATCTTTTACCTTCTATCAACATTGTTGAATCATCCCTTATGTTATTTTGTAAGGTACGGATTTGCTTTTCCTAAAAATGAAACAAGACAAACAAGCTAAAATTATCACCAACCTAAAAGCTTCAGATCATGTTAATGATGTTGTTTATAAGTAGCATGCTGAAATTTCCATAAATAAATATAAACAAATTCTATTTCAACCCAACAGCGTGCTAAGTCGACACCCTTATTTTACTTAAAATTAAAAAGACAAAAATGTCTTTATTGCTTCTTTCAATTAATTCAAGTGTTGATATATTCTTCTACCTCTTTTAAACAATCCAAAAAACCAATTTGACGTCAAATTTATTCAAGTATAAAAAGAAAATAGTGAATAAAAAAATATAGCCTACTATTAATTTCCTTATGCTACTTCTTATTATCAAACAGCAACCAAACGATTATTCATCACATAACAGCAAAAAATAAATTTTCTCAAAGTGATTTTATATCATAATATTGCTTTGAGCGGCAGACAGAGGAAAAAAACTAATATTAAAGAGCAATAAAAGGCATACAACTACAGAATTACAGCAAAATTTTCTCCTTCTTGCTATCTTTTTCAATAGGTTGACAGCGGCAATTTTCTGAAGCAAAATAATCACCCGCTGACAAGCTTGTTGTGGGGTAACCATGTAGCACATTATCTTCTATAAAGAAGAGAACACGGTTCATTGCCACTAAACCTACTTGACGAGGGAAGAAAATAGGTGACTTTTTATCATTGGATTTTTACTCTTTATTGACTCAATTTTCCATTTATGATTTTTGATGACCGAAGGGGGAAGGATTTTTAGTTGCTAAAGCAGACAGCTTCATTCACATGAAATCAATTAGTCCATTTGTTTTCATGGTTTTAATCCTATACATTGACATCAAAGTTAAAAAAATAAGGATTTTTAGTTTAATACTTCTTCAATTGACTATTGAATATTTTCTATGCATGCAGGTATTTTTAGTTTAAAAGTGCTTCTTTACCCTAATATCAAGTTGCTATTGTAGTAATAGATATATATCATGCTAATTTTATGTTTAGCATCTCATTTGATATATTTGCAGATTACATTTGTGCTGTTACCTTAAATGCAGATTAGATTCTATTGCTAAATTTTTTATCCCTTTGGCGTAGACTGGAAAGTAATTATTTGAAGCAGCGGCACCAAATCTTCATTCTCAAGGTACTAATATATGTCTATGTTCACTACAATTCAACTTGCATTTAAATTATGTATGTATTACTACAGTCTATATATTAAAGACAATTTTTCAATCTGATTTGTGATTCATGAAATAAAATTTAAAACTTAATTGTCGATCTGACGACGAGTTACCACTACTACGAATCAAATTTATAACTGGAAATCGATTAATCCAGGCAAATGTCTTCAACATTCATCTTTGTAAGTTAGATCTGTTGAAATGGATTTTTGAAAGTGCTTTGTTAGTTTTGCCCATTCTTATCACATGTAATCAACGACGCTATCCAGTTTACTTTCAAACCCTAACTCATACGTATGATGTAAATTAAGTAATATTACTCACAATTATTTTTTGCTCTGTCGGCACTTTCAATGTCAATGCTGATTGTAGAATCTATTTGGTAACTATGCTAATTTTTTACCGTAAATTTGTTTCATGTTTGTTATAAGTCTCCATATTAAACTGCAAATATTTGTAATTGACTACTCCCACATCAGATGCATTATTTCATCTTAACTAGCAAAATTTTATACTCAACTGAAAGACTCATTTTGTTTTACGGTAAAATTTATGAATTATTTTTTTTGCTGAAACAAACTATCTTTTTAGGGTATTCATTGCACAACGAACGTAAGGTATGTGTTTGGTAAGCAATGAGTTTTAATTTCAGTTTTTGAGGGAGATTACATTATAAGGATGAAGTATATGAAACTTGGAAAAAAGGCAGGCACGTTTTATATTGTCATGCAACCAAGTATGTTAATTTAATCCATTCTAATTATATAAATTTTGTCAATAATATATGACTTTTTTTTCATTATCCTGACTTATAAATGGAGAATTTTTCTGCCAACCTGTAGTTAAGGAATAATATGGTTGTAGTAGACAACTCAATGCATATATAAATTTTACAAGTAACTTAATTGTAGTAGACAACTCAATGCATAAATTAATGGTTCAACTAACATTTTTGTAGAAGCTAACAGTCCAGATATTGTTGTTATAGATGATATAGATATAAGTAATAAGTAGTGGAAGTAACTGCACACTTCAACGAATCTAATGATTATCCTACTAACAAGTGTGGGTTTACTGAAGCTATCCTTGAAGTAAACAATAATCAGAAACAAGATTTGACTGCTCTCAAGGATGTCCAGACAGTTACTAGCTCTCAAGCATATATAGAGGGAATTGTCGAGGATGTGATAGATTCAGATGAAGATTATCTTTTAGAGAACTTGGGTATAAATGAAGTTTCTCCTATTCAACCTGAAAATGAGAAAGATGTTTCTGAACATGTGGAGAAAAATCAAAATTTCTTTGATGAAATTGAGAATATTAACAGAATAATAAGAAAGGGAACTCCAAAACAACAATTACTACTCCTCCTAAAATGTTGACAAGGAGCCAAAGCAAAATTAAATGACCATTTTTTCTTGGAATGTTGGGAGTTTGAATGCTCCAGAAGAACAATTTGAAGCTACCAAACTCCTAACAAAATACAAGCCATCTATCGTTGGCTTGCTTGAAAATAAATTAAACAATAATGTGATTGTGAAATTTAGTACAGGTTTAATGGCTTGAACCATTGTCCTAGGTTGCTTTATCACTTTTTATACTCATTTACTTATTATGTGTGCATGCAGGTAAGATTGATCTAACCATGTAGTTAGGGAAGCTTACTAAATTAAATAAGTCATTGGTTGCGCTGAGGAAGTAGTTTGCTTAGAACTCAAGTCATTACATTAGAGGCATGAGATTTATTTTACATATTTTGATACAATTTCATTTCTCCAAAATCACAAACATGCAACTTCTCATTCACTATGCTTCCCTATTGATTATGTATGCTTATTGAAAAAAAAAGTTGCTCTTCCTATATAACTAATGCATTTTTTTCATGACAATGCAAAATATATTATACTCTCCTCCATTTCGTTACCGAAAAGCTTGGGTTCTACAACCTGTAGTTTGTTCTCATATTTCATAACTACTTCATGACTTGCATAACTATTCCTGATTTTATTTCAAAATGACTTGCTTAATTTGTTAATTGTCATTAATTTGGTTTTATGTGAGCATTTTTTAATAGTCATTGACTTAGTATGAATTGATACACTTTTTTTTTGAAAATTCTTATTATACTGACTTTTGAGGAAAAAGTACAAAGCCCGGTATGAATTGATACACTATTTTTTGTTTTATAAATTCTTATTATATTGACTTTTGAGGAAAAAGTACAAAGTAAAAAATCATTTAATAATTTTTACTTATAAGTGCAAGTTAAGCATACTATATGAATTAAACATGAAAACAATTTAAACTATTTAATCCAAGTTAAATAAAAAAAGAAACGATGGTGTGCCGGTTAATAAGATTTTAAAATGCATCAGACAATTCCTATTTAGACCATGTTCAACAATTCATTCACATTATTGTAATTAACATGTATTCTAAGTACCTATCTATTTTTAGTAATAAGTATTGCAAACAAATTTAACATTTATGTACCATATATATATATATATATATAAGATAATACTCCTTAATCGATGATATTATAAGAAATTACAAAGAACATAGAAAATTGCATTTGGTTTAATTACTACTTTACTCAGAATTTGATCATGATTATCAGGATCGGGTGTGTTTTTGGATTGTAAAAGAATTAGATTTTGTAGTATACCAATTAGTTCTTTTTAGGAGATTGTCTTTCAACATAATGTTTGGGAACTTGAAAGCTGCAGTTGCAGTTGTAGGGTATATTAATGTTCATGCAAATTATAAATAACTTAAAGAAGATATCTGAACATCATTCACGATTTCCAAATAAAATACACATTTTCAAGTTGTCAGTGGTAGCTGCATACATGCACAACGGATTCAAGTAAAAGTGAATAAATGAGCGTAGATACTACAAAAATGGCCAAAATTCCAATCATTGATTTTTCAAAATTAGATGGTGAGAACGGGACTGAAGCTCTGAAACAGATAGCGAATGATGTCAAGAGTGGGGATTTTTCCAGTTAGTGAATCATGGAATAGACTTGAAACTTCTAGAGAGGGTCAAGAAAGTGAGTTCTGATTGCTATAAAATGGAAAGGGCGGCTTTGTTCAATAAATCAAAGCCAGCTAATGCAGTAGCTGAAGCTATCAAGAATGGAAGTGTGGAGAAGAAGCTCGACGATTTTGATTGGGAGGATGTGTTCTTGCTGCACGTTGGTGGTGAATGGCCATCTAACCTGCCCGAATTTGAGTAAGACACTTCAACATCTCATTGTTTACTACAACTATTATTTTCTTCCTAACTCACAAGTTATGACCTTTAGTTGTATGTATACAATTAATGATCAAGTATGATAAAAATTTATGGCCAAATATGTTGCTAAACGTGTAGAGAAACCATGAAAGAGTACAGAAAGGAACTAAAAAAGCTAGCTGAAAAGGTAATGCAAAAGTTTTGGCAGTCATTGTGTTTGCTTTCATCTGCCTTTATGTCTATGTTTTTTAATTTGTAGTGGAAAAGTGATCCGTGTCCATGTTAATTGTAGGTAAATTCCAGATCTGAACCAGTGGGACGTTGTACTATTGATGCATATTTGTATAAAAAAATGTATTGATATATATAACTTTTAGTAACTTCATTTTTACTGTGGTAATATTTTTCCTTTGTGATATTGTTAGATACGAAGCACTGTGTTGGTGTTTCCTTTGTATAAATAATGTACTGGGACGTTGTACTATTCATGCTTAAGTTAAGAGCATCTCAAATGGTTCTTCATTCAGTCTGTATATTCAGTGTGATAGCTCTAACAAAGAAATTCAACGTAATATTAAAGTTAATATCCAGTTTAAGATTTAAGATTCTAAATCGTGTGTGAATGAATTAATAATCTGAATTCATTCACTTATGTAAAACTGTTTAATGCCAAACGTTTAGTAAATGAGCATTTGTTGCGTCTCAGCAAAAAACAATAAGTAATATTGAAGATCCAGAATTGAAGATCCAGAATATTCAAAGCTATGCTCTGACAGTGCTAAATGTGTTGAAAATTGATATAATGCATTCAATTATGTACAATTATGACCCAGGCTAAATTATAAGCCAGTACAAAGTGGATGCTGTAAATAGTTACTATAGAGGCTCATTTCATTTATTTGTATAATGATCCATGTGCAAAAGTCATACCATTTTAAATTTAATGGGCTAGGAATATTTCTAAGTCATCGTGACTCGGACCTTGGAGTCATGTTCTGTTTATTCACATCTTTTTGATTGCATTTTCTCGACAATCGTCTTTTAGACAACAAATTTTCATATTGATCGATCTTTGCATTCATGTAATAGTCGACACGAGCTCCATTAAGATAGAGATTACTTTTAACCAAACAAAAAAGTAACAATCATCTGAATCAATACCAACAAATATATAGTAATCATCAAATAGGTTACAAATAAGGGAAGGAAACAACTTGCTCGTTGGAAATGATAATATAGATCGATAAGTTTCAAATAACAAAATAAATGATGAAGCTTGAGAAAGATTTTAGGCCCACCTTTAACTGAATAGAACTAAGAAATGAGGATAGAACTAAAAAAGTGAGCAAAACATTAATTACAACAGAAGAATTGAAGCAAGAAAGAAAAAATAATTGACCTCTAGGCCAATAGAAACAAGCAAAATATTCATAAAATAATGAAGGAAGTAAAACATGTTATTTGAAAACTAGAATAAATGTTAAGACATATAAAGTGACTAAGTGCAGGTCCACATGGACGTGCATGTATGCTCATGGAGAACTATGATATACGTTTATAAGTGGAAGTATCCGAGTGTTCTATATTGTCTGTAATTTAGGTGGGAGTTCATCGGTCATAGTTTCATCCGATTCCGAGTTAGCATAAAGAAGTTATTGCGGTATGTACAAAAAAATAACGGGTTCTGCCTAGGCGGAGTTCAAATACGGGGATGTAGTATGTTATTTTCTAAATACAATTGTTAGTCACCATGGAGAACTACGGTATACATTCATTAGATGAAGTATCTGAGTGTTCCTTATTGTCTGTAATTTAGATGGGAGTTAATCGGTCAAAATCTCGCCTGATTCCAAGTTAGTATGAAAAGTTATTGCATTCTAAACAAAAAAAATAGTAGCTTGACCTAGGCGGAGTTCAAATATGAGGATGTTACTGTCAAATTTACTTCCACGGGTACAACTAAAAATGCATGCACGTTGTGATTAAATGCTGGCCCACCTGCGCGTGCATATGTACTCATGTATATAGTGTATTGTACTAGTATGTAGATAGTTCCATAGATCCTTAAGGGATGGAATCTCAACATCCTTTAAGTTATATTACATTTCACTTGAATTAATTTACTTGCATAAGAATGTTAATCCTGACTCAAGTGGTTTGTGTTTTTGCTTTATGCTCAGGTCAGATTGAGTCTCACAGCATTTGAGATTCACCTTTGGAGCTTGGAGCTTTGCATGGAGATCATATCTTTATCTATTTAGTTATTTTCAGTTGTTTATGTTCAGACCTATCAATTGCTTTTGTATTAGTGACTTCTATATACTTGGGATTTTCTGTTGTATTTATTTCAAACCCTGAAGTTCTGTAGTAGCTTCATGAGCTACTATTTATCTATTTTCACTGCTTATTGTTGTATTACTCTATATTTGTGATTTTATGACTGATTTTGTTACTGTATATGCTAAGTTTTGCCAAATATAAATTAACAGTGTATTGTTTTAAGCAATTCAAGTTTGATATGTGTGCATAATTGTCGATCTAAATGGTTCGAAACAGCGGGTCGTTACAATCTGACTTGTACACCATTACTAAAAATGATGTTTTTGTTGGTAAAGGATATGCTATAGATGGGATGTTTTGGCTAAATTTTGATTTGAATAAAGTTAATAATTATGCTTATACGTTGTGTGATTTTAATATTTGGCACGCTAGACTTTGTCATGTTAATAAGCAACTGATTCATGGCATGAGTAACTCAGGCTTAATCTTTAAAGTATCCATAAGTGATTTAGAAGATTGTGAATATTGTCGCCAAGCTAAAACTACAAAGACCCAAAATATTCTTTTTAGAGAGTCGAAACCTTTAGATTTAATACATTCTTATATATGTGAACTTGATGGCACTCTAACTAGGGATGGCAAACGCTACTTTATTACTTTTAATGATGATTGCTCTAATTTCACTTCTATTTATCTCATGAAAATAAAAGTAATGCGCTAGATATATTTAAGTTATTTGTTACTGAAATTGGAAACCAATTTAATAAGACAATTAAGAGATTTCGAAGTGATAGAGGAACGGAATATGAATCTAGCCTATTCATTGAATTTTATAATCAACATGGCATAATACATGAGAGAACCGCACCTTATTTGCCTAAAATGAATGGTAAAGCTGAAAGAATAAATATGACACTTATCAAATTAGTTATAGCCATTTTATTAAATTCGGGTGCAGCTTCACACTGGTGGGGGGAATTTTGTTATCTGTTTATCATGCTTTAAAAAGAATTCCTAAATCTAAAAGCAAAGTTTCATCTTTTAAGATTATTCAAAATCATAAACCCAACTTGACTTATTTTAAAACTTGGGGTTATTTAGCATATGTTCGCATTCCTGACCCTCAAAGAATTAAATTAGCAAGTTCAGCATAAAAATGTGTTTTCGTTGGTTATTCCATAAACAGTAAAGCATATAGATTTTTGATTTGAATGCTCGAGTTATTATTGAGTCAATGATGCTGATTTCTTTGAAAATAAATATCCATTTACACTTAGGAATACTGTAAGCACATCTGCCACTAATAATCCAATAACAAGAAATAATGAACATAATGCGAAAATTTAATTTGAACGAAGAAGAAGTAAAAAAACAAAGATAGCTAAAGATTTTGGTCCAGAATATTATGCTTATGCATTAGAAGAGAATCCTGCTAATCTAAAAGAAGCTCTGTCTTCTTTAGATTCAGACCTCTGGAAAGAATTATAAATAATGAAATAGAATCTCTTGAATCTAATAAAACTTGGCATCTCGTTGACTTACTTTAGGTTGTAAAATTATAGGTGGTAAGTGGGTCCTTAAAAAGAAGTTGAAACCTAATGATACAATTGATACATAAAAGACTCGTCTTGTGGCTAAAGAATTTAGACAAAGAGAAAACATTGACTTTTTTGATACCTTTTCACTTGTTACTAGAATAACATCAATTCGACTATTAATTTCTCTTGCTTCACTTTTGATCTACCAATTCACCAAATGGATGTAAAAACTGCTTTTTTGAATGGTGAATTAGAAGAAGAGATTTGTATGGACCAATGCGAGGGTTTAGTTATATCTAGTCAAGTGCATAAAGTTTATAAATTAGATAAATCTCTATATGGTTTTAAACAGTCACCTAAACAATGGCGTGAAAATTTTAACAGTCTAGTTATTTCATGTGGTTTTAAAATAAATAAAAGTGACACGAGTATTTATTATAAATCCAAGAATATCATTTACTCTATCATATGTTTATATGTGGATGGTTTACTTAATTTGGTTCAAATATTCATGTTGTGAATCATGTTAAGCCCATACTATGTGCTAATTTTGATATGAAAGATCTAGGTGAAGCAAGTGCAATTCTTGGTATTAAGATTGCTAAATCTAAAAAGAGAATTTCTTTGGATCAATCTTATTATATTGAGAAGATGTCAAAAAAATGTAATTACTTTGAATGTAAACTTGCTAGTACACCGTATGATCCAAGTGTAAAACTATTTAAGAACACTGGTGAAGGTGTAAGACGGTCTGAATAAGCAAGCATCATTGGTAATCTTCAGTATGTCACTTATTGTACTAGCCCGATATTGCCTACGCCGTGAAATTATTATGCAGGTTCAGTAGCGGATCTTGTATAAGGCATTGACACGCTATTTAAAGGGTCATGAGATACCTTAAAAGAACTATGAACCTTGGATTACACTATCAGAAGTTTTTCGCTGTCCTTGAAGGATATAGCGATGCAGATTGGATTAAGTTATCAAACGATTCCAAAGCCAACAGTGGATATATTTTCAGTATTACAGGAGCTGTTGTTTCTTGGAAATCTATGAAACGGACTGTTCTGGCTCAATCTACCATGGAGTCAGAAATGATAGCACTAGCTACTGCTAGTGAAGAAGTAGATTACTTAAGAAATCTCCTTGTTGAGAACCCTTTATGGAGAAAACCAATACCAACTGTGTTGATCCATTACGATAGCAACGTGACTATTGCAAAAGTTGATAACCATTATTAAAACAGTAAGAGACAACAAATTCGTCATAAGCATAGTACTGTAAGAGAGTTTTTCTCTTCAGGATCACGTATGCACTGATGAGAATCTGGCGGATCCTTTGATGAAATGATTAGCCAGAGAGAAAATTCTTTCTACATCTAAAAGAATGGGATTATTGCCCTTAGAATGAGATGTCTCTCATAATGGTAACCCAACCTAATGACTGGAGATCCCAAGAACTAGGTTCAATGGGTAATAACAAGTTATGAAGTGACATTGATTGAACATGCTAGTTTCACTAGTTAGAAGCATGTAGTCCTGAAGCAATAGGAGTATGAGTTAACTCTTAATGAAATCTGTACTCTATGTGGAGGGGAGTACCTAGCTACAGGAGTACTCTTGATAGATTCACTTATGTGAATTTGAAAATGTGGTCATTTCCTATGGAATTTTTGGACAAAATTCCTAGAGCGTTCACTAACTGGGATAGACGTACATGGTCTTTAATGCACGGACTATAGACTGGACCCTAGAAAGGTTGTGTGTGGTTTGGTGTTAGAGATAGAGTTCAAGATTGCGAGTCGCTCTTGTATAATCTAGATCTTACTCACCTTGCAAAGGTTCAAATCAAAAGTTACCTTCCTTTATGCGCAATCTTATAAAATCAGAAATTGCTCGAGAAAAATATTTTTAAAAATTCAGCTGGAATATTGTTGGAAAATTTAATTTTAAAATTTGTTAAAAATATTGGAAGAAGTACATAATGCTCCTCTTATTAAATAGTCTCACATTGTGGGGAACTATAGAGTGGCCATATGTAAATATAGGATTCACAAGAGAAAAAATGAGCCCTTTCGGCACCCAATATTTTCTCTTGTGTTGAGGAGGGAGAGCATGCTGGCTACCATGTGCGCGCGAGCCAACCGACCAACCCGACCCGAGCTTGACTTGGTTTGGCCTGGCTAATGTGATGTAGAGATCCTTATTTTTTGTTAGTATATTTTTAAACCGACTTTGACTTGTAATATGACCCAGTAAACTCAGATTTGGTATTTTCTCATGGCTCGGCCCCATTTTCTACTAAAAGTTTTCTCTATATAAACTAATATATTTGATAGAATTATTTATTAGTTTTCACGAACGAGTTCTCTTCTTCTTCCCCTTTAAAGCTTTCTTAGATCCGAGCAATATTTTTTGGGTGCTACAGACTCACCATTCTTTATGCAAGAGGCTGTTGATGTTTGATTTAAGGCTGTTTATCCGGAAGGCGGCCCTGCATCAGAGACTGCCTTGCATGACTTCAGTACAATGGCCAAACGTTTTGAAGAGAGCAACCTACTCTACGATTTGGCCATAAATACACTATAGATTTAGATCGAGGTACAACATATCCGCATCCGAGAATTATCCGCTCGGTTTTTTTAAGATTATAGTTAATATTTTATGTATTTTTAGTAGAATGATAAATATGTGTTTGTTTATTTTTATTAAGCTAATAGTTTGTATTATATGACTTAATGCATATTAAATGCTCAAAATTATTTAGTATCATTCTATTTTTTATTTTTCACAATTTTATAATCAGTGCGTTTGATAAAATCTATGCTAAACCAAAATTTTCTATTTATATTTCTCGATTTATCGATCGATGGAGGATAGGATAATTATCTTATATTCATTTGTATCTGCAGATGTAGATATCTGGTATCCAAAATTGATTTCGGATGCGCATAAGGATAAGGCACTATCCGTATCTGGAAGTACATGTATACAGACATAAAGGGATGGATCTTATGTCCACTAATTTAAAACTATGAGATCAAAGAGCCTTCAGTGTCATGGCAAATGTTATGGGCAGACGGCTAAAACTTGATGAAGTTACCACTATGAAAATGAGGTTGAATTATCCTTGCATTCTTGTGGGTGTTGATTCTGATTTTCCAAAGAAATCAATATTTCTTTATGCAATTGAGAAGTTATAACTCAAAAATAGAATATGAATGGCTACGGCCAAAATGTGACAGTGTTTTCTTTGGTCGCATTAAAAAAAATTCTGTTAAAAAGGTGTGAAACCCAAAAAACCATTTCTTTGGAATTTTCAAAATTCAATGACAAGGTTATAGATGCGACATCAAGATGAAATAAAAATATGATACATGTGGTTTAACAAATATCATGCAATGTAGACCTTCAATTCAATATTCTACATCATTATTGAAGGTAATCCTTTAATAAGCTCTTAGTGGCCAGCAATAGTGCAATAAATTATTTCAATATCAATGAAAATGGTGCAATTGAGGCAAATTAAACTGAAAAACCATGTCAAAACTCAAAGAAGAATAAAATGGTTCAGCTAAATGGTACAGTTGATCATCTCGCTATTGAATTGAAAGATACATTGAAATTAGCATAAATCATTGAAGAACAAATTATAAATAAAATCATAAACAATGAGGGAATAATAAATACAAAGGTCTTATAAGTTTTATCCCTTAACAATCAACTTCTTATTCAATTACAGAGCCATTTCACACAAAAAATTCTGATGTGATAGTCAATGATATGATCAAAGAAAGAGTTGCCACTAATCCATATAGTGATGCAGTACATAAGGACAATAGCTTGTAAACTATCATCAACTCAAGCATACCCCCCCCCCCCCCTTTTGGCAGTTTGGATGATCCTACATCCTAAATAACGGACAAAAGGAATGATCTTAGGGATAGGAATAATGCTTGCAAAGAGTTTAAGCAGAATTATGTCTCTAGTAACCCCAATTGGGATGATGTGACCACAATTTTAAAAACAAATTGTAAAAACCCAAATTTCCATACCCTTTGAGTCGCGACAATAAACCACACATGTCCAAACCAAATTAAAAAAATATGAATCCATAAAGGTAAGAAAGAAAAATAGATAGAATAGAATCTCACTCGAATATACTAACATATATTATTAAACAATAATCGTTACAGCGGAAAATTTTAAAAATACGTATATCAGAGTCTAACCTAAATACAGCTTAGACGGTTTTAATACCTGTCTTTACAATTGCTGAAAAACAACAAACAAGTGCTGTAGAAATAGAATACATTCATACGTGATAAAGATCTTCAGCTCTCCTCTGGAAACTTCCAATGTCTTCAACTAATCCTAAAACTACTCGGATCTGACATGCGTATAAAAGTACCCGATCAGTTTGGCAAATCGGTCTGATAAACTCAATTCATGCATAACAGTGTCATAGTAAGAGATTGGTGACAAAAACTTTTTCAAAAGAAAGAATATCTCAAAAGACCACGCCACACATAAACATGGACAGGTTTTTAACTTATGATAACTAAAACATTTTTATCAAAACATTTGATATTATTTTTAATGACATTCTTTGAAACATTTGCAAGTAAACTTATTAATCTTAGCCGAAATTGTTACATTGATTAAATTCAGCATACTAGCCATAAAGTGGGTTCTATAAACAAAATGGCATGCACTTATTAGAGAATGGGTTTCTATACAAATAACCAGGTGAAGGGATTACCTTCCAGCGGTATATCTCTAGAGGAATGTACCAAGGCTATAGAACATTTGCACTTATACCAACACAAGACCGGCCTACCTCTTCCTAGATAGTACCGAATATATTATCACGTAGGTAGTTACCAACCTATCCAAGTGCTCATTTAGCATATACCACATTAACTTAAACTCGAACGTCATAGCGGGTATAAATATATCTAGAAGGGGATGATCAGACCCTAATGGTTGCGAACCACTTAGCCTTGCTGCATCTACGTGTTTTGGTCATTTTCGGGTGTGAGGCTTGAGGAAACAATTACCTTTTACATAGCACATCATCTTTCTTCTTTGAATGTCACATTGTCATTCCACATTCACACAACTGATTTCTCCAAACATATAAATCATGAGCTTATATGTCTCGGGAAAGGATGTTAAACTAAGAAAGTTGCCTTCTTCGCCACCAAGTAGATGATACATTCATAGAGATCAATTACTGTGATCTTAAAAGACATAAAAGTCACTCACCTTCGTTTTGCAAATTCTTTTTATTACGAATTAAAATAGCTTTCCTTTGCTTTAGCACTACACACCAACATGTATAAATGGAGATGTAGCTTACTTAAAGAGGTGGAGTACGCGGGCTGGTGGGGTTAGGCCTTGGATATGGGTGTGTGGCTGAGATGGGCTTGGGTTTGAAGTGAAGTGGTTTCGGGTTTGTGGTGTGTGCGGTTTTAGAGGTGGGTGAAGGTGGGTACGTGGTTTTTGGAAGGGGTGTAGGGGAGATGTGTGGGTTTGGGGGGTATGTGTGGGTTAAGGCTCGGGTGGTGGGATTTTGGGTATAGGTTTAGGGGGGTATGGATTGCGTTTGGGTGTGTAGGTCTCAGATTGGTGGTGTGGAGGGTGTGTACGGTGGTGGGGGTATGGTCATAGGTAGAGGGGTGTGGGTGTGGGTGTGTGGGGTTTTTGAGGTGGAGTTTTGTGTTTTTTTTTAGAAAATGAAAGTGATGGAGGAGAAGATAGCCATGGAAATGAAGGTGGAGAATGTGGAGAAGATGAAGAAAGTGAAGAATGAAGTGTGAAAAAGGGTGGTGAAAGTGTAGTGTATTCATAGTTGAAACATTCCACTCAAATTACCATACTAACCTTAACCCAAAAGATCAAAATCATATCAAATCAACATTTGTCTCCCTTCGCACACTTTTCAAGGCATGATTTAACTTTCCATTAATGTGAAAAAGAAGTGAAGAGATATATGGATTTAATCTTGTACAAAATGTAATTATTTTTCTTGTTTCAATTTTTTATTAAATATGAACTAATAAAAAAAAGTATTCATTTCTCATGCATGATGTAGCACTTAACCATTTAGTATTAGTGTGGATGGGATGTTGATTTGCATTTGGTAATTATGATGGTTATTAAAGAATCTTTATCAAAACAACATAAAATGTGAATATTAGTCAACTTTTGTTTTTTTTTAAACCATGACGCAAATCGAATCAACAATATTTCTTTTTATAGAATATTATACCTACATCACCTCATTCATTTCATACATTAATGCATGTCACATTCACATAAAATCTTATTTTATGTCTTTTTAATTTTTTATAACATCACATCAAATCATTATGATAAAACTATGTCACACTAAATCTTTATTATATAAACATGTCACATCAATTCTTTATTATAAAAATGTGTGATTAGTTGTTTGCACTTGATGATTAGATGTTTATTTTTGATGATTAGATATTTGCTTCTGATAGTTTATATTGTTGTTAAGGTGGGTATATGTTATTATTCAAAACGTGATTATCACAATTTCGTATTTGAATATTTAAAAATCAATTAAATATTCTATTTTCAAAGTGGTAAAATTACGGATCATTGCATTCTCCCCCATTAAAAGAATTTTATCGTCGAAATTTCACCGAACTTAATATTTAGAAAATCTTGCCTAAATTATTGCCCTTAAACATAATTTCGTATGATATACATAGATCATCCATAGATGATATTTGATTCGATCTATTATTCGAATCCACAACTTTACTTTTGAAATAGTATCGATCCTCGGTACTTCTAGTGTGGACTCTGATCGGATTTCTTGAACAGAAACCCTTGCTTTCCACTTATAGCTCTCAATTATGAGAGAAAAATTGAGTACCTAACCATAAACCCTCGTCAATGTTCACCGTCAAGTATCAAGTTATAAATCCTTTTCCCGACTGGTGTAAACACCTCAAAGTTCTGAACTCGAGCCAAAGAACGAAATCCGTATGACGAAATGATTCATTTATAACATATTTATTAAAAACATTTCATATGATATTTGAAAGTTTATTACTGTTTATTTCAGTAGGTTTCTTATAAAAAAATTCTATTCATGCCAAATAGTATTTAAATTCCTAAGGGTTGAAACCTCAAAAACATTGTTAAATAATATAAGTTAAAATTTCTCTTATTAAGATAGTTCCAATTTTAAATTTCATCTTCATTTCTTAATTTAGCCTTTGGTCAAAATACCTTATTAGGTCTAATCGTAGTTTATCTGTAGACTAAGAGAGGTGAATCAAAACTACTCATCAAACAAAGGTTAAATGGAAGTACTAATAAAATATACATCCATACATTAAGTGACCCAATGCCGATGAGAATTACACTGCAAAAGATTACAAATAACCAAAGATATTAAACCTAGGATGGCACTTCCTAATACTTACTCGTGCTAAATTAATTCTCCATATCTCCTTTTCCTTTCTCTGCGGAAGTAGATGGTTTTGTGATGATAACAAAGGGTCTAGGTTGCCCCTTATCTTGAGCATTGGACAGTCTTTGATGAAATAGCCCTTCAGGTGGCAGTAATAGCAGTTTTTCGGTATAGTTTGTTTTTAGTTTTCTCTTAAAAGCCGTTGTCTTCACTCCCAACTTACATCCCCTCAGATAATGATCCTTTTCCCCACATCTGAAGCAACTATGTTTGGGCAACTTTGTCTTGAATTTGTGCTTCTTATCTTCAGCTGGTACTGCAATAGTTGACTATGGAGTGAAATCTTCAAATTTCAAGGCATTGCTTATCATCTTCCTGAATGATCCAAGGATATACCTTACCATGATATTTTGTAGCTTGTCACATTCGCCTAATCAATTCCTAACTTCCATGATCGTTTCTGAACCAAAAACTTCTTTTGACTTAGGATCTCAAATTCACGACATAACGAAGCAACGTTCGTTGGATTTTGTTTTCCTCAACATCATATCCCTTAGTTTCACAACTTCTAGTATTCATTCTTTCTAAATTTCCTGAATTTACATTAACATTTGATTTCAACTTAACTAAAATACAACACCATTTCTATTTTGGTATTAGTACATCTTTTAGTCAAACCGTGAAATTATAGTCATAGTATTTTTATACATAAAAATTCTTTTACTATTTTTTTTATTTTTTTATTTTTTTTCTAATCTATATTTCAAACAATCATTCATTTATAACTATATATCTTTTCAAAATATAACCCTAGGTAAAATTATTTCATTTATCGATTTTCAAAACAAAATCATTTTTATAACATTAACAAATACATGCTCATATATATATATATATATATATATATATATATAACTCTCAACTCATTCTAGGGCATCGCTTACCCTATCTCTAATGAGTTTCTCATCCTATGGTATTGCTAACCCTATCTCTGATGATTCTTTACCACTATCTGGCTCATATGTTTGCTCAACCTAAGCTCTAATACCAAATGCCTAAATTTTCATACCCTTTGAGTCGACAATAAACTGCATATGTCCAACCCAAATTGAAGGAAAAGATGGATCTTTAAAGATAAGAAAGAAAGTAAACATAATAGTATCTCACTCGAATGGAATAACATATATTATTGAACAATAATATTCACAACTGAAAATTTTAAAAATACATATATTAGAGTCTAATCTAAATCCAGCTTGGACGGTTTTAATACCCGTCTTTATAATTGCTGCAAACAACAAATAAGTGCAGCAGAAATAGAATACATTCATATGTGATGAAGATCTCAAGCTCTCATTTGAAAATTCCCAGCGTCTTCAGTTGATCCTGAAATTAATCAGTTCTAACTCGAGTATAAAAATATCCGAATCAATCTGGCAAACTAACGTGAGAAACTTAATTCATGCATGACAGTGTCATAGATAGGAGATTGGTGAAAAAAAAACCTTTTGAAAAGAAATAGTATCTCATAAGACCACGCCGTACTTAAACACGGATGAGTTTTTACCTTATGATAACTAAAACATTTTTATCAAAACATTTGATATTATTTTTAATGACATTCTTTGAAACGTTTGCAAGTAAACTTATTAATCTTAACAGAAATTTTTACATTGATTAAATTCCAGCATACTAGCCACAAAGTAGGTTCTACAAACAAAATGGCAAGCACTTATTGGAGAATGGGCTTCCATACAAATGACCAGGTGAAGGTACTACCTTCTGGTTGTATATCTCTAGAGGAGTGTACTGAGACTACAGAACATCTGCACTTTTACCAACACAAGACCATCCTATCTCTTCCTAGATAGTACCGAATATGTCATCACCTCGGTCCTTAGCGACCTATCCAAGCGCTCGTTTAGCATACACCACATTAATTTAAATCTGAACGTCATAGCGGGTAGAAATATATCTAGAAGGGGATGATCATACCCTAATGGTTGCGAACCATATATCCTTACTGCATCCATCATGTTTTGGTCATTTTCGGGTGTGAGGCTTGAGGTAACGATTACCTTTCACATAGCACATCATCTTTTTTCTTTAAATGCCACGTTGTCATTCCATAATCACACAACTGATTTCTACAAACGTATAACTCCTGAGCTCATATGTCTCAGAAAAGGGTGTTAAGCTAAGAGAAGTTGCCTCTACGCCACCAAGCATATGATGCGTTTATAGAGATCAATTAATGTGATTTAAAAAAAAGTTCACTCACATTCGCTTTGCAAATTCTTTTTACTACGAACTGAAGTAGCTTTCATTTGCTTTATCACTACACACCATCACATATAAATGGAGATGTAGCTTGCTTAAAGAGGTGGATTACTCAGGTTTGTAGGGTTGGGCCTTAAATATGGGTGAGATGGGCTCGGGTTTGGGGTGAAGTGGGTACGGGTTTGAGGTGCGTGCGGTTTTGGAGGTGGATTTGCGGTTTCGGAGGGGGTGTAGGGGCGTGCGGAGATGGGTGTGTGGGTTTTGGGTGCATGTACATGGGTTTGGACACGGGTAGTGGGATTTTAGGTGTGGGTTTATGAGTGTATGGCTCGAGTTTGGGTGTGTGGGGCTCAAGTTGGTGGTGTGGAGGGTGTGTACAATGGTAGTGAGTGGTAGTGGAGGTATGGCCATGGGTAGAGTGGCGTGGATGTATGGGAATTTGGAGGTGGAGTTTTGTGTTTCTTTTAGAAAAAGAAAGTGACGGAGGAGGAGATAGACATGGAAATGAAGGTAGAGAATATGAAGAAAGTGAAGAATGAAGTGTGAAAAAGAGTGGTGAAAGTGTAGTGTATTTATATTTGAAAATTTCCACACGAATTACCATACTAACTTTAACCCAAAGACCAAAATACCATTAATATCAAATCAACTTTTGTCTCCCTTAGCACACTTTTCAAGGCATGATTTAACTTGTCATTAATGTGGAAAAGTAGTGAAGAGGTGGATGGATTTGATCTTGTACAAAATGTAATGATTTTCCATTTTCCATTTTTTTATTAAATATGAATTAATAATAAAATTGTTCATTTCCCATGCATGAAGTAACACTTATCAAGTTAGTACTAATGTCGATGATGTTAAATTTGGATGATTCAAATATTTGTTAAAGATGAAAGAAATTGATTCATTCAAATCAATTAATTGGCTGGTATATGGAAGGATATTTTGAAGGAAACTAATTAATTAGTCAATCAATTAATTAGTCAATATATTTGCTATATAAAGAAATAAATTATTAGGCATGAAGAATAAATCAATCAAAGGAAAGATATGGAAAACCAAGATTACGACACCTATTTGTACTAAAATCAAATCATGCAATTTGAAAAGATATTTGGGTAATCAGGAAATCGATTTTCTTAATCTTCAAGCAACCCTTCATTATCAAGTCAATGTAAATGAAGAAATTTCATCTTCATATGCAAGCAAGTGTGTGAGAGTATCCACCATTATTCTTCCCTCTCTTTTGTACTTTTTTCTTTAGTGAAATAAAAGAAGTTGTTGGGTCTCCGTGGACGTAGGATATTCATATTCGAACCACGTTAAATCTTCTGTTTTTTTATTTCTATTATTATTTCTGTGAGACTGCATAAATTTTTTTTAAGTGTCATTGGTTTCTAAATAGGCAATACTAGATCATGATCAAATAATTTGCTTCCGCTCAAATTAAAACAAAATTCAGTATAGTTTGATATCAGAGCTAGTGTTATTGTTCCTGTTTGGATATTAATGGCTACTTCTAGTAAGTCTGTTGGTACATCTGGTGTCAATTATGAAGTAACACGTTTTGACGGAAAATGAGATTTTGGTACTTGGAAGATGAAGATGGAGGTTGTATTAAAGAAGGAGAAGACTTATAAGGTTGTTTCTGCGCCTGAGAAATTGAAAGATATTGATGCAGCTGATTTGGAAGAGATGGAAGAAGAAACTCTCATAACAATTCAGTTGAGCCTTTCAGATGAAGTTCTTAGAGAATTCTCTCAGAAGAAGATGGCGAAGGAACTATAAGATGCATCATCGGATGCATATCAAGACGAGTCTCTCACTAATCGGATTATTCTTCAGCAACAACTCTACTCGTTCAAGATGAAGCCTAGAGCTGATCTCATGGAGCATGTGGATGTTTTGATGACTTTGATTATGATCCTGAAGGAAGCGGAAGTTGATATTACCGATGAGCCTCAAGCTGTGATCCTCTTATTTTCCTTGCCTAAGAAGTATACTACTTTTGTTAATTCCATGATTTATAGCCGCAGTATAATTAGCCTGTCTGATGTAAAGGCTGGTCTTCATAATGAAGTATTAAGAGGTAGATTGGCGAGCACTAGCTTGGATAGTGATACCGAAGGCTTATCTGTTCAGAGAGGTAGAGGCCAAAGCAGGTCGAAGAAAGAAGGAGGACGGAATTCTTCACGGTCTCGGTCTAGGGGGACTAAGAATTTGACTTGTCAATATTGTAAGAAACCAGGGCACTTTATAGTACAATGTCTCAAGCTTAAAGGTAGAGGAAAAGATCCAAAGATAGCCTCAGCTTCTACAGCAGGGAAATCAAATACAGAAAGTGACACCGATGTATTTACAACTTCTATCTCTTTTGGGAAGAGCAACTTATGGTTGATTGATTCTAGCGCATCCTATCATATGACAGCTAATGGGAACTGCTTTTCCACTTACCGTGAAATTGATGGAGGAGAAGTTCTGATGGGTAATGATGCTTCTTGTAGTATGTGGGTGTTGGTAGCGTGACGATTAGGATGTTTGATGTTGTTATTCATACGATCACCGATGTTAGACATGTACCTGATTTGAGGAGCTTGATCTTTGTTGGGGCATTGAGTAGACTTGGCTTGAAGATTGTAGTGGAATGAGAGAAAATAAATATATTGGAGGGTTCCATGATTGTTATGAGAGGTATGAGGGCAGGAAATCTTTATCTATTAAAGGGCACTACTGTAATTGGTGAATCGGCTTCTATTACATTGGTTGATTTAGATTCTTCCAAATTATGGCACTTACGGATGGGTCATATCGGTGAGCGCAGCATGGATGAGTTGAGAAAACGAGGATTGATTGATGGAGTTCATCATTCAAAACTTGCTTTTTGTGAAGAATGTGTTCTTGGAAAGCAGACGAAGATTGCTTTTGGTATAGGAGAGCATAAAGCAAAAGCTGTCTTGGAGTATGTTCATATAGATGTCTGGGGTCCCTCCCCTTGTCAGCCTTTATGTGGAGCCAGATATTTTATTTCATTTATAGATGATTTCTCTCGTAAAGTATGGGTATACTTTCTTCAGTCAAATAGTGAAACCTTTGCCAAGTTTCGAAAGTGAAAATCTATGGTTGAAAAGTAGTCAAGGAAGAAATTGAAAATTCTCCGTTCAAATAATGGCGGTGAATTTGTATCATAGGAATTCATCGATTATTGTGAGTCTGAAGGCATTAAGAGGCATTAAACTACACCAGGCGACCCCCAGTCTAATGGTGTAGGAGAAAGGATGATTCATACATTATTGGAGAGAACAAGATGCCTCAGACTGACTGCTAAATTGAAGAAGGGATTTTGGGCTGAAACTTTATCTATGGCGGCTTTCCTCATCAACCGCACACCTTCTACTTCCATAAATATGAAGATCCCTGAAGAAGTATGAAAAGGAGAGCCTAATAGCTATTCATTTCTCAAAGTGTTTGGTTGGCCAGCTTATGTGCATGAGAGCAAAGGGAAGCTGGAATCTAGAGCTCACAAGTATATTTTTCTAGATTATAGGAGAGGAGTGAAGGGATATAAGTTGCAGTGTCCTATTAGCAAGAAGATTGTTATGAGTAGGCATGTGACTTTTGATGAGAATGCTATGTTGAAGGTGGAGCCTTCCTCATCGGATGACAATGAGAGGACTTGTGAAGAATACCAGACACAAAGCAAGTCATCTGTTTATTCTTTCCATATACGTTCAAATGGTGTTTCCAATGACACCGTGGTTGATGAGGATAATATCAATGTTGGTACAGAGGATCAAACTCAAGGTGGAGCTCAATTAGAATCTAGGCCTGTCAGATAAAGAAAAAATCCTAAGTGGCTTGATGAGTTTGTTGGATTGAGCATCGAAGATATTAACTTCGATGATATGGCAACATATGCTTTGAATGTTGTCTATGATAAGCCCTGCAACTATAGAGAAGCTATCGCATCAGTTAATAGTTCCAGTTGGTTAGTTGCAATGGAGGAGGAGATTGAATCATTGTAGAGAAATCATACTTGAGATTTGGTGCCTCTTCCCACCAACAAGAGAGCTATTGGATGCAAGTGGATCTATAGAGTGAAAGATGGTGAAAATGGTAATCTCAGATACAAGGCAAGGTTAGTTGCAAAGGGGTATGTTCAAAAGAAGGGGTGGAGTATCATGATATCTTTGCTCCAATGGTTAGGCATACTTCTATTCGTATTCTTTTAGCATTAGTTCCTCATTATGATATGGAATTAAAGAAACTAGATGTCAAAACTGCATTCTTGCATGGTGATTTGGATGAGGAGATTTATTTAAAGCAGCCGAAAGGGTTCATTGATAGTAACAGACCAGACTATGTTTGCAAACTCAACAAATCTCTATATGGACTGAAGCAGTCTCCTAGACTATGGTATAAGAGGTTTGATAAGTTTATGCTTTCATAGGGATACTCTAGAAGTTTCAAAGACCGGTGTGTTTATTTCAGGAGATGTGATGGTGATATGATTTATTTGTTGTTATATGTTGATGATAAGCTGATTGCATCTCGGAGTATGGTCAGAATTAAGGCATTGAAAGCAGAGCTCGGTAGAGAGTTTGACATGAAGAATTAGGGAAAGGCACAAAGAATATTGGGTATGGAGATAAGCAGGGATAGGAAGCGGAGAGAGTTAAGGCTCACTCAAGCGCAGTACATCGAGAAGGTCCTGGCTCGATTTGGAATGGAGAAAGCTAAACCGGTTGGCATTCCATTAAGCTCTCATTTTAAGTTGTCAAAAGACTTATCTCCCTCATTGGAAGAAGACAAGAGGTATATGGCTGATATACCTTATTCTAGTATTGTTGGTAGTCTTATGTATGTGATGGTGTGCACAATGCCAGATTTGTCCCATGTAGTGGGTGTTGTGAGTCGATATATGTTTAACCCAGATAAAGAACATTGGCAAGCTGTGAAATGGATTCTTAGATATATTGGAGGCATTTCTTCGATGGGCTTGTTATATGGTGGAGTGGATGGTGACATCTTTCTTAGAGGATACTGTAATTCTGATTATGCTGGGGATAGAGATGCTAAGAAGTCAGTGTCGGGCTATGTTTTTACACTTGGCATAGGCTAGATTTCATGGAGATCAAAGCTGCAATCTATCGTAGCTTTATCGACTACCGAAGCAGAGTTGATATCGATTGTGGAAGCAATAAAGGAAGGATTATACTTACTTCAGTTGTTGGATGATCTTTCAATGGTGCAGCGGACAGTAAAGTTATTTTCTGACAATCAGAGTGTGATTCATCTTCTAGAGATCAAGCTTATAGTTCGCGGACGAAGCACATTGATGTTAGAGGTTTCTTTCTTATGCTTGAGGAAGAACGAAGAAAGATCAAACTGTTGAAAGTGAGTACTTTGGATAATCCTTCAGATATGATGACAAAGTCACTTCCTAAGAACAAGTTTGAGCATTTCTCAAACTTGATCAGTTTGATACCTGTTACTTGAGCGTCGTGGGGCGCTAGACCCAACAACTTATATGTCGATTGCTTGATGATCTGGTGATGAAGAGAGATTATTATATTTGAATCTAGATGGAGTGTTAAATTTGGATGATTCAAATATTTGTTAAAGAGGAAAAAAATTGATTAATTGATTCATTCAAATCAATTAATTTGGCTGGTATGTGAAAGGATATTTTGAAAGAAATTAATTAATTAGTCAATCAATTAATTAGTCAATATATTTTCTATATGAAGAAATAAATGATTAGGCATGGAGAATAAATCAATCAAAGGAAAGATATGAAAACCAAGATTACGTCATCTATTTGTACTAAAATCAAATCATGCAATTTGGAAAGATATTTGGGTAATTAGGAAATTGATTTTCTTAATCTCCAAGCAACCCTCCATTATCAAGACTATTTAAATGAAGAAATTTCATCTTCATATTTAGTGTGTGAGAGTATCCACCATTATTCTTCCCTCTCTTTTGTACTCTTTTCTTTAGTGAAATAAAAGAAGTTGTTGGGTCTTCATGGACGTAGGATATTCATATCTGAACCACGTTAAATCTTCTGTGTCTCTTATTTCTGTTTTTATTTCTATGAGACTAGATAAATTTTTTTAAAGTGTCATTCGTATCTAAATAGGCAATATTAGATCCTGATCAAATAATTCACTTCCGCTCAAATTAAAACAAAATTCACTACGGATGGGATGTTGATTTGCATTTGATAATTATGATGTTTTTTAAAGAATCTTTATCAAATCAAAATCTTTTTATTTTATTTTATTTACTTCCCAAAAATAAAAAATTCGTTTTATTTGCTAAATGTTAAAAATGTGAATATGTAAGTTTAAAAAAAACACGTTGCAACAACGTTGAAAATAGCTTTCGTTCGGTGATTGGTCGCAAATCCGAATTGGGTTTCTGGTCATATTTACCGTTTTCATCTAAACTATTTATCCATGTAACCAAAATTTGAAAATAAGTTTCTTATTGTTTTTAAGAAATCAAAACAAGTTTACTTTAGTTATAAATCCATATTAAATAGTCTTTATATTTTATTATGAAAATATGGCATTGCATTAACAAAATACGATGAAGTTAGAATAATATTGTAAAACGGATTTATATATATTCGTCAACTTTTTTTTCGTTTTGAACCATGTCACAAATCAAATTAACAATATTTCATTTTATAAAATATTATATCCATATTACCTCATTCATTTCATAAATTAATACATGTCAACTCCACATCAAATCTTATTTTATGTCTTTTCTAATCTTTTTTATAACTTCACATCGAATCTTTATTATATAAATATATCACATCAAATTTTTATCATTTAAATATATGGCTAAATGTTTTCTTTTGATGATTAGTTGTTTGCTTTTGATGATTTATATTGTTGTTAAGACGGGCATATGTTATTAATCAAAACATGATTATCATAACTGTATTTGAATATTTAAGAATCAATTAATATTCTATTTTCAAAGTGTTAAAATTACGGGTTGTTATACAATGAAAACTTCAAAAATATGGTAAAGTAATTACCCAATAAGATAGTATGATAACCAGATCCATATCTTCATCCTACCAGTGTTAGTTATTTCATGGAATATTAAAGGGTTAAACTTACCGTCTAAACAACTTGATGCTATTTATGTACTTAAGCTGTCAAATTTATGCTCTATTTGAGAATAAATTAGATAATAATAGTTTTAACGGGTACCCACTGATTGGAAATTCATTGATAACAATGGTGAAAGGGTTAAAGTGAGGATCATGGTTTTATAGGATTGTGTCACTTGAAATTTAATTTCATGTGCATATAATTATCGATACACTAATTGTGTTATTGAGCATGCTAGTGATCTATGCATACAAGTTACTGCTGCTTATGCTAGCAATTTTGATGAAAGAGATAAATTTCGGTTTGATCTTACTAAGATAAATTATACCAATATACTTCATTGGCTGATCATGGGTGACTTCAATACAAATTTGTACTCTTATGAGAAAAATGATGGTTTGCGTGTTCCTTTCAGAAGAATTGACAAAGTTAAAAACTTCATGTTACTCATTGGATTAATCAAACCCAATATTATTGGAAACAAAATTACTTGGAGGTCTGAAGAGTATGGAATATATAATCTAAATTAGACTTGGTTCTTGTTAACAAGTTTTTTATTGATCAGTTTCTTATGTTCTCATATAGTGCTATTGGGAAAAATACAAGTGACCATGTACTTTTACTTGTTAAGTTTCATTCTAATGATAGTGTTAAGAATCATAACACTCCTTTCAGATTTAAAAATGAATGGTCACTATATTCAGATTATTATTATGTTAAGAATAATGTTCGATGTTTTCTTGTTAGCGGACTTAACAATATCAATTTAGCATGTTCTTAAAATACACAAAATAGCAACTTAAGAATTGAAGTAAACGTAAAACTAAATAAGCAGATATTACTAATCAATTAGAAATAAATGATAAGTTTTGTAGAATATAGTTGGTAAAGATCTCTATAACATTTATAATTTATCCAAATTTTATTAACAATCAGGCCAATTTATCTGGAGCATTAAATATACAAGCCATTAATATAAAATAAAAGGTTAAAGTGGATTAGCTTACAAATGGAGATGATTCAACTAATTTTTTCAATGCTACCAACTTGAATAATAGTCTTGATCTTGAAAGTAAATCCATTAACGATTTTGATAAAATTGCTAATGATGTTATTTGAGAGATATATTTGAGATGTTCAATAAGTTTGCAGATTTAAAATCAACGATCTCAAAAGTAAACTATACTTCAACAAGCACTGCAAGAGAAAACAAAAAGTTTCGAAAATATTATGGATTGAAGAATGTTTTACCACTCGAATACTTGAGTCTTTACCAATTGAATACTCGAGTCTTCCTTCGTCTTCAAAGCTAATAGAAGATAGTGGGTGTCCAACCCTTATTGTTGCAATTCAAGATAAAATTAACTCTATCTGTTAAACTAGTATCAATAGCTAAAAGGGTTAAGCATATCCAATATGTCATATATGCTATGATTTCACATTGGATGCAAACACGCCGAATATCAGTGGCTTCTATGCAACTTAGAGAAGTTGTATGCAAATTTCATATAGAAAGAGGTTACCACAAAATCAATTGGAACATTTATGCCAACCCAAAAAAGGTGGTATTGGAATAAGAAATTTGAATTATATCAATGATATACGTCATCTTAAACCGTTTTTGGAGATTTTCAAATAGAGAATCTCATTAGTCAAAGTGGATCAAGAATAAATATTTGAAAGGTGAAAACCTTTGGACCACTCGCTTCTTATATTCTAAAGACTAGGCAAAAAAGTTTAACAAAATTTCTAAGTGAAACCTCTACAAGTTTACAGTTTCACTCTTGGTTGATGGTCAATCCTGACAGATTTGGGTGTAACAATCTATTTATCTTGGGGATGCCAATGCTACGGTTGAAGAAATCATCAACAGCAGACCTATCAAAATATGACTCAACCCATTAACCAAACTCATTTACCGTACTTATAAGTATGTTGGGACAACTCACGTATTAATCATTATTAAATTGGTCATAAACGGGTTGATGCATTTTCTAATGGATTGTAAATGGGTAACCCATTTACCCATTTAACTCCGACTATGTAGAATCTGCTTTTTTTGTTCAACTGCAATAACTTCTTTATATTAACTCAAAACCAGAGGAGACTTCGACCGATGAACTCCCACCTAAATTACGGAAGTTATGGAATACTCAGATACTTCATGTTGTGAACGAACGATGTAGTTCTCCACGGTGACTAACGGTTGTATATAGAAATAACAGACTACATCCTCGTATTTGAACTCCGCCTGGCAGAAGCTGCTATTTTTTTGTCCTAACTGCGGTTTCTTCTTAATACTACCTCGGAATCAGGCGGGACTTCGATCGATGAACTCCCACCTAAATACGGATAGTGTGGAACACTCGGATACTTCATCTTGTGAACAAACGTTATAGTTCACCGTGATGACAAACCGTTGTACTTAGAAAAAAACAGACTACATCTCCATATTTGACCTCCACCTAGGCAGAAATTGCTATTTTTTTTGTTTAGACTGCAGTAACTTTTTCATACTACCTCAGAATCAGGCAGGACTTCAACCGATATACTCCCATCTAAATTACAGACAGTTTGGAACACTCGGATACTTCATGTTGTGAACAAACACCGTAGTTCTCTATGATGACTAACGGTTGTACTTAGAAAATAATTTGTTACATTTCCATATTTGAACACTGCCTAGGTAGAAGCCGCTATTTTTTTTTATTCAGACTGCGGTAACTTCTTCATACTGCCTCGAAATCATGCGGGACTTCGACCCGTGACGTCCAACCTCAATTACGGACAACATGGAACAGTCGGATACTTCATCTAATGAATGTATGTTCTAGTTTTTCATGCTGATAATGGTTGTACTTAGCAAATTTAAATATTTAACTGGGTTGTGTTAGACAAACTCTTGTATTAATGGTCAAAAAGAATGGGTAATAAATGGGTTGGGTCAAAATCGCCGCAGCCCATTTTCTCGCAACCCAATCCATTTGACAGGTCTAACGGTAATTCATGGATCCCAAACTTACATCCGCAAACCATCATATTTTTAAAAAGAAATTAAAACAAGAAAAAAATCAAATTTTGCCAACTGATCGTCAAGCAGTTAGTGATTTCTATAAGTGAATTTTAATAACAATTTTTCTTTTTGAAAAGCTTGGAATTTACAAGAGGTAATTAACCTGAGGTTGATTGGTATAAATGCAATTAATGAAGAGTAAATTGTCCAAAAGTGATACATTTTTTTAATTTGCCACAAAAGATAAGGCTGCGGTTGGTTTACCGTTTTTATTTTAGTTTTTATCCATGTAAAAATACGCATGATGCATGTATGTTATGAAAAACGATCATTTTTAGAAAACGAAGTTAACATACAAAATAAAAACGACTTCTTTTATTTTTCACATTTTGGAAAAATATCGAAAGCACAAAAAATAATTCATCCTTCCATCGTCCCTTCACCCCCTTTGTCGTCTCCTCAATCTTTTTTTCATCCCTTCCGTCGTTCCTCCACTCTTTTTATATTTTGTAATTAATATTGAAAATCCAAAACACAAAATACAAAATAAACCAACCGGACTATAAATTTCCCACAAAAGCCAAAATCGAGAGATAGCAAAAACATAAAGTCCTAACTGTCTGCTTTGTAATTCTGATGTTGAAATGTGCATTTATTTTTAGTTGTATTTTTCTAGCCTTTTACGGATACAAGCTAAAGGAAAATTGGGTCTATGTCCTAACAGTAACACGTCCTTCGGAGAGGAAGTGGTATACATCAGTTCAACATTCAGATCTGAATCAATCGAGGAGTTATAAACACATTATGTTAACTACTACAATATGCCATATTTAGAAAGAAATGAGTCTCAGACCACATGATAAAAAAAAGCAATTGAAAAGCATCAAAGATGGATACTCAAAGAAAAGATGGAAAAATCATTTTATCCAAATCGAAGAAGAAACCGAAGGTTGAACAAAGATGCAAAATCTTATATGAAGGCTGAAGTGATTTTGATGACAGTGAGGTTGGTAGTGCTGCACAGATGAAGCAGGCCATCCTGGCTACAAATAAGGAGCATTCATTAAACACTCATCTCTAATTTCCCACAGTGCCTTTTGTTTTTGTTTTTGTTTTTTTTATTCTATTTTGATCTATGCCATTTGGCTGTTATTTTAAGAAACGAAAAAATTGCGGATAATACTGCAAATATCTAAAAACAAAGCACGAACTTTTTATTTTTTTAAATTGCTCAGCAGGGTCAGCTGGTGTGGAAAAAAATGTTGAAAATCGTATTTTACAACATCGATATAGAAAGCATTAAACAGAAGCACTAAGCTTTGAAACTTCCTGCTAACTAGCAAAAATCAAACGCACGTGATTCAAAACGGCATAATAGCCCAATCGCTGATCCTAAGATTTCCAAGCGCGAAAATATTCATTCTACAACACCAGCAAACCAGCACAGTCCACAGGCTCAAAACCAGACTGATATTCAACATTTAATTGAATTTGAATTTAGACAAAGAATCATCCCAATTCTGATTAAAAATGAACATACTGCACGCATATGCCACAGAAAAAAATGACATCAAGTTCAGTAAATAAATTTAACAGCCAACATAAGTAGCAGACAACAATGATTATAATTCAACATGCTTCAACTAATCCAGTAGCTAAAAACCGCAAAAACATCAACTAACAAGCAAATTGCAAGTTATCAAAACATGATATTGTACTCGGATAAATAAATAAAAAACAAAGAACCAAAAGCATGACCAAAAGTGGGGATTTAAGCTCCAACAATTTCAGCCTCAGCTTCAATTGGAGTGTCCTCAGCAGGCCTATCAATTTTTGTACCAATATCTTCCTTGCTGTAGTCACCGTGAACCTAAAAGAAAAAAGATCAATAGTTATTATCGGGGTTTATCATAACAAATGAGTACCAATTTAACGTAGCTGCCATGAATTACTTTTCCCTCCTTAATTAATGTAGTTGCTATGAAAATATATACCTCAATTTGATATTTCTGCCTTCTATAAATACAAAGATACCTAGATTTGATACTATTATTAATTTTTGATGCGGCATTCATTTTAATCGCTGGTTTCTGCATGCTGAATTGTGATTATTGAATGTTGCATCTTGAATAATGACGTACTTGTTTCTTTACTGGCATTTTAAAACTTCTGATTAGAATTAAGAATGGTGTTTCTTTTGACAATAATGACCGCTAAATCAATTGGTATTTAAATAATGATTAGTAAACAGTGGTATTTTAAATGCTTCAAATTACAAAAAGTTTGAACCAAGAAAATTTTGAATACTAAAAAGGTTTGAAAATGTTAATTTTGAAAAACTAAAATTCAAAATACTAATAATGGATTTTTCTAATGTTTGAAATTATAATTTTAAATTTTTAGGAATTTTAATTAAAAAATAGTTTTCAAAAAAAATAATGCCAAAATTAAAAACTTGAATTTTCAAATGTAGAATTTTCAAAAGCATAGATTTTACAAGCATACATGAGTTTGGAAATTTGAACTGTTATATCAAAATTCAAATTTGCATGTGTGTGAGCGTATGTATATCTATATGGATGACTATCTATATGCGTGTGTACATATATGTATACGTATACATGTGTGTGTATACGTATATGTATACGTGTGTGTATACGTATATGTATATGTGTGTACATATATGTATACGTGTGTATATCGATATGGATGTATATACATACATAGACACACACACACTCTCTCTCGCGCATACACACACGCATGCATACAAATACACACACACACACACACACACATATATATATATGCATGCATACACGCATATAAAAAAAATCTGCCAAATACGAATAATTGGAAGACTAATTGAAAACAAACAAAAATGTCGTGTAATAATCAGTTGTTTTATTAAGAACTTAATAAAAACAAACACAACCTAAAGTACAATATAATGTGTTTTAACTAGTCCAACTTAGCTAGCCCAATGCAAGTAATTTTTGATCCACTTGCAACATTTAACTACTGAAATTTACCTCCTCCATTAAAGATACTCGAACAAATTTCCATAAATAAACATAAAACATGCAAATGTATGACTTGGGATGAGCCCTAGAATTAACATTCAAAGCTAAGTGTGAACTATTATATTATTACATTGGCAACATTTATCTAATACACATTCAAGCTAAGTGTAGATTTAACTCCATTACTTTATATTATATGCCAAAGTGCACTTGCAATTCTGCAAAGCAAGTTATATATCTTAACCTACTTGAACCTACATGCTTTGTAACTACACGCTTTATAACTCAGCTTAGTGTTGCACTAGCTTATTAGCTAATGACAACTGCAAAGCACATTATTCAGAACAGTGTCAGTTATGCTTTATAGTTCAATCTTTGCATTCATGCAATGTGGAAAAGTAAAACTATATCCATACTACAATTCTGAAAACAAAATCAGTTATATAAACGGAGAGAGTGATGCAAAATTAGTCACAGGTGCCATAAATATTCTGTTGTCAAATTTCTATAATTGTAGTTATAAAATATGAGATACCTCCATGAGCCTTCCTAAATCAAACTTAGGAGCCTTCAAGATTTTTACTTTACGGATGAACACGTTCTGGAGTGGGTAGATGCTTGAGGTTGCCTTCTCAATTTCTTTTCCAATTGATTCAGGAATGAATTTAGCAACCAATTCCTTTAAATCGCAGGAGGAAGCCTGGTTGATCATAATCTCTGTCATCTTGCGGCGAATCTGCAAATTAAAATACTTAATTTACCAAAAAAAATTGCATTGCACATTGATATTTCATCCTGGCTTGGTTGTTTTACCTGTCTAATTTGGCTAGACTGCGCGTAGCACGTTCGTTTCACTTGATTTGGCCTTCTCTTGGTGAAACCAATACAGAACATTCTGAGAGTATAGTTGTCAGTGGTTTTCACATCCACGTGGGCTTCAATCAGAGATTGCCACTTACGGACTAAAGACCTGAGCTTGTCAGTGGTAAAGTTCATACCCTGGATGGGAAAATAATATTAGTCAGTTCAAACATAAATAGATATTACATACAACCTGTATTAACGCACACACTGCATAGTGCATACCCAGAAATTGGTGAGGACGACTTTCCCTTGAACATCTTCAGCACGAAGACGGATCTTCCTATATGCATGGCTTTCATCTTTTTGAAGATCAGCAAGAGAGCATTCGAACACTCTATGTTTGAGCCCTTCAGATGCAATCTGAAAATTATCATGAATAAAGCTAAGTAGACAAAATATTTGAATGCTAATGACGATTGCAAATTTTATCAAAATCACAAGTTTACCATGATAATGTTAGGATAATTTGTATTATTACAAAGAACACTGATAAACAAGCATTTCTATACTCACATTACTTTGCTCACGTGTATTACCATTCGATTAAAAAAACAGCTAAAATAAACAAATGGGTTCGCATTAGGTAATTACAAAACACTTGAATGTGTTCGCTTCGGCATAAAACATGTTTGGTTAAACTGTGCAAGTTTTTCGATGCGGTGTGGATTATGAGGTAATCATTCCCAACAGCGCTGCATGATACTTTGAACACAGTGTATCCTGAAGCTACAGATGGGAAGTTGTTTTCACTGTCCACAATCAAGCAATATTACACATAAAATCAAAATTTATAAACAAGAAACTTAATTAACAAAAATCAACCAAATATTAAACAGCATACATATAACACTATATTAGCACATCATACTTATGGTTGGAGCCATAAGACGGTAAAATACTGAAATTTAAGAATTAAGACAGGCTTTAAGCAAGTTCCCAGTTCATGTGTCTTAGGGTATAATATCGCATGGATCCTATAATTACCCAGATTTGTCTCGTAGTATACTTGCCATCGTACAAGTAATCACATCATCTTGTATTATTTAAGAGAAACCACTCAAATACATATCCACCATCACCGAATGGAAATTATTTTGCACAATTCAACTGTGTAATTTTTTGGGAAAAACTAGCCCCTCTATAATTTATTACTTTCTTCGTCGACTGTTAATTGCTAACACCACCCAGAATGTCAATCTTCCAACAAGTTACTTGCACTTCACTCACTCCTTCAATGATAAATAATTATTCACTGCACAACATTTAGTATCTTTTTTTATATGTCAGTAAATTTGAAGAAGAAAAATACTATGTGAACCAAAATGGTATATCTAAAAAAGCAATTTAGTGCCTTTGTTTATGCATACTTCATATTATAAAACAATACTAAGCAAAACTTGAATGACACACAATAAAGGGTTTACAGAAACAAACGCACATTCAAGGTCCGCTAATTCTGTATAATTAAAATAAATAATGATCTGATCGACACTAAAAAGTGAATCGCTATGACTGTTTATCAGTTGATACTTCATGACTGGCCATGCTTAAAAGTTACGTAAGTATGAAACCTAACAAAATTGGAGCGTAAGTGGCAGATCAATAATTAAGCATACCTTAGTTCCCTGAGTTCTGGAGACTAGGGTTTTGCCGACGTTCCTCTGTCCAAAAACTGATGGAGCTTTGATATCATACCAATCCTTCTTTGCAAATGGGTCCACACTATGTACAGAAACACATAATTGAAACAAAATGCAGTTACAGAACAAATCCTTTCATCGATCAAAACAGACAGAAAAGATAAAGATGAGGTGTCTTACATTTTCTTCTTGCCTCCCTTCTTTCCCTTTGAAATTCTCTTGTTTTTACTGCAACAATCAACAAAAATAGAAGAAGAAAAAAAATGAGAACCGAAAGTTATAACTATTATAAAAAATGAGAGGAAGAGGAGACGGATCGTGGCGTGCGTGTGACGAAGCGCTTACCCAACCGCCATGATTGCAGAGGCTGGAGATTTTTCCTGCTTCTGTAAACGCCTTCGATATGAGAAAAGAGGAGGCGAGAGCTTAGACGCTCGGAATGGAGGCGGCTTTTATATAGTGTAGAATTAGGGTTATGTTCTGTGTTATGAATCTGAGCCGTCAGTTTCGATTTTTCCTTTCTAGTTTTCAAAATTTTATGGTTTCTCCAAGTTCGGAATTAAAAATAAACTCGTTATATATATATACTACTATATACCAATGACTAATTATTGCATTAAAAATGTAAAGGAGCATAATTCTCAAAGTTTATAAAAGTTAAACTTAGTTCAAATTATAATTTTTTCGATAATACTTAACGTTGTTGATAAAAAAAAAAAAAAAAAATTTAAAATGCTACTAAGATACAACATGTGGCTGGGACAAAAGAACACAAACCACGTATCAATAAATATTCGAATCACGCTACGCAAGTTTCGAACTTATGACCTCTCGCACCAAAGCCAAATCACTTAACCGTTGGGACAAAAAAATATTACTTTTGTGATTTGACGAAAAATTAAAAAAGATCGTAAATTCTTTAATTTTCTAATGCATGAGTTTCAACAAACAAACCTAAATCTTATCGAAGGAAAAATAAAAAACTTTCTAAACGAGTTTTAAGAAAATTAAAATACCTATGGGCATTCAGTGCTTATTGTTATTGGTACAAAAAAACATGAAGAAGTTATGTATGTGTGTATCGAATGACATAGAATGCCTAATCAAGATATTTCTGTACATATTATATTTATGTCAAACAGAAGATCTCACGTGACGATGTGCAATGACATTTTGGTTTGATGGTACTATTGGTTTATGTGTGAATGTCATACTTTGATTATAAATCAATCGCTTCAATTTAGATACTGTAACAGCAATGGTTATGTATGATTTGGAACACATGTAGTGAGATTGTGCTTAAATCAAAGTTTATCTTTCTTGATAAACGTGGATTATTGCATGATTTGAAACACATGCAGTGAGACGGGGATTTAATCGAAGTTTATCTTCCTTGATGAATGTCACGGGGTTGTGAAAATTCTTGGTTAAGATAATAGTTTGACATATACTTACTTATCATCAGACTGGTGATTTCGAAGGTTGTAATTCGCTAGCAATTAAGGATAACATTAGAGCATTGACATTAAGTCATTCTCTAAATGTTGCAGTGGCATGGTGACAACCAGGCCCAGCCTCAGAGCAAGGCTGGCAATATGGCCGTCTGTGGCAATCAATCCAACAAGAGGCAACAGTCAGATGATGTTGATGAGTTTAGTGTTTTATTAAAAATAAAAACATTTACATATTAGCATAATTAATTGTCTATGTGGTGTAGTCGAAGCACCATTATTATAGAGTGGGGCAACCCGAGTTCAATTCTTGGCATATGTGCAATATTTTTGCTTAATTGTTAGAACATTGGGCTGGAGCAACCACAATGTTTGGGTCGTCCCTTGTGACAACGAAGAGAAACACGTGCATAAAAAATATCATTGGTTAACGGTATCCTACAAAACATTGAAGTTAAACTTCCCTGGATGATTATAGGCACAAAAACTTTCATCCACTGTTGTGCGGCGGCAATGTAAGCACAAATTCTAACGTATCAACGAGTCGAATTTCACGTACGAACAAGGGTTACAAAATGAAAGTTTCAAACATGTAGCAGTAACAGATAAACCGAGCTAAAGTATTAAATGTTATGCAAGAAATACTGGTAAAAATAAATGTGTGCGTTGTTAAAATACAAGCATTATACGATTGAAATAAGATAAAATAAGAGTACAAGAGGATGAATTGTTAAAGTATAAAACACCATGTAAATAATTAACAGATCAAACAGTTTTATAAAATATTTAAATGAATATGCTTATTATACCATTGAAATGTGGTAATACCGTGATGGTCCTTGAAATGTTTTATCCAGTGATTTCAGCATCCTATAGCACTACAAAACATAGTGTTCAGCTCAGTTTTATTCAGCTCTTTTGATAGCTTATTTCATAATTTTATTTTATTTTACAAAGATTCAGTATCCATTTATTAAAAACTAAAATATCTACAAATACAATGTACAATATACACAAATTTTGATTACGTCCAAGCATAACATAAGCCCAAACCCCAAGCCCTTTATCTCTACCCATACTTAATTCAAATACATTTTGCAACCAAGTCAGATGTTCCACGTGCTTCAAAACCTTTCCCACTTCAAGTTATTTCAATAGCACCCTCTTGTTTGCCTCTTGGATGAAGCAAATTACTTCGAACATTTTACTCTCTTACAGTATAAAACAATGGTGGTTACTCATTCAACTACTATTTCTTCGCTAAATTTGTTGCTACAAGCGGGCATCTACATACTAAAATCACATATTTGCCTTCTCTAAGCATCAACACACTTCGTCATTTTTATTCCTTCAGAGTCACCGCATACATGCATAGCGCTTCTCTTTGTGTTGTCAATTCCTTTCACTTCTCTTCAAGAATAATTAATTCCTCCCATCTCGATTACATTGTATTTTTCCTTTACTATGTACATCCAATTATTTCACTCTTTCTTTTAACATGCGGCTTCTCCATGTAAATATAGATCTGCCTCCTTTGCATCGTCAACCACCGACTACTTCCAAATTCCAAGGCTCTATTTCGATTGGTTGCAATCATACACCTTGTTGTAGGTCTCATTTGATTTGGTATTGTATTTTAAAAGTGGTTATGTTGATGTAAATTATAGCTATTCGATATCCTATAGGATGTTAGGTTTGTTTGAGCATTATTGAGTAGAACTAAAAATTTGTCAGTTGGCGAAGTCCAGTCACTAACCCATGTCCATTGCATGCAAGCTCTGTCGTTACGCGTTGCCATCATAAGGTAAAGTCGTGTTTACATTTTTTTCCATCTTCTTCCCAATTGACTAAATTGCATTGTATTTACTATAGATCCTCGTCTCTGCTACTAATAAAGAAATTTTGTTGAACTAATTTACTCGGTGACTTTTTGAAATTCCAAAAATGCCCTTGCTTTCCGGCGCTCAAACAAAATATCAACATATACAATAACACAAACAGCCCGTGCGCGAAGCACGGGAACGTACTAGTCTTGAAAATAGAAATGATATAAACGAGATTAAATTTGTCAAAAATAGCAGCATATCTGACCTGAGCTTTAATTGGCAAATTTTAGCTTGTCTTAAGTTTGCATGCTCTAGCAAATTCATTAAACCTTGTTTGTATAAACCTAGGTGAGGGGGGTTGTTGGGACCCGGTCCGTTTCTCAATAGGTGAAAGTATAAATTTCAAAAGAAAAATCCCTATATATATATATTCATGGCTGTATGAAAACTATTAATTAACATTAGATCCAATAATATGTTTTAATTAAATATTATTTATTCAAAATTATTTTGTATTTGTTTAACCAATCATACTAATTAATATAGTTTAATGTTATTTTTAATATATTATACACACACACACTCTCGTAACACAACATGATAACAAAGAGACATATGGGCATGTATACAATTATATATGTGTGTATAATATGTATGTGTGATTATGTGCGCATGTTTGTGCATGTATGTATGTATGTATATGCATGTGTGTGTATTGGGAATTATATTTATCGTATATACATGTATACTATACTTACATATATGGATGAAAGATTATTTGCATATTAAGAATATAAATGCCTTAACAATATACATATGTTTAATTATACTGTAATATAAGTATATGGTTTGTATACGCATATTAGTAACACCATGCATATATTGTTTAGACACGCACGCACGCACATGTATACCATTCATACATTGGTACTACACACATATATACATTTTAATATTTGAAACCAAAGCCATATAGTTAAATTAAATATCTTCAAATATAGGTGAATGCTGGGTATTTAAAAGAAAACGAAAATAAAAATATGTTAGATCTAGATCTGATCAAATATGTGTCCAAGAGGAAAGAAGAAGTGCAACATTGTTAATTGATTCTAAGAATATATTAGATCTAAATCTAACCAAATCTATGTCAAACATGAAAAGAGAAAATATATCATTTTTAATTGATCCACCTTCCTCTGTTACAAGTTCTCAATCAATTCTATATATGAAAAGGAATGTGATTCCATAATTATCTTAGCACTAAAACTTTATATCTGAAATATCATACACACACACATTCAAAAGCTTAAATTTCAAATATACATTTGATTAAACAATAAAACATTTAATAAGTTAGTTTGAAAAAAAGACTAACTCGACCAAATGATATAACCCAAAATTGTTTTATTGTTTCGAATAACATAAAGATGCATGTATAAAAACCTAATATTTGAATATCAAATCCTTTATTTCAAATAAATTAAATTTCTATATGCATATACATATTTTACTGTAGTTAAAATCAAATGAACATTAACAATTTACTTCTCTTAAACATATGCAAAATATTGGTTTCATATCTTTCAAAAGACAATGCACAATTATTTCAAATTAAACCTAATAAGTGGCAATATAATATTTAAATGTACGCGATTTGGGTCAGCGTTGAACATTAGAATGAACAACGATATAATTCAACCAGAGAGAATCTTGGCCTTTGTAACAATGTAATTTGCAAATCGTCTCCTAGATTGCTTGACCCACCACTCATTCTTGCTAGAATCGAATGAACCGCATTGATTTTATTTTGTTTGACTAATTTTAGGTGGAAAATTTTCGTCTATGAATAAGATGGAGGAGGCGATCATGGATGAGGGAAGAAGAAGAAAATGATAATTAAAGAAAGAGATGAATGAGAGGATCTTGTATCAATAAGTGAATAAAAATCTTTTCCTTTCTCTTTTTTAAACTTCCTCTTTTATTTTTCAATTATTCCAATTTCCTCCTCTCTCATATGCATGGCCAGCCATAACTTGCCCTTGCATGGATTTTTTTCTAAGTTCGTTAAGTAGTTATCTATATTTAAAGTCCACTTTAATAAATATTGATACATGCATATATAATTTTGCATATATATCCAGATAATTACTAATAACGCCTAAAACATTAATTTTTTGAACATAGTTCACTAACGTCAACAAATGTCGATCTACCGTAAACTTAATAATTTAGGACAACTAGGCAGTTTCACGGCATACTCTCGATGGATCGCAATGTCATGATTTAATTATGATCAAAGTGGAGTATCCTTGTTTAATTTTCACAGTATTCTCAAGTTGAAGGAACTGTGTAACATTGTCAAACTTAGATTTTCTAATTTATTTAGTTGTTATTAACCAATACGAAATTCTTGAAATAGTCATTCCATGGTTATCCAACATTTGGAGAGTGCGGCACTCTGGTCTTAGCGGATGTATTGATATCCTTCTCGAAATATCTTGACCGGGAATATTAAAAATAAAATGTTGTTTTATTTTTTGATTAATGACCCACAATAGCAACTATTGGCAACACAATCACATAACATTTTATTTAATGATTTTCTTATTAATGTACTTTAAACTAATTACTTTACTAAATATATCACAATATAATAAAGTATATAACATAAATAAAAACACCTTATTACAAATAAGATTGATCATAAAGTTAGATATAGGTAACAATTACATATTTTCCCATTGGACATCCAATAAACCATTCAACTTCCCACTTACAGTTAGGACCAATTATGCAATCTTATTCCCATTCATCGGATCAGTTCAGAACTGATTGAGCTAGTCCCTATGCGAAAGGATCCACAATATCATTCTGTTATCTATTATATCAACCAACATCTATCCATCACTGATAAACTTCCTTTGTCTTATGGAACATTTGGAGTACGTATCTACACATCTTTTGAGCTTTAGGTTGTTTCATGATTTGCATCACGACATTGTTTTATTATACAATGTCATGAGATTTTCAACATACGGACCCATCCCTACCTCAGTTGTAAATTTGAGCTTATACCTGTACTGCTTTTATTGTGGTGCTATTCAAGATGATGTGCTTAGCCTTTTGGTTGAATCAACCACAACCTCTCGTTTGGGACGTTTCCAATTCAAAGCTCCTTAACTAAGGTTAAACATTGATTTAGGATTGTTATACTATATTCAGTATCAATTACGAAGTTCAAGTCTGAATTCTCCTTTAGAAGGTGTTCATGTTTTCATAAATATAATATTCCATAAATATTTGAGAATGGCTTTAACTACCATTCAGTGAACTTAGTTCGGATTTGGAATTCGCTCATTGTACCAATTACATAAGTAAATAAAGTTGGAACTGGGCCAACCATAGCGGAAGTTATGGGCGGATTTTAAAAAAATCCCTTATTATTGGGCCTACGAAGTCTAATTTATTTAGAAAATTTATATATTTTATTTAGATAAAATCTTTCATTTTAGTTAAATTTACTAACTAATGGTTTTGTTTAATATATATATATATATATATATATATATATATATATATATATATATATATATATGCGAACGTATGTGTATCGCATATACATATATGTGTGTGTGTGTGTGCATGTGTAACATATCAACCCGTGTAAGGTATAACATATCCATGTATAGATATTGAGATTTACATTGCAACAAACACGTTAGCTCATTCAATATGCAAGTATGCACGAGCCAAATACATATATGTATGTAAGCTATTATTTTATATAACTATTATAAATTTTGGTGTGTGTGTATAAAGTCGGTTTAAATAATTATATATATAATATATTTAAAATATTTTAATAAATATTTATATATATATATGATCTTATAAATAAAATATTAATATTATGTATATACATATTATTACAATATATTAATTTAAGTATATATTTAAATATTAAAATATACATTTATATTTTATAAGCCGCGAACAACATATGTATACATAAAATATAAGAATAAAATAATTATATACACACACAAATATATATTTATGATATATATGTATAATAATTAATAATATCATTTAAGGTAATTTTACTTATTTCCTGGTCATGCTCATAACAAAAAAAAATTAATTTTAAAATGCATTTTTAGTAAAATATCATTCAAAATTAATAAAATATTAATAAAAACCAATTTCAAAATTTTTATTTCAATTTTTAAAATTTTAGAAAATTCTAGTTGATATTTTATGGGTTGAAGAGTTTTTCCATATTTTTTTAACTTAAAATTTACCTTTAATAATACATTAATTTACGATAGTTTTAAATAATTAAATTTTAAATAGAGAAAAAATAACTTTTTATATTTTTGGCCAAAAGCTTATCTGGTTCTATATAATTTTATGATCCTTGTCATGCTGCCCTTTTCCACCCCTTTGCTGGACTTTTGGGGAATGTCCCTTTGGTGTCTTCCCAGGTTTTTATGGATGATGGTGATTCTTCCTCTTTGGAGGAGTAGTTTTGTTATTGTTATTCATATAGTAGTTGTGGTATGTCTACCACACTCATGTGCTGTACCTTTTCTTTTTCTTAGTATTTAAGGTGCTTTTACCTTACTCCTGTGCTTCAAGTTTTATTACGTTCGTAATAAAAAGTGGACGGTCCACTATAAAACCGGCTGGCCTTGCCAAAAAAATTTATAAAATTTAAAAATAATTTCTCATGACATTTTCGAATTAATATAATTTATCGATGTAGTAAATTGATTTAAATAATACTAAATAATAATAATAAAATTATTAAAAAAATTATTTTTACCATCAAAAACTAATATCACTTTAATATATTATAAATAAAATTATATGACTAATTTTAACAATGATATAATGTTGCAACTAATTATAAGATATATGTGTGTGTGTGTATGTATGTATATGTATATGTATATGTATATGTAACTACATAATATATCTATTAATTTAATAAAACATAGTAATCATATTATTTTATATGGCTGCACTAACCTGACATATATGATTAAAAAAATATTGAGCACAAATATATAAATGCATATAACTAAACTAATTTGTGACAACATTGCTTGCATATCAGAATCGTCACCTAACTAATAATATAATACATGCATATAAGGATAAAAAATTAAACTAATAATTATTAACTATAAAATCATATCTTAGTCCCAAAGCCTTGGAGTACACCTTGAAAAGATAAAATCTCCTTTTTGAAACTTTTCTGATTCAGTAGATTGCTAGTTCTCGAACCATTAACCTTTAGCCATCGATTCAAATCTGATTTGATTTGAGTTTGAATTGATGCAGAGGTTAGGGATGAAATTGGCCGGCAAAGAAGGAAAAAGAAGGCAGCCAAAATATCTAATCCGAATAGGGTTAGAGATGCTTAAATAGTGGATAGTGGAGAGAAAATAATGGATCTCATCTCATATTAATTCTTCCTTAAGTAAGCCATCCAAAATCAAGCCCCCTTACACCATAATTAAGTCGCATATATCATGTATGTGCTACCAAAATAACAGGCCCTATGATGGGCCTTAAACTCATTTAAGTCCGTATAAAAATATTACAAAGGTAATCTAATTTAATAGGTTGTCGATATCGTATATCGACTGATATATTTATAACTATCATAAATATATTTTGTAATATTTATTTCTCAAATCATGATCAAATTTTATAATTAATATTTTATAAATATTAATTAATTTATAATAATTATAAACTAATTAAACTATCTAGTCAAGGAGAATTTATCGTTTCAGTTGTGTGACTCGTCGGGTATAAATTTGGTTAGTGATTAATATCGAACTATTTGAATATTAACATTCACCTGTCACTTAGCAGGTGATGTGACGTTTTAACCAAATTTATCGCTTACTTGGTTTAGGTAAAATCCAAATTATTTTAGTAAGGTTACCCGGTTGTGACTTTTATTTACACCAATTCTCTTCGTCAAAACTATATCACTTTAGACTAGTGGAATCTTGTAATGGTCAAAATTCCAATATCGTATATATCAACTCCTTAATCCAAACACAGTGTCCTAGGTTCAATAATAACTATTATTATCAACCGAACTACTCTGGCTAGATATTTTGACTTTGGATTGACTTGAGTTGATCATGATACTAACTCCATGTGTCCGAGGCGATGAATCCTCTCTTGAATAGTATTTCACTTTCAATACTTCCATTTGACCCGACTATAGTCACTCAATGGACATCATGCCACGATTTGACTATAATCAAAGTAGAGATTTCATATTGAAGACCCATAGCATTCTCAAGTTGGTAGAACTGTGTAAATCGATCACATCAATAGTTTCTATTTGATCTCAATATGTTAACCAACAGAAAACTATCGAGTGATTTGTTCCATTATTATCCAATAACTATCAGTACGCAATCCTTAGGTGCCTATAACATTTATAAATAATTTATTGCTCAACACTTAGAGAGCATTACGTACTCTAGTCTCAACGGAGACATTAATATCCAATCTCGATGTGTCTTGACTAGGAACATTTAAAATGGTATACTTGTTTTCATTATGATAAATTATTCACAGTACAACATTTTGCAACTACTACCAAAAAACATAGCACTTATGGATTTTCTATTAAATATACTTTTAATTAAATTAATTAATTCTTATAACACATTATATCAAGTATATAATAGAAAGAAGATACCATTTATTTTGAACAAGATTGGTTATCGAGTTATATATATGTAATAAATTACATAATTGCCCCTAGTGCATACCCCTGACTCTATCAAATAGCGATATAGTAGACAACATAATATATATGATAATTCCTATTTCTAATGCATAAGGAATCCATCTTATGTACTCCACATTAAACATTTTTATGGTGTATATGTATATTGTCTGGGACAATCCTAACATCCTTACTTATAGTTTTAGAAAATTTTAACACCTCTAGATATTCTTTCTTACAAACAATGCTTCCTCTGCATCAATGATCAAACTTTTTGATTCCTCTATCAAAATATTTGCTAAATTATAATGCTTGCCAACAACGTTGTTTTATCAGTTCTTTGATCTTATCTAACGCTTACAAACTCAACCCTTGCTCTTATTGATGTTGTGACATTTTGGTTATCATGTACAAATAATTTGTCTTAATCATTATTTAGAATTTATATTTCAACGAAGATGTACCAAAATTCAAAGTCGCATTGGACAATAATTTGCAAAAAGAATATGAATTAACTCAAGCACGCCAACTGGAGAATCTGCTATGTTAATTCAATGATGAAATTTATGAGGTTATTCTCGTCAATGTCACTTACTATATTCCAACCTCATCAGTCTTCCTTTTGGAGACACACCAGTGGATATTGGACGTATACCTTATGATACAACTATTAAAATCGTATTTTGATAATGTACTTATAATACATTTTGGATTTAAAGCATCGTGCCATATGCAAAATCTATACTCTTCATGGCTTATTGATAATGGAGTAAATTGTTATTATTAATTTTTTCTCTCAACATCGATAAGAAATTTATAGTTTCTCTTTACTGTATGGAATTCTTATTATACTTTCTAATGAGTTGTGTTCGTTTTAGGCAGTGTTAATTTTACTTCTTCTTACATGATCAGTTTCCATGTTAGAATTTTTGGATCATATCAGGTCCATTGAATTATCACTTATTCCTATTGTTGGTCGACCCTAAACTCTTTTGGGTAGTTCACGCAAGATCCCTCGTGAGTGAATCTTCATGCAGCCTCTCGACTCACACAATGTTTCGTTTCTTGAAACAAAAATTGTTTCTCAACGCTGTAACGTTTGCGACTTTTCGACGTTCGAATACCGACATTAATACGTCCACTTTATCAACTGCCAAACAATCGAATGCCGTAAAACCGTACCGTTATGGTTAAAGAAGAAGAAAAAGATAGAAGAAGAGAGAAAAAGTTAGAACGGAACAGAAAGAAATAACAAAGCAATATCAGAATCTCACAACCGCAGCGGAACAACATATAATAAATAAATGAATAATCTTTAAACAAAAGAACTATATCAGTTATTACATTACATCATATTACATTACATTACATCATGAGAGTGTACAACAACAAAACAACGGAAAAAAAATACTATATACTAGTGAATACGCCATGCCATCCAGCTGGCCTCCAGCAACTCCTGAATTCCAGAATATCCTGATAACCTAACTCTAGACTGTCCGTGTGGAAATTGGTGGGCACCCAGAGTTTAGGAAGGAAAACAATAAACTCCGAGTCAGTCATGTGACTGGTGTGAGAACTAAAGCAGTTTATTTATTTTTTAAAAACAAAGTACATGATAATTTTAAAATAGATTCGCAATGCTTTTTAGAAAATGAGACTACCATAAGGCCTCCCGCACACACACACAATGCAAACGCAGAATCGGAGGAGATTTATCCTTATGATAGTCAAAGATGATTGATACGCATTAAAAAGAAACATTTGATATTATTACTAGTGCATAGTGTAGGAAAAAAATCATTTCGAAAGTAAAGATATAAATCTTAGCCAACATACGACCATTATCGTATGCCTACTGTAGCTACCATCTAAACAGTGGTGACCACCATAAGTAAATGGCAGGTTCTACAACTAAAACCGTACAAGGTGCATATTGAAGTTTGGATTCCCAACAAATGGTCAAGCCAAGGAACTTCCCATTGCCACATGGGTACGCCTCTGGAAAGACGACCCGAGAACCTAACCGGATCTCTGCCAACACAAGGTCGGGTTACCTTTCAAACTAGGTAACTACTGACACGAATATGTCATTCCCCGATCGTAATCGATCTATATCCGAGTATCCTCGATTCCAACAACCACAAAGTAATAAATTTGCAGCAACAACATAGGTTAAGTATCTGGGCTCCATACCATGATACCACCTCTATCCAGAAGGAATGACATAAACTAAAGGGGCGCTACCCCCTAATAACCTTGCCTCATCCTTCCTGTTTTGACCATTTCCGGGGTGTGAGGTCCGACGAAGTCTTGTCCACAAAGCCACGCTTTATACAAAAGCCGTGCTTTGATCATCAAATGCTCAACAGCACTTCGTATGCCACATTACCAATTTGGGAATGTATCACTAGTAACCATCAACTACATAACTTCTAAGGGTGTTAAGCTAAGAGAATAAATTCTCCGCCACCAACGGAAACATATTTGATAGAAACCAGCTTTACATCTCAAATTGTAACGTCAGACACACATCCATACAAGTCTGTTCCAAGATCGAACGGAATCGAAGGCACTTCCAAAGAAGCCATTGCAATCCAGATATTCACTAATCACGTCCGGACTTCCCATCACAAAGGGTAATAAAATTTTATATCGGAGATCAGCTGATGCAGAAACATTCGACAGTAATCCTTCCGTTTTCACAAATATCCGGTCTTCAACACCGGTCATCAAATGCAATCCATAATGACGTATCACATATTCGGAATGAGTTATACGACCCAAAGGTCCTTTCCCAGCTAACCCGAATAGTGAGCGCTTATTTTAAAAATAAGCGTGGCATTCAAATTCAAGCAAATCACAACAAATACCTATTCAAAGGTAAAATTGATAGTCGGTTATTTAACTATCAATAGGCATGCACAACATCACCAGATTCCAAATAATTTCCCAAATTATTTATTTTCCAAAAATATCTTTACTAGATATATAATTTCCACACTTTAACCATTTGAAAACAAATTTTCAAATCACTTTTCACCTTTACCACTTTTGAAAACAAATTTCAATCATTTTCCTTACGCGGAAATACTTTCATTTCAAAATGGTTCATTTAAACCAATTAAATAAATCCTTACCGATTTACTTAAATTTACGTTTCGAATCCGTAAATTTATTTCCATACTTCAAAAATAAATCAACGTTTATTTTTAAACAAAATCCCCTTTATTTTATAAATTCCATAGTGAATTTACAATTCCAAAATATCTATGAATATACGATTTCCAAATCGATTTCTAATATTCATTTTCAATTTATCTTTAGAAGATAAAATCTCAAAATATTCACTTTATATTGGAAAACATTTCCATACTTATTTAATAATAAGTAATTCACAAATCCCTTTATTTTCAACACTTGGAAAATATTCAATATACTTAAATCGAAATTAAGTATATATTTCATTCTTTAAAGAAAACGTTCTTTCAAACACATTTATTTGAGTCAAAACGAATGTTACGTAAAACATCGTTACGACGATCCAAAATTACTAGTATAGGGATTCAAAATTTAGATGGATATATATAAATCCCAATACTATACAAAACATTTCCTTTCGGAAATCATTTACTATAACAACAGTGTTATAGTCCACTACTTCCTTATTTCTCGAAAACGTCTATTTCAACAATAAATGTTGAAATCTATGGTTTCGATAGTTAATCCATTTTAAAACATCTTTAAAACAATCAACTTCATTTTATAATACCACTTCCCCATAAGCATGTCCATTTTCTTTAATAATATATTCACTGTCCAAAATCGTGAATATACTTCACCAACCAAATTCAATATTTTCTACACATTTTATTTCAAGGATAATTCGCTATCCGAAATCGCAAATATATCTCCTTTAATAACCTTCTATATTAAATTTATCAAATTCAATTGATTTCGGATTTATAAACAATGTTTATAAATTCCATTTCTATTTATAAAAACTTTAATTTATAAAATCCCTTTTTATAAATCAATTCAATTTATAACTCAACTTTATACCCAAAATCCAATTTATAAGTTAATTATTTATAAATCTTTTATTTTACAAAATCTATCCATTTCATAACTTCACAATTTATATATCTATAAATTTTATTCACTTGTGAAATCCATTTATACTTCATTTTAACACTTAATAAAACTCGTTTCACAATTCCTATATTTTTAATTTATAAATATTAATCTTAGAAATCTTTTATATAAACCATTTATAATAATTCAAAAAAATCTCAATTTAAATAAACCAATCCTTTTAATAATTTACAAAACGTTATTTAAAACTTATATAACTCCAAAACCATACTTAAGTACTATTTTCCAAAAATATAACTTTTATAACAATAAAATTATAATGTTTATTTATTTTAATAATTCAAAATTTAATAAAACGTATACTTTCAAAAATCACTTTAAAATTCTTTTTAAAAATCAAAATCATTATTTTAAAACTTCAAGAATGGATCCGATGACGCAACAGCACCAAATAGTCAATCACGACATCCAAATATCATATATCAGTATATGATAATCAACAAATATCACAATATCTGTAATCAAATAAATACTGGTGAGGAATCCAGTTGGATCCCTCCAACCTGTTTCCCTGCATCCACAAGCACTGGCACAATACCAATTCCATTCCAATACGGAATATCGTGGTATATGGGATTTATAAAATATTATCCGCTATTATGCGGCGCAATAGGGTCTCATCCGCTATATAATGCGGGAAAATCAACTCCAAGTACATAAATAATACCAATTTCACTTTGCAGTGAAATATTCGCGGTATATGTTTTTAATAAATAACCTTCGCTTACTAACGGCGTATAATGTATATTTTAACAATCAAATAGATAACAATCATCATTCAAACATACCATCAAGAAATTTTGAATATAACTATTTAAAATTTAAATCGAAACTATTCGATCGAGTGAGAAATTCTCACCTTGATTTCAATTCAGTTTCCGCGTTTTATTTCGAATAAAATTAAACATACCCAAAATTTTCACTAGCTCCAAACGATCCAATCCAGTTCCATTGCGTAGTGCTTGACAAAACGAAGCCAACACAGTTCGTTTCGTCCAAAACGGACCTCGTATGAACAAGATATGATTATTTGAAGTTTACATGAATTAGAAGATAATTAATTTACAATTTAATTTATTTATTTTAACCTAAAATAGATCTGGACCGTCGATTCAGCTGCAGCACATCAGGGCCGCTCCTCCCTTTCTCCTTCCTCACGTTCATCTTCACGTAGACAAACCTATAGCTGCTACTTCTTTGTCGAATTTTCACGGCCACCACACTCAACTTGAAGACGCTCGGCCACCTCCATCGCGAAGCTTGTCATGAGCACTACACTCGGCCAAAGCACCATGAAGCTCGGCCCCATCATAGCCTCGAACGACGTGAAAAACGCAGCGACTTTGAACTGAAATTGCCGTCGATCCGTGGCTCCGTTTCCGATCTCCACCGTTGGATAGCTAGATCTTGATGCCCTCTACAACTTTGTAGTTGACGACTTTTGCTAATTGTTTGTAGATTTGAAGATAACAGAGGAGGAAGTTTCGAAATTCTCAGCCATTAAAATTTAAGGCCAGCTGGAAGAAGAAGCAAGGGTTTTCTTTGCAAATAGAAGAGAGGCGGTCCTTTTATAGAAAATATACCGAAAATCACTATTCACTCGATTTTCCGAACTCCAAATCTCGCACGGTGACCGTCGTTTCTAGGGTTTATCCCGCGTTTCGGACACAGTGGAATAGGTTTCGGAAGCCAATTCGATCATCTGTGCGAGCTATGGCAATAAAAGATCGATTTAAAATAAAATCGATTAAGCAATTTTCTATGCGTTTTGGCTCGCCCCGGACAAACCGTAAATCCGATTGACACGAATTTTGAAACCATACAATAATATAACATTACGGATCCGATGAAACTAGTTTCGTTGAAATCCAAGACCGTTTGAAAATGACTATTTTCAGTCGATAATTAAATATTAAAATATTCAATTTTCACAAATTAACTTTAAATTCGATTTTAAAAGTTCTATAACATCATTCTAACTCCAATATGATTAAATAAAATTTTACAAATCAATTTCAATCACATTAAACCCAATTTCCAATTATTTCTGTAATTTCAACTATTAAATTATCGATTTAATTATCCAATTAAATCCAATTATTCGAAATAAAATTTATTCGACTTATAAATTTCACTTATTAATATTTAAAATCAAGTAAATATACAAATTTTAATTAAAAGAAATTCTGGGTCGTTACAAACGCGATGGAATAGGCATTCAAAAATATTTCATGAAGTACCGTTATACTTACATAAAACTAATTTAGATTTGGGTTTATGAAACTTATGTTCATAATATAAATTCGACAACCACGAATCTTAAATTTTTTATGATTAGGATTTCATATCAACTCTATCTGATATTATCTCATGGTCTAATATTTAGATGAAATTAAATTTAACACATGCACTTGCTTCTAAGTACACATCCTTATAGAAAGAGGGCAACTCTACCTCCCTTACCATCAATCGATCTTTGTCTAATAACTGTCGATTGCTACTTATCGGTACATCAGCTATATATATGGAAAGAATGACTTTGAGATTGAATTATATTCGTTTTAGGTACTTTTGAAACTCTTTTCAATGTATATATTTACTCACATATTCGATCAAATCAAACAAAAATTATTTCCTTCACACTTTGTGTTTTCCACTTCCATTTTATATTCTCTAAGTTTATAATAGACATGCTACTCGTATGTCAAATAATCATAATCATGTTTATGATAATTCATTGGTGAATTTAGTGAAGTAATGGATCCATTTTGGTATTATTAGACTTGGACTGAATATATCTATATGCATCAATTTGAAGAGTTCATTAACTATGTTGTTACTCCCATTGGATGTGTTTTTTGCCCTTTATCTTTTGAGATACAATTTATGACTATCACAAGATTCATAATCATATGACTAAATGATTATTCTCAAAATATGGCTTAGTCTATAATCCTAAAATAATTGTAGAAAATTAAGATAGTTCTATATCTTTTATAGCTAACGCATCACAGTGGTTGTGAAAACAAATACTATTATTATAACACATTTACTTTATAATGAATATTTCTATTAAGAAAAAACTACATCTATTTTTAGTCAATAATGAAAAAATTTATTATTCTGTAAATAATACTTGTATATACACGAAGACTATCTTTTACAATTCGGTACATCCTTTAATAATTGTCATATGGTGTACTCTCATTATTTCCGCTATTATTATAATGGAGCACAAATGTGAAGCTCCATTCAGCCATTTATTATGAGCTATTTATTTCATCTACTGTAACTAGTTTGCAGTCAAGAGTTTAAGGTCAAATATCTTAAACTTAAAAAAATAACTCTTATAGGAATATATATTTTATATAAAAGTACATTTGGAATATAATCGGATTTCTCATTCCATAATAAGTATCTGTTTGTATTTTATATGATTTTCATTTTCGATGTTTCTTCATGAAGCAGAGGTGATCATTCACTCTCATCTTCTCAATCGTGCCCAAGTACTACCACTTTCAAACATTCGCTTTACTTTTCAAATTGTCGAACCATTCAAAAGGAACCTCTTACTGCAAGACTATACCGAATTCTTTACAAAAGTGTACTTAGACATTCTTAACATTTTATGGATGTTATATGGGTCGTTCTTAAGTAAACCGATGATGACTGACATTTCAATGATATAATTCATAGGTTGACCTATTAGTCATTCTTCTAGTGTTTTTTCAAACATAATAAGATTCTCGTTGTATTCAATCATATTGAACACATCATCTTACACTATGATTTACTCCTCATTTCGAATGAACCTATTTCATTAAGATTACGCACATTACCAAGGTGAATGTTCATCATACAACTTTTGTAAGTAATCTAATATGGACCAAACATTCATATTCTTGTACTACTTTAAGATTCAAAACTCACAGAAGACAATACACAATCTAAGAAAAATAAATACTAAGTGACCAAGGTATGAATCTATTTAGTAGTTGTATAATTTGGTTCTTGCATAGGTCTTAAAGTTACAACATGCCAAAATATTTATTGGTAAGTATATATATTATATTTCTTTGTCAATCTTAATTAAGTTCATAACATAATTCACTTGATAAACCATTTTATCCACTAAAATAGTTGCACAAATTTATCGAACTATATAACTTTAATTTTGTATAGTTAGTTTTTTATAGTATTAGGAAGGTTAAATGTTGTCATTTAATTTTTATAATAAGGTTTCCACTAGATTTATATATTCCTTGAAACTCTAAGGAAATACATAAATTATTTAATTTCTTGGATGAGTGTTAGGACTCGCTTGTCATGAGATTATGCCCTTGAGTTTGCTCAACAGATCATTGACCCACAACCGATGGATAACTCTTTATCGGTTGCATCATACACTAATCCTAATTGTGATCTTTTTATCCTAATCTCGAACTTAACCTTGTGTTTTCTCAACAATCAAGATAGATTATTCACTCTTACCTATCATTTTTGATGCCTAAGTATAATCCACATACCTTGAGTTTGACAACGAATACATGCATGTATCTTACCTCTTCTAAGCAATAAATTAATAATACTACACATAATAGCTCTAGCTTGAGTTTGCTGAACAACCAGTGCATATACAGGTAATCTATCGATATATAAATGATAAAAAGCAACTCATACTTAAGATCCATAACCTTTAGCATATTTTAAGTGATGTCAATTTAAGGATTAATGTATTTCTTATTAGATACCCTTAGGATTCAAATGTCGAACACATCTGAAATAATGATATACATACTATACATATGTATTTATTCCAAAAATCTATTTGGTTTTATCTCAGTTCCACTTAAATTTAATATTTACATATAATTATATAAGTTCAATTTATTTACAACTTTTATTATTTACTTAACTTATATGATATTTATATGTATCTTATATGTTAAATCATTTTTAATTAATTTTTATTTTAGTTCATTAAATATTTTTAAAATTTTTAAAATTTTCTTTATTCGTCTGAAACTACTTAAGAAGAATATTTAACAATAACCTATATAGTTATATGTGTGTGTGTATAAGCTAATTAACTAATTACTAAATTAAAAAATTTAATGAAAGAATTAAAAAATATTAAAAATTGTTTACTTTAATTCCTCAAGATAATTTTGATAAAATCAAAACATTTTAAGTAATTGAGCTATAAATTTATAATTTTTATTCACATATAAATCAGTATATATATTTTAACTATTTAACATTTAATGTAACGATCGCCCTACAGTTGAGATGTAAAATAGTCGTCGAAGGAAAGAAAAAGAAGTAAAGAAGAGAAATATAAGAGAAGATAATGGAAAAGAAGAAAAAGTAAACATCAAATAATCACATAACTTGTCGTATATCTCACATCGCATCAGATAAAATGTAATAGTCAACATAGATATGAAACAGGCGAGACAGTAATAACAATGTGAACTAATCATCAAAATATAAGATCCATAGAGTTATACAACACAGTAAAAGAGTTTATATAACTGATACATAAACTAAACTGATAACTGTCTCTAATAATAGTAAGTCAAACAATGTCAAGGCTCTATAGTGTAAAACAGTGGAATATATAATAACAACCTCAAATATAAGTATGAGTAAACGTCACCTCCTTCTACTCTATTTGCAGAACTCCACATGCCATCCGAACCTGCTCTCTAATCTACACATTTAAGAGTACCTGAGATAATAAGAAGAAAAGCATAAAACCTTGGGTCAAACAGCAGTTTGATGTGAGCAGTAAACAATCTCAAAATACTATAAAAGTCGATATAGTATACGGAATACAGGTTATATGAATCATGTCTGACATGTCCCTGTAACCAAAGAGTTAGCACATAACATCGATAATATGCTACTCTACAACATAATAAAAGGGTTGCTTTATACTCAAAATACTATCCGGGTGCCTAAGTATTTCTATCCACAACACATACTCTATACTAAGTAAACTGTTCGGGATGTCTGGGTATCCCTATCCACAATACCAACCTCGTGTGATATCCCTAGAGTGACAAGTGGCTAGTGAAGCAACCATGACAAACATAACTTCCATTAAACAATACTAACTATCACCCAGTGTACTCTAGATATATGATAACTTGTATGGCCCCCTTACTGCCAAAGACTAGTGAAAAATCCTAGCTCTCCATTGTAGTTACGTATCTCGCAGCCTAAAGCTGGATACATGTCTCGCAGACCAAAGCCGGACAATAATGTAACGCTCCAGAATTTTAGTTAACATTATTCGGGATATTTAATTGGATAAATTAAATAGAATAATGTGAATAATTAGGGAGATGAGATTAATAAATCCAATGGCCGTATCTTAATGAATGAACTAAATTAAGACTTAACTAAATTTAGAAGGAGGAATTTCCTAAGGGGTAAACTTGGAAATAAGGGTATATTTCTTAGTATAAATCTCTTCCTCCACCTTAATAAATATTTACCTTCTCATTCATAACTCCTCGCCTACTTTCGGCCGGCCATTAAAAGCTCCAGGAAGAGCATAAATTGAAGAAAAAGCTAAGGAATTAAAGCTAGGAAATTATCTCATTCTCCAATCAACTAATCAAGGTGAATAATCATGTTTATCATCTAATTTTCTCCGTTTGAATTGGCTATGGGTTATACCCGATTCATATTTGTGTTTTGGTTAGTATATAACCATTTAAGCCTTTGTTTGGATAAGACATAGGTGTTTTAAATGTTAATGGGCTAATTAACATGTTTGTATTCGGTTTTGGCTGAATTCGGAGTTGTTTTGATCTTCATTTGCTTTGAAATTTTAATATGTTGAAGATAACATATTAATTGATTTTCTAGAATTTTTCTAGAGTTTTTCAAGATGTTTTAATAGTTATATAAAACTATTTAAGGCATGGGACTTAAATGTTTTGTATAATTATAAAGGAGAGTTGGGCTTCTTCAAATTTATTTAAATTTCCTAGTAAGAAAAGTCGGCCGTAATTTTGAATACAAAATTCTAGAAACAATCAGATTTAGACAAATAAGGCAGGTAGGATACATAAGAACTATTTTAAACAGTGTTTTCACTGTTTTAACTCTTTCGGCAAGAGCTTCCGCCTTCATTCCAACCTTTCGACAAGGTCAAAAGGTATCAAACCTTTCGACTAGGTCAAAAATCAATGCATATGGTTTCAGATGACTAGTACATAGTGAATTGAAAGGGGTCTAAAGGTTTAGGGACGAAAGGTTAGAGTTTTCGAAGGAGATGAAACTTTGTTTTGGTTTTATTATGCCTGCTAGCTTTCGACAAGGAGCTTTCTACGTTGTCAAATGGTTTAAAAGAAAAGGTTTTCGATTGGTTTGCTTTCTTGTTTGAAATGAAAGCTTTCAACAAAGTCGAAAGGTTGGCTTTCGACAAAGTCGAAAGGTTAGCTTTCGACAGGGTCGGAAGCATAGTTGTCGCTTCCAAACCTTTCAACCCAGATGGATTCAAAGTTATCATTTGTTTTATAAAGCTTGTTGCCTCCAACACCAACACTTCACTGTTTGTGGTTTTGAAGGGTTTTGACTTTGAAAGGTTTTGATTTCGAAATATTTTGATTTCGAAAGGTTTGATTTTAAAAGTTTTCGAAGGGGTTACCTTCAATGATTTCGAAAGGTTTTGAGTTTCATTGTTTTCAAAAAGTTTATAAATGGTTGTATAGGGGGATACCCCAGCTTTCAACAAAGTTGAAAGGTGGAAACTTTCGACTAGGCCAAAAAGAAACCTTCCGACAAGGTCGAAAGGTATGCTTTTGTGATGCTTTCAAAAGGAAGGCTTCCGAAGGGGCTAACTTTAAATGTTTATTTGCTTTCGAATGGGGCTTCATTTGAAGGGATATAAAGGGCTGTTTTAGCCATTTTTCCTTAAGTAAAATTTTGGTAATTTGAAGGGGTTACTTCGAAGGATTATAGCATAAAATTCTTATCTTTGTTTGAAATGTTAGGGGGGTCCTTGTATAAATTGGATGTAAATAAACCTTGGGGACACCAGGGTGGGTTTAATGTTTTCTATACATAGTTTGGGGTTACAAACAGAAATATGCTTTTGAAAATATACATTGGGGCTATCAATGCGTTTTATTTAATTTAACCTAATTGGGGTTATCAATATGTTTTTATTTAATTTAACCTAATTGGGGCTACCAATGAGAATAGGTTAAACATGTGGTATACCCGGGGAAAATAAATTATCATGGGAATCATGAATTTTTATACATAATCATGAGGATCATGATATTTTAATTGGCCAAGTGTTGGGTTCTCTGTTAACATAAGAAAACCATGAAATGTGCAGTGGATAGCCCATATCAAATTTCTAAAGTAAAGAATGTTTTGTCAAAGGTGGTTAGCCTCGAGATTTGGCACCCAAGGGTTCACAATCATCCTAGGAAAACTATGGAGTGTGAAGTGGATAGCCTACATCAACTTTTATAAAACAATGAACGATGGAAGATCTGCATTTATTTTAAATGGATTTGAGACAGATTGTCCTATTAAATTATGACGGATGGTCATTTTAAAGATTTTAGAGGCAAACTCAAATAATGATTTTAGATGGAAAATCTAATATATTTCTTTTAGACGGGATATTTAATAAATTAGTGGGTGGGATATCCAATGTATATTATTTATGGTTTTATTTCGTATTATTGTAAGACTAATCATTTTGGGTGCAGTGGCAAAGTAAATGATTTGCATGTTTTGTTTTGGATACTAGTGAAGGGAAAACCCATTCAACCAAGTGGCATGGTCTTACTAGCTATCTATTTATGACAAGTGATGATAGGGGATAATTCATACCAGACTTATTGTCTTACTCAAAATTTGTATTTCTCCACAAACTCTTGGGTACTCAAAATTAACTTGAATAGTCTAAGAATAAGAGACTTTTAGGGTTTTGGACGAATAAGCTTCCGGAGATGTGCAGGAGGCAGTGTTAGATATATAGGAGTTATTTTGTGTTTTTCACTGTGATGTACTAAGAACTGTAAAGTTCATGTTTATTAATTCTCTGATCATCGTAAGGGGACAACTTCATATGTCGCTCTTATCGTATTTTGTACATGTATATGTAATCTGAACGTGGTTAACGTCTAGGGTTATGTAATTAAATATTAAATTGTAATTTGAATGAAATAGGAAATTTTGTTTATTGGAAGTTTAATTTTTTTCATATTCATGTGTTCCTATGTAACAATGTCTACTATGTCGCATTGGATTGCCAAGAAATAATAACTACAGATGACTTCAGCATCAGTAGCGATTAGTTTTGGGCCTCAGAAGGCAGGATGTTACAAGTTGGTATCAGAGCATGGTTTATGCACTTAAAAGGAATTTAAACCTTAAAATATTTTTAAAGGATAATCTAATGAATCTACAATATAGTTGGGCTTGGGTAAGGGTTATAGTAACGTATGTGTGCTTTGCTATAAATACCTAAGTATGTATTACCCACTCTCTTAGACCGTTCTTCTGTATCTTAAAAAGATTGGATTTTAGGTGGTAGGGAAGTAATATATGGAGGCAGGAAATAGAAGAGTGGATCAAGGTGGAAGACACACCACAACAAGTGGAAATATTCCATCCAATACTAGGAGTAACCAGGGTTGACAGACAAATGCAAACTCAGATGAAAATGCTAATGTTAGTGCTGAGATCCTACCGGTTGATATAGGGATCATGTATTAGTTTTTCGTGAATATGATGCAAGCTGGAGCAGCTGCAAGAATGGCTGTAGGAATGCTGGAGGAGCTAATTCAATGGCCCAGTTGGCAATAATTATGCCAAGCTGAGCAGGGATTACGCTAGTCTTGGAGGGAAGCCTTTTTTGGGAATCGAGGATGCAATAGGAGTGGAAAACTATCTATTGCATTGTGAGAGGATATTTTCAGATCTCGGCTTGACGGATATGCAGAAGAGAAAACTTACTTCAAGGCAATTGCAGGGAGCATCATTGTTTTGGTGGAATGGAGTTACCATAGGAGAGCCACAGGAAGACCTGACTTGGGCTGAATTTCGAAGGAGGTTCGAAGAAAGATTTCTGTCTGAGGTTACCAAGTCAGCGTTGATAAGGAAGTTTGTAGATTTAGTTCAGGGTGATAAATCTGTAATGGATTACGATATGGAATTTGATGAGCTATCCCATTACGGATATGCTATTATGGATACAGTCATTTGAAGGAATGATAAGTTTATCAAGGGGTTGCATCTTGAGATCACCAGAGCAACCATGCCAAACCTTCGAGATCCATGTCGTATAGTTGTTGAGATGGCTATTCAGAATGAAGAGATGCTTTCTACTTTTGGAAAGGGGAAACCAGCCGAGGTTCAGAATCGAGGGAAGAATCGGAAGTTCTTCAAGAAGAAAGGTGCCCAGTCGGTGGTAGCAGATAAAAGGAGCAAGACTGATATTGTCTGTTACAAGTGTGACAAGAAGGGGCACTATGCTAATGAGTGTCGCTCGGGTAATGGAAGAGCAGTTGCAGTGAGGTCTAATGTGAAATGCTACAGCTGTGGCCAGACGGGTCGTTACAAGGACAAGTGTTTCGAGGCTGCTAAGGCTGGAAAGGGAAACGTGTTTACGTTGGAACCACCATCCTCTAGACCAACGACTGCCGAGAAAGGAAAAGCTGTGATGGAGGGTATGCTTATGATTCAGTGTACTCCAGTTAGGATACTATTTGATACTGGTGCATCGCACTCATTTATATCTCAGTATTTGATAGATTGCTTATGTCTAGAACCTTTATACCATATTACTCCTTTAAGGGTTGCAAATCCTATAGGAGGGTATGAAACTCTGGGAATGAGATATGACCAGTTAGAACTTGGTTTGTTAGGTCATATGTTTCATGCAGTTTATATGTTTTTGATTTCGTGGGTTTCAGGATCATATTGGATATGAATTGGTTAGATGGATATGATGCTAGGATATTTTTCCAAGAGGGAAAAATATCATTGAAGCACCCTAATAGCCGTAACTGAGTTATTTACTCGGTAAGGATTTCAGATGGAAATGCTTATGTGTTATTAGGTGCCATGGGAATTGAAGCAGAGGTGAAGCAGGTTTATGTTGCAAGAGAGTTTGTATATGTGTTTGAACCATTTTTGGGCTTGTCGCAGAAAAGAGCAATCGAGTTTCGGATAGATCTAGTGCCGGGAGCTGAACCCGTAAGTAGACCACCTAGCAGGATGTCACCAACCGAGATGATGGAATTGAAGGTGCTTCTAGTGGAATTGGAAGACAAGAATTTCATCCGGCCATGCAGTTCACCTTGGGGAATGGCAGTGGTATTCGTAAAGAAGCTAGATGGGTCGTTAAGGATGTGTATCGACTATCATATGTTGAACGAGAGGACGATCAAGAATATGTATCCTTTTTGGAGAATCGACGATTTATTCGATAAGTTGAGTGCAGCAAGAGTGTTTTCCCAACTGGATTTGGTGGTAGGTTTCCATCCGCAAAGAGTGGTAGAGGACAATATTCTTTTGATGGCATTTAGGACTAGATATGGGTCTTGCAAATAGTTGGTTATGCCATTCGGGATTACTAATGCGCCAGCTTTCTTTGTGTATTTGATGAACCGGGTTTTCCGACAGTACTTGGATAGGTTCTTGTTGGTTTTTATTAATGACATTTTGGTATAATATAAGAATAAGAAGGATCATGCAGATCATCTTAGAATAGTGTTGGAGATGCAAAGGCAACATCAGCTGAAAGTGAAGTTCCCAAAGTGTCATTTCTGGAACAAGAAAGTGAAGTTCCTTGGTCATGTAGTTTTTGAGGAAGGTTTAGTGGTTGATCCGGATAAGATTGAATCTTTTAACAATTGGAAGAGACCAAAGACGGTAAATGAGGTTAGAAGTTTTCTTGGACTTGCAGCATACTAACGAAGGTTCATTAAGGATTTCTCGCATATAGCGGCATCCTTGACTATGCTAATCAGGAAGGACATGAAGTTTGTTTGGTCTGACAAATATGAGGAGGCGTTCCTTAGATTGAAACATTTATTAACCAATGCGCCCATGTTAGTAGTTCCAGACGGGAATCAGGGGTTGGTAATTTACACCAATACATGTGGTACTATGTTAGGTGCTTTGCTAATGCAGAATGAAAATGTTATTGCTTATGCTTCTAGGCAGCTTAGACCACATGAAGTGAGGTACCCTACTCATGATTTGGAGTTGGAAACAGTAATCTTCACTTTGGTGTGGAGACATTATCTTTAGGAGAAAGGTTTGGGCTATTCATCGATCATAAGTCTCTACGTTATTTATTCTCTCAGAAGGAGCTAAACAGGAGACAGCTGAGATGGCTAGAGTTTGTTGCAGCTTATGATTTTAGCATCGAGTATACACTGGAAAAAGGAAATAAGGTGCCAGATGTGCTTAGCAGGAAACATCAAAATGTGGTGTTAGCTATGTTGGTGGAGTGGAAAGACTTGGAAGCACTGGCTGCTTGCAGTATGCAGTTGAGGTTGACTGCTGGATCTAGTTGGAATATCGCCATGATGTCTTATTTGAAAGTTCGACCAGTTCTGATCGAACAGATTGCTTCTAGACAGAAATAGGATCTAGTTTAGCCAAGAGGGTTAGAAGGTTAGAAGTTGGAAGCAAGATTAACGATTTAAATGGTTTTATTCTTGACCATAGGTGTTGGTTGAGAAAGAAGGAACGATTATGTGTTCTAGATGTTGGAAAACTTAGGAAGGAAGTTCTTAAGGAATGTCATCGATTGAAATTTACGATTCATCTTGGGGGGAACCAAGATGTATAGGATATAAAGAGAAGTTTCTTCTGGGAAGGAATGAAGACGGATGTTGGCTTATGGACAAATCAGTGTTTGAACTGTCAGCAAGTAAAAGCCGAACATTAGATGCCTAGTGGTTTGCTTTAGCCTTTGGATGTTCCAATTTGAAAGTAGGACTTGATATCCATGGATTTTATTGACGGGTTGCCAAGGTCAAACTGGGGTAATGAAAGTACATGGGTCATAGTGGACAGATTGACCAAGAGTGTCCATTTCATTCCGAATAAGGTCAATTAGGACGACGCCTGTTTTGGCTAAGTTATTCATGAAGAATATCGTTAGATTGCATGGAATTCCTAATAGTATCGTTAGTGATAGAGATGCTTTTTTTACTAGCAAGTTCTGAAAGAGCCTGTAGAGTGTGTTAGGCACTAAACTCAAGATGAGTACCGCATATCATCCTCAGACGGATGGGCAGACAGAGAGAGTCAGCAAGGTACTAGAACATCTGTTGATGGCTTGTTTGCTGGATTTTAGTGGTTTTGGGAAGATCACTTTCACTTAGTGGAGTTTTCCAATAATAATAGTTATCGGACTACTATAGGAATGGTGCATTTTGAAGCTTTGTATGAAAGGCCATGCAAATCACCAGCATGTTGGTTGGAGATCGGAGATAGATTGGTCCTTGGTCTAGATTTGGTAGGAGAGGTGATGGAAAAGATGGAGTTGATACGGGAAAGAATGAAGGAAGCTCAGTCTAGGTAGATGAGTTACGTAGACAAGAGGCATAAGAACCTAGAGTTCTCAGTTGGAGATTGAGTTTTCATCAAGGTATCTCGATGAAAGGTGTGGTTTGGTTCAGGACGACCAGAAAGCTAGCACCGAGATATGTTGGACCATTTCCTATATCCGAGAGGATTGGAAGACTCACATACCGAGTAGATTTACTGGGCAGTTTGGTCGGGGTCCACAATGTGTTTCATATTTTTCATCTTAGGAAGCATGTTCATGATCCAGAAACTATTATCGCTCTGACGACACTGGGGAACTTAGTGCTGGAACCGAATATGAATTTTGTGTCAGCTAGTTCATGTTGTGGAAAAAGATGAGAAAGGATTAAGGAACAAGACAGTCAGGTTGATGAAAGTTCAATGGAGCGACAACGTGAAGGAATGTACTTAGGAGACAGAAGATAGAATTAGGGCTACTTTTCCGGAGCTGTTTTAGATGGTATGTTCTATATAGGGTTTATATAGAATTTGGCTATGTTATACTAGCTTTGCTTGCATGGACTATATGCTTGTTGTTGTGTCCATACTGAAATTTCAGGGATCAAATTCTTTAAGGAGGGGTTGGTAATGCCTTTGAATTTCAATTAACATTATTTGGGATATTTAATTAGATAAATTAAATAGAATAATGTGAATAATTAAGGAGATGAGATAAATAAATCCAATGATCTTAATGAATGAACTAAAATAAGACTTAACTAAAATTTGAAGGATGAATTTCCTAAGGGGTAACTTGGAAATTAGACTACATTTTTAGCATAAATTTCTTCATCCACCTTAATAAATTTTTAACTTCTCATTTATAACTCCTCACCTACTTTCGGTTGGCCATTAAAAGCTTCAGGAAGAGCATAAATTGAAGAAAAAGCTAAGGAATTAAAGTTAGGAAATTATCTCATACTCCAATCAACTACTCAAGGTGAAATCATGTTTATCATCTCATTTTCTCTGTTTGGATCGGCTGTGGGTTAAACCCGATTCATGTTTGCGTTTTGGTTAGGATATAACCATTTGAACCTTTGTTTGGACAAGACATAGGTGTTTTAAATGTTAATGGGTTAATTAACTCGTTTTTATTCGGTTTTGAATAAAATCCAAGTTGTTTTGATCTTCATATGCTTTGAAATTTTAATATATTGAAGAGAACGTGTTAATTGATTTTCTGGAATTTTTCAAGATATTTTAGTAGTTATATAAAATTATTTAAGGTATCAGACTTAAATGTTTTGTATAATTATAAAGGAGAAATGGGCTTTTTCAAATTTATTTAAATTTCTAAATAAGGAAAGTCAGTAGCAATTTTGAATATAAAATTCTGGAAACCAATCAGATTTAACAAACAAGGCAGGTAGGATACATAAGAACTATTTTCAACTGTATTTTCACTATTTTAACTCTTTCAGCAAGAGCTTCCGCTTTTACTCCAAACCTTCCGACAAGGTCGAAAGATACCGAATCTTTTGACTAGGTCAAAAATCAATGCACATGGTATCAGGCGACTGGTACGTAGTGAATCGAAAGGGGTCGAAAGGTTTAGGGACGAAAGGGTAGAGCTTTCAAAGGAGATGAAACTTTGTTTTAGTTTTAAAGAAAATACGCCTGCTAGCTTTCGACAAAGAGATTTCGACATTGTCAAATGGTTTAAAAGAAAAGGTTTTTGATTGGTTTGCTTTCTTATTCGAAATGAAAGCTATCGACAAGGTCGAAAGGTTAGCTTTTGACAAGGTCAGAAGCATAGTTGCCGCTTCTAAACTTTTCGAGCCAGATGGAGTCAAAGGTTATCTTTTGTTTTATAAAACTTGTCACCTCTCTCCATTTATTTCAAAGGATTGGTTCCAACACTTCACTATTTTCGAATGGTTTTGAAGGGTTTGACTTCGAAAGGTTTTGCTTTCGAAATGTTTTGATTTCGAAAGGTTTCGAAGGGGATACCTTCAATGATTTCGAAAGGTTTTTAGTTTCAATGATTTCGAAAGGTTTTTAGTTTCATTGCTTTCGAAAAGTTTATAAATGGTTTTATAGGGGGGATACCCCAGGCTCTCGAAAAAATCAAAAGGTGGAACCTTTCGACTAGGTCGAAAAGAAGCATTCCGACTAGGTCGAAAGGTGATACTTTTTGACAAGGTCGAAATGTATGATTTTGTGATGCTTTCAAAAGGAAGGCTTCCAAATGGGCTAACTTTGGGTGTTTATTTGCTTTTGAATGGGGCTTCATTCGAAGGGGTTTAAAGGGCTGTTTTAGCCATTTTTCCTTAAGCAAATTTTGCTACTTTGAAGGGGTTATGTGGAAGGGTTGTAGCATAAAATGCTTATCTTTATTTGAATACGTAAGGGGTCCTTATATAAATTGGATGTAAATAAACCTTATGGACAGTAGGGAGGGTTTAATGTTTTCGATACATAGTTTGGGGTTACAAATAGAAATATACTTTTGAAAATATATATTAGGGTTATCAATGTGTTTTTATTTAATTTAACCTAGTTAGGGCAACCAATAGGAATATGTTAAATAGGTGGTATACATGGGGAAAATAAATTATCATGGGGATCATGAATTTTTATACATAATCATGGGAATCATGATATTTAATTAGCCAAGTGTTAGGTTCTTGGTTAACCTAGGAAAACCATAGAGTGTGTAGTGGATAGCCCACATCAAATTTCCAAAGTAAAGAATGTTTTTACAGAGGTGGTTAGCCTTGGGATTTGGCACCCAAGGGTTCGTAGTCATCCTAGGAAAACTATGGAGTGTGCAATGGATAGCCTACACCAACTTTTATAGAACAATGTATGATGGATAATCTGCATTTATTTTAAATGAATATGGGACGGATAGTCCTATTAAATTATGACGGATGGTCATTTTAGAGATTTTAGAGGGGAACTCTAATGAATTGATTTAGATGGGAAATCTAATATATTGCTTTTAGATGAGATATCTAATAAATGGGTGGATGACATATTCACTGTATATGATTTATGGATTTATTTCATATTATGTTAAGACTAATCATTTTGGATGCAGGGGTATAGTAAAGATTTGCTTGTTTTATTTTAAATACTAGTGAGGGGAAAACCCATTCTGCCAAGCGGCGTGGTCTCACTAGCTATCTATTTATGATAAGAGATGATAAGAGATTATTCATATCAGACTTATTGTTTTACTCAAAGTTTGTGTTTCTCCACAAACTCTCGGGTACTCAAAATTAAATTGAGTAGTCTAAGAGTAGGAGACTTTCAGGTTTTTGGATGAATAAGCTTCTGGAGACGTGTAGGAGGCAGTGTAAACTGTATATGAGCTATTTTGGGTTTTCCGCTGTGATGTACTAAGAACTATAAAGTTCATATTTATTAGTTCTTTGATTATCATAAGGGGACATCTTCATATATCTCTCTTATCGTATTTTGTACATGTATATGTGATCTGAACGTGGTTAACATCTAGGATTATGTAATCAAATCTTAAATTGTAATTTGCATGAAATGGGAAATTCTATTTGTTGGAAGTTTAAAATTTTTCGTATTCATGTGTTCCATTGTATCAATATTTACTATGCCACATTCGGTCGCCAAGAAATAAGAACTACGGATGACTGCAGCATCAGCAACGGTTAGTTTTGGGCCTAAGAAGGTGGGATGTTACAAATAGACCCAAAGCCATAAGTGTAGGGTATGCGGATCCTTACTACCAATCCATAGGCACCCCCACTACACAACACCCCTGCTTCGAGTACAATAGAAAACATTCTAAGTCATGAATGATCCTTTAGCACATGCCTATCCATCTGAGCCTTTCCAACTCAATATAATTTCCACTATCCGGAACCCACCACGTTCCTTCACTCCACAACTCCCAACACGGGCGTTTTCGATATCTATTCCCTACTCGAGTCCCAAACTGAAGATACAAAGTGTCTAGTCTTCGGTACCTACTCCGACAACAAGTCATAAAACGAAGATACAAGGCTTTTCATCATACCGTTACATTGCCATCCTCCCATGATGTGAACGATCCAACACCTCCAACACGATCTACAGAGTCGTGAAACTATTAATCTCGGAACTTACTCCATACATCGTCGAGTCATATCTAAAGTACCAATTCTCATGTCAAAGTGCACATCATCGCCTTACCATCTTAATCACTTTCCCATAGAGCAATGACATCAAGACTCTAAGTCGATCGTACAAACAAACCCATCACATTGCGCACTATGAAATCTCCTCAACATCCATGTCAAAGATTGCCTAATTTTCCAATCAATAATAATGATGGACGTTGGCCCTTCTACGGCGGTCAATATCAAACACTTTTGTCATGTACTTAACCAAAACGGATAAGTACAACCCAATGGAAACATCCGGCATCCATCTTAAAGTTTGAAGCCTTATCTTCCACCTTTAGATCAATCGGCATGTATGCTAATGCTCTTCAACAACTTGCCCGTCTGTTGGATTTTGCGTGCACGAAAACCCAACACATAAGATATTCCCTAACACTCGATTCGCCACTAATTCGGCGTTTTCAACCAAAAACTATCAAACAATCAAACATGCAACCAACAACCATGCATACATCCAAAACAATAAACATACAACATGTACAATACATCCATACCAACCAATGGGGAAATCATATCAAAAATAGCTCAAATCTAATAATTCCTTTAAAAATAGGAAGGCAATAAGAAAAATATGATATTCGATATAAAACAATTTAAAATAATTTTATTTTCTTTTATAAAAATCTAGCCGGTGTCTAAGCATACGAAAATCATATTTTAAAACCGAAAACTATTCCAAAACGTTGATCTAATACTACACAAACAATCATAGTACGGTGAGAGACAATATCACCCACCTCCACAAAAGTTGTCCAAGCCACTGCCAAAACGTAGATCTCTCCATCACCAGTATAATGCAAAAAATCGCATCCAAAATGGTCCTCGTATGGAAAAGATATGGTTTAGATACGATTCAAGATTAATTAAATAAGAAATTCACTGATTAAATAACTACTTACCATACTTAATTCTAATCCTTCTTCTTTTACCTATATGCATGCACAACACTCCTCAAACCCATTCACATGTGCATGTTTTGGCAGTGATACGGAGCTACGCTCCATGAAATCGACAACCGACGAATGCAACGTATTCTTCTTCTCAATCCCTTCGATCTACATCCGAGCCTGTCCAACCCCACTCCTCCCCACAATTCGTGACTCACTGCCTAGGCTATCGGTGGCAAAATGTCGTCTAGGGCTAGACATGATCGAACATGGAAAAAGTTTGAGGAGAGGTGCTCCTTTGTACAAGAATCGCAACGGCAATCTCGAATCTGCTTATTGTTACCTCAAGATCAGGAAAACTGAAACCCTAGTTCGGCAAGAATGGGTCGATCTCAGCCAAGCGTCAGTGCACATGTCAAAGCCTATTTAGTTTTGAAGCTTGTCTCGCCTCGAGTACAAGGAAGCCGATCTCGTGATTTTTAGTGGCCCGAATCGATGAATTTTTATTTTTGAATGTTAAGAGGAGGAGCGACCATGGATTTCTAATGGAACAGTAACCGTGAAATTGAAATGATACAGAGAGTGATTTGGGTTATTTATATTGATATTTAATTATTTTTTATTTGATTTCTCAAATAAATGTTTGTACACTTCGAGTTCGTACGATCACACGACGCATCCGATCGCAACAAAACTCATCTGCGACATTAACTCATTTTTTTGGACCCAATGGTATAAAGCTCATTGCTATCTGAGACTGTGCTCCAGGATGCGAATTTCACGCATTTTGAGATGGTTTCGGCCATCGCCGATCTGTAAATATAGCGATCCTTATACCTAATCCAATTTGTTACATCAATCCGAACCCAACCGTCTTGGTTTGGACGTATGCCAAAAATCATGATTTTGGACCTTTATTTAATTAACGATTCAATATTTAAATCAATTATACAAATATTTCATCATCAAAAACATGGGTCGTTACATTCTCCCCTCCTTAAAAGGATTTCATCCCTGAAATCACAAAGTAAGGAGAACGTCTCCTAACTTATAGGCCATCAAAGCCCTTTAGATTTCAAAAAAATTAGGCAGAACCTCCTTTGCGCTGATAGGTCCAGGAAAAATCCCAATCCAACTAAGGTACACACACATCTCTCATATCCGACGCATCTCATATCTGAAGACAATCAAACATATATCACTAAATCTACACTACTGATGCTACATACCTCTTTTATAGCAAGAGCATACCACCTATATCCACATATAAGCAGATAAGCATCCAAATAGCTCACACTTACTTCAATGTACCTAAATATGTACTCAACAAAGAGGATTAAGCACAAATGTAACATTATCATGTATTTAAATATACTAGACCATATATAACAATCATCTCAAATAAGTACATTATACCAAACCATAACTATCCCGCATAACAACAACCATATATGCATAGGCTATCATCTTAAATGCTATCAATCCAATCAAACGTGCATATATAAGATCAAACATCAACAGGTAACATTCATGCCTATCCTAATATGTAGGATACTAAACTATCAAGTATAAAACATCAAATATGATATCCAATATGAAAGCCGATGATAAAATGAAATCCCACCATTTGAAGAGCTTTGGCAAAGTTGTTCTCCTGCTCTTCTCGATCTACCATATACAATTGCCTTCGCTTTCATTTCATCGAACATTTACCACTCCACTGCCCTCTTCCTAACCTGTTTTTTATCACATCTATTGGTATGAATAAGCCTATGAGATCTTGTAGTTCCTGGTTAAGTCTCAATACCATATAATTCATTCGGTGCTAAATTTCCAAATGCCTCTTGTAAGTTCTCCCAAAATCCACTATCGGACAACGGGCTCCGGTCGTTTATAATGCTCTTGACATACAATGGAATCACACAATCCATCCTATTATAACTCTATAAATACGTATGTCGTTCTACTAAGTTAAGGAATACAAATCTAGCATTATTTGTCAATCAATTGACTATGACTCAAATGTTATCAGACTATCCTTAGTCATCGGCAACCCGTCCAACTTACAGATATCTGTTCCTACTACCTGAGAATAAGAAATCTCTCATCCCTACGGAACCAACAATTTTGGTTGGTCCCGTATTGCAACACCTCTACATACACTATTTGTTTCTTTAACTGTGCTATGATCTCTACCAGTCTAGCTTCACGGCTCTAACTAGTACCAATCCACTAAATCAAAGTTGGTCTGATGGTCAAACTAGCCATCACCTTTGGCTATAGCTCATCAAGTTCTGAAGTCATAACCAGTAATAAAATCAAGCAATGCCACTCTGAGAATATCGCTCCTGTACGGGTATGTATTCTACTCAAAACGTTAACAACTACATTTCCTTTACGAATGTATAGGAAATGTCAAAATCTAGGAGGCTAAAAACTCTAACCATAGCTGCTGGCGAAGCCAAGCTCCCTTTGGGAGAAGAGATACTTCAATGATGTGGAATCGCTGAGCAGCTTAAACTCCTCTCCTAGTAGATAATACCTCCAAATCTCCAAAATGGACTCTATCGTTGCCCGCTCCGAATTAAGAGTCGGACACCTCCTCTCGTATGGTTTCGGTTATCGACTAACATGCAACAACCTTGCCTTTTGGTATCGGTACCGCACCCAGTTAAGTAAGACATGTATGTGTACACTATCATCTTCCCATTCCCGCTCAGAATGAGTAACGTCGGTGCACTCATCAACCTCTCAATCAGACTCACTAATGTGTGTCCGCACCTCGCATCTCAATAAAAGTCTAATCCTCTCCCATCAAATAGGTTAACTTTACTACTACCTTAGGTCTATTCAAATTCTAGACTACAGTAGTCTTTGTAAGATCTACAGCTATGTCGTACTCTAAACTACATGACCCAAGCATCTCATTTGCCTCCTCTAGAAGTTATACTTTTTCATCAATCAGTGTTTTCTAAACACCTATAACACAATCATCAATCGAGCCTTGTGCTCTTCTTCCGTCCATGAGTAGACGAAAATATCATCATTGAGCACAAACATAACTCACTTAAGTGACCTTTCGAAACATGGTCTATGAGATCAACAACGCATGCCGACACATTGGTTAGCCCGAATTGCATAACCAACCTATCAAAAATCAAAGTAGCGTACAAAACGCTATAATCGGCACACTCTCTCTAAATACTCTCATTTGGTGAAACATTATCATAAGGTCCACCTAAGATAACACCCTCGCACCACTGAGCTGATCAAACAAGCTATCAATAAGCAGTAGTGGATACTTGTTCGTCTTCTCATTCAGCTCCCAACGATCAACAAACAACCCTAAAGAGCCATCCGCCCTAGTGGCAAACTCTATGGTGCATCTTACCCAAATATGCTCCTAGGAATGAAACATCAGCTCAATGGGTCACCCGCTGGCACCTTTAACTTTCAACACTCTTTGGGCATCATATGCCTTAAAGGTATAACTACTGGTCTAGCACCTTTAACCAGATCGATATGGAATTCATTCCCTATATGGTGGTAATACGGTGACCTCATCAAATATGTCTAGACACTCTCTAGCTACATGCACATATGACAACTCATCATATGTAATATCGAGCAAAAATAGAAAGCTAATCATATCCCCTTCCTTTACACCAATCACTACCATTCGCTCCTCCACAACCCTAATCGCCACCAAGGGCCTCTCACAATCCATCACTATTCCATACCACCTTTAGTCATTCCATTCCCAAACCATAACACTAAACCAAATTAAAATCCAAAACAAACCAATAGCAAACAAACAAACATCCATGACTCAATAAGACAAAGTCTCGACAAACCATGTATAGGTTGGCTGAGGCCCTAACTAGGTCCATCTCGATTAAAGGTCAGTTAATTTGCTCAAGTCTCAATCCCAACCTATCTATTAAATAAGTAGATATGAAGGAATATGCTCGACATCAAATAAAATATGTATGGAAACACCATATGTGGAAAGCATACCTCAAATGGTAATGCCATTACCCTTCTCTTTCGTCGATGGAGCACTCGACGAAATCAAAATGACAATCAATACTTATGTTTCCACGGTTTATTCCTACTCAGTTTGTTTGGGACAATCCTTCTACACTGGGTACAGGCTCTCCCATCATAAAGCCTTGTTGTAGCTCTCATCAATATAACCGATTAATTGCTGCCTAAGATGATCACTCAACCTAATGATAACTCTTCATTCTTTGAAGCGAACCATGAACTAGTTCCAAGCAAACCGATCCTCAGGAATCGAGGCTATAGAAGCACTCCACTAGTTCAATGTTCATCCCTGGAATTATCTAGAGGTTAACTTATACCTCATTACAACATATAACTCCAAGGCATCAAAGATCCACTCCCAAGTAACCATCTAATCTTACCTTTCAATAGCTGACTCCATTCTAAGGAATGGTCTGCCTCCTAGACTTCCGTAGTCTTTATACAGCTCGGCAAAGTCGACTCTAACCATTTGCACTTGAGCACCATAATCATTTAAAGCAACTTAGGCATCCTAGAAAATGATTTGCACCCTCTCTACGAACATATTTTTTTAACCAGGGTTAATGAGCCTGATCATGCCCACTCCTCAACCCCAAAAATAGAGTCAATGGCAGTATTTCTTGTATGCCAGATCATTCCTATTCCATAACAAGAATGATCAGTCTCTTAAAAAGAAAACTGATTAATAGTGCTTATGTGTGCACTATAACTTATATACTATAAATACTACTATGTAGTTTGAAAACCAAAATATATAACAAATATAGACCCTCTTGTATACATATTAACTCTAGATCCAGTCTAAGGCAATAAATCCTACCCTATCTCTACTAGATCGCAATATTAACTCTGGTTAATCATGTAACCTAAGCTCCGATATGAAATGTAACAACCACCCTATACCTGCGATTTAAGATGGTTGTTGAAGGAAAGAAAAAGAAGTAAAGAAGAGAAATAAAAGTGAAGTGGATGGAAAAGAAGAAAAAGGAAATATCAAATAATCACATGACATGTCATATATCTCACATCGCATCGGATAAAATATAATAGTCAACATAGATACGAAATAGTCAAGACAGTAATAACAATGTGAACTAATCATCAAAGTATCGGATCTACAAAGATATATTACACAATAAAAGAGTTTATACAATTTATACACAAACATAACTGATAAATGTTTCTAATAATAGTAAGTCAAATGTCGCCAAGGCTCCAAGTGTCATACAGTGGAATATACAATAACAAAGTCAAATATAAGTATGAGAAAATATCTCCTTCTGCTAGCCCATCTGTAGAACTCCATATGTCATCCACACCTACTATCTAATCTACTTATTTAAGAGTACATAGATAATAAGAAGCAAAGCAAAAAACCTCGGGTCAGACAACAGTCTAGTGTGGGCGATAAACAATCTGAAAATACTATAAAAATCGATATAGTAAACAGAATAGAGGATATATGAACCATACCCGACCCATCCCTACAACCAAATTGTTAGCATATAACAATGATAATATGCTAATCTACAACACCATAAAAAGGGTACTCTATACTCAGCAAACTATCGGGGTGCCTAGGTATCTCTATCCACAATACCTACTCCATACTAAGTAAACTATCGGGTATCCCTATCCACAATACCTACCTCGTGCGACATCCCTAGGATGACAGGTGGCTAGTGAAGCAACCACAACAAACAAAGCATGCATTAAACAATACTTTAACAACCCTGGTTTGGATGTATCACTAATAAGATTTAATATAATTTAAATGCTAATAATTATTTAAACTAGGATTTTTGGGATTTTATTATATTTATCATTCTAGATCAATAAGGAATTATTGGAATCAATTGTGATGGGAGAAGATAAACAAATAAAAGACCTCCAAGTGTGTTGAATATTAAAGACGAATTTTTTTATTAGATTATAGTTATGACCATAAATTGAGGAAATAAAGTATTAATTGAGCAAGAGGACACTAACCGATAAAATAAAATAGAACTATAAATTTATGGGAACCATTTACATTTTTTTAATAAATGGTACTAACTCCTATTTATGATTCAACAAATGGATAAATCGAATTTAAAGGAATTGAGACTATTATTGTTATAAAAATCAGAATCTACGATATTTAACCATTTATTATAAATTAATTATAAGTTAACAAGGTTAAAATCTCTTGGTTTGAAATTAGGATTGGAAATCGGGATTACTTATTGTAAGTTAATATGACAAATGGGTATGTACCGGTATATAGAGGATTGAATAAAACGTAAGAATAGTCGGTGGAATTTTAGGTCTTATTAAATTAAGTTTGGCCATAAAGAGGCATTTATTGTATTTAATTAAAATTAATAAGAATAAGTTTCTTAGATGAAATTTGAATATACAGCTTTTAATTGACTATTGTAAATTTAAAAAGTTGGACAAATTTGTATTCCATTATAAAAGATGAGTGGTTAGAGCTTATGTTGTTAAGTAAAAAAATTTATTACCATAAGTAATCTTTTTATCATAATAAGAAGGATATAAAGCTTATGTAATTTGCTTATAACTTAATAAAAATCATTTTTTTACAACTTGGTGGATATGGGTTGTTTGGGCCATATACAATATTAAGAAAGATATTAACAATCCCTAAAATGAACTTTACGTTCATTTATTAAGTTACTTGCTTAGGTAAATAAAAATTTAAGCTCCTTCTTCCTCCTTATATCAAACCCTAGGTCAATAAAATCCCAATCTCTCCAACTATTTGGAAAATTAATTATTGAGATTTTATAAATAATAATTTTAGGTATTACTCATTAAACGAAGAATCCCCAATATAGCTCTATCTTATCTATGATTTTAGTTTATTAAATCTATATGTGGTTATTCCTTCTTGCATGTGTTGTTAGAGCTAGAAGTTGAAAAGAACAAGCTATAATCTTCTTCCCTAGCTAGGAATCACTGTAATTCAGGTGAGTTATCTCACCTCTTGTGCTAATTTATAAGTCAATTGTTGAATGGTTGTTAATGGTAGGATTGTTTGGCTATCTGTTTGTTATTGCAAATTGAAATTCAATCATTCATTGTCAGTTGAAATGCTTATTGTAACTTCATAAAATCCTCTGATTGCTATGTACCAGACACACATAAACACACACATGTTGTGCCTCTTATTGCACGCAAGTTATTTAGATGAAAATTGTCGAGTATTGTTGCTAGAAATCAAAGAAAGCATGCCAGAACAAAGTGATCTCGATGGAGAAGCAATGAAATGGAGTACACAAGCTCCAGATCTTGCCATCAATCGACTGGTCATGCAAGACTGGATCGACAAGTCCTTCATGACCTAATACCCTTTGTTGCTCGACTTGTTTATAGTTTTTTCGTTGCATATGTTTACTCTATTTGAGGCTTTCTATTATTTTTGAGTTGTTGGAATTTTGATTCTTCAATTCAATGATTTGGTTTTGTGAAATTTCATGATTTATTTTTCATCTATTTAATATGAATATAGAATTCTAAAAGTGTACAAACAAAGTGTAATTATTGCATAAAACCATGTTTTAAACCAAGTCTAAAAGTAAATATAGTTTCAAACCCACTTTTGAAATTAAGGTGTTTAATAGAAATTACGATTTCAAAATATATTTATAAATAATTTTTAAATTATTAATTTTGTGGTCATTAGAGCAATATTTCAAATGATTTCAAAGGAAGTATTTTCAAAATAAAACTATTAGTTCGTTTGGATGAGAAATTTAATTAAACCGCTTATTAAATCAAATGGCATAAAACGTTCACGTTTACTTTATCGGTTAACCAATAGATTTGCTCGATTGAATATTTTATTATTATTACCACTTTATTAATACCAAAGTGGGGTTACAGTCACTTAGTGAACATTTAAATTCCGCTGGGTGGTATGGTACACTTTGGCAAAGTCCATTTGGTTACTATTAGAAAGTATATTATACTTTCCTATATGATGTAACCTTTAGGTTCGTCTTTGCATTCGGCGTAAACTTCAGGTTCGTCTTTGTGCTCGGTATATGCAACGATCCACCTTTTCGACCCTCGAATGTCAATACTAATATATCCATGGTATTCACGTGCTGAACACCCAAGCACCAAAAGGATGGATTGTTAGGGTAAAATAAAAAGAAAAATAAATAAAACAAGGAAGAAGAGAACACAATATCAGGATCTCATATGTGGAATGATAATATATAATATCTTAAAAGATATTTACCAAAAAGAAAACCTTTGCATATATAGATTAAATCAGAGAAAACTAACATATTATCAGCTGGACAGTTATAACATTCCGTCCTCACAGATGCTGATAGAAATAAGTCAATTAATGTAGCGGAAAATAAATATGATAGGAAATCATCCAGCTCCTCTCCAAGAGCTCCAATAAACCACAGCTAAATCTTGAGAACATACTCAACCTGACCCGAGCATTAAGAAAATAACACTCGGATCAGTCTGGTAAACCAACATTAAAAACTTAATTCGTACAGATTTACCATATCTTAAAACCCTTCAAAATAAGGGTATCTCGTAAGACCACGCCGTCAATAATCACAGATGAATTTTTACCTTATGATAACAAAACCATTTCTATTATAAAATCCGATGATAGTATAATTATGTCTAAGGTGTGAAATAATAGGTGGCGAATTATCACATAGTTTGATGCTAGTGAGTTTACATTACAACAATAATAGGCATACAATCACAACCGCTAAGGCGCATTCGCTAATTGTGTAGGATTTCCACGTAGATCTCTTTTTTGGGAAAATTAATCCGAAGTACTGCGCAAGGATAAAAAATATCCTTCCGAAGCATCATACATCTCTAGTGAATGCATTATAGGAAAACTATAGGTTGTCTTGCTAACACCTGATGCATCGCTCTTGCCTGCATATCCCAATAAGTACATCTAGAAATTGAGTCGCATGCGCCCTGTGGGTTTGCTAATCCTACCGGCTATGTATCCTATCTCTGGTTTTAGTCATGCCCGCTGATGAGCTTACGTCCAACATTCCAGCCGACGAGTCACCACTCGAGTAGATCTTCCACTCGAGCTCCAACTCGAACAGAACTCGAAACCATACATAGATTCCCAAATCTCAACAGATCTCAAAATCACACTAAATTCCTCAACAGATCTCGGAACCATACATGGATTCCCACATCCTGAATAGATCACGAACAACTACATGTTTTCGAGCATCTCAAACAGATCTCGAATCTCCACATAAATTCCAGCATCACAAAGCAATTATAAACCAATCACGAAGCGATGACCAAGAAGTCACGAACCTCTTCCAAAGCATAGAACACATTTATGGTTTTGAAGTGGTTACAGTTTCAAGTCATCTCATATAAGTATACTTCCCCACTAACCAAGTGCTCCAAAATTCAATCGATCGATTTCCTGGGAATCACCACCTCGGTTTTGTGGGAAATAAACAACATACATAAGAGCGGAGATCACCAACTAACCGTTTAAGCATATAGATTTTCTTATCATTATCCTAGAAGAGCAAGACGAATTTACACGTATAACAGAGCATCGCCGAAGAAAACTATACCATATAATCCCCATGTTTCTTCTAGATATTTTTGGAATATATTTTGGTCAAGATTTGATAGTCGGTAATTTAACTATCAAATAAAAAACAATCCTATACAATGAGAATAATCGCATATGGAAACTGGTTCTCGTATGCTGTCCATAAGCAAGCAACACACAAAGCATGATCAAAACAATAAGCATGATCAAGTTATATAAATGATTTCTAATTCCCTTTTTAATTAATTTTAATTTATTAATTAAAAATCTTCTTTTATTAGTAAAACTCATTTTTACTCAATAAACTCCTTTATAAATGAAACTCCATTTATTAATAAAACTTCGCTATTTAATTAAAACATCACTATTCATTCTCGATGCATTTCAATGCTTCCAAAAGTATTCATATACTTATCTCAACCGTAAAGTATATTCGCAAATTAATTTCCAAGGGCTTAAGAGAAATGTCACTCAAACATGTCACTACAAACCAAAACCATTTCATTTATAATTATCTTTAAAACATTCTTTTCAAAGATTTATTTATGTTCAATAATATAACCAAAATAAGTTAAATGCAATTGTTACTAACACATTGCCACAACAAACCCAAAACCATTTCATATTTATTATCCTCTTAAAAATTCCAAAATTAAAGACCTAAGTATTTTCCAAACTCATTTACAATATTTTAACACTTTAAATATCATCCAAGGGTTTAAAAACAAATGTTACTAAACATTGTTTACGACAAACCCCAAAACATTTTACTATCCCGTTATCTTAAATCTCCTTTTAAAGATCTAACTACTTTCCAAAAGTATAGTTACATGAGTTAAAATAGATGTTGCACAAACATCGATAATATAAACTATAAATCACTTTTATGCTTGCCATTAACTTTAAAATATCCATTTAACGTTTTAAGTATGGATTTACTTATTAAACACGGTTATATGCCTTTTTAATCAATTCATAAAAAAATCCATTATAACGTAAGTGTTATAATCCTAACAATCATTTATATCCTTTCAAAAATACCATACTTCCCTTTTATAACTTCTATGTATATTAAAATACCTTTAAAAAGAAAGATATTTACATACACTATTTTATTTGTAAAACTAAGATATTTAATAATCTACTATATAAACCATTTGTAAAGTATTATAATATAAAATCCTTTTATTTCGTAAATAAAATATTTATAAACTTTTAAAACTGTATATATAATATAAACATATTTTTAAAATACTTATACTATTTTTTTAAAACCATTTATTTAAAACACCACTTTAAAATCTACTTCGTAATTTAAAACTATCGCTTTAAAATATGCTTTACAATTGAAAACCATTGCTTTATAAATCCACAAATGATTTTCAACAATATATATAAACCTTGTTATTTTTGATAATTAGCACACTAACCATATTTATTAATTAATACAAAGAAGCCCTAGGATGTCTTTCAAAATTAACTTTAAAATCGCAGATCATGGCGATTTCAAAGTGCATCCATCACGACCATTTCGCTTCTACCATTTACAAATCAAATAAATGTCCAAACCAATTCCTTTAATGTCAAACATACCAAAACGTGTGCAGGACAACCCAATATATATACATATGTATTTCCACAATTTACCTAATTTATCCAATTTAACATACGTCAAATATCAGGAATTTAAAAGCATGTTTATAATGACTATATCATTTCTGACATATATAATGCACTATCACTTTTCACAAAGCAATATTAAACACGTAAACAAGTAGTCTGAGCCACGATACATGTTATAGATGATAACATAGAGATTATTATACTCAATAATAATGTTCTCACTTGTTTTACAAATCAAGGCAGGGTCCAAAAGTAATAAATTGCATTGTTCGTTATATAGTTTATATTTTCAATACAATAACAATTATATATACAACAATGTATAATCAATTGGTGAGTAAAACTCACCTAAATTCTAATCAACGCTTTCGTGTTTTCAGATAGTCCAAAATCGAATGCCATTCGATTTTGAATAATATTTCCACGAGCTTTAAACTTGACAGATCCAACCCCATTGCGTAGATAATCTCGATATGAATGCAACGGCGAAGACGGTGCCTCGATTGGACCTCATACGAACAAGATACAGATTTACAAGTTTGTGAATTATAAATTAAATAATTTAACTTATTAATAAAGTAATTAACTTAATTACTATTTGAATCCCTCCCTTATCATCTTCCCAAACTCGATCGTGCACAATTGATGTGAGAAACCATCACAGACACGTATGACCAATCACTACCTCTATTCCAACGGAGCACCTCCCATTACCACCACCATTCAACTTTCTATAAGTCGAACCTAACGGCAACTTCGAATCAACCTTCGGTGCCTCGCCTCAATTTCTGACCTAACATTGTGCCCGAATCTCGATTTGCCCAAGTTGTGAACTACCATCCTCCATTATTCAACAAGTCTTCATTGCACCTTGAGTTTATTCCGCTCCTCGATTTCCCCTCTGCTTGCTTGCTTCTAATCATGACCCTCCTACTATAGGACAAGGCCATATCGCAATCCCCAAACTATAGCTGCACCACCCTAAAACACCCCCATGTGCTTGCCTTAGCTCCATAAGAACAACGCTAATGACGATGAGCCTTATCTCCTCCTCCTTTTCTCCCTAAGTCTAACCATGGCTTCGGCTACATCATATCAATCCCCATCGAACACCATCGTACCCAAAACCAAGAACATCAGAACAAAATACTCGCTCACATGAAGCTAGTGGATCAAAAACCATTTGATTTCGTTGAATATGGAACTTGATTTAATTGATCCAAGAATTCGAAGGAAAGGGGAAATTTATAATATATGTTATTCTTGTTTTATTTTCATCATGCGTTTCGAGCACGTACAATCACACAATACGTCCGATCATCACGAAACTTGTTGGTATATAATAATTCATTATTTCGGGTCCAATGGCACTACTTTGGTCAAAATCTGAGACAATTCCCCGAAACGATAATTTCATACGTAAATTAAAATGAATTATTATTAACCCAGTTTAATCACTTTTAGTTCTAAATTAGAAAGCTTTCCGTATCATTCTTATTTAAACAAAATTTAAATAAAATTTCGAATTTATTTTTTATTCGAATTAAATCCAAGATTCAATTTCAAAAAAATTCCAATATTTAATTATAAAATGTTCAAAAATCCTGGTCGTTACATTCTTCCCCCTAAAAGAATTCCGCCTCTTAAATTCCAACATAAGCCACAAAGCAACATTCCCACATCGGTACTTAACAGTATCGCGATCACTGCAACTATAGAAACAACTACATAACAATAATATACAGTACTGTAATCACTAACAACCAAAATTCATGATTCGCCCAAGTTTAGAGAACATCTTATCACACAAGGATGACAAACAATCCACTAAGCATTACCTTAAGCTCAATAGCCTCAAGTATTAATACGTCGACCACTCATGCTACCCAAAACAATTCAAAGAGTCATTCCCTAAACTCTCCACAAGCCAACACACATAACATATGAATATACAAAAGCCCATACGATATGCATATATCATTCATACACAATGTAAAACTATGACCGTTTGCTCAATCACATAAATTACACTTATGAACTAGCATATCTCACTTGACCACTCTAGGACTCCGATCCGGTTCCTAGATTAGAACCTCTGTTATCCTTGTATAGCCATGTACTGTGATAGAAAACTTTAGGATAATATCAAAAATTCGTATCAAGTGTTCGCCGTGAAGAATCGAGTGAAAAATCACAACTCAGATCAATGCGAATCACCTGAAAATCATGTACTTTAATCCTAGATCAAGAATTGCCAAGCAAATAAAATGATCTATGTATGATTCACGTACTCTACTCACTTGGTTTCTTAACTACACCCCATTTTAATTAACATTCAGCTTCACTTAATATTTCTCAATTAACACTAAAACCACGTATGAATCATTTCATAAAATTTACTCCAAGTTATTAAACATTATAAAACTTAAGTTCATACTCGTATAATACTCCACTACATCCTTAGAGTATATACAAAACATCCAATTCATTTTACTTAACATGGATATTCAATCAATTTAAAACTTGTTTAAATTCTACCATCTTCTCACATTAAGCATTACATAAAACTTAACTTATATAAACACCTAGCTTTAAATTCTATTATCTACTAAGTTCAAGTATTATATCAACTCATCTTTACATTTTTCACAAAACACTTAGCTTCATTTTCTTATACAAATTCCGAAGTTCTGACTGCCCAAAATTGTTGAAAATTCCATTCCGCTTTGACAATGAAAACTACTTGATCTATAGATCAAACAAGATGCACAACCATACTTACCCTAATGCATAGGATACGTGAGTCCATAAAATATCTTAACTAAAGACTCAGGAACTAAACATCCGAACTTATTTCGAATCATTTTAAAATACATATACTTATAGCATTTATATAAATCATACTTCCGAGGTTTAAATCAAGATTATTTTACCAAAACAACTCCGTAGCAAATTGCTCTTGGGATCCCCCACTTTAAAACTCAAAAATAAATGCCGATGATGCGGTAGTCATCACTGAAATCATTTTCAAGTGACAGAATTGAGTTCGGTACATTCAAACCATGCCTTTCAAACTTAATCAAAAACATTTCTAAAACGGTATCAAATACTCCATGAATATCACGAAGTGCCATGATATTAATTCCATAAACCAATTCCTAAATATTTAATTCCAAATAATACTAGTATTATTTTCCAAAATCTTAGAAAACCAATTTTTAAAACATCTGATTTAAGTTCTCAAATTCTTACTTCAAATCCTTTTCATATTTATAAATCATATTTATAAACCATATTAATGTAAGTCACTACCTAATTGGAACTATCACCAAAGTGTTTATGTTGTTTAGATTGAAATAAACAACTTTTGTTAAAATCAAATTTTAACCCAGCATTATCTACGAACGTCTTATAGTCAAACTGTGAAACTTAATTCATAAGTTGTTCATTTCAATATTTCCACAAGTTATCATCTACCCAACCCATGTAGAAAAAAGGTAAAACTGCTCATAAACTAGTCGAGCAAAACAAATCAAACAATAAATGATAATATTAAAATATTATCATTTTCTAATAAACAAACAAATCATAAATAACTATAGAAATTTATGATAATTATTTTTTATATAAAAAATATAATCTAAGATAAAATTATTCCATTTACCAATTTTTAAAACAACACTGTATCAGTTTGCCCTATCTAAGTGTTTAGAGATCCCTATCCATAACGATAACAACTCATATTGATTAGAACCCATAAGCCACTATACAAACCAATCAACATAATACAAAATAGTTTTAAAACAATAACATCTACGCACTCTCGTATATATACACTCAACTCATAATAAGGCATTCCATTACCCTATATCTCAATGAGTTACACCCACCCAAGCCAAGTTTCTTGCTTAACCTTCAGCTCCTATACCAAGCGTAACAATCTGCCTTTTCGACCCCTGAATGTTGAAACGAACACATCCACGGTATTCACGTGCGAGCACTCAAGTGCCAAAAAGACGAATTGTTAGGTGAAATAAAAAGAAATAGAACAAAAAAGAAGAGAATACAATATCAGGATCTTACATGCGGAATGATAATATACAATATCTCAAAAGGTGTAACGATCCTTAATTTCGCTATTTCAAAAAGGAGAGATTTTGTTTCAAACTTAAATAATAAGTTGTATATAATAATTAATAATAGAGAAATTATTTATTCTAATGATAATTTAAAAAGTATAAATTTGGATTTTAGAACAAATCAACAAAAGTTAAGTTTTGTTAAAAATAAATAAATGCTTAAATAAATAGGTTTAAATATCTATTTAAAAAGATAAATTTTATTGAAAAAATTTAACAAAAATAATAAAAGTATATTAAAATATTCAAAATAATTTTAATAACCGTTTGACAAAAATAACCAAATTTTGTCGTATTTTGTCAGTTTTACATACACTGTAAATTTGAGATTTTGATATTATTTAAATATGATTTTAAAATATAAAGAGACATGTTTTAATTTATTTATAGAAGTAAAAACTTCATTTTTAACTTTGGTTTACACAAATAAATAGTTTAACTAAAACGTAAAAATGTGACCGCAAAACATTTTGTCGAAAAACGACGTTTTGTCGATTAAAGTTTTCGCAACGTCGTCGCACCTTTATATTCTTATATAGGAACATATATTCAAATAGTATAAATATTAATTAATTTGCTAATCAAGTTTACTTTTACCAAACATAATTAGAAAATTCTAGAATATAATTAATAAAAAGTAAGCACAAAAAGACAAAAATGTCATTTAAAAGCATAAAGTAAATATCAAATCAAATCAAACATATTTATTATATTCTTTACTTAATACTTAAGTGAAAATGATATAAAGTAATGATTTGAAATGTGATGTTAAGCGTTGAAAAAATATGTTTACTTAAAAAGTAAGTAAATGGTATTTTGGTCATTTTACGTAATAATATTTTATTTCAAACTTTTTTTATAAATACCTACCACTTCTTTCACAAATTCCATACACTTTTCATTCTTCTTCTTCTTCCTTTTCTAAGCTCTCTTCTTCTCTTCCTTAGAGTTTTAATGGCTTCTTCTTCTTCCATCTCTTTACTAACTTTTTCAAAACCACATCAAACAAAGTTCAAACACAACCAAACTTTGCCAAAGACCTTACAATATTATTAGAACATGGTTTAGCATCTAATAAGTGAAGAAATGATGGAGAAAGAGGATGATCAAGGTGTGGCCAAGCCTTATGGATGTTTGAAGGTGGTGGTCGAGCAATTTGAAGCGTGGTGGTAGATTTTACATGGTGGTTTGGTGTAGTTAAGAGGGTTTAGTGAAGCGTTGTTGCATATAAATGTTGGTAGGAAGAATTGGTTAAGTTAAAAGTGTGTACTCATATTTACTAGTTAATCCATCAATTATTTCAAGTATAATGATTGAAAAGTTTATATATGTTAAATGATTAAATGTTTGATAACTTGGTTGCCAAATTGGTTGATTATATGATTACTTATGTGGTTGATAACTTGTTTGATAAATAATAAGAGAAATGATTAGGAATTAAACATAGTTAATTCAATGGAAATTAAATCCATATAAATGTATGTATGGAAATTATTTGGCCTCTTAATGATTTCAAAATATCTAAAAAGATTGAAAATGATATTACAATTATATAATATTATAATATGAAATGAAATGAAAAATGAGTTTATAATAATGAAAATATTGCTTTAAATAAGCTAAAATAGTTTAAATATGGTTTAAAATAAATTTGAAATGTTTCGGATAAGTTCCGAAGCAATTCAAAAAATTGGTCAAAATCGAGCTCGTCGCGTCGCGGCGGTTCGTAAATTTCGACTTGTAACTTCAAATTGATGTAGAAAATGATTTATAAGTCGGATTTCTTCGAAATAAAAATTATTTGGTTTAAAATGATATTAGTTTTCCAAAGAAGAAAAAAACCAAGATTTCGTTAAGTCGATATTGAAATATCTCCAAAACTATTTTCTAAAAACATTGCGGTTTTGCAGTCGGAATCCCAAAAGGGATTTATTTATGAATGATATTTTTAAATGATTTAAAATATGAAATAAATTTGATAAATCTATTAAAATGGTTTAAAAGAGATTTGGAATGGAAAATATGAATTTTCAAATGTTTAAAAGTTGTTTAAATCAAATAAAGCTTATATAGCACTTTCCGCAGCACTTTTATGCTGCAAATTGTATAACATTTTGAATATAAGTTTCAATTTAACAATTCTTTCCTAAATATTTTGTGAATGATTTTAAAGGAATAATTAAGTAATTTAAAGATGACTTTGAAGTTTAAATAAGTGTCTGAATAAATGGTTAAGATGAATTGTTTATACCACTTAAACAAAAAGTAAAGAATATTGAATGTAATAACAAACTGAGTATGCGAAAATGACTAGTACATTTGTCCCGCCTGTGAGATCGGGGAAGCTAAAATAAGGTGTTTAACTAAGGTTAGGGATGAGCAACCAATGCCCTGAACTTACCTGGTCTATGTTTTCTCTTTTTAGGCGAGGGTTGGAACAGATCGAAAGGAAAGCCCGGATGCTTTAAAAGATCGTATTTAAGTTTTTCCATGATAAGAGAAAAGAAATAAATTATTTGAATGTTAACTAACCATTTAACGTTTTTATCGACAATTAGCATGAAAAAACTGGGATCGGATCTGGGTAATTCCTATCCGAAACTCCTTCAAACTAATTTTCAAAATAAATACATTGAAGACAAAGATCATCATAATGTAGGATTACTTGCCATTTGTCCCTGTAGGTGAAATTTACCATATTTAAAGTGGCAGTACTGCTCTGTTAAGAAAATCTTCGATTTGCAAGAATATCATTTGAAGTTAAGAAATAAATCTTTGATTAAGATTTAATGAATGATTTGAGAATATTTTCCCTAAGTTAAAAGTTATAACTTGAATGTAAGGAATCTTTGATTAAGATTTAATGAATGATTTGAAAAGGTTTTCCCAAGTAAAAGAGAAGATTATTTGGAATTCTTCCAGAATTTAGGAAAGGTTTAAATAAATCAAATGATTTGATAAATAAGGCTAATGATTCCATATACTCTTGAAAAGAAAATGGAATAAATTGAAAAGAATATATCTAAAAAGAAAATCAAATTTAAATAAAAGATGAATTAATTAATTGTTGATTGATATCCACATTGAACTTAACATCTTTTTATCAATAATTGGCTTCGAAGGAACCAATTCGGATTTGGATGATTCCTATCCGAAAACCACTTCGAACTAATGTATACGTACGGAAGTGAAGATATGTTGAAGATGATGATTATTGAAGACCATGGATCTTCACAGCGTGAGGACTGTTTGTTGAACATGCCATGGGTCGCTCCCATTATAGAGTTGTTTATAGCAGTGGTCTTTCCGTCGTGAAGATTTTTTGGATTGCAAGGACTACTTGCTACTAGTGGTAGTAGGAGAGTGCCTTCGGTTTCGTGCAGTCCCAGAACGAACTTTTATGGACGAATGTTCGACGTTGCATTTCTGAGACACAACGTTTGACTTTTACAAATGTACATCTGCTTGGTGGCGGAGAAGGCAATTTCTCTTAGCTTAACACCCTTCTTTGTGGCATACGAGCTCAGAGGTTGTATGTTTGTGGGAGTCAAATAGTGATCAAAGGAATGACAGTGTGGCATTCAAAGTGGAACTTGTTATGATCAAAGCGTGGTTTTGTATGAAAAGCGTGGCTTTGAATAACTAAGCATAGCCTCGCAAGCTTCATGCCCCGGTTATGATGGGATTCTATGCGATCAGATGTATGCTCGCATTTCGGATAGTAGTGATTTGGGTTATCAGATGTTCTAAGCCCCAGGTACCAGATATGTCTGGGCCTCATGGCAAGGATTCGTGAAGTTCGAGTCCTTGGATGTTATTCGCAGATTGTATCCACTTTTATCCATTTGCATTGTTGTATAACGGCGTTTGAGTATTGGACGTAAACCATGGATATAGATTGATCTTTCCACTTGTTTCCTATCATGTTGGAAATCTAATCCCAATACAAGATTTACGGTTTTGATTGTATTTCCAAAATAGCTGCAGTGACTTGCAAACATTTCAGCTACCCCCTTTTTGGTATCATATATTCCATTCGGTATATTCCGTTGATCCAGTCCGGATATATTCTGTTAGACTTAATCTGGGTATTGATATCTTATTAGAATAAGTTTGTTTGAAAAGTGTTTTCAAAAGAATGTCACTAAAAATAATATCAAGTGAATTTGGTATAAAAGTGTTTGGTTATCATAAGGTAAAAACATGTCCGTGTTTATCTGTGGGCGTGGTCTTATGAGATGCCCTTCCTTTCAAAGGTTTTGGTAATATAGTCATTTTAAATTTCGAGTATCTCACGCTGGTTTATCAAGCCTGATCCGGATAATTTTAATACTTGGGTCAGATCCAAGTAGTTTCAGGTTTAGTTGAAGGCGGTTGGAGTTTTCAAAGGAGAGCTGGAGATCTTCATCATCATATGGACGTATTTTATTATCCGCTGCATCTATTGTATTTGTTTTTTTATCTGCATTTGTAAGGGCAAGTATTATAAATGACCAGGTTGAATCTAGCTTAGGCTCTGATATTGTATTTAAAATTTTTCGCTATAAAGATTATTATTGAAATAATATATGTTATTCCATTCGTGTGAGATTCTGTTCTGTCTTTATTTTCTTTCTACCTTTAATAATCCGTTTTTAGTGCAATTTGAGTTAGTTATGTGTGGTTTATTTTCGATTTAAAGGGTATGAAAAAACGGGCCATTACATTTGGTATCAGAGCTAAAGGTTAAGCGAGAACCTTGGCTTTATTGGGGGACTCGTCAAAGATAGGGTTAGTGATACCCTAGAATGAGTAACTCATTAGAGATAGGGTTAGCAACACCCTATAATGAGTTTGAGTGTATTATATATGAGTGCGTATTTATCAGTAACTAATAATTTATTTTGTGTTGCTTTATCCATTGAGTGATCAATGGATTCTGATCGATGCGCTTGATCACCGTTATTTATAGGGATTCCTAAATACTTAAACAAGGCGAACCGACACGCTAATTTTGAAAAAATTGGTAAAAGAAATAATTTTACCTAGTATTATATCTTTACTACAAAGTATACATTTTGAAATGTTGTATAGTTAGAAATCAAGATTAGTGAAATTTAAATATGAACATCTTATGATTAGAATTTCACAGTTGGCTATAAGATGTTTCATAAAGATAATCGATAAGTAAGAATCTGATAAGGTAATTAAGATCTTTAATACTTATTCCAAAATAGTAAATTAAGAAATGATATTTTTAAGTTATTTTTATAAATTGATTAATTGTTTGATTTAAAAGTTTAAGTACAAATACCTTGTGAATTAAGTTTCACGGTTTAACTATAAGGTTTTTGATAGTCAGATTTGTTTGAGGAATGAACATATAAGATAAACATATACTTAAATGATTGTTTAAAAAATAATAATATAAAAGGAATGAGAATTTAAATTCGAGTAATTTAAAGAGTCGTGAAAATTTAAATGAAGTTAACTAATATAAGATAAAATGAATATATAATATAGGTTTTATAAAGTAGTCTCCAAAGTATTTTGAAAATGTTATTATTTCAAATAAAAAAGGTATTTTATGATAACTAACTCGAATGGCTCGAAAATAAACTAAAAATGGGCAAGTGATGTGTTCGGATGGTAAGCACTTCTCTTAAGTATTACTCTCCTTGTTAAGAGGATATATGATACTATTAATAGTACCCAGTTCCTTGGATTGTTTTGGAGTCACTCGATCAATGTAATTTTCTTAAGTTAAAGAAATAATGTGAATCATTGATTAGTAATCTTTAAAAAAGTGTTTAAACCAAAGGTAATTTGGGATCGCTAATTGATAAGATAAAACAAAATTCTCGATGATTTTGGATAGTCGAAAATTTCTGTACCATACCTAATTCAGAGCTAAGAAATTTGTGAAAACTTATGGTAAAGGACTATGAAATATTCTAAGTAAATGAAATTAGATAATTATAATTTATAAATATGATTATAAACAAAAAGGTAATTATAACCTAGAAAATATTTTATTAATGAATTCTAACATTAATTAAGGATTTGGACTTAAGTTTTTAAAAGTGATTGATTTGCATAAGTTATAAGATGACACTGTTGGGTGCGTTTACACCACCACCGAACCATGCACAGCCGAACCAATCCACCCACAAGGCCTAGCCGAACCAAAGTCTCAACTCTACCTGCCACCGGATCGGGGTATCACCGAACCAACCCACAGGCATTACCGAACCAAAGTAAATACTACCTCTACCGGACCAACCGCTACCGAACCAAAGCCACACCAACCACTACCGGACCAACCTATGCCGGACCAACCACTACCGAGCCAAAGTAAATCCAACCACTACCGAACCGAAACCACTCTAACCATCTCCGGACTAAGGCATTGCCGAACTAACCTTGCCAGGCCAGATTACATCAGCCCAGGCCCACCAGCAGCTATATACATCCAAGACCCCTACCTCCAGCCTCACTCTATAAATAGAGGGGTAGGGGTACAACAATGGCGGACAAGTTTGAGAGCTCAAGCACGAATAGAACTTTTAAACAACTTTCATATACTTGTAATCAAAGCTTTGTACTTGTAATCTGAACAGTAAAGGAGAATAACATATAAAGTGGACGTAGACACATTCTGGCCGAACCACTATAAATCCGTGTGTCTTTTACAGTTTAGTCCCTGCTTTTTACGTATTTGCATAAATCGCCCAAATCGCCCAAATCGCTAAGAACAACATAAAATCGACTAAATTATACGATTTGGAGGTGTTTGCCCATTTTTTGTGCAAACACATTTGGTGCTTTCATTGAGAGATCGAGCTAGAAGCTTCAGCTTCTCCCACTTAACCTTCTTCCCAACAGTATCGCTCATTGCTTGGAAGACATGCCTCCCAGGCAGAAGAAAGATGTTAGCAAAGGAAAGAACATCGCAACTAGCAGCGTTCCAGATCCAGTGATCACAGATCAAGAGAACCGTACCGTTTCAACAGCAGTACAAAATGGAAATCAGGCAAATCCGACAGCCCCTGCCACAGAACAACCAACAGCAATTATTAGGGCAGATCTAGACAGGGTTGTGGCTGAAGTGACTAACCGCTTCACATCCCAACAAGAAGCCTTGGTGGACCGACTCATGTCACGCTTAAGGGATGCTGAAGAATCCAACCCAACACTGAATCATGGGATGAGTCCCAGTCTGGAGGATCTGAGAGGCGACAAAGATCTTTCTTCTTCGAAGAAGCTAACAACAGAAACAGCAATGATAGGAGCCGAGCCCGAACTCAGCCCGAACTCTGACCCGAGGAAACACTTGGAACCAAACCCAACGGGGGAGGTACCAGGCGAGGGTCGACGGTGGCTGAGCCGGTCATGCTACCTAGCAATGGAAACACCAATGAACAGGGCCGAGCTAGAGTCCAGCCCGAAGTTGGATCCGAGGAAGTGCTCAGAACAGAACCCAGCAGGGGAAGATCAAGGCAAGGGCCAACTGTAGCTGACCCTAGCGTGCTTCCAGAAGACCAGAGGCAGCCGTTGGAAAATATTAGGAGTGATGGACGATACCACCCCTACGGATCATCTGGACGGAATCAATCCCGCAGAGAAGAACCAAACTCATTTCTATCCGCTCCAAATTCTGATGAAAGGATGGCGCGATTGTTCAGAGAGTGCGTCCAACGGGATCAAAGAGATCGAGTGATAGGCGCTAGGGTAACCAGCCCTTTCACCCGCAATATCGAAATTGCCATCACCCCCCGAGAATGGAAAATGCCAACAATGGAACCTTACAAGGGAATCTCTGACCCCGTTGTACACTTGCAGAGATACACACAGCATATGTTCATGAGTGGAGCCACAGAAGGAGTATTGTGCAAATGCTTTCCACTATTCTTGGCAGATCTAGCTACCTCCTGGTTCTGCCACCTACACCAAGGATCCATCAGCTCATGGAAAATGTTGAAAGAAAAGTTCATCAGGCAGTTCCGCATTCATGTGGAACAACCTAAGGACGCTTATTCCCTATCTAATACCAAACAGAAGCCGGGAGAGACAGTGCAGCAATATCTAACCCAATTCAATGCTGCAGCGGCCGCAGTCCAAGATGCCGATGAGAAACTTATCTTAATGGCCCTCTGTAGTGGTGCGCATCTGGATACTAAGTTTGCTAGAAGATTAACGAAAGAAAAACCAGCTACCTTACCCGATCACTTCCATAAAGCCGGAAGATATATGAGAGTTGAAGACGCTACCACTGAAAGACAGACAGGACAACAAACCAAGGCAGCTCATGGCGACACACCCGCTGTAGCAAAGGACGTTCGAAGAAATGACTCTAGAGACAATGCTGGGGGCAAGAAGGGAGAAAAACGTCTATATCGGCCAGGATCGAGGTTTGACACTTACACTCCTTTGAATGAGACAATCGAAAACATCTTCCTAGCCACCCAAGATGAAGTTAAATACAGGCGCCCTCTATACAAGAAGGAATCAGATAACGCAATTAAGTCTGGAAAGTTCTGCCGCTTCCACGAATCTCATGGGCATGATACCAATGAATGCCATCGTCTCCGGGACTTAATTGAAGAACACATCAGAAGGAAGAGACTAGAACGCTATGTAAAAGGTCAGAACAGGACCCCAGCTCCTGCCGATGAGAACCCAAGGCTACCTCTCCCAGAAACAGGAGAGGGAAATCGCAACACCGGCGGCCCCAGTCACGAGAAGATAGTGGTCCATACCATATCGGGAGGACCACACATCGCCGATAGAAGCTGGACAGAGATGGAAAGATACGGAAAGTCACTTAGAAACAATGAAGGCTGCGTTAATTCTATTATGGAAGAACGCCACCCGAAGCGAAAAGAGAATGATGACATTACATTCAATAGGCGTGACCTGGAAGGAACGCAGTACCCTCACATGGATTCTATGGTCATCTCTACCCGGTTCGGCCCAGTCGAAGTTTTCCGAATTCTAGTAGACACTGGAAGCTCAGTAAATATTCTATTCAAGCAGGCTTTCGACAGAATGAAGCTGTCAATGAAGGATGTGTCGCCCTGCAACAAACCACTACACGGTTTCACTGGAGATGCGAAGATGCCCCTCGTGCAATTGGACCTTTTTTTTTGAAATAGGAAGCCACCCCCGCTCCGTTGTGCGAAAACAAACATTTGTGCTGATAGATAACCACTCAGCCTACAACGCATTTTTAGGAAGACCAGCCTTGTCTGACTTCCAAATTGTCTTGGCCCCGTGGTGCCTGAAGATGAAATTTCCAATAGACAATGGAATAGGGGAAGTAGAGGGAGATCAAGACGCCGCTCAAGATTTCTATGTAACTGAACTTCGCAATAATCGCAGGAAGGATAGAGGGAAGAATGCAGAGACTCCTCTCTGCATGAAAAACTTGGAAGCATAGCAAATAAAGAAAGCCTCTCCTCTTCGATATACTAGTGATCCTTTCAATGAATTAGACCCCAGGGACAAAGAGGAGGAGGCCACCGCCGAGCCCATAGAGGCTATGGAGTTTGTATCTGTAGACAAACATGACTCAAATAGACTATTGAAAATCGGATCTCAACTAAGAGCAGAATTGAGGGACCAACTCATTAGTTTTCTCCGCCACAACCTGGATGTATTTGCATGGACGCACGCTGACATGACTGGAATCTCCCCAGATGTGGCATGCCACGTACTAAACATCAATCCTACCAAGGCGCCAGTAAAGCAGAAAAAGAGAAGTATGGGGGCAGAGCGATCAGCGGCCCTCGATGAAGAAGTAAAGAACCTACTTGCCAACAACTTCATACAAGAAGCCATCTACCCAGAGTGGATCGCTAACCCGGTACTAGTAAAGAAGGCTAATGAGAAGTGGCGAACATGCATTGACTTCTCCAACTTAAATGACGCTTGCCCAAAGGAATGCTTCCCACTCCCCCAAATCGATCAGCTTGTGGACAGCACAGCCGGGCACGAACTCTTATCTTTTATGGACGCATACTCAGGATATAACCAAATTCCTATGCACGCCCCCGATCAAGACCACACTAGTTTCATCACTGACCGGGGATTGTACTGCTATAGAGTAATGCCTTTCGGATTTAAAAATGTCGGAGCTACCTATCAGCGCCTCGTCAACAAGATGTTTGCGGAGCTAATAGGACGAACTATGGAGGTTTATGTGGATGACATGCTAGTAAAATCGAGGAAAGCCAACGATCACGTAAGCCACCCGAGCGAGATGTTTCACGTACTTCGCCAATATGGAATGAAGCCGAATCCTCTAAAGTGCTCGTTTGGAGTGTCATCAGGAAAGTTCTTGGGATTCATCGTCCATGCCAGGGGGATTGAAGCAAGACCCGAACAAGTACGAGCCCTAGAAGATATCAGGATACCTTCCACTCGAAGAGAAATGCAAAGCCTAAATGCGAAGGTGGCCGCCCTAAGCAGATTCATCTCTAAAGCGACTGACAAGTGCGTCCCCTTCTTCGAAGCTCTAAAGAAAGACAAAGGAAAGTTCGAGTGGACTGACGAATTCTTAACAGCCTTTCTTAACCTAATCGAACACCTCCAGAGACCACCAGTACTCTCAACTCCAAACGAAGGCGAAGAGCTATAGCTATATCTTGCTGTGTCATCTCATGCTCTAAGCACCGCTTTGGTGAGAGAAGACAACTGCGCGCAACGACCAGTATACTTTGTAAGCAAGAGGTTAACAGAGGCAGAAGCCAGATATCCTAAATTTTGAGAAGCTAGCATACTGTTTACTAATCACGTCACGGAAACTGCGACACTATTTCCAATCTCATTCCATCAGAGTTCTAACCGATCAACTGCTAAGGCAGGTACTCCATCGTCCCGACACTTCTGGACGACTACTTAAATGGTGCATTGAACTGAGTCAATATGATATCACCTACCATCCTAGCACCGCCATCAAGGGACAAGCCACTGCCAATTTCATTGCCGAATTCACTACCAACGAAGGTAAGGAGCAATCTGAAATAGCAAAAGACATTAAGTGGAATCTCTTTGTGGATGGAGCTTCAAACGAGCAAGGCTCGGGGGCAGGTGTTGTAATAATCACTCCCAGGGGAAGGAAGCTACACTATGCTCTAAGGCTGGAATTCGCTGCCACCAACAACGATGCAGAATACGAAGCAGTAATAGCTGGATTAGAACTTGCCCTAGAGATTGGAGTTAGTTCTTTATGTCTTCATAGTGATTCCAAACTTATTGTAAACCAAATACTAGGAGAATTTCATACTCGAGGAGAACGACTCACAGCATATCTAAAGAAGACCAAGCTGCTACTCGACCAATTGGATCACTATTTAATCAAACACATCCCTCGAGAAGAGAACCAAGAGGCCGACGAGCTGGCAAAGCAAGCTAGCATGAAAGACGGTACCATTTCCGGAACAGTAGCCATCTCAAAGAAACTAACCCCGAGTTTCGAGCAAGTGAATCTGGTAGCTGCAATCGAAGAAGAAACTTGGATGACTCCCATCCAAAAATTCTTACAAGATGGCGCACTGCCCAGCGAGCGTAACGAAGTCAGGAAAATCTTGAGGAAATCTTCCCGCTACACAATACAAGAAGGCATCCTCTATCGGCGCGTGTAACGACCCGCTATTTTGGACCATTCAAATTCGACAATAAAACCGTACATGTCCGACTTGAATAATTCAAAATACCGAATTGTTAATAAAAATTTGGCAAAACTTAAAATATACAGTAAATAAATCAATCATAGATCACTTACACAGAGTAATACAATGCAGCGGAATAGATAAAGAATAGTAGTTTATGAAGCTACTATATACATTGGAGATAGAAATAAATACAATTGAATATCTTAGATATAGTGAAGTCTCCAGTATGCGCAGATGACTTCTCTGAACAAATCAACAGGATGACTGAAAGGATAGATAGCTGGATCTTCAAGCAAGGCTCCAACTTCGAAGGTGAGTCTCAAATGCTGTATCACTCAGTCTGACCCGAGCGTAAAGCAAAACACAAAACACTCGAGTCAGGATTAACATTCTTATATCTATAAATCTAACTCAAGTGAAATATCAACTGAAATATAATTAACTCAAAGAATGTTTGGAATAACCATCCTCTAAGGGTCCATGGAACTATCTACAGGGTAGAAATATACACTATAACACCGTGGTTCTTTCATCTTAATTTATACTTCAAAACCAAAACATCATTTTCACTCCAAATATCTCTATATTTCCCAAATAGTGTTTATATATATTAAATAATTTATACAGTAAAGTATTTTCAATTCCCTCAACTTAACAAATCGTTTCAACATTAACCCAACCTTCCCATTCAAATTAAATTCAAATCCCAATTTATCAATCTCAAATTCAAATTTGAAATCACAAAATACCCCCTTTATATTCCAATATATTTCAAACTTTAAGTATTCAACGTTTCAAACTAATTTTTATTCAATTTAGCTTCTAAATAATAAATTCAAATTTAGTTCAACCTAAATTTATATTTTAATTCAGTTTAGTTTCTAAATAACAAATTCAACTATATTTATTTCAAATACAGATCTAAATCTCGAAATCGCCATTTAAATTCCAATATAGCTCAAAGCTTTAATATTTACAAGTTCAATTCAAGTCGATTTAATTAAATAAATCCTTATTTAAATACCATTTTTAATAAACCCAAATGTACCTCCCAATCCTATTTTTTCAATTTATTACGAGAAAGATCTATTTGAAATATAGATTTCCATATATACTCAACTATATTATATGTATTAAATCAATCTAATTTAAATCAAATATTACGACTAAATCTATATATAAAATTTCCATTTATATAATATCTTAAGAATCAAAATTTATTAAACCGTATATTTCTTTCCAAAATTATAGAAATAATTTCAAAATATTTATATGGACCAACGGTGTCTGTATATATATTTCCTACCATATAGTCAAGTGCTACGGATATTTATCATTTCAATCCGTACACTAAATATATTCGGGTGGATATCATTTCAACCCGAAATCCAAAATTTTAAATTAAATCAAAAATCGCTGGGTCTATCATTTTAACCAGTAACGAAATTATCATATTCTAAAGTCCGTTCGGGTATGTATCTTTTCAACCCATAGTGATTTCTATACTAATAGGGAACTTGCAGAGTGATAACAGATATGAAAATAATAATAACAACAAGCATATATCATCAAAATAAATATAAACAATAAGATATGGTATCATATCCCATAAGTGAACAGTTACCGATAAAAGCATATATAACAATTTAAATCTAACAGCAGCATATTTCAATTGTCATTTCAATTGAAATTAAATTTAATAAATAAAAGAACGTTAATCGTGAGTGATTGCTCACCTTTCGAGGCTAGAGATATATGATGATGAAATAAGCTACGAAATCCAAAGCAACGCTGGATGGACAAGATTTGATGCAGAAAATAGGCACGACGGACAAGGCTGATAATGGGAAATCGATGAGAATGAATCGAATCAATTTTGATATTACAGAAAAAAATATAAATTATTATGATATTAATTCTCCCAAAACCAATTTTCAAATTAAAAATGTATATTTAAAATCTATATATACCTATATGTAATTTAAACATAATTCGTCCAAAAAAAAAACCATTGTATTATATTTTATAGTCAATAATTATTATAAAAACAATATAACCACTTATTGTAATATATATTACTTAAAAAAAAAAAACCCATGAAAGCAACCTATATATGTTCATAATAAAAATGTATATATAGAAATTCCAAATGCATAGCCTATATTCGGTTATATATATATATATTACGTAAGTCTGAAACAAACACCTAAACGCATATATATGTCTCGAGATTTATAAACAACAAAATACTTATAATGACACATGCACTCATATACTTATATAGACTGTGAACAAGTATACATACTATGCCGTATAAAATCCAACACTAAAAAAGTAAACTCACACTGAAAACATTTTAGTCAATTATTAAATATATATATTAACTAGCGTATAAAACTAACGTATCCTGTAACTTTATAATATATAAGCTATATCAGATATGAACTATCATTATATCAGATATATAAATAGTTAAACATTTTATACAAAACTATCATAACTTTATTAAATTAAACATACATTACACACTTACACAAATAGACCGTAAACTGTAAAACTTCACCCATTTTAAAGTGGTAACAATACGCTTGCTAAAAATATAACCCACATAGCTCGTACTTCCCTATAAAACTATATAAATATTTGTAAGCTAACCATTAATATAGTCTAATTCACAATATGCATACCTTTATAACTTTAAATCAAATGTGTATATATATACTTATAACCAGTTATTCACAAAATACATAGCTTTAAACATATCATATATTTAAATACATATACAATCGACTGATAAGATGAGTATGCTTTACGTTTTATATATGTACTAACTTTTTATATAATATTTATATATACACTTATCAAATTTTATAACATGCGAACAAAATTTTATATTATATAGAATCTGAAAACTGCAAACATTTCATACTTGGAACCATACTATATTTATAAGATGTATATATGATATCTTAAATCAAAAAAAAAAACTTACTTTGCTATAATACATACAATATTACTGCATAGATATACATTACTGACATATATTAAACTATATATTAACTAATATATAACTTTCAAACTTTTAAAATTGAATACCAACGTGACACATAAAGTATAAAACAATCAAGTTATCAAATCTCTATACATAGTATAATATCATACACACTATGAACGAAAAAAAAAGAAAAAAAAAAGAATACTGTTATGAACTCATATATATGATACCATATGATACATAACTAACATGAATTTAAAATCATGTAGGACAGATCACATATTCCAAATACAGACTTATAGAAAATATACAATAACACATATATATTATAAATATATGCTAACCTATTACTCAAAGATAACGTGTGGCATGATTGTTGATGGTGAAGGCTCTGAGGATGGCTGAGCATGCAGGCGATGACAACACGTGTAGAGAGATATGTGCATGAGAGGAGGAGAGAAAAACGCGGAGGGAGAGGGATGAGTTGGATGTGGTGGGTGACGAAGCGATGGGAGGTGGAAGCACGGTAAAAGAAGGGAGAAAATAGGTGGATCTGTAGAAAGAAAAATGGAAGAAGGAGGAGGAAGAAAACTTAAAATGAGGAATGAGATTGGAAGTGACAGCAGTTTGCAATATGAAAGAAACGAAGTCAAACAAGGTTATAAAGGCAAAATAAATAAAGAAAAGAACCGTTGCATACGAAACGTATACAATAAATATGAATTGATTTGAATAGTAATGGTCAAATTCAGCTGAAAAGATTAAAGCGAATAAATACGGAGCATTGGTTATGGTAAACTAACGCACAAAATTAGGGGAATAACACAGGAAAGGACTGGTCAAAATAAATGAATGTAAACGTGCAACGAATATAAAAATCTATATAATTGAACCGATGGAAATGAAGGAAGCAAATAAAAGAAAGGGAACGAAGGAAAAAAATGAGCTGTGTCCCGAGCATAAATAAAGGTGGTAACGTATGAGAGGAATGAGAAAAACAAACGGGCACAATTTGAAATCAATGCAATAAAACGGCCAAAAGCTGATTTTTAGGAAAATTATTAAAGAAATATTCCTTGGGCTGCGCGTTTGAGATCCGAAAAGGCATGGAAATCAAAAAGTTATAATTTAGATTGGAATGAAAAAGTACAGGAAATAATAAAGGAAAAAAAATAAATGCGAAATAATCATATAGCATTTATTACGTTTCAAACTTTTGACATGGCATGGGATGGAAACAGCTGTACGCTAATTGAGAAGCTATTAAAGCAATTTATTATTAGTGGCATGTTATACGTTTTTATATTTATTTATTTCCTAGATCTCAATTCATATCTGATTATACTATGCAGATTTATCTTTATTATTAAACGTTCAAAAAGAATAAAACGTATACAAATTTTCTTGATTTTCGAAACAAAATTAACGGCTAAAAGATGATGAAGGGACAAAATATAAGAAAGGGAAAGAGATGAATGCGTACAATTATTTATAAGAAAAGAGAGAGAAAAGAAAAACCCACAATTAAAAATGAATGAATGAACGCTGAAAGTCAGTCAGGAATATAGAAGGTACAATATGAAATAATGGTAATCACAACTACTTTTTTTAATGCAGACCTTAAATCAACCCTTAAAACATATACTTCATATATGTAGTTAAATATAGTATATACTTCTCTTCTTCTTTGGTTCATATGATATATGAAACCCTTAACTATCGTATTTATAGCTGACGACATATGTATAGATATACTAAATATGCACTAAAATAAACTGGAAATGGTGACACAAAAACCCAAAATCAAATATATATATATATTTAACATGACTAGAAATCAAACTTCAGTAAAACTATATACTAGTATCAAGACTAACATATATATATATAGCTATTATAACACATATAAATTAAATAAAACTTGGTATAAATACGCTTTACTATATATACACTTCAAATAGACCATCATACATATACAGTGGTTTTCCAAAATAACTATATATGGAACGTACTCAACATACTTAAGATTTACACACCTTGCTGAAAAGCAAAAGGAGACCGTAAATTTATTACCCACGCTATTGATATTTATACCCAATAGAAATGAACTATGCTACCAAATTTACATCAAACTTAACTTATATTATAATATAAATAATAGTTTATAAAGTTTTTGTACTAGATCTTATAGGTATAACCACAACCAAACTTTAAAATATATGTACACAGCTCGTACTACAAATCATTAATATACATAACATATTTTCTTTTTTTTTTCAAAATTTTATTATTAATAATTTCTCAAAATCCAATTCAATACGTTAAATACCAATTAAAAATTGCTAAAATTTTATGGGTCGTTACACTCTCCCCCACTCAAAACTTTTCGTCCCCGAAAAGGAATAAAGTAGGAGAATAGAAACAACCAGATGAAAATTTAGACTTTGAAAAACAAATTAAAAAAATTTATTTAAAACCATATACTTTTTCTTTTGTTATTATTTAAATTGATTAATATTTAATAGATTACTCATTTTATCAAATCCATTCAATTAATTATGAGATCAATTATTTATAAAACACTAATTTTTCTCTCTTATTAAACCAGGTAGAATATAAATAAACAATGTTTTAAAGGATATATTCAAAAGAAGGAAAGAAGGAAAGAAGATAGATTCGGAAAAGAGAATATAGTTGAATAAATAAAGCAGGGCAGATAAGGTAGATTCAAAAGAATAGAATCGGGCAAGAATCGTACATTTCAAACCATGAGAGTTTCAATTTCAAATATTAACACAAAATTTCTTTGTTGGAAATACTTTTATAATAAATACCTTTTATATCGAAATAAATCTTTTCTTTCAAAAATATTTTTATAACTCGATGTTTCAACAAGTTTATCCTCGTTCTTGCAGACTCTGGCCATGCGTTGATCAGGCGCAAAGCTAGAATTCTTCAAGTACTTAGTAGACCTGTTTCAACAACCAGTGAAAATACTTGAAAAAACTTTAAAAACAGATATGGAAAGTACAATCCAAACAAAACAACCAAACCAAAACCTTTGTCCGATCATGGTTCGCAGATACACAATGGTTACGCCTGGGTCCCCCAGGAAACAATCCATATCCGTAAGCTTTCTCAGCCCTGCGAGTTACGCCATGATGACTAGTAGAGTGCAGGATACACAATGGTTACGCCTGGATCCCCCAGGAAACAATCCGTACCCCTAGGCAAGACTCAGCCAGGCACTTGCGCTACTATTCGCGACCTACACAGATTGCAGGATACACAATGGTTACGCCTGGATCCCCCAGGAAACAATCCGTACCCCTAGGCAAGACTCAGCCAGGCAATTGCGCTGTGCATTCACGAGAGAAAAAAAACCATGGGTTACGCCACGGTGGGAAACACTCGAGTATTACATCCGGAAAACCGAAAATCAGAGAGAATAATATCGATAGAATGAATCCACGATGTGGCCACAAAGCGGATATCAAGCAGAAGGCACTTTCCATATCTTTACTTCGAAAATATATATCATATAGTACATTTTCAAATCACTTTCAAATATTGTACTTATATAAAGTCCATATATATAGGATTCCTTTCTCAAATCGAATACTTTCCAAATCAATAGTAGATCAAATCATACTTATATAGATTTCGATTAAATAAAATCTCTTTCCAAATTGAGTACCTTTCAAATCAATAGATTTCAAATCAACCTCATACTTATACAATCCATTTTATATAAGTTCGACCACTCCCAAATCAAGTGCTTAGTAATCTAAGGTTCTCAATTTCAAATTATTTCAATACCAATTCAGTTTCAAAATCATATATGATTTCACCAAATTTTCTTCCAAATTAAATGTCTGAATTTCAAAGTTCCCAAAATAATAGGTGTAGAAAATTATCCCAGTTTCCAAATTAAAATAATTCAAGTCAAACAAATTCATTTCCAAAATCACCATATAAGTACTGGGTTTTTTTTTTCAATTTAATTTTCAAAACCAAATATTTTTCTCAAAATCAATTATATTCAAAATGGTTTCCAAATTTATAATTATCCCTTTAAAACCTTTAAACTATTTACTTCGATTTGAAATATCCAATTTACCTTTTTGAAAACCATTATTTAAAACTAAAATTCTTTCAAAACATTTAAAAACTAAATTCCATATTAGTATAATTAAAATAGCCATATTCTATTACTTAATAAAAGGTTTAACCTCATACAACAAAACTTGCATACTTTATCAAATATTTTATACCTTTCGAAATATCTTGGTTTTTAAACCTTTAAACCTTGATTTGGAAGTGCTCGAACCTTCAAAATAGTCGGTGAAAATCAATTTCAAATCCAAGAGATGGAAATCAATTTTTATAAATAGAGTTATTCTAAGTCAAATCAAAAACTCGAGGACTGAACACCGGTCTTACTTCAAATTGTTTCAAATATATACATATATCTTTCGAAAATATCAAATTATACTTCGGAATTCGAAATCAAAAACGGTTTTACAAAATCACTCGCATAGCGAAGCTATTAAAGTGGCCTCTCCCCCACTCTGAAACTCGAAAATCAATGTCGATGATGCGTGCACTCATCACCGAAATTATTCTCCAGCGACATAAGTGAGTTCTGGACTTCTATTTTCTTGAAAACTTCTTTGAAATTTCTTCAAAATTATTGGAATTCATTTGAAATATTTCTTATTCGGAAAAATACTTTTAAATCGTATTATTTATATATAATTTCCAAAATCTTAAAACCAATTTCAAAATACCGGAATTCAATTCTCGAATTTCAAATTTAACACTTCAATTATAAATCATTTTTATATAAATCAATTTCTTATAATTTTTTCAAAATTTCAAATCCTTTCAAAACCCTTTTTATATAGAATAACATTTCTTATTTGCTTTATATATAGGTATATAATCTCTACCGAAAACATTTTCTTTATATATATAGAATAAAATCATAGTTATCAAAATAATAATTTCGGTATAAACAATTTCTAAAATACAAACAAAACCCGATTTTCAAAGGATGATTTAAGGATGGATTTCAAAACAAAGATAGAGATTTAATTTAAAGGAACTCTAATCAATAGAATCCTGATTCGAAGATAGACTCGATCGAAGATGAGATAATTAAGTTACAAAATAGAAGATGGATATACTTCTATAAATCGCGGGCGACCTTTACCTGTCAACCGTGATTCCAAAATTAGATCGGTGTAGAATTCTGAGGCAATTCGACATTCGATCGTCGGAGATATAGAATTCGGCATAACAAGATATATCAGCATCGTAAACCGAGGATACAGGAATCTTCGGTGAGTCAATGCCAATTGAAAAGGAGTTTTCACCCCCTTTACAAATCATTCAATGGAGTTATGGGATACTCCAGAATCAAACGAATATAAATAGGGAGAGACAGAATGAATTTCGAAACCGAGGGACATTCCAAAACTCAAAGGAAATTGAGTCAAAAAGGAAGAGATTCAACTCGAACGAAAGTGATTCTGTAAATAAATTTACCATATATGCTAAGTTTTGCCTAGAGCCAAAGCTCTGATACCAACTGTAACGACCCGCTATTTTGGACCATTCAAATTCGACAATAAAACCGTACATGTCCGACTTGAATAATTCAAAATACCGAATTGTTAATAAAAATTTGGCAAAACTTAAAATATACAGTAAATAAATCAATCATAGATCACTTACACAGAGTAATACAATGCAGCGGAATAGATAAAGAATAGTAGTTTATGAAGCTACTATATACATTGGAGATAGAAATAAATACAATTGAATATCTTAGATATAGTGAAGTCTCCAGTATGCGCAGATGACTTCTCTGAACAAATCAACAGGGTGACTGAAAGGATAGATAGCTGGATCTTCAAGCAAGGCTCCAACTTCGAAGGTGAGTCTCAAATGCTGTATCACTCAGTCTGACCCGAGCGTAAAGCAAAACACAAAACACTCGAGTCAGGATTAACATTCTTATATCTATAAATCTAACTCAAGTGAAATATCAACTGAAATATAATTAACTCAAAGAATGTTTGGAATAACCATCCTCTAAGGGTCCATGGAACTATCTACAGGGTAGAAATATACACTATAACACCGTGGTTCTTTCATCTTAATTTATACTTCAAAACCAAAACATCATTTTCACTCCAAATATCTCTATATTTCCCAAATAGTGTTTATATATATTAAATAATTTATACAGTAAAGTATTTTCAATTCCCTCAACTTAACAAATCGTTTCAACATTAACCCAACCTTCCCATTCAAATTAAATTCAAATCCCAATTTATCAATCTCAAATTCAAATTTGAAATCACAAAATACCCCCTTTATATTCCAATATATTTCAAACTTTAAGTATTCAACGTTTCAAACTAATTTTTATTCAATTTAGCTTCTAAATAATAAATTCAAATTTAGTTCAACCTAAATTTATATTTTAATTCAGTTTAGTTTCTAAATAACAAATTCAACTATATTTATTTCAAATACAGATCTAAATCTCGAAATCGCCATTTAAATTCCAATATAGCTCAAAGCTTTAATATTTACAAGTTCAATTCAAGTCGATTTAATTAAATAAATCCTTATTTAAATACCATTTTTAATAAACCCAAATGTACCTCCCAATCCTATTTTTTCAATTTATTACGAGAAAGATCTATTTGAAATATAGATTTCCATAGATACTCAACTATATTATATGTATTAAATCAATCTAATTTAAATCAAATATTACGACTAAATCTATATATAAAATTTCCATTTATATAATATCTTAAGAATCAAAATTTATTAAACCGTATATTTCTTTCCAAAATTATAGAAATAATTTCAAAATATTTATATGGACCAACGGTGTCTGTATATATATTTCCTACCATATAGTCAAGTGCTACGGATATTTATCATTTCAATCCGTACACTAAATATATTCGGGTGGATATCATTTCAACCCGAAATCCAAAATTTTAAATTAAATCAAAAATCGCTTGGGTCTATCATTTCAACCCGTAACGAAATTATCATATTCTAAAGTCCGTTCGGGTATGTATCTTTTCAACCCATAGTGATTTCTATACTAATAGGGAACTTGCAGAGTGATAACAGATATGAAAATAATAATAACAACAAGCATATATCATCAAAATAAATATAAACAATAAGATATGGTATCATATCCCATAAGTGAACAGTTACCGATAAAAGCATATATAACAATTTAAATCTAACAGCAGCATATTTCAATTGTCATTTCAATTGAAATTAAATTTAATAAATAAAAGAACGTTAATCGTGAGTGATTGCTCACCTTTCGAGGCTAGAGATATATGATGATGAAATAAGCTACGAAATCCAAAGCAACGCTGGATGGACAAGATTTGATGCAGAAAATAGGCACGACGGACAAGGCTGATAATGGGAAATCGATGAGAATGAATCGAATCAATTTTGATATTACAGAAAAAAATATAAATTATTATGATATTAATTCTCCCAAAACCAATTTTCAAATTAAAAATGTATATTTAAAATCTATATATACCTATATGTAATTTAAACATAATTCGTCCAAAAAAAAAACCATTGTATTATATTTTATAGTCAATAATTATTATAAAAACAATATAACCACTTATTGTAATATATATTACTTAAAAAAAAAACCCATGAAAGCAACCTATATATGTTCATAATAAAAATGTATATATAGAAATTCCAAATGCATAGCCTATATTCGGTTATATATATATATATTACGTAAGTCTGAAACAAACACCTAAACGCATATATATGTCTCGAGATTTATAAACAACAAAATACTTATAATGACACATGCACTCATATACTTATATAGACTGTGAACAAGTATACATACTATACCGTATAAAATCCAACACTAAAAAAGTAAACTCACACTGAAAACATTTTAGTCAATTATTAAATATATATATTAACTAGCGTATAAAACTAACGTATCCTGTAACTTTATAATATATAAGCTATATCAGATATGAACTATCATTATATCAGATATATAAATAGTTAAACATTTTATACAAAACTATCATAACTTTATTAAATTAAACATACATTACACACTTACACAAATAGACCGTAAACTGTAAAACTTCACCCATTTTAAAGTGGTAACAATACGCTTGCTAAAAATATAACCCACATGCTCGTACTTCCCTATAAAACTATATAAATATTTGTAAGCTAACCATTAATATAGTCTAATTCACAATATGCATACCTTTATAACTTTAAATCAAATGTGTATATATATACTTATAACCAGTTATTCACAAAATACATAGCTTTAAACATATCATATATTTAAATACATATACAATCGACTGATAAGATGAGTATGCTTTACGTTTTATATATGTACTAACTTTTTATATAATATTTATATATACACTTATCAAATTTTATAACATGCGAACAAAATTTTATATTATATAGAATCTGAAAACTGCAAACATTTCATACTTGGAACCATACTATATTTATAAGATGTATATATGATATCTTAAATCAAAAAAAAAAAACTTACTTTGCTATAATACATACAATATTACTGCATAGATATACATTACTGACATATATTAAACTATATATTAACTAATATATAACTTTCAAACTTTTAAAATTGAATACCAACGTGACACATAAAGTATAAAACAATCAAGTTATCAAATCTCTATACATAGTATAATATCATACACACTATGAACGAAAAAAAAAGAAAAAAAAAAAGAATACTGTTATGAACTCATATATATGATACCATATGATACATAACTAACATGAATTTAAAATCATGTAGGACAGATCACATATTCCAAATACAGACTTATAGAAAATATACAATAACACATATATATTATAAATATATGCTAACCTATTACTCAAAGATAACGTGTGGCATGATTGTTGATGGTGAAGGCTCTGAGGATGGCTGAGCATGCAGGCGATGACAACACGTGTAGAGAGATATGTGCATGAGAGGAGGAGAGAAAAACGCGGAGGGAGAGGGATGAGTTGGATGTGGTGGGTGACGAAGCGATGGGAGGTGGAAGCACGGTAAAAGAAGGGAGAAAATAGGTGGATCTGTAGAAAGAAAAATGGAAGAAGGAGGAGGAAGAAAACTTAAAATGAGGAATGAGATTGGAAGTGACAGCAGTTTGCAATATGAAAGAAACGAAGTCAAACAAGGTTATAAAGGCAAAATAAATAAAGAAAAGAACCGTTGCATACGAAACGTATACAATAAATATGAATTGATTTGAATAGTAATGGTCAAATTCAGCTGAAAAGATTAAAGCGAATAAATACGGAGCATTGGTTATGGTAAAGTAACGCACAAAATTAGGGGAATAACAAAGGAAAGGACTGGTCAAAATAAATGAATGTAAACGTGCAACGAATATAAAAATCTATATAATTGAACCGATGGAAATGAAGGAAGCAAATAAAAGAAAGGGAATGAAGGAAAAAAATGAGCTGTGTCCCGAGCATAAATAAAGGTGGTAACGTATGAGAGGAATGAGAAAAACAAACGGGCACAATTTGAAATCAATGCAATAAAACGGCCAAAAGCTGATTTTTAGGAAAATTATTAAAGAAATATTCCTTGGGCTGCGCGTTTGAGATCCGAAAAGGCATGGAAATCAAAAAGTTATAATTTAGATTGGAATGAAAACGTACAGGAAATAATAAAGGAAAAAAAAATAAATGCGAAATAATCATATAGCATTTATTACGTTTCAAACTTTTGACATGGCATGGGATGGAAACAGCTGTACGCTAATTGAGAAGCTATTAAAGCAATTTATTATTAGTGGCATGTTATACGTTTTTATATTTATTTATTTCCTAGATCTCAATTCATATCTGATTATACTATGCAGATTTATCTTTATTATTAAACGTTCAAAAAGAATAAAACGTATACAAATTTTCTTGATTTTCGAAACAAAATTAACGGCTAAAAGATGATGAAGGGACAAAATATAAGAAAGGGAAAGAGATGAATGCGTACAATTATTTATAAGAAAAGAGAGAGAAAAGAAAAACCCACAATTAAAAATGAATGAATGAACGCTGAAAGTCAGTCAGGAATATAGAAGGTACAATATGAAATAATGGTAATCACAACTACTTTTTTTAATGCAGACCTTAAATCAACCCTTAAAACATATACTTCATATATGTAGTTAAATATAGTATATACTTCTCTTCTTCTTTGGTTCATATGATATATGAAACCCTTAACTATCGTATTTATAGCTGACGACATATGTATAGATATACTAAATATGCACTAAAATAAACTGGAAATGGTGACACAAAAACCCAAAATCAAATATATATATATATTTAACATGACTAGAAATCAAACTTCAGTAAAACTATATACTAGTATCAAGACTAACATATATATATAGCTATTATAACACATATAAATTAAATAAAACTTGGTATAAATACGCTTTACTATATATACACTTCAAATAGACCATCATACATATACAGTGGTTTTCCAAAATAACTATATATGGAACGTACTCAACATACTTAAGATTTACACACCTTGCTGAAAAGCAAAAGGAGACCGTAAATTTATTACCCACGCTATTGATATTTATACCCAATAGAAATGAACTATGCTACCAAATTTACATCAAACTTAACTTATATTATAGTATAAATAATAGTTTATAAAGTTTTTGTACTAGATCTTATAGGTATAACCACAACCAAACTTTAAAATATATGTACACAGCTCGTACTACAAATCATTAATATACATAACATATTTTCTTTTTTTTTTCAAAATTTTATTATTAATAATTTCTCAAAATCCAATTCAATACGTTAAATACCAATTAAAAATTGCTTAAATTTTATGGGTCGTTACAGCGCGGCTTCTCTAACCCCTTATTAAGTTGTGTCGCTGGAAAGGAAGCTAAGGAAATCTTATCTAACATCCACCAAGGAAGCTGCGGGGATCACACTGGAGGGCAGACTCTGGCAAAGAAAATACTCCGATATGGATATTTCTGGCCCGCCTTAAACAAAGACGCCTTAGACTTCGTTAAAAAATGTGACAGATGTCAGAAATTTGCCAGGATCCCTCGTCTACCAACAAATGAGATTACTCAAATGACCAGCCCTTGGCCCTTTGCAGTACGGGGAATTGACTTGATTGGCGAACTGCCAGTGGGCCGAGGCGGAGCCAAATATATGATAATGGCAGTTGACTATTTCACAAAATGGGTGGAAGCAGAACCTCTATATAAAATATCTTCGGCAAAAGTTATTAACTTCTTAATCAAAAATGTTCTATGTAGGTACGGAGTTCCACTCAAAATCATATCGGACAATGGACTTCAGTTTGATAGCGAGGAGTTTGCCGACTGGTGCCGAGAGCACGGAATTCACAAAAGCTCCTCATCTGTAGCTTATCCCCAGGCAAACGGACAAGTCGAAGCTGTCAACAAAATTCTCAAAACTCTAATCAAGAAGAAACTTAAAAAGTCAAAAGGCGCTTGGGTGGATGAACTTCCTACGACACTTTGGGCATACCGCACATCTTTCAGAACATCAACGGGGCATACTCCTTTCTCTTTGGCATACGCATCGGAGGCCATGCTCCCAGTCGAAACTGTAGTACCTTCCCACCGCAGTATCCACTATAACCCAGAAGAGAACGAAGAACTCCTTCACATGTCTTTGGATCTAATTGAAGAGAGGAGAAACGATGCAGCGTTCAAAGCGGCAGCTCACAAACAAAAAGTGGCGGTGCAATACAACTCCAAAGTCAAGCATCGTAGCTTACAAGAAGGAGATCTTGTCCTCAAATGAATCTTCCCGCGCCCCGGTGCACTAGATCCAATCTGGGACGGACCATATGTAATTCATAAAGATCTCCACAACGGAGCTTATATTTTGTCAACAGTGGACGGAGAGGTGTTGCAGAGGGCATGGAACATCCAACACCTTCGTCGATACTTTTTTTAACTTGTACTGCCCATATGAAGTGAATTAACAAAGAGAATCGGTGGACGTAGGCATTTTCGTGCCGAACCACTTTAAAAACTTGTCTCTTTTTAACTTGTTCCTTTATATCTTGGCTGCTTGTTTACTTTATCCTTTTCTGTTGAACAAAATCCTGTGTAATGGCATTTCCATTCAAGATGCATCACGGCGCAACCTCCTCTCGACAAGACCTAACATGTACTATACGAATCTATGCCCTCGCCAATGAAACACTTTTGCTCTAGCATCCATCTGCTGCGGGTTAACTCATTGCTCGCGATCGGCCCTTAAAGCCAACTGTAATGAGCCGATTATAAGCCACCGAGAAGGCCGACTATAGCCGAGGCAGCTCATTACGGCGTTCGGCTCGCCGGCAACTGTGAACCTACTTTAAGCCCCAACATAAGGTGTGGCCAGCCAGGGGTAGTTCACGGTTGACGATCGGCACCCACGCTAGCCGGCCACGGTAAATCGAATAATACCAACGATTACGGGCTATAATGGCCCGGGTAGTTACTGTGCGCGATCTCGGCTCCGATGTGTCTTAAGTACGGCTGTGGTAAAAAAGAAAACTCCCCGCGGAGGCGTAAGATGGGTGACAATTGTCTCCAAGACCCACAGCTAGGGAAAGTGAATACAAAACCAGTTTGCCACGAACTTAAGCACATCGAAGGCCTTCCATGATTGGAAGTTTTACTATTTCTTATATTCCTATTTTATTTAAAAACTTTCCTCCTATCCTATATAATGATCCCTAAAGTACAGGGCACAAAATAGGAGACACCCGCAAATGGGGATAGGAACTCACAACTGGATGACAGGACACTCAGCTGCATTCCATACTCAGTCACACAAGACATTCAAAGCTACCATCTACAACTAAAACACGAAGGGCGCTACTCTCTTCCTTTGTCTATGAATGCGCAGCTATAATTTATTCACACATCACAATAACATTGCAAGATATGAAATTATATTTTAAGCAAGAACTTGACATCAAACACAATTGAATCACAGGCATTTGCATAGCTGCATTTCTTATGCAACACACCAAAATAATGAAAGCATTTAAATATAACAGAACCGGCTTAAGTTAAAAAATTACATGTCAAAAATGAAGTTGTTCGTTACAAATAACATAATTACAGCCTAAAAGTTACATTAATGTTTTGGGACTAGCATAGACAACAATGTCAGGTAAACCAAAAGATGTCCAGGTCAAGTCAGAGAGTCGGCTGCATCAGAGCTTCACATCTATCCTACTAGCCCCCCGAGATCTACTTAACCGCGGGATCGGAACTCTCAGCATGCTGACCAGAGGTAGTTGGTGCTCCAGGGGTCCCGCCTGTCCAATTCGGGAAAGAATCCATTAATAGTCGCAAACAATAAGCAATCAAGTTACGAAAAGACTGAAAGGGAAGACTTACCGGCATCTGCTCCTTGATCGTCATCCTCCAACTGCACCCCTACCTCCTCAGCGGTAAGCAGCCGCATACCATCTTTCACCGCCGCTTTCTCCTCCTTGGTGAACTGGGTCGTGACCACGTCCATTCTGAAGGCCACGCTACCCTCCTTATCCGCATCGGCCTTAGCCTCCTCCAGGACCCTAAGGTAAATCCTAGCCATGACTCGGGGATAATCATCCATCCAGGATAAGTTGCCCTGTTTACAAGTGCGAAAGTACATATCCTGAAGCATCTCATCCATTATCCCCTCGTTCTCCTCGAACTCCCTTATTCGGTCCCCAGAAGCCAACAGCTTTGCAATGGCAGCATCCCTCTCCGATTGGTATCGCGAGCAGTCAGCCTGAAAGGATTTCCTCATCGCCTCCATCTCCTTCTTCAGCTTGGTTTGAGCAAGCTCTGCGGCTTCAAGCTTCCCAGATAACTCCTGTACCCGCTCAAGATCCGCTTTTCGAACCCCATCCACCGTTGCAATGGCCATACCAATCCGTTCCTTACAAGCGGCCTCCATTTTCCGCAACTCTGCCTTGCTGGCCTCTTCCATGGTTCTCTTTAATTGCCTAGAGGTGGCCTCATGTTGAGAGATCTGGATGGCCTGATCAGCGAGTTGTTTGGCCTGGTCGAAAACCATTAACCGCGGTCGAATGTTGGCGCTCCCGATTTCTTCCCCAGCCTTGACCAGTCGGGCATGATGCTCCATTAGCTTCCTGGTCTCCTCAGCAACCCGTTCGATGTTTGCCTTAGCTTCGTCCCCCAAAGTTACAACCCGAGTGGTAAGCAAATCAAGGTCCAGGGACTTAGCTTCATCGAGTACCCTTACCATAGGATTACGAGGGAGAAGGTGCTCACCGGTAGCCTCATCGAAGGTAACATCACGAAAACCTGGATCCAGATCCGGATGACCCGCAAACGGATTACGGGCTAAACCGGGATGATCTATCTGGGTAACGGTAGGATTTTCAGATGGATGGGAAGAAGGTATAAACCCAGTACTCTCCTTCGTGGTATCCTGGGGAGGCTGAGTTGGAAGTTGAGGACCAGGTGAAGATTCAAGCAAGGAGCGACTCCTCTTCTTCCTTTGGATATCCTCTTCGATAACTCCAAGAAGAGGACGGTAGCCGACTACGTCTCCGGGGTGGTTAGTCGGAGGCTTTGGTTTAGTAGAAGCCTTGAGAAGTTTGTATTGTTCGAGACGGTGCCGAACGTCCGATGTCTTGGCCACCATACCTGCTTCTGTGATATGAAACCAAGTTTTACAAGCATACATTGAACTATAATTCAAGAAATATATCAAGTTAAGAAGAGTAAATAAGTGATTTTTTATACAAACCCTGGGGAGCAGTAGGATACTGCAATAAGTCCTGGATCTCACTCCAGGACGGAAGCCGATCATAAAATATTCCTAAATCCTTATCATAAATGGAGTCTGCAGGAGTCAAAAATTCACCTTGATTCGCAGGAGTTGCCTTAGCTGAAATGCTCTTAGAAGATGAATCGGCACCAGTCCCGGCCTTGTCAGCTTTCTTCGGCTTCTCCACCAAGGCCGATCCTTCCTCCAACCCCTCAAAAGCTAGGCGGAAAGCATGATCTGTCCACTGCTGGATCTCACCTACCTGCCCAGAAGACAAAGCCCCGGTGCCATTACCACTCTGTTCTTCGCCACCATCATCACCGCGACCATCACCATCGCCTTCTCCACCACTTCCACTCTCCGCCTCACCTCCTTCATCCTCGCCTCTTTCCTCCTCCACATCTTCCTCCTCTGGAACATCTGGACATGTGATGGGGGAGGGTCCTTCGGACTTCTTAAGTTTCTTCCCCCCTGCGATTGGATGTTTCGAGAAGGGTTTCCTTTTGCTGCTCTTCGTTGTAGCCCCTCATTTAGCTTTGGCAGCCTTCTCCTCAGCTGTGTCTCTTTGCTTGACCACAGACTGGCGTGGCAGAATCAAGTTGAGCTCCAGAAGAGTAGCATTCCCGATCAAATAAGAGGCTGCCCTCTCCCTTTCCGGAATGGCTTCTATCTCCGCAGCCATCTGAACCAGGCGATCGCTCTCTACAACCGCAAAACCACCTGTTGCTAGCAAGAAATAAAGCACATAAGGAGGAGCATTGTAGTTAGAACAGAAATTATAAATAAGATTCAACTTACAGCCAGAGGTGAAGCGGTGGAAAGAAACAGAGTCATCCTTGACAAAAAACCATTCCTTCTTGAACATGCTGAACTTTGAATATAAGTCCAGGACTGGTTTGAAAGACACGGCCGATTCTAAGCTAATATATGGAGACCCCTTCTTGTAGCCTCTCAAGTTGTACAGATACCGGATCTCTCGGTTGGAGGGGAGGCGCCCGTATTTTTGTCGGAAAATGATAAACAGACTCACCAAGATGGCGTAGGAGTTGGGCTGAAGCTGGAAAGGGGCCACCTTCAAGTATGTGATGAAGCTGACTATCCAAGCGTTTATCGAAGGAATAGCCCCACACATGCAATGATACCTACTATAAGCGAAATATCCTTCAGGGGGGGGGGGGTTATACGGCATCACTCCTTCCCCTGGCAACAACATGTGCGCTCTGTCAATCCTGAAGGATCTAGATATAATGTCAAGTTGCTCGTCTTTGAGGGAGGTGGGAAAGTAGTCAGGCGGTGAGTTCAAGAGCTCATGAGGGCCGTACCCATCTACTAATGATCTCGGGGATGGTCCACATCGTTCTGGCTCTGACCGGACTAGGGGCACTACGGAGGACTCTTCCTTGCCTTGGATTTCTTCCTATCAGAACGGGTTTCTACTTTATGAGACATTATCTGCAACACGAGAAAAACATACTGTTAGAACAAGGAGTGTGGAGAAATAAACAAGAAAGTACATACGGCCTGGAATATCGTTCATAATTCAAAACATAAAAGCTCGATCGGTAATTCGAGACTAAAGTCCATTGGCACTCGCACTCCCAAGTTCATTCGGCAGTGCGAGGCGAAGGTTCATTCGACACTCATACTCCCCGGATTCATTCGGTAGTTCAAAGCATAAGAGTCATTTGGCAAGAGAAGAATAAATCACCTGGACCGGTAGTCAAACGTGATTCGGTGATATGATTGATTCAGCAGGAAAGAATTTGGTTCGGCTATTTCAGTTAGTAAGGAATAATGAAAGCATGAGGCCCATACTTATATGCAAACATGGATGACCGGACCAACTGGTTCGGTGCATAGGACCGGATGAGAATATCCAAGCTGAAACAAAGCGCGACATATGCTGACATATGCCCCACTTTTGGGGGGGCAAATGTTGGGTGCGTTTCCACCACCACCGAACCATGCACAGCCGAACCAATCCACCCACAAGGCCTAGCCGAACCAAAGTCTCAACTCTACCTGCCACCGGATCGGGGTATCACCGAACCAACCCACAGGCATTACCGAACCAAAGTAAATACTACCTCTACCGGACCAACCACTACCGAACCAAAGCCACACCAACCACTACCGGACCAACCTATGCCGGACCAACCACTACAGAGCCAAAGTAAATCCAACCATTGCCGAACCGAAACCACTCCAACCATCTCCGGACTAAGGCGTTGCCGAACCAACCTTGCCAGGCCAGATTACATCAGCCCAGGCCCACCAGCAACTATATACATCCAAGACCCCTACCCCCAGCCTCACTCTATAAATAGAGGGGTAGGGGTACAACAATGGCGGACAAGTTTGAGAGCTTAAGCACGGATAGAACTTTCAAACAACTTTCATATACTTGTAATCAAAGCTTTGTACTTGTAATCTGAACAGTAAAGGAGAATAACATATAAAGTGGACGTAGGCACATTCTGGCCGAACCACTATAAATCTGTGTGTCTTTTACAGTTTAGCCCCTGCTTTTTACGTATTTGCATAAATCACCCAAATCGCTAAGAACAACATAAAATCGACTAAATTATACGACTTGGAGGTGTTTGCCCATTTTTTGTGCAAACAGACACAAAATTAAGCAATTGTTTTATGAAATGATTCATAAATGACACGGGTGTTAAAATAAATATACTAAGTTAAAGGATCGTGGAAAAAATATATTACAATAAAGATAAATTATCTTTTGAGTGAAAAATGGTTTCTTTAGAATATTTTTCTTTAATAAAATATTTGAAAATAAATAACTGAAGGGATTATATAAAGAAGCACCTTTATAAAATGTTTGAATTTAAGATAAAAGTTTATGAAAGTTGTAACAACCCAGAATTTTCGATCCCGAAAGTTCCAGATAGTTAGGAAAAGAAGAAAAGAGATAGAAGAAGAAACAGAAAACCAAACTCAAAATCTCACATTCGCAGCGGATAAAATGTAATATCAAATAATATTCTTTACACAAATAAATCTTTATCAGTAAATTACATTTTAATATATCAGAGTTACAACATTTTACAATCACTGGACGGTTAAAATAACTTGTTCCAAATATACAACAATATAACACAGCGGATACATTCCATACATTCCTTGAAAGTTGTAACAACCCAGAATTTTCGATCTCGAAAGTTCCAGATAGTTAGGAAAAGAAGAAAAGAGTAGAAGAAGAAACAGAAAACCAAACTCAAAATCTCACATTCGCAGCGGATAAAATATAATATCAAATAATATTCTTTACACAAAGAAATCTTTATCAGTAAATTACATTTTAATATATCAGAGTTACAACATTTTACAATCACTGGACAGTTAAAATAACTTGTTCCAAATATACAACAATATAACATAGCGGATACATTCCATACATTCCTACCATCCAGCTTGCCTCCTGAGCTCCAGAACGTCCTTACCTGAAAATCTGTAATACTCGGTCTGAGCTGATCATTACATCAAAGTAACACCCGGGTCAGGCTGGAAACCAGCGTGAGTAAACTTATCTAACAAGAAATACCAATGCATATAGACTATTTAAACCCGGGTAACTCATACTGCTTTACAAGTTCAAAATTTGATAGTCAATGCTTATTTCACAAATAAATCCCTTAGTTTAAGGTCCATATTATTCCATTCCAACCTATTGATTTCATATATCAATCTATAAATAATCATTGAAGATTACAAATCGAAGTGGGTTCGGGTATTTACTGATACCCGACCCCGGTCTCTTCGAATTCAATACCATCTTTAACCTAAGTTATTCAAGTGAGATACAATTCAACTTAATATGTAGGATGTCACTTTCGTACACAGCAATTCATCAACGATAGATAACCATACTATCACTGTTCACCCAAACATATCATATCACAAAGCAATTCATATCAGAGGTATCAACCAATCCAAGGCACTTATCATTGTTCAATCATTCATAAGCAAGATGGATTATTCCCAAAATTAATTTAATTTATCTCTAATTAAATTAATTACTAATCTTTAATCACTTAGATTACCATTACTTAACATTAATTAATTACAATCTAATTAATTAATAATCTATTAATCATCCATCTTAATTAATCACCCTTGACTAATTATACTTTAATTACATTAAGTAGTAGCTTAAATTAATTACTCAAATTAATTATCCTATAATCTCTTCATTGATTAATTATCTTTTTAATTAATCACACTCATTAATTAACTAAACCTTGATTAGTTTCTTACTTAATCCATACGTTAACTAATTACACTGAGTAATTAATCCCTAATCACTTTCATTAAGTAATTATCATTAAATAAATCACATTTAGTAATCATCCATGAATTATCCTCTTTAATTAATGACATTAAGCACTTATCTTTAACTAAAGTAATTATCATTAATTAATTACATTAAGTGTCTAATCTTTAATTAATTAATCATTCCTTGATTTCATAAATCAATTAAACATCCTAATACATCAGATAATTTGTACTTTTAATTTAATTTCAACTTTTAATTCACCTTAAAACATATAGGATTCAACCTACTAAATAATTACTTAATACAACAATTTTGAAAACATTTTAAACTTTGGAAATTTGTTTAAAACTTGCTAATACTATTTTTTAAAGCTTGGTTTACATTTATTTTGAAACTTACCTATTTGATAAGTTTTAATACTTGGTCCCTACGACACACACAAACCCGAAGCAAACCTATAAAATTTCCGAGACTACCCCGTGAAATCTCGCGCATACCTCTACTTCGAAGGAACATTGTTCTACATGAACCAAGCCCGAGAAGACATCGTCTTCCCCAAAACAAACATCAACCTTTCCATGTTTGTGCATGCGTGCACATGCACGGCTACTCCGGTCACCACTGAACATCGCCGAGATCACCAACAAGTCATCGACACCCTCGACAAACCACTCAATCACCCTGTATCGTGACTTCGCCAAAAACTCGAATTTAAGACACTCGATCCACTGGAACACCAAACCCGATTAATAAATCACCACCGTACCACCGTCCACGATCATCTGAGACTTTGCCCTCACGATCTCAACTTCGTAACTCGTCCATACTCCTAATCCTCTACTCGCGATTAAGCCCGAAACAACCTAGACAGAGCCATTGATTCAAGAACAAAGACGAAATCCAACTGCCTTAAACCCTAAATTAAGTTGCACCATCACCCACGATACTCAGAAAATGAGATACCATTTTTCTCTCAACCCTCGGCCTACAATCTTCCTTTGGCCATAATCACAAGGTCAACGATCAACTCATTTGCCGGAATTTGATGATAAACCCAATTCCGGTAATCTCTCAATTTCTTAACAACCACGGACATAAAAATCATGGGATTTCCATCAAAAATCTTCATATTCGAATACGATTTGATTAATATGATCATAACTTGTATTTTCTAAAAATCAATTTCTTGTCTTGAAATTTTATTTCTACTGTTTCATCTTTTTTGAGCTAATTACTTGATATATATGCTAGGAAATATTTTTAAGGGTTTAATCTGGTAAACACAAATGAATTTCGTTTAAAGTTCTTAACAAACTGTTTATATTAAGAGATAAAGATTTTTACTTGATTTGGTCTATAAAATAAAACAAACAGAACCCAGGTATCAGTTCAGAGACAAGCACTTAAGTATATATTCAATAAGTTTAGCTACTGTCCAAACAAAGTACGTTCAAGCAACCTTTATCTCACACATCAGTATGAGATCGTATCATAAGCATCAGATTCATCTTTTAAAAAGTTGAACTTTACTCACCTCATTTGTTTGAATAGAGTAGGTTTTGAAGTAGTTTAAATTTTGAAGACTTGAACTGCTATTGAACTCTGAAACTTAATTATCTGGAACTTGTTGAGTTGCTCCTGCTTCTGATCTGAAGCTTGAAATGATTTACTTTGATTTAATTTCTGTTTTGAAATGCTTATAGGCTTTTGAACTGGAATTTGTGCTAGGATCTGAACTTGATTTTGATTAGAACTGAGTTGATTCTTTACTGTGGCTTCAAGTTGAATTTTGTTGTTTTAAAAGATTGATGATTTTTTTTTCAAGTTTGTAGTTTGAAAATGTAGAATAAAGAATGAGAGAAAGAGGGAATGAAATATTTCTATAGATTTAAATTTATTTATTTCTTTTTATAAATTTCTTGAAAATTAAAATTAAAATGACGCTTGTTTTAAATGCATGCAAATAACCTTACACTTGTATCATTCATATTTCCAATGGTTAACATTTGTGATAATCATGCTTTTAATATATGTTTTATACATATATGTATATATATATATATATATATATATATATATTTATATAATATTTTCAATTTAGTTTTATATTTGAAAATGAATATGTTTTTATATATACTTACAAACTATCTTTATTTCAAGTATAACTTTTAAAAGAAAACATTTCAACCCTTTTTATTAAACTTGGTTTTAAGCTTAAAATGTTTATCATGTATTTTAAATTTTATATATAGAATTTAACTTTAGTTACCCTTTGAAAATTATTGAATTCAAATTAATGTCTCCTAATCACTGTACATATACAAATATATATACACTTATATTCTTGTATGTATATACTTGAATTTTCTATATTATAAAGTTTACCTACATATACATACATACATACATATATATATATATATATATTAATTCCCTACAAGATTTATTATTCAAATTCAACATTTTACAGTTTCAAATCCATTTATATACATTCAAATATTTTAATTATCAAAAAAAATATTATTTGTTCAACTGAATAAGATCAGTTAATTATTCGATTATCAGAAATCGACAATCCGGGTTATCACATTCCTTCCCCCTTTGAATCTTTTCATCCTCGAAAAGAAATGAAGCCAGAAATTATTCAATAATTTAAAACCAATTAACATATTCTTTGATCATTTTTCGAACATTTTTAAAATCTATATATTAATGCCAAATAGTTTTTATAAAAATACTTTCTATAACTCGATGTCTCAACCAGCCCATCCTCGTTCTCACAGAAATTCGGTCATACGTTGATCAGGCGTAAGACTGAAAATCTATAAGTACTTGGTAAACCCGTTTTCAACACCTAGTGAAAATACTTGGAAAATAATTTTATTGAAAATATGGAAAACATTTTTGAAATCGAGGAAATATGTTTGGTGAGAATGCACTTGAAATCATCACCACCATCCATGGTCGCAGCTGCATCCTAGGTTACGTTGTCATCGCAGCAAAAGTCCATGTAACTGTAGGCACTCCGCGCTCCTCGATTACGCCATGGAACCCGCGGTAGATCGCAGTTACATTCCACGGTTACGTTGCCATCACAACAAAAATCCATGTAACTGTAGGCATCAGTGCCCTCAATTTTCGCTGCCAAAATGAAACTTCTCCACTCCCACATAGGTCGTAGTCTACCGATGTAAAATCACACGCAGACTGTTGGCTCTCAGCAGCACACACGACTTTCGCTATGTTATCATTGGTCATAGTCTACCGATATAAAATCAAACGTAGACTGTTGGCTCTCAGCAGCACACACGACTTTCGCTATGTTACCATAGGTTGCAGTCTACCGATATAAAATCAAACGTAGACTGTTGGCTCTCAGCAGCACACACAACTTTCGCTAGGTCTGCAGTAGATCGAAGTGACATCGAGTTACATTGTCGTCACAACATAACCCAAATGCCTCTGTAGGCATCAACGCCCTCGACTTTCGCTACACACAACACAAAATCCTCAGGTACTAGTTTTGTCCGGGCTCCTCATAGGATCAACTTTAGAACCCCCCCAGGGTTCAAGGCAGTGCCACCTTGTGGCACTCCTGAGAGGTTCATTTCAAGGGAGCGCCTTTTTCCCCAGAGCCAATCTCAAAACACTTTATACTATACTCTTATAGTATCTTTCAAATCATACCCTTTATGATTTTCATCCAAATCTCAATTACACAAAATCGATTCCCAAAATCGATAATTCCCAAACTAGGCTTTCCAAATTCCAATATTGATTTTACCTAAAAATCAAAAGGCGTTTCCAAATCCAAAGGTTCCAAAAACCTTTTCTCAAAATCATTCTCATAAGACCCTTTACACACACACACATATATATATAACTTTAAAAATCTTTGGATCACTTCAAACTTGTATAAATTCCCTTTTCAAACTTCAAAAACTTTCAAAAATCCTTTCCTTCCGACGACAGATTCAACAAGGGGAGATTTATTTTATATAACAAAGATACATAATTTTGTTTATTCCAATCAAATATTCAAATTCGATTACTTTTTTTTATTTTAACTATATTACTTACGCACACAAAGAAAATTTCTACCATAGAAATATTCAATTTCCAGTTTATTTCAAAAACCATTTCACTTTTCTTATCCACAAATTCCCAATATCAATTTCATTCAAACCCATACGATGTACACATATCATTCGTACGCTATATCAACCAAATCTCTCACTCGATCACACAATTTCATTTTCGAACTAGTATCGTTCACCCGACTTCCTAGTACGGACTCAGATCTGACTTCTTGATCAGAAACCGTCATTCTCCTTGCATAGCCTAACTGTGATAGAGAATACCCAAAATCAATCAACATTCGATATCCAGGTTCGCCGTCGAAAATCGAGTGAAAAATCCCAACTCGGATCGATATACTACCTCGAAATTCTGTGCTCGAATCTGGATCAAATTACTATGCGAATAGAGTAATATACGTACATCCTACATGTTAATCTTTATTGATTATTAGCCAAATCAATTTCCTTTTCCATACACTTTCACTTTAATTTCTATTCACTTATTCACAGTTGTTTCAATCCCATTTGGATTATCACCTCTACTCCTATCTCAATTGGATATTTAATTATAAACAGTTTGCACTCTGACCATCTTAAAATTAGAAAATAACTTGAAAAATTAAAAATAGACAAGTAGTTGAAAAATAATTATTAGTTTGTAAAATAGCTGTAAAATAGTTAAGTAATTGTAAAATAGTTGGAAAATAGTTAAATAGTTTCAGAAATTTTAGATAATTGCAAAATAGTTGTAAAATAGTAATTAATTTGTAAAATAGTTGAAAAATAGTAATTAGTTTATAAAACAGTCGAAAATTGTTAAATAGTTTCAAAAACTACTGTAAAACAAGTATAAGATAGTTTTAGGTTTATAAAGAAAAGTTGTATGGTAAATAGTTTGGAAAAATAGATTTATATTAAAACAATTTATTTCGAAAATAGTCCAAGGTCAAACTGTTCAATTTCCAACCTCCATTTCCGAACATTTCAATTTAAATTTCCACTTCCATTTAAATTGACTCAATTCCAATTTTAAATAACTTCAATTTCCATTGAATTTAATTTAACCCCAATTCAAGTTGAATTAATCCTCAATTTCTTTCCTAAATTCAAATCAAATTCCATTTGAATTTACTTATTCAACTTTAATCACAATTTCAATTAATTCAAATAAATTTCAAATTGAACCAATTTCAATTCATATCAATTCCAGTTTGGATTAATCCCAATTCCCATTTGAATTTGAACTCATTCAACTTCAATTTCATTTCAATTAATCAAATTCAAATTTTCCATTTGAATTTTTAAACTTATCCATCTTCAATCACAATTCCAATTGATTCAAATCAAATTCAATTTGAACTAATTTAATTCAAATTTCAAATTTAAACCATCCCGAATTATATAAATCCGAGTTAAATTTTTAAATGTTGATTTAATCCTTTAAATCAAATCAACTTATATCTTTAAACCATTTAATTCTGAATCCAAATTCCATTTTTAACCTATTTCAAAGTTCAAATAATAATTCAAATCCTTTTTAAACAACTAAATCTTTGAAATTCAATTTATCATCAAATTTCAATTTTGAAACCAAACCTTTGAAGTTTTATCTTAAACATTCAAATCTTAAGTCCAAAATGATTCCATTTTATCTTAATAATGGATATATTACCACACCCCATTTCTTTATTCATTTAAACAAATCCAATACACAATTTTAAAGATTACTAATAATACAGGATGATATCATCCAAATTATTTTAAAAATCCATCCATTTCCAATTTCCAGATCTCAAACCCATTTTGAGATCACACAAACTCTCAATTCAAATTGACCATTTAACTTCCCAAGTTAAACCCAATTTCATCTTGAAGTTTCCAATTCAGGTTGTTTGTTCTAAACTTATTTAATTTCTCAAAGTTAAATTCAATTTACTTAATCCAGTCAACCCTACTCAAATTTGAATTCCCGCTTCAAATTTCAAAATTCTAAACTTCACATTAATAATCTTCCCACTATAAGTTCAAAACTTACATCCCTTTGGGTTTTCACGTCTCATAAAAATTTTGAAACTCAACATTTAGAGTTTATTTCAAACCATCATTGATATTATGTATATTCCTCACATATATACGTATTTAGTTCCTTTACACACCAAGTTATCCTTAAATTTTAAACCACTCTTGGTTTTTATTCAAGACAAATTTCTTTAAATTTTCAAACAACTCTTGTTTGAAATAGGACCCTTTCATTCAAATACATTAAATAATATTATTTATTATTTCTTTATCACTTTGAAACAATTTTCAAATTCTGGATCCAGATTTAAAATTTAAAATTTCAATTAATAAGTCAGATTTGCCTAAATGTTTTACTTCCCTAAAACATTTCATTTTGCTTACTCATTAATACACATTTTATTATTAAACACAATAATCATTTATGATAATAACCAAGATTATCATATCTAGAAACCAATTCATTATTATCTTATTCTAAAATTCTTCCCCAAATTCAAGATTTAATTTCAGTTTGAATCATTTAAAACTTATCTTTATTTAATTTCAATTTGGTTGTATTTCTATTACCACTTAATTTAATTCCAATTTAACAACCAATTACCTTATTATTTATCGGAAAGAAATATTGCATTGTATATCAAAATATATACTTATATAAAATCATTCAAAATATTTATATAAGAACATAACAAGTATATTCTCATATATATACACACTCAACTCATCTTAGGGTACCACTAACCCTATACTTGATGAGTAAACCCACCAGAGAGAAGGTTCTCACTTAACCTCGCTCTGATACCGAATGTAACAAATCGGAATTTTCGATCCCGAAAATTCCAGATAGTTAGAAAAAGAAGAAAATAGATAGAAGAAGAAACAGAAAACCAAAATCAGAATCTCACATTCGCAACGGATAAAATATAATATCAAATAATATTCTTTACACAAAGAAAGCTGTATCAGTAAATTACATTTTAATATATCAGAGTTACAACATTTTACAGTCACCGGACAGTTAAAATAATTTGTTCCAAATATACCACAATATAACACAACAAATACACTCCATACGTTCCTGCCATCCAGCTCGCCTGCCGAGCTCCAGAACGTCCTTACCTGAAAATCTGCAATACTCGGTCTGATCCGAGCATTACATCAAAGTAACACCCAGGTCAGGCTAGAAACCAGCAAGAGTAAACTTATCTAACAAGAAATACCAATGCATATAGACTATTTAAACCTGGGTAACTCATACTGCTTTACAAGTTCAAAATTTGGTAGTCAATACTTATTTCACAAATAAATCCCTTAGTTTAAGGTCCATATTATTCTATTCCAACCCAGTGATTTCACATATCAATCTATAAAGAATCATTAAAGATTAAAAATCGAAGTGGGTTCGGATATTTACTGATACCCGACCCCGGTCTCTTCGAATTCAATACCATCTTTAACCTAAGTTATTCAAGTGAGATACAATTCAACTTAATATGTAGGATGTCACTTTCATAAACAGCAATTCATCAATGATAGATGACCATACTATCACTGTCCACCCAAACGTATCATATCACAAAGCAATTCATATCAGAGATATCAATCGATCCAAGGCACTTATCATTATTCAATCATTCATAAGCAAGATGGATTATTCCTAAAATTAATTTAATTTATCTCTAATTAAATTAATTACTAATCTTTAATCACCTATATTACCATTACTTAATTAATTACAAACTAATTAATTAATCATCTATTAATCGTCCATCTTAATTAATCACCCTTGACTAATTATACTTTAATCACATTAAGTAATAGCCTAAATTAATTACTCAAATTAATTATCCTATAATCCCTTAATTGATTAATTATCTTTTTAATTAATCACACTCATTAATTAACTAAACCTTGACTAGTTTCTTAGTTAATCCATACGTTAACTAATTTCACTGAGTAATTAATCCCTAATTACTTTCATTAAGTAATTATCATTAAATAAATCACATTTAGTAATCATCCATTAATTATCCTCCTTAATTAATGACATTAAGCACTTATCTTTAACTAAAGTAATTATCATTATTTAATTACATTAAGTGTCTAATCTTTAATTAATTAATCATTCCCTGATTTCATAAATCAATTAAACATCCTAGTACATCAAATAATTTGTACTTTTAATTTAATTTCAACTTTTAATTCACCTTAAAACATATAGGATTCAACCTACTAAATAATTACTTAATACAACAACTTAGAAAACATTTTAAACTTTGGAAATTTGTTTAAAACTTGCTAATACTTTTTTTTAAAGCTTGGTTTACATTTATTTTGAAACTTACCTATTTGATAAGTTTTAATACTTAATCGCTACGATACACACAAACCCGAAGCAAACCTATAAAATTTCCGAGACTACCCCGTGAAATCTCGTGCAAACCTCTATTTCGAGGGAACATTCAATTCTACATGAACCAGGCCCGAGAAGACATCGTCATCCCCAAAAACAAACATCAACCCAGCCATGTTTGTGCATGCGTGCACATGCACGGCTACTCCGGTCACCACTGAACGTCGCTGAGATCACCAACAAGTCGTTGACACCCGCGACGATCCACTCGATCACCCTGTATCGTGACTTCACCAAAAGCTCGAATTTAAGACACTCGGTCCACTGGAGCACCAAACCTGATTAACAAATCACCACCGTATCACCGTCCACGATCATCCGAGACTTCGCCCTCACGATCTAAACTTCGTAACTCGTCCATACTCCTGATCCCCTACTCACGATTAAGCTCGAAACATCCTAAATAGAGCCATTGATTCGAGAACGAAGACGAAATCCAGCGGCCTTAAACCCTAAATTAAGTCGCACTATCACCCACGATATTCAGAAAAATGAGATACCATTTTTCTCTCAACCCCGGCCTACAAACTTCCTTTGGCCATAATCACGAGGTCACCGATCAACTCGTTTGCCGGAATTTGATGACAAACCAATTCCGGTAATCTCTCGATTTCTCAACAACCACGAACTTAAAAATCATAAGATTTCCATCAAAAATCTTCATATTCAAATACGATTCGATTAATATGATCATAACTTGTATTTTCTAAAAATCAATTTCTTGTCTTGAAATTTTATTTCTACTGTTTCATCTTTTTAGAGCTAATTACTTGATATATATATATATATATATATATATATATGCTAGGAAATATTTTTAAGGGTTTAATCTGGTAAACGCAAACGAATTTCCTTTAAAGAGCTTAACACAAAATCGTTTATATCAAGGGATAAAGATTTTCACTTGATTTGGTCTGTAAAATAAAACAAACAGAACCTAGGTATCAGTTCGGAGACAAGCACTTAAGTATATATTCAATAAGTTTAGTGATGTCCAAACAAAGTACATTCAAGCAACCATTATCTCACACATCCGTATGAGATCGTATCGTAAGCATCAGATTCATCTTTTAAAAAGTTGAAGTTTACTCACCTCATTTGTTTGAACAGAGAAGATTTTGAAGTAGTTTAACTTTTGAAGACTTGAACTACTATTGAACTCTAAAACTTAATTATCTAGAACTTGTTGAGTTGCTCCTGCTTCTGATCTGAAGCTTGAAATGATTTGCTTTGATTTAATTTTTGGTTTAAAATGCTTATAGGCTTTTGAACTGGAATTTGTGCTAGGATCTGAACTTGAATTTGATTAGAACCGAGTTAATTCTTTACTATGGCTTTAGGTTGAATTTTTTTGTTTTAAAAGATTGATGATTTTTTTTCAGGTTTGTAGTTTGAAAATGTAAAACAAAGAATGAGAGAAAGTGGGAATGAAATATTTCTATAGATTTAAATCTATTTACTTATTTTTATAAATTTCTTCAAAATAAAATTAAAGTGACACTTGTTTTAAATGCATGCAAATAACCTTACACTTGTATCATTCATATTTCCAATGGTTAACATTTGTGATAATCATGCTTTTAATATATGTTTTATACATATATATATTTATATAATATTTTCAATCTTGTCTTATATTTAAAAATGAATATGTTTTTTATATATACTTACAAATTATCTTTATTTCAATTATAACTTTTAAAAGAAAATATTTCAACCCTTTTTATTAAATCTTGTTTTAAGCTTAAAATGTTTATCTTGTATTTTAAATTTTATATATAGAATTTAACTTTAATACCCTTTGAAAATTATTGAATTCAAATTAATGTCTCAAAATCACTGTACATATACAAAAATATATACACTTATATTTTTGTATGTATATACTTGAATTTTCTATTTTATAAAGTTTACCTACATATATATTAATTCCCTACAAAATTTATTATTCAAATTCAACATTTTACAGTTTCAAACCCACTTATATACATTCAGATATTTTAATTATAAAAAAAAATTATTTGTTCAACTGAATAAGATTAGTTAATTATTCAATTATCAGAAATCAACAATCCGGGTTATCACAAAAGTTTTTCAAAGTTAATAAATACATATATTATATAGATCATTTTGTCACACAAATGTTGATCTAATATTTGAGTTTGGAACTTTAAGGTGTTTACACCGATTCGAAAAATGGTTTATCACTCGATTCTTGACGATGAACATTGATGAGGGTTTATGGTTAGATACTTGAGTTTTCTATCATAGTTGATAGCTATGCAAGGAAAGAAAAGGTTCTGATCTAGAAGCCCGATCAGAGTCCGCACTAGAGGATCGGGGGATCGATACTAGTTTGAAAATAAAGTTGTGTATTCGAATATGAGATCGAGTAAGATATTTCATACGGATGATCTGTGTAAATTATATGGAATTAAGTTTAAAGATAAATGTTTTAGGCAAACTTTTGTTTGGGTAATTTCGAGGACGAAATTCTTTTAAGTAGAGGAGAATGTAACGACCCGTAATTTCGCCACTTCGATCGTTTCAAACATAAATAATAGGTTATATGTAATAAATAATAATAGAGAAATTATTTATTCTTATAGTGATAATTTAAAAATTATAAATTTGGATTTTAGAACAAATCAACAAAAGTTAAGTTTTGTTAAAAATAAATAAATGCTTAAATAAATAGGTTTACATATTTATTTAAAAAAATAAGTTTTATTGAAAACATTAAATAAAGATAATAAAAGTATATTAAAATATTTAAAAATATGTTAATAATCTTTCGACAAAAATAACCAAATTTTGTCGCATTTTGTCAGTTTTACATACACTGTAAAATTAAAGATTTTGATATTATTTAAATATGATTTTAAAATATAAAGAGACATGTTTTAATTAATTTAAAGAAGTAAAAAGTTCACTTTTAAATTTGGTTTACATAAATAAATAACTAAAATGCCAAAATGTGACCGTAAAATATTTTGTCGAAAAATGACGTTTTGTCGATTAAAAGTTGTCGCAACGTCGTTGTACCTTTATTTTCTTATATAAAAACATATATTCAAATATTATAAGTATTAATTAATTCACTAATCAAGTTTACTTTTACTAAACATGCTTAAAAAATTCTATAATATAATTAAGAAAAAGTAAGCACAAAAAGACAAAAATGTCATTTCAAAGCATAAAGCAAACATCAAATCAAACCCAACATAATTATTATATTCTTCACTCAATACTTAAGTGAAAATTACATAAAGTAATGATTTTAATTATGATGTTAAGTGTTAAAAAATAACGTTACTTAAGAGTAAGTAAATAGTATTTTGGTCATTTTACATAATAATATTTTATTTCAAACTTTTTTCTATAAATACCTACCGCTTCTTTCACAAATTCCACACACTTTTCATTCTTCTTCTTCTTCCTCCTCCTTTTCTATTCTCTCCTTTTCTCTTCCTTAGAGCTTTAATAGCTTCTTCTTCTTCCATCTCCTTACTAACTTTTTCAAAACCATATCAAACAAAGTCCATATGAATGTTGGTCGAGCAATTTGAAGCATGGTGGTCGAGCAATTTGAAGCATGGTGGTAGAGTTTACATGATGGTTTGGTGTAGTTAAGAGAATTTAGTGAAGCGTTGTTGCATATGAATGTTGGTAGGAAGAATTGGTTAAGTTAAAGGTGAGTATTCATATTTACTAATTAATCCATAAATTATTTCATGTATAATGATTGAAAAGTTTAAATATGTTGAATGATTAAATGTTTGATAACTTGGTTACAAAATTGGTTGATTATATGATTGTTTACGTGGTTAATAACTGGTTTGATAAATGATAAGAGAAATGATTAGGAATTAAGCATAGTTAATTCAATGAAAATTAAATTCATATAAATGTGTGTAGGGAAATTATTTAGCCTCTTAATGATTTCAAAATATCTAAAAAGATTGAAAATGATATTACAATTATATAATATTATAATATGAAATGAAATGAAAAATGAGTTTGTAATGATGCAAATATTGTTTTAAATAAGTTAAAATAATTTAAATATGGTTTAAAATATATTTTAAGTGTTTTGGATAAGTTCCGAAGCAATTCACAAAACTGATCAAAATCGAGCTCATCGCGTAGCGGCGGTTCGTAAATTTCGACCCGTAACTTCAAATTGATGTAGAAAATGATTTGTAAGTCGGATTTCTTCGAAATAAAATTTCTTTGGTTCACAATGATAATAGTTTTCCAAGAAGAAAGAAAATCAAGATTTCATTAAGTCGATTTTGAAATATGTCCAAAACTATTTTCTAAAAACATCGCGGTTTTGCAGTTCGGAATCCAAAAAGGGATTTATTTATAAATGATATCTTTAAATGATTTAAAATATGAAATAAATTTGATAAATCTATTATAATGGTTTAAAAGAGATTTGAAATGGAAAATATGAATTTTCAAATGTTTAAAAGTTGTTTAAATCAAATAAAGCTTATATAGCACTTTCCATAGCACTTTTATGCTGCGAATTCTATAACATTTTGAATATAAGTTTTAACTTAACAATTCTTTCCTAAATCTTTTGTGAATGATTTTAAAAGAATAATTAAGTAATTTAAAGATGATTTGGAATTTTTAATAATTTGAATAAACGGTTAAGATGAATTGTTTATACCACTTAAATAGAAAGTGAAGAATATTGAATATAATAACAAACTGAGTATGCGGAAATGACTATGCATTTGTCCCATCTGTGAGATCAAAGAAGATAAAAAAAAGTGTTTAACTAAGGTTAGGGATGGAGAAACCGGTGCCCTGAACTTACCTGGCCTATGTTTTCTCTTTTTTGGTGAAGGGTGGAACATATCGAAAGGAAAGCCCGGATGCTCTAAAAGATCATATTTATGTTTTTCAAAGATAAGAGAAAAGAAATAAATTCTTTGAATGCTAACTAACCATTTAACATTTTTTATCATTGATTAGCACGAAGAAACCATGATCGAATCTGGGTGATTCCTATCTGAAAACCCCTTCAAACTAATTTTCAAAATAAAACATATTGAAGACAAAGATCTTTATAATGTAGGATTACTTGCCGTCAGTCCCTGGAGGTGAAATTTACCATATTTAATGTGGCAGTACTGCTTTGTTATGAAAATCTTCGATTTGCAAGAATTTGATTTGAAGTTAAGAAAGAAATCTTTTATTAAGATTTAATGATGATTTGTAATATTTTCCGTAAGTTAAAAGTTATAACTTGAATATAAGGAATTTTTGATTAAGATTAAATGAATGATTTGAAAAGGTTTTCCTAAGTAAAAGAGAAGATGATTTGGAATTCTTCCAGAATTTAAGAAAGGTTTAAATAAATCAAATGATTTGATAAATGATGCCTAATGATTCTATATACTCTTGAAAAGAAAATGGAATAAATTGAAAAGAATATATCTAAGAAAGATATTTGATTTAAATAAAAGATGATTTAATTGATTGATGATTGATATCCATATTAAACTTAACATTTTTTATCGATAATTATCTTCGAAGGAACCGGAGTCGGATTTGGGCGATTCCTATCCGAAAACCACTTCAAACCAATGTATACGTTCAAAAGTGAAGACATGTTGAAGATAATGATTATGGAAGACCGTGGATCTTCATAGCTTGAGGTCTACTTGTTGAACATGCTCTGGGTCGCTTCCATTATAGAGTTATTTATAGTAGTGGTCTCTCCGTTGTGGAGATTTTTCAGATTGCAAGGACTAATCGCTACTAGTGGTAGTAGGAGAGGGCTTTCGGTTTCGTTCAGTCCCATAATGAACTTTTATGACGAATGTACGACATCGCATTTCTGAGACACAACGTTTGACTTTTACAAATGTACATCTGCTTGGTGGCGGAGAAGGCAACTTCTCTTAGCTTAACACCATTCTCCGAGACATACGATCTCAGAGGTTGTATGTTTGTGGGAGTTAAATAGTAATCAAAGGAATGGCAGTGTGGCATTCAAAGCGGAACTTGTTATGATCAAAGCGTGGCTTTGAAGAAATTGAGCGTAGCCTCATGAGCCTCACATCCCCGTTATGATAGGATTCTATGTGGTCAGATGTATGCTCGCATTTCAGATAGTAATGATTTGGGTTATCAAATGTTTTGAGCCCCAAGTACCAGATACGTCTGGGCCTCATGGTAGAGATGCGCAAAGTCCGAGTCCTTGGATGTTATTCGTAGATTGTATTCACTTTTAGCTATTTGTGTTGTTGTATAACGGCGTCTGAGTCTTGGATGTAAACCGTGAATACATATTGATCTTTCCACTAGTTTTCTATCATGTTGGAAATCTAATCCCAATACGAGATTTACGGTTTTGATTGTATTTCCAAAATAGCTGTAATGACTTGTAAACAATTCAGCTACCCCCTTTTTGGTATCATTTATTCTGTTCGGTATATTCCGTTGATCTAGTCCGGATATATTCCGTTAGACTTAGTCCGGGTATTGATATCTTATTTGAATAAATTTATTTGAAAAGTGTTTTCAAAATAATTAATAAATAATCAAGTGAATTTTGGTATAAAAGTGTTTTGATTATCATAAGGTAAAAACCCATCCGTGTTTATGTGTAGGCGTGATGAGATACCATTTCTTTCAAAGGTTTTGATAATATATTCATTTTAAATTTCAAGTATCTCACGTTGGTTTATCAAGTCTGATCCGGGTATTTTTAATACTTGGGTCAAATCCGAGTAGTTTTAGGTTTAGTTGAAGACGGTTGGAGTTTTCAAAGGAGAGCTGGAGATCTTCATCATCATATGGACGTATTCTATTGTCCGATGCATCTATTGTATTTTTTTTGTTGTTTGTCAGCATTTGTATGGGTAAGTGTTATAACTGTCCAGGTTGAATCTAGGTTAGACTCTGATATTGTATTTAAAATTTTCCGTTGTAAAGATTATTATTGAAATAATATATATTATTCCATTCGTGTGAGATTCTGTTCTGTCTTTGTTTTCTTTCTACCCTTAATGATCTGTCTTTTCATGTAATTTGAGTTAGACATGTGTGGTTTATTATTGATTCAAAGGGTACGAAAAAAGGGCCAGTACAAAAGGACTTTACCAAAAGGAAAACCTTTATATACATACATTAATCAAAGAAAACTAACCTATCATCAACCTGGATATTTATAACGTCATGTCCTCACAAATGCAGATAGAAATAAGCCAAGTAATGCAATTGCGATAATAAAACCATTTCTATTATAAAATCAAGTGATAATATAATAATTTATAAGTTGTGAAATATAAATAATCACACAGCTGTGATGCAAGTGAGTGACATCACACAATAATAGGTATACAATCACAACCACTAAGGCACATTTGCTAATTATGTAAAACTTCCACGTAGATCTATTCAAGAAGCCTAATCTGAACTACTACTACATAAGGATCAGAGATATCCTTCCACATCATCGTATATCTCTAGTGAATTTGCCATAGGAAAACCATAGCTATTCTTACTAATACCTGATGCATTGCTCCAGCATGGATATCCTAGTAAGTAACTCTAGAAATGGAGTGACAGGTGATTTTGGTCATATCCGCTGATGAGGCTACGTCCGACATTCCAGCCTATGAGACACCACTTGAATAGATCTTCAACATGAGCTCCAACTCTTATAGATCTCGGAACCACACATGGATTCCTCAATAGATCTTGGAACCACACATGGTTTCCCACATCCTAAATAGATCACAAATAACTATATATGTTCGAGCATCTCAACCAGATCTAAAATCTCCATATAGATTCCAGCCTCATGAAGCAATCGGGAAGTGATCGCAAAACAATCACGAACCTCTTCCAAAGCAAAGAACACGACTATTGTTTTGGAGTGGTTACGGTTTCAAGTCATCTCATATAAGTACACGCCCCCGCTTACCGGATGCTCCAGAAACCAATCGGACGATTTCCCTGGAATCTCAGCCTTAAAACTGCGGGAAATAAACGGACATGCATAAGAGCGGAGATCATCTCCTAACTATTTATGAGGATGGATTTCCTTATCATTGTTCTATAAGAGCAAGCCAAGTTTACACGTACAATAAAGCATCATCGAAGACAACCATACCATATAATTCTCGTGTTTCTTTTCGATATTTCCATAGTATATTTTGGCCAAGATTTGATAGTCGCTTATTTAACTATCATATAAACAACAATCCAATATAATGAGAATAACCATATACGGGAAGCTAGTTCCAGTATACAGTCCATAAGTAAGTAACACACAAAGCATGATCAAAACAACAAGCACGATCAAGTCATATAAATGATTTCTAATCCCCTTTTAATTAATCTTCATTTATTAATTGAAAACCTCTTTTATTAGTAAAATTCATTTTTACTCAATAACTCCTTTATAAACGAAACTTCACTATTTGATTAAAACATCACCACTCATTTTCGACACATTTCAATGCTTTCCAAAGTATTCATATACTTATCCAGACCGTATAAGTATATGCACAAATCAATATCCAAGGGCTTAAGACAAATGTCACTCAAACATTATCACCACAAACCCGAAACTATTTCAATTACGATTATCTTTAAAACATTTTTCTCAAAGATTTATTTTCGTTCACAAGTATAACCAAAATGGGTTAAATGCGAATGTTACTAGCACATTGCTACAACAAACCCAAAACCACTTCATACTTGTTATCCTCTTTATAATTCTATTATTAAAGATCTAAGTACTTTCCAAACTCATTTACAATATTTTAAGAATTTAAAATATCATCCAAGGGTTTAAAAATGAATGTTACCAAAACAATGTTTATGACAAACCCAAAACACTTTACTATCTTGTTATCTTCAAAACTCCATTTTAGAGATCTAATTACTTTCCAAAAGTATGGATAAATGGGTTAAAACATAAGTTGCACAAACATCGATACTATAAACCCAAAATCTCTTTTACACTTGCCATTAACTTTAAAATATCCATTTAAAGTCCTAAGTATAGCTTTACTTATTAAACAAGGCTATATACCTTTTTAATCAAATCATAAAAAAATCCATTATAACATAAGTGTTATAATCCCAAAACTCATTTATATCCTTTTACAAATGCCGAACTTCCTTTCTAAAACTTCTATATATATTAAAATACCTTTAAAAAGATAGATATTTACATATACTAATTTATTTGTAAAAATAAAATATTTAATAATCTACTATAAACCATGTTACCACTAATTCTCACTTCAACCTTGTCAAAACCAAATGAATAAAAGAGAAGGGTGTATAAGAGATAATAACATCAACAAAGCCTTTCGAAGGATTTGAAGGGATGCTACAGCAGAAAGTCGGATGTGTTACAAGTTTTCGAAGGGGTCAAGAGGGACGAAAGCACCCTTTCGCTTCAATTGCTTCCTTTCGAAACAGATGCTTCCGCCTATATGAAGACGTTTCAAATAAGCTGGGAAATACCTTGCGAAGGCAACAAATTGCAGCCACTCACATGCACGCCAAACCTTTCGAATCTAAAGGTTCCGCCATCATTCATATTCCATAGAAGGATATTTTATCGAAACAACCTCTTCGAAAGCATAAATAAGCCTTTCGAACTAGCCAAAACATTCACAATTAACAAAGAGACCTTCCACCTTAAAACCTTCCACGTCTCAACTCCTTCAAAGCTCCAGAGGTTAATTTATTAACGGAGTTGAGAGCTCGTACCTTTTCTAACCTGCAACAACACGACAACACAAAGTGGAGATGCGTACCTACCCCTTTCGGTGAAGTCGAAAGCACTCAAATCCATTAAAATGTGATGCATCAAGATGTGCAAGTGTTAAAGGTGACAAAAAGTATCCAAGGCCACCTATCGACCAATACGAAAGCACTGATTCGAAAGGTGCCAACCCGCACCTATAAATAAGACCCTAGGGGTCTGGTTGAGGGGATCCGAATGCGTTCACTTCATTCTTGTATTTTCTTAAATTTGCAAACCCTAATTTCAAAATCAAATTGGGGACTTGATCAATTTGTACAACATTAGCTTAATGAAAGTAAGATTATGATACTTTTGAATATGCAGTTGTTTTGGACTCTTATTGGAGTCAGTTATGATCTGCTTATGTCAACTTTGTCGAAGGGTCATCTTTTAAATTAGTCGAAACCCTTAGCTCAATCAATATTCCTAAATTATTAGCTCCTAATTTCTAGATACCAAAAGGTCATCTTTCAAGTAAGTCAAAACCTTTAACTCAGCCTATTTCCTTTGGCTTATAGGATAAAGGCCAAGCCATCAAAGAGGCCAGCTTTCGACGAAGACGGAACCTATCCATTTAAACCATATCCTTGAATCATTAGAGCCAACCTTTGGGACACCACAACTGTTTCAAAAAGGGGTTTCAAAGGGTAACTAAACCAACTAAGCAAGTTGAAAGACTTAAAAGAAAGCGATATAAGAGTTTCAACTGAGTCGAAAGGTTGAATATAGAGAAATTTTACTGTGATGATCTATTCGAAAGGTAGATTAAAGGGAGTAGTAAGGTTCTAACTTCCTCTACCTAATCAAAAGTGGGTTTCAAAGGAGACTCCTACACTTTAAACTCTACTTTAGGGATGTTGATAGGTTTTCTTGTTAACGTTTTTGGCGCTAGAAGGAGGGCTTTAACCTTCGATCTTAATGAACTTCCAACTCCACTTTCCTCTAACCCAATTCAATTCCGATCTTATATACTTTAAATTTTACTTCATCATGATTAGCAGAGTCAATAGATCCACGCAAGGACACTCGAAGCTGCATCCAATTGGATTCCCCCATGGAATAGTTAATGATTCAAATCAACATGAAGAACAATGGTTAAGAATGGAGGTTCTAAGGATCATAAGGAAAAAGAAAGTTGGATCCTATGATCCAAATAAATGGAGTTTAATTCCTTTTCATATTGGCCCCACCCCTATCTTTACCTTAGGAGAAAAGAAAAATGAAAGTGATAACTTGTTTGAACAAATGAGGAAAACAATTTAATTCTACACCAAAGGCATAATCTTTGAAGAGGGAATGATGGATGATTGCAACGCCTTTGCACACAAATGCATCAAGCAAACTGCCCATATAGGAACTTTAAAGGATATTAAAAAGAAAGCTGATTGTAGAGGGTGAAGCTCCAAAACCAAATAATAAAAAATCCAAAAACCATCCTCAAAAGACAAGCTTCAAGTCGAGACTCCCTAAGGAATGCAATTTGACAACATCAATCGAGATTGTTTACCTGCTAACCAAAGAAGAGCTCAAATTTTGGCTATCATAGAAGAAAAAACTTAAATATGAAAGGAATCTAGGAGGATTCTATTGTCACTACCACATGATGAATGGACATGAGACAAATCAATGTAGATCATTCGAAGGAATAGCGATCAGTTTCTTCAGACAAGGAAAAATCAATGATTTTGTAAAGAGATCCTAATTAGATTCAATAAAGAACTACTTTAGTAAGAAAAATCTACATGGTCAGTAGTAGAATTCTCCTTACAGTTGGACATTACCTTAAACGGTCAAAGCTTTTGTCCACGCTGAGTAGGCCAGGTCAAAGCATCTCCTGGAGGTAGGTTAGAGTAAGCCTTTATTCGTGCCACGCTATGGCCAGGTTAAAGTATCGACAAGCCCTTGATCATGCCACGCTATGGACTGGTCAAGGCGCCTTTTGGAGGGAGGACAGAGTAAGCCCTCTCTCCTGCCATGCTATGGTCTGGCCATGGCACCGAACAAGCCCTTGATCGTGCCATGCTATGACCAGGTCAAGGCACCTCCTGGAGGAAGGACAAAGTAAAATCTTGGTCCTACCATGCTATGGCCTGGCCATGGCACAAAATAAGCCCTTTATCGCGCCACGCTATGGCCAGGTCAAGGCACCTCCTAGAGGTAGGTTGGTTAAGTCCTTGGGTCCTGTTTGTGGATATGCTAAACAAGCACACTAAAGAACAATGGAATAAGACGTCCAATCCCAAGAAGCGGCATATGAAACAACGGACTAAGACGTCAAAGCCCGAGAAGCGGCATATCAAACAATGGACTAAGACATCCAAGCCTAAGAAGCGGCATATCAAACAATGGACTAAGACGTCCACGCTCGAGAAACAGAAAATCAAACAACAAGTACATACAAAGCCTAAAGGGTTAACATAGGTCAAAAGAGTCAAAACCCAAGGAGTGGTACAGAACAGAAGGCTCAAATAAGAATCTACAGCCTCCAACTAATCATCAAAGAAGAATTTCCGAACTTCACTACTTAATACCTGAATCTGGGTTTCGGTTATTTCATTATTAAATTCGGGGCTTCACTTATTAATACCCACATCAGGGTTTTCGGTCTTTAAGTCTATGGTCTTCATTCTACATGAATCTGGGTTTCGAAGCTATTACTATTAAACTACAATCATTGATGCCCGAATCTGGGCTTAAGATTTCTATTAAGAAGATTATTATTATGGATTTCTTGTTATCATCCACTAATACCCGAATCTGGGTTTTGGATTTCCTAAGTTCTAAATTTCATTTATAAATGCTCGAATCTGGGTCACTGGACTTCTACTACAAACTTACGGACAATGATTTCTGGACTTCTATTACATGATCATTATCGACTTTCTATTTTAGCTATCTTAAGAAGATGAATTTCTAAACGTCTATAATTAAATCCTTAATTGATTTTATGGTTTTTTATCATTAGATTTCTAGTATTCCACCAATTTAATTGAAGTTGAATTACTGGTTCTCTCTCGTCATTACCAAATATGGGTTTCAAGACATTCAACCGTATTCAATCGTAGGACGACTTTTCACTTACTATCATATGTTGACATAACGATCTATTAACCTCTACAAATAATGTGGATAAACTTATATAAATATTTCAAGTTAAGGATAAAGAATATTGTTTACTTCGTGATTTTCAAGGATAGGAGATCCGTAAAGAGGATTGAAAGATCCAGCAAATACCAAAATCATAGCATAATTTATCAAAAAGCTGATCCAGAAACAACATTATAAGAAACGACTACTGACCAAGTGATATTATAAAATTTTCATAATTTGTATAATTTATGAAATTATTTAAAGGTATATGGTACAAATATATATTCACAAATCTTGAACAACCTTATCTAGAATCTTAGCAAATAAAGATCAATAATGTGACGAATTGCAATTTGAAGAACTCCTTAAGCTTCTTCTCTTTTTTCCTTATCTTATCGACGCCATCAACAGATTTGATATGGGTCTTTAATGCATGATGAAAGGCTTTATTTGCACCATCAAAAGTTTTATTTTCCCTTTCTAAATCAGCAATAGGCTTCTAAAGAATATACTTTTCGTGTTCAAGTTTCTGGATCCTAGTTGCATACTCATTTATGCGCTGCGAGTACCTCACTTTCTGTTGTTCACCAAAATATTTCATCATCTCAAATTTGAATTTCCTGCATCATTATCCTAGAACCTTCTCATCTAAGCCAGAGGAGGAATAATTATAGTAGGAAACCTTTAAATGAAAAGGGAAGCAGACCTTGTTGATTTTGCGACAGATGAAATAATGGGAAAAGTTGGTATATCGATGTTTGAAATGTTATTCCCCATAATGAATTCTAGCGATTCACATTGAGCTTTACTATCTTTAATTTAAACTCCAAATCACTTATTTGCTAGAGAAGTCGGACATCTTATGGTTAAAATCAGTTGAAGGATTTGATTTAATTTGGCACTTCAATATGGAAATTGTTTCGTTTTTGCTCTTAATATCCGCTTCAAGATTGGTGATATGATCATTGAGATTTCTAACCATTGTCTTTTGAAACAAAAATTCTCTGTGCCATTCTAGAGTTTCAACATTGTTTTGAAAGAGAGTAGACAAAGGACCGTTAAGAAGCTTACTCTTTTCAATATCTGCTAATAACCTATCTCTAATACTGATAAAGCGAGATGTTGAATCTAACATAGTAACGTTGTAGATAACTGTAACTCCTATTTGAACGAATAAAAAGAAAATAAAGTCAAGACTCGAATAATCAATTTCTTTTATTATAAAAAAGTATTACAACTTAAGTAGAAACGAAACAAAAAAGTACAATTGGACATTTGTTTCGCACTTAAAGTTGACTAACTACGTTTCTGACTTTACTCAAGGAATTAGCTAAAAGAATAACTGTTGAATCAAAAGGAGCATTAAATCGTCCTGGGGTAATAATTGGAGGATATTTGCTATGGTCACACTCCTTGGTAGGAGGACTATCACAACCACATATCAATTTGGTATGATATGTTCAAATTTCTTAAAGAAGCTTTTCTTTTTCTTCATCAAGAAAATCGAAAAAAGACGAGAATGTTCCATGTAAAGTATTTGCAAATCTCTAAGAAAGAAATATCTGCCTAATTTTGAAGATTTCAAAAGTCAAGCTTTTTCTAGATAATCTCTTTTTAGTTTAACATACTTGCTTAAACAATCTATAGGAATAAGGCTACCTGGGGAACATTCATTCTGTGATAGCATAATAAAATATAGCTAAGTATAAAAGGAAACTAGAGCAAGCAATTCACAAACTAATATTATTACATAATTATGAATGTTCGTCCCGTTCATACAAAATTGACTTTTTGAATAATTCAGAAACAAAATTTGCCTTATAATATTTAAGTTTTTCAGAAGGCAACTCATGGGGAATCGATTTGACTCGTGGTAAGTTCCAGCAGGCTCCCTGATGTGGATCTTAGCTAAATTCGTCCAAATATCTCTTGTGTAAATGCCTAAGTAAACCCTCACTAAAATCATCTAAATATGAAAAATCTACAGTTGGATGTCTACAGTAGGCTTTGTATAGGAGGTCTACAAGGATGTTCCTCTCTTCAAACAACATCCAAAAGAGCGTAACTAATTCTTGATTCTCTTTCAAAAGATTATCATGCCAAAGGTGTGCTCTCCTCGGTTATGGGGGCAGCTTCTTGATCTTTAAAAGACGATAATACTGTCGCACTTTTGTTAAGTCTATAATACTTATCAGAGAGGGCATTGTGTTATTTTAACTGCTTATCTAACTCTTTATACAAGCTATTTATTTTCGCTTGTTTTCTTTCAAGCTTAGTTTTATAAAGGTGATGGATTTCCTCCTTATCTAAAATAAAAGATGTAAACCATTATTATCTTGGAAGAGAAATCCACTTAGATAAGGAATCCCATACCTGAAAAACGAAAATTGTAGTTTAAGAGACCTTCTTTTTCTCTCTTTATTCTTCAACCTTGATGTTCGCAGTCTCTTCTTGAAGGTTAGAAGGCTTTGGGGTTCAAGCTGGCTTGCTTCATGGATTTTTGGATTGGGATTTACCTTTTCTAAAGACCCGGTGTTGACGTCACCATATTTTTCATAAACATCGGTGTGACCACCTCCGTCGCCAGTTGAAGCCTGGTCTCTATCCTCGTGATCATAATTATCATCATCATTATTGTTGATGCCATCATAATCATCATCATTGCCCCCCTTCTTCCACGACGACTTCACCTTCATCATCTTCTTCATCAGAATCTGTGCCTACTTCAATGGAAGGGACTTCGAAGGATAAGATTTTAGAGGCATCAATCTCCTCTCTCTAATGAACTTCAATCGCCTGCTCCATTTCTTTGACTTTGGCCATAAATCTATTAACAAAAACAGGGTCGAGTGTAGGAAAGCTTAAATATGGGAATTTTTCTATGTTGTCGGCATAAGCAAGCATCGGGGTATCCTCATAAGAGTTAACAACGATGTCATCGAGGGAAGTATTCAGAAATTGTGACACCTATCGCTTAGCATCAAAGATAGTATTGATAGCCAACTTTAGAGAATTTTCTTTTTCTCCAGCCTTTTCATGAGAGAAGATTATTTGATCACCATTTAAGCTTTTTCATCTTTAGCTTCCTTCAAGGCCATTTTCAAAGCCATATTTTCATCAGCTAGAAGTTGTTTTGATTTTCTCTCTTTAGAAATAAGTCTTTCTTTCTTTCCTGTTCTTACATAGAAATATCTTTGTCAGTGGACATGGAAGTTATTTCGTTTTCATAGTTGAAATTTCCTCTTGAAGCCTGGAGGTCTCAGTAGAAGATTTCGATGCATTTTCCTAATGAGAGAGCCAACTTTTGGAAATCTAAAAGGAAAGTATGGTGCAAGTCAGCATTCAAAGAGAAATAATGAGAAAAAGGATAAATAATGTGAAATGTACCAGAAGTTGTTGTTCTATAAGAGATCGACAGTGACCCGCCAGGTTAAGAATAGAAGAAGGCAGGTGAATAGAAGCAAAGGATGAAGAGTTCAAGATAGATTGAACTATCTTTTCAAACTCAATTGTCTTCATGGCGACGCGGGTCCAGATGGTTCAAATCCTAGGAGGGAGTTGAAGTTCCCAAGTCTTTTTGCATCTGCTCAATGATGTGAGAAGAGCAGGAAATGACAATGTGAGATAAAGGATCGTCCTTTAAGGGAGTCGTCTTAGGTCGATCAATAGATGCTTCAACAATTGGGCTCTCTGAAGTTTTACCCATATCAACAGCCTCACCCTCTTCTAGTGGTGGAGAATCTAGAACTTCAACAATCTTGGCCTCCATGAGGGATGATCCCACCACGACCACTTTACCCAAATTTCGTTAGCAGTTATCTTTGACCTAGCAATGGCCTAAGTCAAATATGATGCACGAGATGTAGAAGTTGAGGGAGCCGGATCACTTATGATTAGTTTAGCCTGAGGAGCAGTTGCCGAAGATTCAAAAAATTACAAGTCAGTGAAGTAATCTAAGAAATAGCACAACAACAAACTGCAAGTGCTATGTTTAAGCCTACCGGATTGATCGGGGAAAATTGGAGACATGGGAGAGAATTTCTTCGGATCACCAAAGATAGGAAGCGTTCGCTTCGAGAAGTGCGTCGAACTAGTTGATGTTGGACAAATACTCTTTGACCTGTAGGTAGGAGGGAATGCTTTTGAAGGTTTGAGGATTCAACAAAGTAAGCCTATTTCCAATGTTACTCGAAACGGCAATCAATAGCTTAATAGTTCTCTTATCCTCGTCATTCAGATCTTTAGCGGAAGGACCTGACAAAGAAAAATAGATTAGCAAAAGAAAGTAACTGTATAAAGATAAAGAATGCGATCAACTTACAAGGCGAAGAGAAGACACCACTTATATTGGGAAAGCATTTGATAAATAAGAATCGCATTTTCCAATCTCTAAATTTGTTTATCCCTTCGAAAATTAGCTTTTTTGGGGGATTAGCTCTAAAAATTTGATCGTTCAGGTTGTTGAGTTTAACTAATTGAACTAGATAGTTCCAAACTTCATCATTTAGTGATGGAATACCTGACTCCAGAGCCATAAACTCCAAGGATAGTTGATATGTGTATACATTTGGAGATAGCTGGATGAGAGCAATGCCTAGGTGGGTCAAGAATTTGGTCAAGAAATCTGAGAAAGGCAAGAAGCCACCGTGCCAAATATGGATAGAAATTTAGGCGAAATATCCTTCAACGGAATTTTGAATGGTTTCACTATCGCTCAGGGGAATGGTTTCTACCCTAGTGATGTCGAAGTCATTTAGAATATCGTCCACCTCATCCTGGGAGAATATTAAAGAATGTTTGGAAATTGCTTCAATCTTCTTTAGGGAAGATTTCATCATCGGTTATGTATCTTTTTCTGGTTTCTGATAGGTATTTTTCACGCCTATGATCCTACCACATGAAATCATTTTAGTAAAAAGTTATAATTTGTTATATAATCAACATATTTCGAGGATATTGAAGATCTGTTACAATAACTCAAATATCAACCAAAATATGAAATTTCATATCCTTGAAAAAATGTTAGAGTCAGTTTAGGAAAATGAAATTTGTTGAGCATTCAACAATGTCGAAGGGAAAATGGAAGTGGAACTCCAATAAACACCCTTCAACAATGTCGAAAGTTCAAGGAAAACTTTATTATTGAAAGGAGCAGTTAAAGCCTACACAACTAATTTGGATATAAATATATGCTAATAACATTCAATAAACAAGATAAATAAACCTTTCGACACAGTCAAAACCCATGAACTTCGTTTTATCAAGAGGATATGAATGCCTTCGAAACCCTATATGCCAATTGTGTCGAAAGGGTTGGGTTTGAGTAATATCAATATAAATGAAAATGCTTTGGGAGGTTTCGACAATATTTGTATAAAATGATGGTCGAATCCTAATTAGTTACAAAGGATGTCGAGAGAGTCGAAAAGGGTATATGGTTTTGAAAGCATATCAAGAATCAAACTTGATTCGATATAGTAGGTTTCGATCAAGTCGACAGGTTTGATTTGATTTAATTTTCAACGTAAACAAAATATGTTTTCCTCAATCCAATTTATGAAAAGAAAAATGAATTCCAAATTCCTCACATCTCCCAAAATAAATTAGAATTAGGCATGTACTAGAGGTTTCGAAACCTATAAAATAAAAATTATGCTTTTGAAAGTATGTACTATATAATCATTTAGTAAAGCACATCATGCAACTTTTTGAAAGGTATCAGAGTGTATTATAGCATACTTATGCTTTCGAAGAAGTCCACTTCATACTAACTACATCAACACTTTTGACAAGATCAATTAAGAGATAGACACTGAAATTTCTTTTGAACCTATTGAAAGAGGTTGAAGAAGCAAAACAAAGTCAGCAGCTTTAACCTATTTCGAAGGGGTAGAAAGGTAAAATTACAACCTCAAGTTGTGATTCATACGACTTAAACTTCTCTATGAAGTAATTAGAAAACCCTTTCTTCCCCAAATTCAATTTTAACCCCATACTTTAAAAAATTAATAAAAAAATTGATTTAAGCATGAATTTACAATCAATAATCATAAAAATCCTCGAAATGTAAAACCAAAAAAATCAAATCATATGAATTCTAAATTTAAATTGACATGAAAAATGGAACAAAGTAAGCCATAAAAAGAAATCAAACGCTATTTTCATATGAATGAAAAAACTTGAATTATCTTTATGAAATTAGAACAGTGATTCAAATCCAAACTTAATGAATTGTAAAATAAAAATTAATATGAAAAGTTGACTCGAAAAGCAGGATAATAAAAACTTACTTTGAATTTGAGCTTCTGTTTGCTAGAAATTGGAGTTTATTAAGAAATTAAGAATTTTAATTCTTTTTGTAAGTTTCTTTCAATCGCAGGTAAATGAAAGAGGGGAAGAAAGAAGTGCGATTTATAAGAAAAGTCATGAAGAAAAGACCGTACGATCAAATTTAAATAAACGGCCAGGATTTATGCAAGAATATGAAAAGGCAAGAAATCTCAATGCTAAAGTAAGGAGGAGTATCGAAGCATATGACTTGAAAAGTCAAAGGCATCCCTTCGCGGAGGGGGGAGGGCAAGTGTTACCACCAATTCTCACTTCAACTTTGTCAAAACCAAGATGAATATAAGAGAAGGATGTACACGAGATAATAACATCGATAAAACCTTTCAAAGGAACCGAAGGGATGCTACAACAAAAAGATAGATGTGTTATAAGCTTTCGAAGGGGTCAAAAGGGCACCCTTTCGCTTCAATTGCTTCCTTTCGAAACAGATGCTTCTGCCTATATGAAGATGTTTGGAATAAGTTGGGGAATACATTTCGAAGGCAACAAATTGCAGCCACTCACATGCGCACCAAACCTTTTGAAGCTTCGCCATCATTCATATTCCACAGAAGGATATTTTGTCGAAACAACCTCTTAGAAAGCATAAATCAGCCTTTTGAACTGGTTGGAACATTCACATTTAAGAAATAGATCTTCTGCCTTAAAACCTTCATCATCTTAACTCCTTTGGAGCTCCAAAGATCAACCTATCGATAGAGTCGAGAGCTTGTACCTTTTCTTGCCTACAACAACATAGCAACACAAAGTGGATAGGCACACCTACCCCTTCCGATGATGCCAAAAGCACTCAAAGCCATTCAGATCGATGTGGAAGGACGCGCAAGTGTTAACGGTAGCAAAAGGTATCCAAGGCCACCTATCGACCAAGATGAAAGCACTGATTCGAAAGGTCCAAACCCGCACCTGTAAATAAGACCCTAGGGGTCTGGTTGAGGGGATTCGATTTCATTCACTTCATTCTTGTATTTTTCTTAAATTTATAAACCCTAATTTTGAAATCAAATTAGGGATTTAATCAATTTGTACAGCGTTAGCTTAAAGAAAGCAAGATTATGATACTTTTGGATATGCGGCTGTTTTGAAACTATTATTGGAGTCATTTATGATCTGCTTGTGTCGACTTGGTCGAAGGATCATCTTTTAGATTAGTCGAAAACCTTAGCTCAATCAATATTCCTAAAGTCTTATCTCCTAATCTCCGAATACCAAAAGGTCACCTTTCGAGTACGTCAAAAACATTAACTCAACCTATTTCCTTTGGTTTATAGGACAAAGCCTAAGCCATCAAAGAGGTTAGCTTTCAACGAAGACGGAACCTATCCATTTAAACCATATCCTTGAACCATTAGAACCAACCTTTGGGACACCACAACTATTTTGGAAGGGGGTTTCGAAAGGGTAACTAAACCAACTAAGCAAGTTTGACACACTTAAAAGAAAGGGATATAGGAGTTTCAACTAAGTCAAAAGGTTGAATAAAGAGAAGTTTTACTGTGTTGATCTATTCCAAAGATAGACTAAAGGGTGTAATAAGGATCTAACTTCCTCTACCTAATCAAAAAAGGGTTTCAAAGGCGACTCCTACACTTTAAACTATACTTTGGTTTTCTTGTAAACTAACCATGTGTAAAGTATTACAATATAAAATCATTTTATTTCTTGAATAAAATCTTTAATAATTTTTAAAACCATATTTATAATAAAAACACGCTTTAAAGTACTTATACTGTTTTTTTAAAACCTTTTATTTAAAACACCACTTTAAAATCTGCTTTATAATTCAAAACCATCACTTCGAAATCTGCTTAATAATTTAAAACTACCACTTTACAAATCCCTAAATGATTTTCAACAATATATTTAAACCTTGTTTTTTATCGATAATAAGTATAGTAACCGTACTAATTAATTAATACAAAGAAGCCTTAGGATGTCTTATAAAGTTAATTTTAAAATCGCAGATCAAAGCGATTTCAACGTGACCATTTCATTTCACTTCTATCATTTACAGTTCCCATAAATGTCCAAACTAATTCCTTTTATGTCAAACACACCCAAATGTGTGTAGAACAACCCAATATATATATATATATATATATATATATATATATATATATATATAGACACACACACACACACACACACACACACACATATCCATAATTTATCCAATTTATATATGCCAAATATTAGGGATTTCAAAGCACGCTTATAACAACTATATCGTTTCTAACATATATAATGCACTGTCACTTTTTCAAAGCAATATCAAACTTGTAAACAACTAGTCTGGGCCATGATACATATTATAGATGATCACATTGAGATTATCATATTCAATAATTATGTTCCCACTTGTTTTACAAAACAAGGCAAAGTCCAAAAATAATAATTTGCATTGTTCATTATATTGTTTATATTTTTAATACAATAACAATTATACAACAATGTATAATCAACCGGTGAGTAAATCTAACCAGATTCCAGTCAATGCTTTCGCATTTGCAAATAGTCCAAAATCAAACATCGGTCAATTTTGTGTAAAATTTCCACTAGCTCCAAACTCGATGAATACAACTTCATTACGTAGATAATCTCTAAACGAACGTAACGACAAAGACGGTGCCTCAATCGGATCTCGTATGAACAAGATACGTATAAGTCTATGGATTATAAATAAAATAAATTAACTTATTAATAAACTAACTAACTTAATCACCTTTTAAATTCCTCCCTCGTCATCATCCCAAACCTAATTATGCTTAACCGATATAAGAAACCATCACGTACGCACATGGCCAATCACTACCTCCAATCCACCGGAGCACCTACCATTGCCGCCACCATTCAACTCTCTATGACACAAACCCAACGACAACTTCGAATCGACCTTTGGTGTCTTGCCCAATTTCTGATGTGACACTGTGCTCTAATCTTAATTTACCAGGTTGCGAGTCGCCATCCTCCACCATTCACTTTCAAACCACCACCGAACAAGTTTTCATCGCGCCCATTGTTCATTCCATTCCTCGATTTCCCCTCTACCCGCTTGCTTCAAACTTCAGTCGCACCACCCTAAAACACCCCTACCTTCTCGCCTTAGCTTCAGAAGAACAACACCAACGACGATGAGCCTTATCTCGTCCTCCATCTCCCCCTAAATCCAACCCTAGCTTCAGCTACACCATGTCCATCACTATCGAACACCATTGTACACAAAAACAAGAACACCAGAACCAAGCAGTCGCTTAAACAAAGCTAACAAATCAAAAATCATTAGATTTCGTTGAGTATATAGCTCGATTTAATTAATCCAAGAATTTAATGGGTGGTGGCTACAAAATTTTGAACGAAGAGGAAGAGAGGGAACTGAAAATCTAAGTTAGAATTAAAATTGTATTTATAGGCATTTATAATATATTTTATTCTTTTTTTATTTTCATCGTATGCTTCGAGCACGCACGACCACACAATACATTTGATCGTCATGAAACTCATTGACGTATAATAATTCATTATTTTTGATCCAATGGCACTGGTTTGGTCAAAATCCGAGACAGTATCCTAGAATTATAATCTCATATGTAAATTAAACCGAATTATCATTAGACTAGTTCAATCACCTTTAATTCTAAATTAAAAGCTTTCCATACCATTCTTATTTAAACAAATTGTAAATAAGCATTCGAAATCATTTTTTATTTGAATTAAATCCAAGATTCAATTATTAAGCAATTCTAATATTTAGTTATAAAACATTCGAAAATCCAGGTCGTTACAGCGTAGCCTTCATGCTCGTGTTTGCATTCGGCATAGTTTTCATTCTCGTCTTTATGTTCAGCGTAGTCATAATGCTCATCTTTGTGTTTAGCGCCAATTTTTATATATTTTGTGAATTGAATATTATGGTTTGATTTATGCTTCCTTTGTTTTTATGATTTGTGTTCGGTGTAGTCATAATGCTTGTACTAGTCTTTGTGTTCGGTGTAGTCATGTTTGGCGATTCCTTTGTTTTTGGCAATACCATTTGATTCATTTGTGCTTGTTATGGGATGGTGACTAATTCTATGGATTACACTTTTCCAAAGTAGTTAGCCCAAGATGTTCATATGATCACGTTGCCTATATATGTATACGATATAACATTTTCATACTTTTCCACTCTCACTAATAAATATCAGCACAAGACTGGTCGTTTATTACCTTTTACAATACTCTGGTTAGACCGAGTTATTTCAGGTACCTCTCGATGACCTTTAGAGATGATTAGCTTACAGTCCATCTTTCATGATCTCGCCTTCTTACTTGCTTTATCACTTAGTTTAGTCCATGATTTTTATATTCTATGCATACGTATATTGAGCTTGAGACTCTTTTTGTATGTACATTGTTTTGGGTAGTTATGTATGTATATCGAGTGTAACTTTCATGTTCACCTTTTGTAGCCATCATCTGTATATGGACACATGTACTCTTTTGAAATGTAACATATGTATATTCTACTGTGTACTCTATGATTCTATGTTCTATGACATTTTTTTATTCTAAGCAATTATTATAGCCACTGTAATATTGTTTTAAGCCTGGATTGTATACGTCAAATCCAGTTCAAAAAAAACAATCATCGCTCTCAATACCCGCTCAAAAAATATCCACGGATGGTCGATCCTAGTAAGCCTTATTATTTACATTAACAAATGATATTATTTAGTAATATCCTTGTTAGTGTGGGTACAGAGGTGGGACATTACAGCTTGGCATCAGAGTTGTGTTAGAACAATATACGACTGAAGATAAGAATCTTGGCCTAGGCATGTGTTAGAGACCGTCCCTTGGAGTTTTTATCCACATATTAGGATCCTTTCCTACTAGGAATAGGAAATATCTTGGGGAATTATAGGGATGTATTCATCTGATGTTGTCTTTATGCAATTTCTACTATCAAATCATATAGCTCTTGAATTACCTATTGTATCTCGACCACTAAGTGATCAAAGTTGTGCAGCGAAAGCGGATGGACTATTTTCTACTGAGCACACTGTCGAGTTTATTTTATATGCATGCTGTACGATTGATTGTACGCAGGATTGCATACGAATTTTTATGACAAGTCTAATTTTAACTTTAGGTATGAATCGTCATTTAAGAATAGAAACCTACTTGAAATTAATAATGAAATCTTATACAGTCTTCGTATTAGAAATCACCGTAAAGAATGTTCGAATTTTTGGATATAAATGACGATCAAGCAATGTAATTATAAATTAATCAAATGTAAATGAGGCCAAAATATTAACATTAGATTACCAGTATAAGTAAATTATTTATTGTTCATAAACATCGAGATAAGTTGTTAAATGTTTTAGTGAAGCAATCATCTAACTAGGAAATATCATCCATTACATTTTACGTAAGGTATCAATCGCGATTAATATAAGCAAGCTAATCTTTGTAAAGTCTAGAGTGTAAAAGATGCAATTGTTCTATATTTAAAATAACTTCTAGAAAATCTATGGATGTGTCTATGTTAAATTGCCCGTTGAGTGCTTTAAGTATTATGGTCAATGCATCTAGCCAATGTTATCGATATGAATCCTTAAACTCTTAAACGAGATAATTACACATAATATTTTGGGCAATCAAATAATGTTTTGAGAAGTTACATTTTTGGAAATATGATAATAAAAGAGGATATAAATTTTAAGCTAATATTGCTTAAAGTGGAAATGCTATTTTGGAAATGTGTACATAGGTATGCACAAACAAATATTTTGAATAAATATAAATATACATATAGCATTGAAGATAAAAATAATAACTTCATGAAAATAGTTTCATGAATAAATTAAATGTTGTGGGTGGGGAATAAATCAACAAAGATAAACTATATGAGTTAATTTTTGATGATGAATACAGATGATAGATATTAGCTATAGTAGAGGACAGTGGCGAGGCGATGTTGATTTCACAATCAACACTGCAGGCAATAGACGAGGCAATTAGCTATAAATGAACGAAAAAGTAGCACCGTTATATTGTTTAGAAATTGTAAATTTATATGAGAAATTTATAAGATATGTACTAAAATGAATTTGATATAGAACTTTTGATGGGTATGTATCATCCATCATAATCTAAGTGAATATTTGAGTATAAATCCTTATATGTGTAAAACGAAGAATGATTGAATTAAAACATGATTTCTTCACTTAATTAATTTGAAGCAATGAGCTTTGAGCAAATCATCATGTGAATAAGAGACATTTTATAGGATTATGGATTTATAAATATAACACAATTTTAGGAGAACAGTATAAAGCAATTCTTGAATCCTGAAAGGAAGTTTAACCCAAAAAGAATAAGGGTTAAACAATAAAAAGTTTGTTGAGTTGTCACTTATTTGTTTATAAAATAATAAATTGTAGTGATAGTTTTGTGAATTATAAAATGCAAAATATTTTATGAAGAGGTTCTTCCTTAGTTTATTCCTTTATTATTAATCAAGATACTAAAGAAAATTAATATCTTAAATATGATATCGTGAAAGTGTGAGCTATTGGAATTGCAAAAGATATTAGTGGTGTATCGGGCATAAAGTAATATTGTAAAAAAAATATTGGGGCATTTTGAAAATTTAGAAAACGTTGAAGCATATGTAGCTCTGAAGTTTGGTAATTTACAGAATTAATTATATTATCAAACTGATTTATTAATGTTAATTTGGGAAGAAAATATATTACGTAAAATGTTTGAATATCGGATTAAATATTATCCAAGATTTCAAATTTATTATTAAGAAGGGAATTTGTCCATAATAAGGTAATTATAGACTAAAATTTTTTTTGGGGAATATCATCGAATTGGAAGTTGTAATGAATAAACCATGAAAATGAAACAAGATTGAAGTAATTTAATCAGCTTCATAATAACCTTGTTATTTAAAGGGAGTAATATTTCAACCTCTCAAAGAAGAATTCTACTTAAATAAGAATGACATAAAATATAAATATAAATAAGTTTATCCAAGTATATTTTGAAACGGGACTAGAAATACTCGGGGGCAATGCAATAAGAGTTATTTGAAATAGAAAACCCGTGGAACTCTAGTGAAAGCAAAAGTCTAAATGAATTAAAAGGTAAATATTTTAAATATTTGATATTTATTTTGTACGGTATAAAGGAAGGGTATTTGTATGTTATAAAATTAATTATTATTTTTCAAGAAATTTTAATTATGGATGACTTTTTAAGTAAAATAATGGGAGAGGTTTCAAGATTTAGAGTATAATACTGATTTTTAGGAATAAATTAAAGAAGTTTTCTTTTATATAGATAAGGTACCAAAGAAGTGGATTATAAAAGGAAGTATCTTAAAAACTAGTCAAGTGCAAAATGTTTTACAAGTAACTTTAGTGACGTATAATAGCATTTTGGAGTAAGAAGTGGAGGATTTTAATTAAGTCGAAAATGAGGTTTGGGGATATATATATATATATATATATATATAACACCAAAATATAAATCTTTTAAGTTTGTACTTATGTTACTTTCATTTAAAAGATAGCCCCAGTATATGAATTTCAACTCTAAGATTAAACATAGAAGGAACTAAAAGGTTTTGTCATAATTAGGTCTTCTATAATTCTTGTCATATGGAAGTTAATTCTTTAAAGAAAGGGGACTTCAGTGAGATGAATTATATTATAAAATCATGAAAATTAAACTACGAGGAATCCTTGAATTGATTTACTAACTTTTACCAAAGGTTTAACTTAACTGAATATCTTGAAACATTATAAGTATTAAGTATATTAAATTGAGAACAAAGTGATTTAGTGGAATAGGATGTGAAAGCTAAGTTTAAACTTATTTGTAAACTAGAAAATATGAAAGTATCATGATGATTTTTACAAATTATTAAGCAAAAGGTTGTAAAGATTTTTTTATTAATGGAACTAATTATTAAATAGTGATAGATTTTTAGGAAAGAGAAGAAAGGATGAAGGTAAATCAATATGTGTATAATAAAGAAGAAAACTCCCCTTATGGTAGGAAATATGTATACTATACGCAAAGTACTACTATGAGGAATTATTTTTTCGAAAAGAAAGATTGATCAAATGGAGTAATTCAAATTCAAAAAATACTATGGATAAAATTTTCGAAAGAAATTAGCTTTGTGAAATAGGAATCTGAGAATAATTTGACGACCTAGAAACCCTTTAAGTTAATAACTGATATTTGACTAACAAAAGCTGAAACTTACAAAATTCGAATTCGTAAGGTAGTCTAAAGGTTTTGGTATTTTAAATAATATCAAATAATAATCTATATTGAGATTTAAGACAAGGGTTAACCAGGAAATGTTATAAGTTCAAACCAGTTTCTTGAGATACACTATTGGATAATAATTGAGAATGTATCTTATATGAAAAAAATGAACAAAAATAAATTTAATTTAATTGAGACATTTTGATGTTAAGATTGTGACTAATTTATAATAGAGTATTCTAGTAACTGCTATTGAAGTTCAATTTACTTTTTGCATTATAAATGTAATACTTATAACAATGTCTTTATATTATAGACTTCTCTCTATGGAGAATTATGGGGACATAATTTTCTTAATGGAGGAGTCTTTAACAACCCTACTTTGGATGACCCTAAAATAAGATTTAATATAATTTAAACACTAATAATTATTTAAATCAGGATTTTGGGGATTTTATTTTATCGCTCATTCTAGATTAATATGGAATTATAGGATTCAATTGTGATGAGAGAAGATAAATAAATAAGAGACCTTCAAGTATGTAGAATGTTAACGACGTATTTTTTTTATTGTCTATAATCCAAAATTATAGTTATGACCACAAGTTAGAGAAATAGAGTATCAAATGAGAAAAAGGAAATTAACTAATAAAATAATACAGAATTATAAATTTATTGGAACCATTTACATTTTTTATAAATTAGTTTTGGTTACACCTTCTATTTGTGATTCAATAAATGGAACAAACTAAATTTAACATAAATGAGACTTTTGTTGTTATAAAAATTGGAATCTATGATTTGTGACCATTTATTATAAATTAATTATAAGTTAATAAGGTTAAAATCACTTGGTTTGAAACATGGATTGGAAATTAGGGTTACTTATTATAAGCTAATATGCCAAAGTTGAAATTAATCTGAAGGGCTTCTCATTTCAACGTAATAAGTTTTAAGAACAACACTTCTGAATAATTAGTTTCAACGACAATTTATAGGAAAATGATAAATTCATTTCTCATTTTAAGTTATATAGGAAGTTGATAAATTCTTATATCTTTTTTTCCTATATAATTAAAAATGATAACTTCGTTTATCATTTTCCTTTAAATTGACCTTAAAACTAGTTCAGAAATGTTATACTTAAAACTTATTATCTAGGACTGAGAAGCCCTTTGAGAAAAAAAAACCTCTATAACAAATGGGTTATTACTTGTATATATAAAGATTGAATAAAACACAAAATTAGTCAGTGGAATTTTTTGTCTTATTAATTAAGTTTAGCCATAAAGAGCCATTTATTGCATTTAATTAAAATTAATGAGAATAAGTTTCTTAGTTGAACTTTGAAGTAATAAATTCTAATTAACTATTGTAAATTTAGAAAATGGACAGTTGGTATTTCGTTATAAAAGATGAGTGGTTAGCGCTTGGGTTGTTAAATAATTTTTTTAGTACCATAAGTAATCTTTTCATCATAATAAAAAGCATAGAAAACTAAAGTAATTAGTTTATAACTTGATAAAAATCATTTTGTTTCACAACTTGGTGGATATGGGTTATTTGGCTCATATACCATGTTGAGAAAGATATTAACAATGCCTAAAATGAATTGTACGTTCATTTACTAAGTTACTCACTTCCGTAAATAAAAATCCGAGCTCCTTCTTCTTCCTCTTATCAAATCCTAGGTCAAGAAAATCCCAATCTCTTAGCTATTTGGACAACTAATTACTGAAATTTTATAAATAATAGTTTCTGGATTTCTCCTCAAACCATGAATCTCCAATATAGCTCTGTCTTATCTATAATTCTAGTTTATTAAATATATATTGCAATTCCTTCTTTCATGTGTTGTTATAGCTATAAGTTGAAAACAACAAGCTCAAATATTCTTCCCTTAGCTATGAATCTCTGTAATTTAGGTGAGTTATCCCAATTCTTGTGCAGATTTATAAGTCAATTGTTGAATAGCAGTTAGTGGTGGAATTGGGTGGCTGTCTATTTGTTATTGCAAATAGAAAATTAAGTCATCACTATCTATTGCAATGCTTATCATGACTTTATAAAATCCTCTGATTGCTATGTATTGTATATATATGTTGTGCCTCTCGTTGCACATAAGTTATTTAGATGAAAATTGTCATGTATTTTCGCCAAAAATCAAAGTAAGCATGGCTGAACAAACTGGTCTTGGCGGAGAAGCAAAGCTATGAGCATGCAAGCTCCAGGTCTTGCCATTGGTCAATCGGTCATGCACTTGGAGCCTACGTGCGCCGGTATCCACTTCTTCCCATGATCTAATACTCTATTGTGCTCGACTTGTTTCAGTTTTTCCTTTTGCATATCTTTGCTCTATTTGATGCTTTCTAATGTTTTTGAGTTACTGGGATTTTGATTCTTTAATTTGACGATTTGGTTTTATGAAATTTCATGATTTCATTTATATTTATTTAATATGTGTATAGATTTCTGAAAGTTTACAAAAGAAAGTTTAATATTGTATCAAACCATGTTTTAAATCAATTCTAAAATTAAATATAGTTTCGAACCTACTTTTGAAAATAAGAAATTATGATTTCAAAATCTATTTAAGTATAGTTTAAAATTATTAATTTTATGATCATAAGACCAATAATTTAAATGATTCCAAAAGAAGTATTTTTAATATAAAATTATTAGTTCATTCGGATGATAAATTTAATTAAATGAATGGTATGGAATGTTCGTGTTTATTTTATCGGTTAATTACTAAACTCGCCCGACTGAACATATTATTATTATTATTTCTATTTTATTGAAACCGAATGGGATTTTACGATTACTTAGTGAACACTTGAATTTCGCCGGGTGGTATAGGACGTTTTTGCAATGTCCATTTGGCTACTATTTGAAAGTATACTACACTTTCCTATCCAATGTAACCTTCAGGTTCGTCCTTGTGTTTGGCGTAACCTTTGAGTTCGTCTTTGTGTTCGGCGTAGCCTTCATGCTCATCTTTATGTTCGACGCAGCCTTCATGCTCGTCTTAGTGTTTGGCCCAGCTTTCGCACTCGTCTTTGTGTGTGGCGCATCCATAGTGCTTTCCTTATGTTCGGTGCCAATTTATATATATTTTGTGAATTGAATCTTATGGTTTGATTTGTGTTCCTTAATTCACCATATTTTGATATTTTGCCTATTTAAGGCCAATTTTTGGGAGATTTGGCGTGGTGATTCTTTTGGTATGGTGATACCATTTGATTCATTTGTGGCTATCATTGGATGGTGACTAATTTTATGGATTACACTTTTCTAGAGTGATCAACACATGATTTCACACGATCATATTGCATATACAAATATAAGCATATGTTTCACATTAATATAAGCAATATAAGAATATAAACAGATTTTGGTGAGAAAACTCTTAGGGTCCTCTACAGAAGTCCCATGTAAATTTCATATACATACATACATATATACATATATACATATATATGTGTGTGTGTGTGTGTCTATGTGTGCGTGCATTACGAAGTGTCCGGTAGCGACCCGTTCGCTATGTAAACACCTCGACTTCTTCTTTTTATCCCCAACAACATAATGGTTATTTATGCCATCTGCCAACGAGCAGGAATTTGAACCCAAATAAACATCAAACGATAATCTTTTTACTTTGCAAGCACAGAGTGGTGATTTATTTTGCCAAATAGATATCCAAAATAACCTATTCAATTTAATTATAGGTTTTATTCTGCTAAATAGATATCACAAATGAAGTATAATTACTTAACTACGTCATGTGTAATTAAATCCAACCATTAGTGTTTTATCAATATTTTAGACTTCACCAACAAATAACTATACCAATGTGTTTGTAATGACTCGCTATTATGGACCATTCACATCCACACATGCCGGACTTGAATTGTTCAAAATACCAAAATTGTAATTTAAATTTGACAAAATTCAGAACATATAGTAAATAAATAAATCATAGATCACAAACACAGAGTAATAAAATGCAGCGGAAGCAAAGAGATAGTAGTTCATAAAGCTACCATATAAATACATCAGAGTCATACAAGATGCAATAGAAGTAACAAGATACAACATAAGCCTCAATATGATAATTAAGTACAAATCTGAATACATTACTGGAATCAATTGGATAACTGAAAGCGAAATAGATAGCTGGATCTTCAAGCAAAGCTCCAACTCCGAAGGTGAGTCTCTAATGCTGTATCACCCAGTCCGACCCGAGCGTAAAGCAAAACACAAAACACTCGAGTTAGGACATACATACTTATACAATGTAAACCAACTCAAGTGAAGTGTAATAGAAAGGTACAAGTAACTTAAAGGATGCTTGTGACCGCCCATCCTCTAGGATCCGTTAAACTATTTATTATCTAGTAATATATGTTATTATAATAATTTATAAAAGTAAAATAAACCTACTTTAAAATAGAATTAAGGAGTGACCCAATATTCCCCTTAACACATAAATAATCCCAATAGTCTATCCAGTATCATAGTCCCTCCTGATCGGGAAGCCACCAGAGGATACTCCATAGGCTACGGCACAAAACCAAAATCGTACAAGGCATGCTAGGGTAGGTGACACGGCACAAGTAGGCAATGCCAGTGTAGATATACTAATTGCACTTCCGGGTCGGTGGTAACACGTAGCAGCTACTATCGCCCAACTCGAATCACACTCCCAAAATCGAAGGAGCGCACCAATCAATCACAAAGTAATAGAATGACATACGAAGAAGTGTGTCTGATAAGAGGAGCGACCTCATTAGCCCATCGATTGATCCTGTTTTAGCCACCTTATGCCAACTCACGAGGGTTGTGCCTACGTATATACCTTAATAGGACGTCGCCACCATTCTACTTCATTCTGGAATCTCCACCGCATACACTGTTATTAAAGTGGTTTTCGGTATCGACAGAGAGTATGCCCATATCCGATCTCGGTCTCTTTAACAACCAACTGTTATTATTACCCATGGATTTTTATTTCAAAATAGTTTATACTCCAAAACCAATATATCATATCCATTTCAAAACCAAATCAATAGGATATCATTTCCATTTCAAAACCCAAATCAATAGAATATCATTTCCATTTCAAAACTAAATACTATAATATCAAATTCATTTCAAACCAATTAATATGATATCATTTCCATTCCAAAGAAAATAGATATAAGATCATTTTCATTTCAAAAACCACATCAATATGACATCATTTCCATTTAAAAATCAAATTAATAGGCTATCATTTAAATAAAACCCAACTTTTCAAATCATTGAATATTACCTTCAATTATTTAAACTTTAAATATTCCTTTTTAAATCATCTTAAACCAAAACCAATTTATAAAGTCATATTCTTAAATCTTCGATTTCAAATCAATATAATCAAAGACAATTCTTAATTAAATATAATTACAAATAAATTCATTTCCAAAACCATGGTACTTTCAAAGTTATAACAACTCCGCAACAAACACTTTGAAACCATAATATTTTAAGATCATTTCACTTTAAAATGTTATCATTTGGAAATCATAATACTTAGAAAATCATAACACGTTTAAAATAATATTCATTACCAAAGTTATAGCATTTTTAAGTTCATCCATTCAATTATACCAATTTCAAAACATTGTATTAACTTATAAATTTCTATAAATTTCAAAAATGGTTTATATTTCACCTCAAAACATATCCGTATAAACCATTTCAATTCAATGTCAAAATCTTTCAAAAATATATTCATTTCCAAAGTTCATTCGTCCAATTATAAACTTCCCAAAACATTGTAATTTCAGCAACAATAGCACCTATAACGTGTTACGGTGGATATATTAGAATTTCAAAAACATTGTCAATTTCAGAAATAGCAGCACTTAAAGTGCTACAGTAGGTATTAATATTTCAAAACAGTTCAATTTTCAAAAACCGCAGCACTTATAAAGTGCTGTAGTAGATATAGAGGTATTTTTATAAATAGTTCAAATTCAGAAACAGCGGCACTTATAAAGTGCTGTAGTAGGTATTTATTTATTTCAGAACATAGTTTAATTTCAGAAATGGTAGCCCTTAGCAAATGCTATCTTAAAGCCACAACATTTTGGAAATGCTACCAATAAAATTTCCAGATTTATTATAACATTTTAGAAACATTAAAACTCAAAATTTAGTCATTTTTAACTTATAAAATCATATCTCAAGCTTCAAAAATATTCATTTGGTTATCACTTAACTTATGATTAAATAAATAAATTTTTACAAATAAAATATCCAAATTAACTATAATTCTTTTATTAAGCCAAAATTAAACTATTTTACTTAACTTTTATTTCATCCAATAACTTAATACTTTATTTTCAAAATACCCATTTCATAAATAAGATATTCTTTTAGTAAGTCAAACTTCAATTTTCCAATCGAAAATCAAATTTTCAATCATAAAGTTAGGTCGTAATTAAGTTACATTTTATATAAATTTTACTTATACATGTTAACTTATAGAAAATCACTACGAACTTATTATACAAAAACATTTTATTTCATAAAATAAAATTTATTACCATTACTAGGTTAGATATAAAACACCATATCAAATGAAATTTAATTATTAAGATATCCATCATAAATAAAAAATTTAAATTCAATTTAAAATCTGTAATTGACTTATAATATTTAATTTATAGGAAACCAATTTCACTTTATGCTTTAAATCATTAAATCAAATTTAAGTTAAAATTTCATATAATTTAAATCCAAAAATACTTAAAAAAATTTGTAGAAAAATTATTTAAAATATAACCATGGGTCTGTATAATATTTTATAACCTAGGTCAAGTGATACAGATGTGTATCATTTCAACCCGTAATTTAAAAAGAAAAATATGGGTTCTATCATTTCAAACCCGCAATCCCAAGTCAAAATAAATAAAATAAAATCGCTCAAGCCTATCATTTCTGCTCAAAACTATTTTTCCTTGTTCTAAAGTCCGTTCGGGTATGTATCATTTCAACCCATAGTGAAAAGAGAAATTGCAGTGCGAGCTACAGAAAATAAAATGAACTGTACATCATTGCATATCATATCAGGATGTAACAAATATATAAGCAGAATTTAACATCATAAATCATATCACAGACATATAAGAACTTATCAACATATCATATAAATTTCTACATATCCACTTGTCATCGTTTCACAATTATACAAGTACAAATGTCGAGAGTGATAAACTCACCTTCTAAAGCTAGAGATGAAAATTCAAGACACAACAACAAGCTCCAAAAAGTACAACAAAGCACGAACAAGGTTTTGAGTGGATGAAGGGTCAAGATCCACATCTTGTACATAAACAAATACATAAACATAAGTATATAATTTTAAACACAAAGATTAGAATTTAAAACAATGGAAAAACATAAGAATTAAGATGACATAACCTTGCTTTCATCAACAAGTGGGCTCGGCCATGGTCACAGTAGGCTAGACCATCATCATATGGCTCTACCATGATGGATTTTATGCAAGTATGTTCGGCTATGGTAGGAAAAAGGCACGGATATGGGTGTGGAATGTGAAGAGATGCAAGTTACAAGTGAAGGAAGGTAAAAAGAACATGGCACGTGAAAGGTCAAATGTACAATGGGCTCGGCCCTAAGGCAAACATGGCTCGGCCATGGTGTGGTCTTGGTCATAAGGCACGGCTTGGGTAGTGTAGATCATGGCATGGCATGGACGAGGTGGTGGAATAAGGAGTGGATGAGGATAAATAGAAGAGGGATTGGTGATTACATATGGAAGGCTAGGGTAAATAACAAGGTTTGGTGATGGATTTTGATCCATGGAGTCACAGCCATGGTTGGAGGAGATGATGTGTGGTCAGTCATAGGTGGTGGAGTGGTGGTGAGGCCGGTTAGGAGATGCATGGCCGAGTTATGCTTAAGGCAAAACAAATAAAAGAGAAAAGAAAATGGAAAAAGAGGAAGAAAGAAGGAGGAAGCCATGGAATATAACTTGTATATATTTTCTCTTGAACGCAAATGAAAAATTAGGAGATGAGAAATGTTTTATGCGTGAGTTTCAAGATGAATGCACGGCTAAAGGCAAATAAAGCGGATGGCTAAAGAAAGTGCATGTCAAGGAAAATGGAAAGGCAAGGGAAAAGGGAAAAGGCAACAAAATAAAAACAAGTTACTTAAGTCTTTTGGAATTTCCTAAGCCCAAAAATCAAAATAAAAAAATCAAAATCCAATAAATAAAATCAAATACTAAACAAAAATAAAATAGAAAAATAAACATAGGAAATAAAAATAAAATACAGAAAATCATTGCGTGTAAAACACTGTATTTTATCAATTTTAAAAAGAATAAAACAAAATTTGATGAAACGAAAAGCAGAACGAATATCAGAATTGTATCATGCTTCAAAGAAAAAGAATAAAATTTTAAATTCAAATTTAAAATTTTCAAATGAAATTCAAAGTTTGACCAAAGTATAAAAATTTTAGAAAATGTTTATTTTTTGGTATTTGGAAAACAAATTCCAAACTTACATTGGAAAATTCTAAAAATTCACCTTTAAATGATTTAAAAATCAAAGTTTTCAAATAAAAATTTAATCAAAATATTTACAAAATCATGGATTGTTACACTGGGACATTCGATAAAATTGGAACGATATAGAGAAGATTAACATGACCCCTACGCAAGGATGACACGCACAAATCGAGGAATAGTGCAAAATAGCGGTCGTTACAGTGTTCTTCTAGCTCAAACGAACCTAGTGTCGAAGACCGCGAGTTAAACAGACTTCGTATGGTTGATTTATTCATTTTTTTAAGTTAAACATATAATTAACTAATTAACAAAATCAAACTCAACTCTTAGTTCACCATCCAAACCCAACACGTGCGCAACCCAAGGGATCAAATTCTCATTTTCAAAGTTAAACTACTTCAATTAAATAATTAAAGTAGCTAAATTGAATTAATTCTCACCCAACCAAAACTGCAAGACCAAAGGCCCAAACCACATGCAAACCCGCAAGCTTCTTTCCAATATTCTTTATGTATAGGAAATGCAAAATCTCAACACCTTCCACCACTTGAGCCACCACCGCAAGCCGCCAAATGCCTCCTCGACCATTATTTTTGGTCACCTAAGACCGAATGAACCACGTCGTTGAAGACTGCTTGACCTGTTGCATCTATCGATACTCATGAATAGCAACTTTAGACATTGTCGATGAACTTTGCCTCCTTCATGCTTGTTGTTCCACCCATGGCCATACACACACATTCACCCAGGGCCAAAACTTCCATCACTTCTAACAACATCTCTACATGAAAATCCTCATGCATACACAAATGCGCTGTAACATTGCGATTTTTCGACGCTCCGAAGGTCGGCATTCTTACGTCCACTGTATCAAATGCCGCATAATCGAATGCCGGAAAACCGAATTGTTAGGGTTAAAGAAAAAGAGGTAGAAGAAAAAGATAGAAGAAATAAGAAAACAGAACAGAAACAACAGAACAATATCAGAATCTCACAATCGCAACGGAACAACATATAATAGATAAATGAATAATTTTTAAACCAAGAACTATATCAGTTATTACATTACATCACATCACATTACATTACATCATCAGAGTGTACAACAACAAAACAGCAACAAACAGCGGAAAAGAAATACTATATACTAGTGATACGTCATGCCATCCAGCATGCCTCCAGCAACTCCTGAATCCAGAATAACCTGATAAACCTGACTCTTGACTGCCCGTGTGGAAATTTGGTGGGCACCCAGAGTTTAGGAAGGAAAACAATAAACTCCGAGTCAGTCATGGGACTGGTGTGAGAACTAAAACAGTTTATCTTTAAAAATAAACAAAGTACAGGATAATTTTAAAATAGATTCGCAATGCTTTTTAGAAAATGAGACTACCATAAGACCTCCCGCCACACACACAATGCAAACGCAGAATTGGAGGAGATTTCTTCTTATGATAGTCAAAGATGCTTGATACGCATTAAAAAGAAACATTTGACATTATTACTAGTGCATAGTGTAGAAACAAAATTTTGAAAGTAAAGATATAAATCTTAGCCAGCATAGGCATTCCGCACTTATGCCTACTATAGCTACCATCCAAACAGTGGGGCGCCACCATAAGTGAATGATAGGTTCTACAACTAAAACCGTACAAGGTGCGTATTGTTTTATTTGGATTTCCAACAAATGGTCAGGCTAAGGAACTTCCTACCGCAACATGGGATCGCCTCTGGCGGGACGTCCCAAGAACTTAACCAGCTCTCTGCCAACACAAGGCCGGGTTACCTTTGTCACTAGGTAACTACTACACGACTATGCCATCCCCCGGTCCCTTTGGACCTTTATCCGAGCGCTCGATTCCAACAACACCACACAGTAATAGATATAGCGTATCAACATGAGTAAGTATCTGGGCTCCATACCATGATACCACCCTTTCCAGAAGGAAATGACATACCCTGAAAGGCGTGACCCTCATAACCTTGCCGCATATTCCTGTTTTGACCATTTCCGGGGAGTGAGGTCTGACGAAGTCTCGTCCACAAAGCTAGGCACAAAGCCATGCTTTGATTAACAAATGATCAATAAATAATCATCACACAGCAACACTAAGCATGCCACATTACCAAATTGGGAATATATCGCTGATAACCTTCAACTACATAACCTCTAAGCGCGTACGTCTCAGAGAAGGGTGTAAAGCTAAAAGAATAAATTCTCCGCCACCAACATAAATGTATTTGAAAGAAATCTGCTTTATATCTCAAAATGTAATGTCAGACACGTAACCATACAAGTCTGTTCCGGGTTCGAACAGAACCGAAGGCACTTCAAAAGAAGCCCTTGCAATCTGGTTATTCACAATCCCGATAAAACTTCCCATCACAAAGGAAATCTCCATACCGTAGCTAACGGTGCAGAAACAATCAATAGGTCATCCTATCGTTTTCAAAAATACCCGGTCTTCACCCCCGGTCTTCAATGCTATCATAATGACGTATCACATATTCGGAATGGGTCATACGACCCCAATGTCCTTTCCCGGCTAATCCGAATAGTGAGCGCTTATTCAAAAATATGAGTAGCATTTCAATTTCAACCAATTCACAACAAATACCTATTTCAAGGTCAATATTTGATAGTTGGTTATTTAACTATCAATCAATATTCACAACATCACCCGATTTCAAATAATTTCCCAAATTATTTATATTCAAAAATATCTTTATAAGATATATATCCCACACTTCAACCATTTGAAAACCAATTTCAAATAAATTTACACCCTTACAACTTTCATTTCAAAATCGTTCATTTAAACCAATTAAATAAATCCTTACCGATTTATTAAATTTACGTTCCAAATCCGTAAATTAATTTCCACACTTCAAAAATAAATCAACGTTTATTTTTAACTAATTTCCCTTTCTTTTATAAATTCCATAGTGAATTTACAATTCCAAAATATCTATGAATATACGATTTTTAAATCGATTTCTAATATCCATTTTCAATTTATCTTTAAAAGATAAAATCTCAAACATTCACTTCATATTGAAAAACATTTCCATACTTATTTAATAATAAGTAATTCACAAATCTATTTATTTTCAACATTTTGAAAATATTCAATATACTTAAATTCAAATTAAGTATATATTTTATTTTTTCAGGAAAATATCTTCTTAAACACATTTATTTGGGTCAAAACGAATGTTACGTAAAACATCGTTACGACAACCCAAAATCACTAGTATAGGGATTCGAACTTAAAATAGATATATAAATCCCAATACAATATAAAACATTTCCTTTCGGAAATCATTTACTATAACAACAGTGTTATAGTCCAACATTTCCTTCTATTCCTCGAAACATCTATTTCAACAATGAATGTTGAAATCTATGGTTTCGATACTTAATACATTTTAAAACGTTTTTGAATCGTTTTAATTCTATTTAAAATATTACTCTTCCAAAATATTTCTTTAATGTATTATTCACCGTCCAAAATCGTGAATATATTTCCTTATCCAAATTCAACGTTTCTACATATTTTATTTAAAGGATTATCCACTGTCCAAAATCGTAGATAAATTTCCTTTAATAAGCTATAATAATTAACTTATCAAAATAAGTCGATTTTGAATTTATAAACCAACGTTTATAAATTCGATTTATATTCTATAACAATTTCAACTTAGAAAATCACTTTATCAACAAATTCTATCCATATTCCATTTATACGCAAAAATCCAATTTATAAGTTAATCACTTATAAATCTTTTATTTTATAAAATCTATTCATTTTATAATTCCACAATTTATAAATATATAGATTTCATTCACTTATAAAATCCATTTATATTCCATTTTAACACTTATAAAAACTTGATTTATAATTCCAATATTTTTAACTTATAAATATCAATTTTATAAATATTTTATATAAATCATTTATAATAATTCAAAAATCCCAATTTAAATAAACCAATCCTTTTAATAATTTACAAATCATTATTAAAGCTTATATAACTCCAAAATCATACTTAAGTATTATTTTCCAAAAATATTATTTTATAATAATAAAATTAGAACGTTTATTTATTTAAAATGAATAAATTCCAAAACTAAAATTTATTCGACTTATAAATTTTACTTATTAATATTTAAAATTAATTAAATATACGAATTTTAATTAATATAAATTCTGGGTCGTTACAGACTTCCCCCCTTAAAAGAATTTCGTCCTCGAAATTACCAAGTAAGGAAAAGTTACAGAATCCATTAACTTTCCAAAACAAACCGTTCAATTTAGATTTTCCAAATCTCTTAAGTGTTTAACTTTCCTAAAATTCATTGTTAAACTTCATACAATAACTTTACTAAGTTTCAAATCATACTTAGTTTTAGTTTTCAAAATTTTCCAAAATTCCCAAAAATATTCTAACGCCTTAAATTTTCGAAAAAGTTCGCCATAGTCTCCTTTGCGCGGCTCGATCCAAAAAAAAATGACCATATATATATCACAAATATACATCTCATCAAGTGATGAGGCATCCTGCAGGGAAAAAGTGTAAAAGTACGATATTTAATCCGAGATATATACCTTATATTCTTATTAGCAAGCATATACGGCTAATATAGAGCGAAAGCGAGCTCCAAATGCGAAGCAAGCGCAATCCGCACCTACTAAACACTCAACAAACCATGAGAAACATGCATATATGAAAGTAACATCAATATACAATATATAACAACATAACAACTACATATGCCAATATAGAAAATGCAACAAAAGCAATAAATGCAACCATCAACAACTATCATCCAACTAACATCCAACAAATCAATAACCAAATCAATATTCTTTCATTTTCTCATTAATATTCAATGAATTGGTTTTTCATTTTAATCACATTTGATTTGTTAACATTGGACTTTATCAACATTTATTTATTCATCTCCAATTAGTATACATTCACTAATTCAAATTCACATTAGTTCACTTCCAAATTGAATCAAATTCATTTACTTCACTTTCAATTTGAATTCAATTACATAGCTTTTGATTTTGCTAATTTACTTTCATTAACACTTAATGAATTTTACACAATCAACTAAAAATCAAATAACAACCAATGTATATTCAACATAACCAAATTATTTAATTTACATTCAACATTCAATTTGGTTCAACACTTTTAATTTCAATTGGTTTAACATTTAATTGATTTTCATTCAATTATTCAATTTCTAATTATATTGGCTTTCAATGAATTAACACTTCATTCATTATTTCATATCAATTCTATTTACATTCAATTGATTTACATTCAATTCATTCATTAATTCAATTGCCAATTCCTTTAACAATATAAGGTTGAATTTCAGTTATATAACTCAAGTTCACATTCATTTAATTCACTTGATTATTTTACTTCGATACCAAAATCAACTTTATTCAATTTTACTTAAGTTATATTTCTTTTAAACATCATTTGTTTAACTTCACTTAAATTTCCACTTATAAGTTCAATTCAGATTTCAATTTTAATTAACTTTTACCAAAGTCAAATTTTCATATCACTATCAAATTCATATTTCATTTTACTTAACAAAATTGTTTAACCATTTTAACTATTGGTTTCACTTACATTTTCTCATTTTCTAAGTTATACAACTTATATATTTAAACTTCCAAATCCATTTACTTATCCAAAGCTAAATTTATTATCTTATACTATAAGTTCAAAATTCATTTCACTTATATTCATCAATTACAACTTGAATTTTAATTTTCAAATTTGTTTATCACAAAAAAACTTCAATTTCAATTTACTATGGTAGCAAATCCATCACACAGAAACTCGAAAATGATACTGATGATGCTGCAGTCATCACCTTTATTATTTTCCAGCGACAATAGTGAATTCAGTGCTTAATATTCTTTCAAAATTTTCCTTTTATCTTATTAATTACATTTATAAATCTTTCCTTATAAAATTTCATTATTTTCCTTTACTTATACAAGATTATTTCATAAGTGTAAATCATTTTAATTATAATTCCATACTTATAATTCATTTGCTTATACAATTCGTTCTTTTACAACTGTTGTTTTATTTAACTTATTCAACAACCAAACAATCAATTTATATACACTTTAATAATTCTGAAAAATCATTTCTTTATATAAATATACTCAAGGTAAAATTATTTCATTTACCCAATTTAAAACCATATCGTGCCGAATTGTTATGAACAAGTGTTTAGAGACACCTATCGATAGAGTTGTACGGCTATACCGACCAGAATCCATATACCACTCAACAAACCAATCATCACAATATAAAACATTTTATATTCACTAACAAATACGCGCTCATATCTATTATTACACTCAAACTCATTCTAGAGTACTACTGACTTTATCTCTAACGAGTAATACCCAATAGAGCCATGGTTCTCGCTTAACCATATGCTCTGATACCAAATGTAACATTGCGATTTTTCGACGCTCCTAAGGTCGGCATTCTTACGTCCACTGTATCAAATGCCGCATAATCGAATGCCCGAAAACCAAATTGTTAGGGTTAAAGAAGAAGAGGTAGAAGAAAAATATAGAAGAAATAAGAAAACAGAACAGAAACAACAGAACAATATCAGAATCTCACAATCGCAGCGGAACAACATATAATAGATAAATGAATAATTTGTAAACCAAGAACTATATCAGTTATTACATTAAATCACATTACATTACATTACATCATCAGAGTGTACAACAACAAAACAATAACAAACAGCAGAAAAGAAATACTATATACTAGTGATACGTCATGCCATCCAGCATGCCTCCAGCAACTCCTGAATCCAGAATAACCTGATAAACTTGACTCTTGACTGCCCGTGTGGAAATTTGGTGGGCACCCAGAGTTTAGGAAAGAAAACAATAAACTCCGAGTCAGTCATGGGACTGGTGTGGGAACTAAAACAGTTTATCTTTAAATATAAAAAAAGTACAGGATAATTTTAAAATAGATTCGCAATGCTTTTTAGAAAATGAGACTACCATAAGACCTCCCGCCACACACACAATGCAAACGTAGAATTGGAGGAAATTTCTTCTTATGATAGTCAAAGATGCTTGATAGGCATTAAAAAGAAACATTTGACATTATTACTAGTGCATAGTATAGAAAAAATTTCGAAAGTAAAGATATAAATCTTAGCCAGCATAGGTATTCCGCACTTATGCCTACTATAGTTACCATCCAAACAGTGGGGCGCCACCATAAGTGAATGATAGGTTCTACAACAAAAACCGTACAAGGTGCGTATTGTTTTATTTGGATTTCCAACAAATGGTGAGGCTAAGGTACTTCCTACTGCCACATGGGATCGCCTCTGGCAGGACGTCTCGAGAACTTAACCAGCTCTCTGCCAACACAAGGCCGGGTTACCTTTGTCACTAGATAACTACTACACGACTATGCCATCCCCCGGTCCTTTTGGACCTTTATCCGAGCGCTCGATTCCAACAACACCACACAGTAATAGATATAGTGTATCAACATGAGTAAGTATCTGGGCTCCATATCATGATACCACCCTTTCCAGAAGGAAATGACATACCCTAAAGGGCACGACCCTCATAACCTTGCCGCATATTCCTGTTTTGACTATTTCCAGGGAGTGAGGTCTGACGAAGTTTCGTCCACAAAGCTAGGCACAAAGCCATGCTTTGATCAACAAATGATCAATAAATAATCATCACACAACAACACTAAGCATGCCACATTACCAAATTGGGAATATATCGCTGATAACCTTCAACTACATAACCTCTAAGCGCGTACGTCTCAGAGAAGGGTGTTAGCTAAAAGAATAAATTCTCCGCCACCAACAGAAATGTATTTGAAAGAAATCTTCTTTATATCTCAAAATGTAATGTCAGACACGTAACCATACAAGTCTGTTCCGGGTTCGAACAGAACCGAAGGCACTTCAAAAGAAGCCCTTGCAATCCGGGTATTCACAATCCCGATAAAATTTCCCATCACAAAGGAAATCTCCATACCGTAGCTAACGGTGCAGAGACAATCGATAGGTCATCCTATCGTTTTCACAAATACCCGGTCTTCACCATCGGTCTTCAATGCTATCATAACGACATATCACATATTCGGAATGGGTTATACGACCCCAAGGTCCTTTCCCGGCTACCCGAGTAGTGAGCGCTTATTCAAAAATAAGTGTAGCATTTCAATTTCAACCAATTCACAACAAATACCTATTTAAAGGTCAATATTTGATAGTTGGTTATTTAACTATCAATCAATATTCACAACATCACCCGATTTCAAATAATTTCTCAAATTATTTATTTTCAAAAATATCTTTATAAGATATATATCCCACGCTTCAACCATTTGAAAACCAATTTCAAATAAATTTACAACTTTCATTTCAAAATGGTTCATTTAAACCAATTAAATAAATCCTTACCAATTTATTAAATTTACGTTCCAAATCCGTAAATCAATTTCCACACTTCAAAAATAAATCAACGTTTATTTTTAACTAATTTCCCTTTCTTTTATAAATTCCATAGTGAATTTAGAATTCCAAAATATCTCTGAATATACGATTTTTTAATCGATTTCTAATATCCATTTTCAATTTATCTTTAAAAGATAAAATCTCAAACATTCACTTCATATTGAAAAACATTTCCATATTTATTTAATAATAAGTAATTCACAAATCTATTTATTTTCAACATTTTGAAAATATTCAATATACTTAAATTCAAATTAAGTATATATTTTATTTTTTCAGGAAAATATCTTCTTAAACATATTTATTTGGGTCAAAACGAATGTTACGTAAAACATCGTTACGACAACCCAAAATCACTAGTATAGGGGTTCGAACTTAAAATAGATATATAAATCCCAATACAATATAAAACATTTCCTTTCGGAAATCATTTACTATAACAACAGTGTTATAGTCCAACATTTCCTTCTATTCCTCGAAACATCTATTTCAACAGCAAATGTTGAAATCTATGGTTTCGATACTTAATACATTTTAAAACATTTTTGAATCGTTTTAATTCTATTTAAAATATCACTCTTCCAAAATATTTCTTTAATATATTATTCACTGTCCAAAATCGTGAATATATTTCCTTATCCAAATTCAACGTTTCTACATATTTTATTTAAAGGATTATCCACTGTCCAAAATCGTGGATATATTTCCTTTAATAAGCTATAATAATTAACTTATCAAAATAAGTCGATTTCGAATTTATAAACCAACGTTTATAAATTCGATTTATATTCTATAACAACTTCAACTTAGAAAATCACTTTATCAACAAATTCTATCCATATTCCATTTACATGCAAAAATCCAATTTATAAGTTAATCACTTATAAATCTTTTATTTATAAAATCTATTCATTTTATAATTCCACAATTTATAAATATAAAGATTTTATTCACTTATAAAATCCATTTATATTCCATTTTAACACTTATAAAAACTTGTTTTATAATTCCAATATTTTTAACTTATAAATATCAATTTTATAAATATTTTATATAAATCATTTATAATAATTCAAAAATCCCAATTTAAATAAACCAATCCTTTTAATAATTTACAAATCGTTATTAAAGCTTATATAACTCCAAAATCATACTTAAGTATTATTTTCCAAAAATATCATTTTTATAATAATAAAATAATAACGTTTATTTATTTAAAATGAATAAATTCCAAAATTAAATTTTATTTCGAATTCTCAACTTAAGTTTTCAAAAATCAAATTTTATTTAATTTCGGCATCTAACGATACCAAAATATATTCGGCTAAAATTTAGCCTTAAACCATTTCAATCACAAAGATAATCACGTAGATTATAAATAGATCAACACACAACATTGAAACCAATTCAAATGTTTGAGGAATCCAGTTGGATCCCTTCAACCTGTTTCCTGCATCGAAAGATGTTAGCACAATACCAATTTCGCTTCAAGACGAAATATCGCGGTATATGGGATATATAAAATACTATCCGCTTAATAGACGGCACAATAGGGTCTCATCCGCTATATAATGCGGGAAATCAACTCCAAGTACATATATAATACCAATTTCACCATACGGTGAAATATTCGCGGTATATGTTTTTAATAAATAACCTCCGCTTACTAACGGCGCATAATGTCTATTTTAACAATCAATAGATAACAAATTATCATTCAATCATACAATAAAGCAATTTTTAAATCTAACTATTTAAAATTAAAATCGAAACTGATTCGATTGAGTGAGAAGTTCTCACCTTGATTTCAATTCCGGTTGCAGCGTTTTATTTCGAATAAAATTAAACGGAAGTTTTATTTTACCCGAAATTTTCACTGACTCCAATCGCTTCAAATCCAGTTCCATAGCGTAGTATTCTTCCATACGGTTCCAACGCAACTGGTTTCGTGCGTTATCGACCTCGTATGAACAAGATATAATATTTTAAAGTTTGCACAAATTTAAATATAAATAAATTTCATTTTCCTTTATTTATTTTAACCTAGATTGCATCCCAGCCCTCCATTTTTCCACCAGAAAATCTCGCCCACACTTCATGTTCTTCCCCAACCAGTAAACAAACGCGCACCACAACCTATAGCCACCACCATATTTTGAATTTTCGCGAGCAACTCGAGCTAGCTGGAGACGATCGGAGAGCGGCGCCTCGAAACTCGTGACGCAAGCTACTATCGGCCAGAAGGTGGTGGAGCTCGGCCCCCTCTAGCGTCTCGAAATACGTGCGAACACAAGGTCGAACGCGGCCCAATAACTTCCTTTACACTGCATTAATCACGATCATTACCGTTGAACTTATGGATCTCATCATGCTCTACAACTTTCGTCTAGAAGGTTTTGCGAATTGGTTAGTGGATTGCAAGAAATTGGAGGGAGAAGATAGGACATTTCTGGCCTTTGAAAATGAAGATGGCGGCTGGCTTCTATTTCTAGGGTTAGGGTTTATTTTGCAAAAAAAGAAAATAATGAAGTGCTTTTATAGAAAAAAACGACGAACATTATTCATCCCGGGTTTTCCGAACTTCGATTTACACTCGGTGACTGGCGTTTTTAGGGTTTAACCCGTGTTCCGGACACAATGGAACAGGTTTCGGAAGCCAATTAGATCATCTGTGCGAGTTATGGCAATAAACGATCGATTTAAAATTAAATCGTTTAATCAATTTTCTGTGCGTTTTAGCTTGCTCCGGAAAAACGGTAAATCCGATTGACACGAAATTTGAAACCTTACAATAATATGACATTACGCACCCGATGAAACTGGTTTCGTCGAAATCCGAGACTGTTTGAAAAATGACTATTTTAACTCGCCAAATTAATATTAAAACAATTTCGATGCGTTTCGAGCTGCCACGGTCAAAAGGAAACTCCGATTGCTATGAAAATTGAAATCCGATAATAACAAACTATTATGGATCCAATAGAACTAGTTTCGTCCAATTCTGTGACTGTTCGAAAATTGGCTATTTTTCAGTCGATAATTAAATATTAAAATATACAATTTTCACAAATTAACTTTTAATTCGATTTTAAAAGTTCTAAAATATCATTCTAACTCCAATATGATAAAATAAAATTTTACAAATCATTTTCAATCATATTTAATCCAATTTTCAATTATTTCTGTAATTTCAACTATTAAATTATCGATTTAATTATCCAATTAAATCCAATTATTCGAATTAAAATTTATTCGACTTATAAATTTCACTTATTAATATTTAAAATTAATTAAATATTTGAATTTTAATTAATATAAATTTTGGGTCAAATAAAACGCTACAACTGATATCGGAAATTCAAGGTGAGAACTTCTCACACAATCGAATTAGTTTCGATTTTAATTTTAATTAGTTATATTTAAAATTGCTTGATTATATGTTTGAATGATGATCGTTATCTATTGATTGTTAAAATAGACATTATGCGTCGTTAGTAAGCGAAGGTTATTTATTAAAAACATATACCGCGAATATTTCACCGTATAGTGAAATTGGTATTATATATGTACTTGGAGTTGATTTTCCGCATTATATAGCGGATGAGACCCTGTTGCTCCGTCTATTAAGCGGATAGTATTTTATAAATCCCATATACCGTGATATTTCGTCTTGAAGCGAAATTGGTATTGTGCTAACATCTTTGGATGCAGGGAAACATGTTGGAGGGATCCAACTGGATTCCTCAAACATTTGAATTGGTTTCAATGTTGTGTGTTGATCTATTTGTTGATCTATTTATAATCTGCGTGATTATCTTTGTGATTGAAATGGTTTAAGGCTAAATTTAACCCGAATATAATTTTGGTATCATTAGATGCCGAAAATAAATAAAATTTTTAAAAATTTAAGTTGAGAATTCATAATAAAATTTAATTTTGAAATTGATTCATTTTAAATAAATAAACGTTGAAAAGTTTATGTTATAAAATTATGATTTTTGTGAAATATAACCGAAATGTGATTTTTGAGATAAGTAGTTGATTAATTTATAAAATAGTTTAAAAGTGGGATTTTTGAATTATTATAAACGATTTATATAAAATATTTATAAAATTGATATTTATAAATTAAAAATATTGGAATTATAAAACAAGTTTTTATAAGTGTTAAAATGGAATATAAATGGATTTTATAAGTGAATGAAATCTATATATTTATAAATTGTGGAATTATAAAAATGAATAGATTTTATAAAATAAAAGATTTATAAGTAATTAACTTATAAATTGGATTTTTGTGTGTAAATGGAATATGGATAGAATTTGTTAATAAAGTGATTTTAAAAGTTGAAGTTGCCATAAAATATAAATGGAATTTATAAACGTTGTTTTATAAATCCGAAAACGACTTATTTTGATAAGTTAATTATTATAGTTTATTAAAGGAAATATATCCACGATTTTGGACAGTGGATAATCCTTTAAATAAAATATGTAGAAATGTTGAATTTGGATAAGGAAATATATTCACGATTTTGGACAGTGAATAATATAGTAAAGAAATATTTTGGGAAAGTGGTGTTTTAAATAGAATTAAAACGATTTAAGGATGTTTTAAAATGTATTAAGTATCGAAATCATAGATTTCAACATTTATTGTTGAAATAGATGTTTCGAGAAATAGAAGGAAATGTTACACTATAACACTGTGTTTATAGTAAATGGCTTCCGAAAGGAAATGTTTTATGTAGTATTGGGATTTATATATCTATTTTAAGTTCGAATCCCTATACTAGTGATTTTGGGTTGTCGTAACGATGTTTTACGTAACATTCGTTTTGACCCAAATAAATGTGTTTAAGAAGATATTTTCCTGAAATAATAAAATATATATACTTAATTTGAATTTAAGTATATTGAATATTTTCAAAATGTTGAAAATAAATAGATTTGGTGAATTACTTATTATTAAATAAGTATGGAAATGTTTTTCCAATACGAAGTGAATGTTTGAGATTTTATCTTTTAAAGATAAATTGAAAATGAATATTAGAAATCGATTTAAAAATCGTATATTCATAGATATATTTGGAATTGTAAATTCACTATGGAATTTATAAAAGAAAGGGAAATTAGTTAAAAATAAACGTTGATTTATTTTGAAGTGTGGAAATTAATTTACGGATTTGGAACGTAAATTTAATAAATCGGTAAGGATTTATTTAATTGGTTTAAATGTACCATTATGAAATGAAAGTTGTAAGGGTGTAAATTTATTTGAAATTGGTTTTCAAATGGTTGAAGTGTGGGATATATATCTTATAAAGATATTCTTAAAAATAAATAATTTGGGAAATTATTTGAAATCGGGTGATGTTGTGAGTCTTGATTGATAGTTAAATAACCGACTATCAAATATTGACCTTTGAATAGGTATTTGTTGTGAATTGGTTGAAATTGAAATGCTACACTTATTTTTAAATTATTGCGCTCGTTATTCAGATTACCCATTCCGAATAGTGATACGACGTAATGGATAGCATTGAAGACCGATGGTGAAGACCGGGTATTTGTGAAAACGATAGGATGACCTATCGATTGTCTCTGCACCGTTATCTACGGTATGGAGATTTCCTTTGTGATGGGAAGTTTTATCGGGATTGTGAATACCCGGATTGCAAGGTCTTCTTTTGAAGTGCCTTCGGTTCTGTTCGAACCCGGAACAGACTTGTATGGTTACGTGTCTAACATTACATTTTAAGATATAAAGCAGATTTCTTTCAAATACATTTCTGTTGGTGGCGGAGAATTTATTCTCTTTGCTTAACACCCTTCTCTGAGACGTACGCGCTCAGAGGTTATGTAGTTGAAGGTTATCAGCGATATATTCCCAATTTGGTAATGTGGCATGCTGAGTGTTGCTGTGTGATGATTATTTATTGATCATTTGTTGATCAAAGCGTGGCTTTGTGCCTAGCTTTGTGGACAAGACTTCGTCAGACCTCACTCCTCGGAAATGGTCAAAACAGAAATATGCGGCAAGGTTATGAGGGTCGCGCCCTTTAGGGTATGTTATTTCCTTCTGGAAAGGGTGGTGTCATGGTATGGAGCCCAGATACTTACTCATGTTGATACACATATCTATTACTGTGTGGTGTTGTTGGAATCGAGCGCTCGGATAAAGGTCCAAAGGGACCGGGGGATGGCATATTCGTGTAGTAGTTACCTAGTGACAAAGGTAACCCGGCCTTGTGTTGGTAGAGAGCTGGTTAAGTTCTCGGGACGTCCCGCCAGAGGCGATCCCATGTGGCAGTAGGAAGTTCCTTAGCCTGACCATTTGTTGGAAAATCCAAAGAAACAATACGATCCTTGTACGGTTTTAGTTGTATAACCTGCCATGGAATGTGGCGGTAACCTACTATTGAACATGGTAGCTATATTAGGCATAAGTGCGGAATGCCTATGCTGGCTAAGATTTATATCTTTACTTTCGAAATGTTTTCCTACACTATGCACTAGTAATAATATCGAATGTTTCTTTTTAATGCGTATCAAGCATCTTTGACTATCATAAGGAGAAATCTCCTCCGATTCTGCGTTTGCACTGTGTGTGTGTGCGGGAGGCCTTATGGTAGTCTCATTTTCTAAAAAGCGTTGCGAATCTATTTGAAAATTATCCTGTACTTTGTTTATTTTTAAAGATAAACTGTTTTAGTTCTCACACCAGTCCCATGACTGACTCGGAGTTTATTGTTTTCCTTCCTAAACTCTGGGTGCCCACCAAATTTCCATACGGGTAGTCAAGAGTCAGGTTTATCAGGTTATTCGGGATTCAGGAGTTGCTGGAGGCATGCTGGATGGCATGACGTATCACTAGTATATAGTATTTCTTTTTCGTTGTTTGTTGTTGTTTTATTGTTGTACACTCTGATGATGTAATGTAATGTGATGTAATGTAATAACTAATATAGTTCTTGGTTTAAAAATTATTCATTTATCTATTATATGTTGTTCCGCTGCGATTGTGAGATTCTGATATTGTTCTGTTGTTTCTGTTCTGTTTTCTTATTTCTTCTATCTTTTTCTTCTACCTTTTCTTCTTTAACCCTAACAATTCGGTTTTCCGGCATTCGATTATGCGGCATTTGATACAGTGGACGTAAGAATGCCGACCTTCGGAGCGTCGAATGGGCCAAGGCCCAAACCCGCAAGCAACAGAGCATCCTCCTCCTCATGCATGAACGCATACCACTCCACTTTCTTCTTCTTTCCATATACACCATACACACATGCACTACACAAATTCACTCACACAAGAATACATATTTGTTTCATTTCATGCTGCAGCTTTTTACCATGTGTATAATTTGTTTACATTTTTCCTACTATGTTTCTTTCATTTTATAGAGAAAGGAACGGTGAAAATGAATGCAAATGTAAAATGTGTCCCCCTTGCATACATGTGTTGCTTCTATATATATAAACCAATTTCCTTAAGAGCTAAGAAATTAAGGACAAATAAAGTCAATAACCTCAAAACATGTGCAACGGACAAGGCAAGAAACAATGGATAATGTTTGTGTGCTTGTGTAAATTTGTGTAATTTTTTTTTGGAAAGGTTAGTTTTGCGGTCTACCGCTACACAATACCACATTCGCATACGAGCTGCGAACGATAGAAATAAAAATACGATCGCACACAACAATGTGGCAAGATCACAAAACAACATTTAAATACACTAGTTATTTTATTCGTTGAAATTTCAGTAATAACAACATTTGCCGCAAAATGCATCAAACGAAAATTTAATTATTTTCCGTATTAAAAATTAGAAAAAATAAGTCCAACAAATTCATTTAAAAATACGTCACTAAAAATCAATTCGTTTTCATTAATAATGAATTTATGTTTATTTACCCGAACTATTATTACTGTAAATAAATTTACAAAAGGAGTTCACCATTATTATTTACCAATTAAAAGGAGTTAAATAAGGTTATTAAATCCATTTAGTTAATATTTAAGTCACAATTCGAATATTTAAATAGTCACTATATTTGAATTCATGTTATTAAACTTTAAAAACAAATTATTTAAGTATTTAAAACTAATTAAATATTCAAAATCAAGACGATAAAATTCCAAAATGTTATATTCTCCCCCTTAAAAGAATTTCGATCCCGAAATTGCCAAAGAAAGAAAATGTCTCTAAGCCCTTAAATTTGAAAACTATTAATTAAAATGAGTTATTAAACTCTTAAATTTCCTTATATTACGAAAAATTTGGCAGCACCTCTTTTACGTAGCTAGATCTGAAAAAACTACAACTTGCCACAACTGGGCCAAATCAACAAAGAAAACAAAAGTCAAGTGGCCCTCCATATCTGGGGTATAAAATTATCAACCAATTACCAATATCTAAAACCACTACGTAGCTCTTTGTGTTTGACTTTATTTTTTTCATTCTTATTATCGCAATGAAAATGCGAGTGTGTAAGAAATCAAATATCAATCTCTTGCATCCCTACACCTACCTTTTACTTACATAATTCAAAGGAGAATCATGCTGCCAAAAGAGAAATACGATAGCAATATAAAAAATATAACAACCATATGCATCATAAGTGTAGAGAGTACTTTGTAATAAAATACTAAGCATCCTATCTTTTCAAAAGATAAATTTAGGAATAAATGCGTAGGTATTTTAATATTCAAAATGTATTTTCGAAGTCCTTCAAAGAGAAATGTATCAAAAGCAAAATTGGTTATGACAAGGAGAGGGCTCTTTCTACCAAAGAATGGTATAATTCTAAAATCAAAACGTGGAGCATCCAGTAATATTCTGGTTCCACCTAAAACAATGACTAGAGTAAACAAATATATTCGATGAATCTTCCAAATCAAAAAACTCCCAATTTCCCAGCTTTATTCATAACCAAAAATATTTAAAAAATCACTTCAAAAAAGCCATTTTAAATATTCCAAAATGATAATACTTTGCCAAAGTTTAAGGGAATAAACTAGCATTTAACACTATTTAAAGTGCTAAATGACCAAGACCGATATTTAAAATTTTGCTAAGGTTCACAACTCTCTCAGTCATCCAAGGATATAGATATTTTCCTAAACTTCCCTTAGCCATGGAACAAAGCATACAAATATACCTAAGCTCATATGATGTACACAAATCATATGAACGTAATATCTGATCCGATCACTTGCTCGAATACATAGCTTTACTTCTGAATTAATATCGCTCGCTCGTTCTCTATAGTGCTATATACCACGATAGAAAACTTCAGTTTCATATAAAGAATCTGAATAAATTGTCCGTTGAGAAGAATCAAGTGAGAAATCCTTTTTCGAACTGGTGTGAATGACCCTAAAGTTATGTATTTGAACCTTAGATCAGGATCCACGCAAATAAAATGTTCTGCATATAACTTACATACTTAATCCGATTGGTTTCTTAATTACACCAATCTCTTTGTAAATTATACTTAAAGTATTTCATTCAATGCTAAAATTATTTATGAATTATTCCATAAATTTTCACTTAAGTTTATAAACATTTTATAAAGACACAACTTTATAAAGCATTAAATTAAAAACTTACTTCGCTTTTATTTATTTGTATAATACTCTTCTATATTCTAAGAGTACACACAAAATGTCAATTTTAATTTATTTTTTTATTTTTTATATTTATTTTTCGAAATTCAAATATAGGCCCAAACATAAAATGGATCTTAAACCGAGTCAACTACTTTGATCCTTTTTAGCTTACAATGTTCCAAGGAAAGTTTTTTACGGGTTGGCCTAATAACATCAAATAATTTACACAACTTATATTTTAACCAGAATCACGATTTTAAATAAAACAACGCTTATTAAAACCTTTCTATTCAATTTAAACCATTAAAAAACTTAAGATAAATTATCTCTATTCCATTCAATAATTTCAAAATTCCATTTATCAAAACATTCCAATGCTTTTTATTTCTAAATCAATTTCCTTTAAGGAAATTTAAGAACTAATTACCCTGTTTTTATTTTCAAAATCCCTTTTCTGAAAATAGATTACATATGTTTCTGTATGAAATAACTTTAATAGTTTATTTACTAAAATTCAAATTAGGTTCGTTCGGATTTGAACTCATTTCAATTGCATAATGATAAGGAGAATAATTTACTAAGCTCTCTACAACATAAGCATAAGCAAATATTTGATCATCACTTAGAAAACTATTCAGATTACTACATAATTAACTGAGATGTTTTCCCCAAACTATCTAAAGAAGATGTAATTTTATTTAAAATTCCTTTTGAAATATTTATTCTCATAAATACTTCCAAATAATACCACTGTTTCCTTTCTCAAAAATCCTTTTGAAATCAGCTCAAGAAATTTCGAGATTCAAACTCTCAAAATGCTTTTTTACTTTTGAGACACCTTCTACAAATTATGTAAATCATTTCATATATCATACTCATATAAAATATACTTTTAAAATCATCTTATATTATAATAATCATTCTTTACTATAATAAAATTTTCACAAATATTTATCCTCTAAATGTCTTATCTTACCATTTAGATTATACTAATCCTCTAAATGTCTTATCTTATCCTCTAAATGTCAAATTGTTAAATTAATTCACAAGGGATTCACTGTGATACAGTCACAGTTATCAAAAAAAATATGCCCTTAACTGGTCAAGCGCAAATTAATAATCAACAAACAATAGTCAATGCTCCTAAACAATCCGAGCACGACAAACCAAACTAGAAAATATTATCATTTTTTCTAACAAACAAACACACCATAAATAACTACAAAAATTTGAAAATTATTCCTTTATATATAAAACATATAATCCTAGGTAAAATATTTCATTTACCAAATTTTCAAAAATCAATATCATGTTCGTCTTGTTCAAGTGTTTAGAAATCCATATTGGCACCATGGCATCCCATATCTCGATCAAAATTCATAATTTAATCAATAGACCTATTAACACAATACAGTTTTATAGCAATAAAAAATGCACTCTCTTATATGTAATACTCTCAACTCATTCTAGGGCGTCGCTTACCCTATCCCTACAGAGCCATACCCTACCAAAGCCAAGTTCTTGCTTATCCCGGATTTGAAACCAAATGTGACGACCCGCCATTTTCACCATTAAAATTTGAAACCAAATACATCACGCTGTTCCAACGTCGAACCTCCAAACGTCGAAAAGGCAGATTATTAGGGTAAAATAAAAAGAACAAATATGGGAAACAGAATCTCGCGGCAGAAATTATAACATATAATATAATAAAGGTAGTATAAACTGCCACTCTAAGATACAAAGTACATTGAAGTTAAAAACAAACATCACCAGCTAGGAAATTATAAATTTCTAACCTTACAATTGTTGATAGGTATATATAATCATACAGAAAGAATTAAAATATTATGATAGGTCAACATCCAACTCTGCTCCATGAGGTTCATGTCCCACTAACGATAACCTGGAAAAATATTTGGTCCGACCCGAGTATTATAATAAAATAACACCGGATCAGTTTGGAAAACTAGCATGAGAAAACTAAAGTAATATGATGAACATATAATAATTCTGTAAGACCATGCCGCTAAACAAAAAATGGGTTTTTCCCTTATAAGAAGAACATCCATAGATGAAAGAATGGAAACAAATGGAATAAAACCCACTTGAAAGAATGGGTATAAACAAGATCAAAGTCCAAAGTTAAATACTGAACAAAATAAGTAAACATCGAAAAGAGCTGTAGACGGTTCTTTGTGCAATTATCAAAACAATTCAAAGATATGAATGAAATAAGAAAAGGGAAATTTTCCAATAATGACTAGGAGGGTGCACCCCTTTCCTAAAAGAATATCTCTAGAAATATATTTGAGAACTATGATTGCTCTTGGATCTTTCCAATCGAACTCCGCTAACCTTATCGAGAATCCGAGTATTTCACTTCTCCAAGTACATACCACAGAATCCAATCTAGAGTAGATATGAAGAAATTCTAATGGGAGTAACCCTATATATCTTGGCTTCCACTCGCTCCTTGGTTTTAGTCATCTCTGGCAAAGAATATCAATGCATAAAATAAGCAACAAATTGTCTTGGATTAACAAAACACAAAATAAGGAAAGATTAATTCCAAGGATCGAATCGAAATAAGGAGAATGAATTGATCCAACACAATTAGGAGGGTGCATCCCTTACATCGAAAGTATACCTCTAGATAAAATATATTTAGGAGCCTACGCTAAAAAGCATCACTCTCTAGAACTTCCAAGCTGGACCCCTCCTCACATGAGCATCTGAATATACTCACATAAAAGCATGCATGCTACCAACAACTTTCTAGATAAATGTGAATATATCTCAATGGGTGCGACCCACATGACTTGGCTCCCACCCACTCTTTTATTTTAGTTATCCGCGGTGTTGGATGCCAATGCTCAAAATAAGCGACAAATCATCTTATATTGACAAGGTACAAAGAATGATAATAAAATTGATTGTTATAAATCAACCATCGAAAGTAAATGAATGATTGTATATGAAAATTAGATTACAAATACTTGGTTCCAATAAACAAATCAAGCTCTTGAAACATTTGATTCTCACTTGTGCTTGATTTTTACATCAAAAATATTTGTAAATCACTTTAAAAACAATCATTAAAATATTCTTTTAGAAGGGCAAGTTATATTTCTAAGTGTACTAAAAAGAAATGCCAAAATCAATTGTTATTAAAACACAATTTGTAACACCCGAAATTTCACTAGTTTAATTTGCAAATATTTAATCAATTTTAAATATTCAAATAATAGGTTTTATTTTTACAATAAAACTATTTTAAATAATAACTATTGATGGTAAAATATTTTTCAAAATTACTTTTAAAAAATATTTAGTTCGAAGAAAAATCGAAAATGTAATGGAATTCGTTTTCTGAAATTTTGACTTTTCATCACGAAAAGTTGTCAAAAATGTTGTAACTATATTGTATACATATGTTTGAAAATATATATGTGTGTGTGTGTGTGTGTGTGTGTGTGTGTGTGCTTAGGTATATACAACGTGATGTAGAATTTTATGTTAAAGTTTAAACTAAATAAAGCAAGGACGCCTTAGGAAAACATGTCATAACAATAAGAAATATCAAGTACGCATAGCATTAAATGAATGTTGGAGCATATTGGTTTTGGTAATTTAACTTTTGCAATTTATATAAAAATGAATTTCTTAATTTTCTTTTCATTTTCTTTTCATTTCTCATGTTTCTTTCAAGCTTTATTCAAGCTTTCATGGCTTCCCTCACATTTCCAAAGTTAAGAAAATCATTTCTTTTCTTACTTAAAATTCATGAAAAATACTGTTTAATAACTCCTTTTCTATTTTACAAACGTCCTCCTTCCAAAAACAAACCACATCACCTATTTGAAATCATGATCAAGCCATGCTAAGTTTAGGCCAAACCACTCCTAAGCCTTAAGGCATCAAAAACTCTATTTTGTATGAAAAGAAGCTAAGGTCTATGGTCGTATGCAAGTTCGAGTGGAAGTCATGTTGTTTTGCATAGCTTTAGGTGAGAAAGCAAACATTTTTATATAAAAGTTGCTAACTTTAATTTTAAATTATACTTTGTTGTTAAATAATTTCTTGTGTTGGTAAATGTAGTGTTGACTTGGATTTGTATGTGCATATATGTGTTTAGAAGAATGGTTGTTTAAACTTAGAATAAGTTAAAGTTAAAAGTTAGTAAAGTGCAAGTTAGGACCTTTATTTATTATATGTATATATGACCTTTTTTTTAGTGTATGACTTATGTTTGCGTGTTAATGAATGATTTGGTTCATTTTGTGTTGTATGTTAAAGAAGTTAGCATGTAAATTGTTTATTTGGCGACATCGAGATCCCTTAAATAAGTTATTTCTTTACTTACTTAAATTTCTAAAATGTTTTAAACCTCACTTCTAGTTTTCCATAATTTATTCATAAGTTATAAAAGTAAGTTAAAAACAAAAAGAAAGAGTTTGAAAAGTGATTTGGAGTATAAACAAATTTCTGAAACTACAGATCATATACCGATAGTCATTATGGGTGCAATTCAAAAAAAAGAACTATTTTTGAAATCTAAAAGTATTTTCAGTTAAATAAGTTTGGAAAGTGTTTTCAAAACAACTTTTAAGTAATAAAAAGTAATTACTTAATTAATGATTATTTTATCAATAATTAAGGTAATTAGCACTTAATCATTAGTTAATAAAGGAAATTTGTACTTAATTATAAATTAAGTTAATTTAAGATTAATTATTACTTAATAATTTATTAAAGAATTAATTATTATTTAATTATTATTCTAAAGGTTAATTATTATATCAATAATTAAAAAGGGGTTTAAATATTTAATTAATTACTAATTAAGTTAAGGTTCAGTTAAGATTTAATTAATACTTAATTAAGATTTAAATTATTAATGAAGGTTTAAGCTACTATTTATTAATTAAAGATTAATTATGGTTAAAGGTTAAATATTATTTAATTATTTATTTAAGTACGATTATTATTTAATTATTTATTTAAGGATAATTATTTTTTAATTAATTATTTAATGCCTTATTATTATTAAATAATGATTTTAAATGTTATTTAATTATTAAATAAAAGTATAAAGTTCTAAACCACTTTGTTTTTAAAGTTTGTTTTTTTAAAGCAACTCTCTTTTAAAGAATGTTTTAAATTCGAGGGATTTCTTTGTCGACTACTCTTAAGTAACTTCAAATGGATATGAAATACAATGACATCTGTTTAACAGAATATATCACCATTCTATTGATTAAATTATATTTGACATCTATTTAGTAGAATAAATGACCATTCTGCTAATTAAGTTATATTGGACATGTGTTTAGTAGAAAAAATCCCTGTCTGCTATTAAAATAACTTATACATTACTTATATGTTGATTGATTATTATTGGCTACTTCCCTTTACAACTCAACTTGTTATTAAAATACCTATGTTATAACTGGAAAGTTAAACTAGCTTAAATGAGAACCATTGTGGTTACTAGGTCTCTTTTTAATTTTATCAAATCAATCATTTTAAATATATTTTTAATAATGATTTTTAAGTAATGTTATTACCTATTTATATTGCTTAAAGTTTATTACCATGCTAAATATGATATTTAAAGGATAATTAAGCAATTATTTTATTAAAAGTGTTTTGAAGTAATTTAATATTTATTAAACGGTTGTTTAAAAGTCATTATTATGATAATGCACTAAAGATAAATTTATTGGAGGATGTTTTAAATAATAACTTGTTATTTTTTTTTTAAATTATTGCTTTGTTTATTAAAGGAACTTTATTAAATGAGATTTATTAAAGGAGTTTTGTCTTAAATACGGAAAGTTTATAAAAGGAGTTTTATAAATTGAAAAGAGATCTTGAAATTTGGGAAGAAGTTTTATAAATTATTCTGGATTTATAAAGGAAATTTTATAGATGATTTTGGATATTTATAAAAGGGTTTTTTTAAATAAACTTGGAAATTTATAAAAGGGTTTTACAAATGGATTTGGAATTTAAATTAAGGAAATTTCATAAATGAAAGAGATTTATTAAAATGATTTATAGAAGTAAATTATATAAAAAAGAGATTGGATTTCCTTTAACCGACCTTCTTAATTTTGGTGGTATGGACATTCATTCCATACTTAACATCAATGGAATAATGTTTAAAGTTATCTTTGTCTCCAATTTAGATAACATATTTTTTGGTCCTTTTAATATGATTTTGAAATAAAAAATCATTTACAAATGCTTTGTGAATATATTTATGCCGAGTGAGATCGTTATATGACTATTTTGATAAATATATTGGAAAGAGATTTAAAAATGAAAGATTAGTTTTAAGACTTAGTGGTTGCTGTGGGTAATTAAATCTATGAATTGTTGTTGTTCGTATATTTGATAGTTAAATAACCAACTATTAAATCTTTGCCAGTTTTGATTTAGGAAGTAAATAAAAGCTTCGTATGTTCATACGGTTTAAGTTCTTACGGGAGTACTCATTCGTGTGAAACGTCTCTAACTTTAAGGGATATATTTAAGATCCCTTTGGGACTCTAGTATAGTCTGCTTACTTCTAAAAGAACCGAGAATGAGTCAACCAGACATTATCGGTTGCTGTTTCGAAGAGATCAAGATCAGATTATATTATTCGAAAACTACTTTAAACCAATGTAATCATTCGAATGGAAGACATCTTGAATATGATTGAAGAAGGAGGTCTTTAAAGTGCAATGGATAATTGCTACTAATCCCGAGGGTGATTCCAAAATGGATGTAGTAGAGGTGGTGCCTTGGTTTCATTCAGACCCAGAATGAACTTGTGTGGACGAATCTTGGCATTGAATATTCTGACATGAGGGCACTGTTCCAAGATGGTCTGCTAATAAGAATGTAAATCATCGCCTCAAGCCTCACACCTCGGTAGTAGCTAAAACATGGTAGATGCAGCAGGGCTATTTGGGTTGCTGATATTCGGGCGTGATATCACCATTTTAGATTATTATACTATGGATTTAGTTGTGCATGAGTGCTCTCTATAAAGGCTGGGAACAACTTAGTGATGACATATTAGTACTACCCAAGTTGAGGGGTAGGCCGGTTCTGTATTAGCAGGGGTAGACTAAGTTTAGTGTCTGACTCCAGTACATTTTATCCAGAGTGTATCATTTTCGAAAGGTAGTCTCCTACCTTCTCATTTGTTGGAATCCATGCTCCAATACATGCCTTTACAGTTTTGATTACAAAGCCTAATATGTTAGAATTTAATAATATAATAATTTTGCTATGATTAAATATTTACTTTAGCCCTGGACATTATTATAATATCATTGGATTTTATATACAAATGGTTTGGTTAACATAAGGTAAAAAACCATCTGTGTTTATGTGCGGCGTAGTCTTACAAGATACCTTTTATTTTAAAAGGGTTTTATAAGTTATAATGAAGTTCCTTGTGATTTGAGTTTTTTTACGCTAGTTTTACCAGACTAACCCACACATTTTTTCTCCTATAATGCTTTGGTCAGCCCGAGACTATTTTACAAATTTAGCTGGATTTTTTGGAGCTTTTAGGAGACGGGCTGGATCCTCCAAGATGTATTTCTGTATCTTCTATCTTCTACTGTTTTTTTTTGTTTTGTTTGTCTATATTTTCCAGCAAGTATAAGGGCAGACTGTTATAACTATTCCGACTGATATTAGGTTTATTGTACTTTGATGATTGTATATTGAAGTTTTTCTTTTATAAAGATCATTTTTTGTATATCTCTTGCCACGTTTTGATAGATTCTATTCTGCCTTTATTTCTTTCACCCCAAATGACCTATTTTTTGGACACTTAAATGATCGGCACAAAAATACCGAGAATGTATTAAGTGTCACTTTAGGTGTAATAGAGGTAGATCCTTACACTTTTTACTCTAAACCCAAAACAATTTACACTTAGCTTTATTTCTAAACATTCCTTCTTAAAGGATTTTCTCATTTATAAACAATCTTTTATAAATTTTACACAATGTTAATTATCTCGAAGGAAAATAAATCAAATTTATATTTTTTTATAAATTCAAAACAACAATTAATTATCCTAAAGGAAAATAAATAAAATTTATAACCTTTTATAAATTGAAACAACTTTAATTATCCTAAAAGACAATTTACCAGAATTTTAACTTCTTTTATAATTTTAATCAATACTTATCCTTTAATTTAAAAATTCTCAAAATATTTGAAAATATAGTTTAAAAAACTTTCAAAGTTAAAAAAACGACCAAACTTTTAATAAAAATTCTCAACATACACGATGGTTCAAGAAGTTGATATTTCAATAGTGATGGTATAGCAAAATTCGCAAAACAACACCTACATAATTCAAATAATATGTCACTCAACCAAACATTAATATAAGAAATATAATAATATAAATAAATTAATATTGGCGAGAAACCTCTTAGGGTCTCTATACAAAGGTCCCATGTCAATCTCATATATGTATGCATGTTTGCGTCAAAATTGGTCACAAACACTCAATTGTAGATGAAAGCACCAATTCACAATCTCATATCACAGATAGACAAAATGTAGAGGATATAAATTTGAAGAACACTCAAAATTTAAAAGGAAAATTAAAAAGACAAGGTTTATAGTGGTTCGACGTTGTAGCATACGTCTACTTTTAATGATTTAATGTTTATTGTTGATTGCTAACTGATTACAATAGTAAATAACTCTAACACTCAATTACAACGAAGATCTGATAGAGTAATAGCCTAGCAAAGTCAAAAAGTCCCTTTTTCTGTTGGCATTGGAGTGCCATTTATAGGCGTAGGTCTGAAATATTTTCCTCTAAACTCGGAATACTCCTTCTCACACATGGGTGGGCCCATGTGATCAGTTAGGAGTCATTTGGGATCGACTGAGATCGATCCCCATCTCCTTCGTATCGGTCAAGATGGTGTCCATTTGGGCTAAGATCGATCATGGTCGTTCTTCTGGTGGTATGTAAGCTACAGTAAAAATTTGAAGGCATTTGGACTTGTAGATTTCTAGTTATGATCGATCCAAGATTGGTTTTGCAATTGGCTGAAGCATGCGTTTAGATCCTAGTTCGTACTAATACCTCTTTGTATCGATCCCACTACGTATCGATCAGAGATGGAGTGATGACTTAGGAGAGATCCATTTTTTATGTCGAATGACCATCTCCTCCAGTTGACCATGTTTTTCCTCGTATTAGTATTATATCCTGCCCTTCGTATCGATCCTGACTCCATCCTTCGTATCCATCGCCAAATGCCAACTGCTTTCCTTCGTATCCATCCCCTTCTCCCCTCTTCGTATCGATGCCGAAATCCCTTCTTTGTATCGATCAGTGAGTGATCGATACGAAGAATGCCGCCATCACTAGATGGATATGAACAGAAGGGTGATGATGGATGGATACGAATATGATGGATGGATATGAAGTAGTAGGCGGGGTTTGGTGGATACGAACCGATGCGAGTTAAATGAAGATTGACTGGTTCATTGCTCTGACCCGAAGCAACTTCCTTCTTGACTCAGAGTAAACCTATAACTGACCAGAAGTAGCTTATCCCAAGCCAATGCCAATCCCTCGAAGATCCAAAGCAAAAGTTCCTTTGACCCGAAGGAAGTTGCTTGAAAACCCTAAGAAAACACGAAGGTGGCTCGGAGCAAACTCCAAACAACCCTCTTTTTCCAAAATCTATATTTCAAGTATGTTGAGCTATTTGTCCATCAACTATGTCATATCCTGGCCTTATAGTCATGTTTATTTTCTGTGAAAATCCAGCTTCGACCATTGCGCAGTTGAGTGGGTTAAATCCGCCTGTATTTTGCCTTGTCAAAAGGCGTGCTAACATTTTTCTCCTAAAACAAGCCTTATGATAGGAAGGTGTGTTTTGTAGTGCCATAAGCTGGATGTTCGAAATGTAACGATGACCAGTAAAGAGATCAATAATCTTACCTGATTGTGAATAGCGATCGTATGCCGTTCGAGGCGATATGTGACCATTCGAGGAGGATGCCATTCGAGGCGAATGGTGACCGTTCGAGGTCCGGTGCCATTCGTGGTGAATTGTGACAGTTCGAGATCGGGTGTTGTTCGTGGCGATTTGTGACCATTCAAGGTCGGGTGCCTTTTGAGGCGAATTATGACCGTTCATGGTCAAGTGCCATTTATTGCGAATTATGACCATTCGTGGTCGGGTGCCATTTGTGGCGAATCGTGACCGTTCGAGACGAATTATGACCGTTCGTAGTCGAGCGCTATTCGAGGCAAATTATGACCGTTCGTGGTTGAGTGCCGTTCATGGTCGGGTGCCGCTCGTGTCAAATTTTGAAATCATGGACATTAGATTTACATTCGAATGAGCCTTACAATAGTATCCACACCGTTGTAGTTTATGCTCCTCTCAGAGCATGCTTGAAGACCGTTCATGATCCCATACATGTGTAAGTGACTTGACCATTTTAGTGTGGAGTTTACTTCTTATTCCCCAATTTTGATCAGTTGATGACAAGTTGGTGCCTTGATCCGAAGCCATTCTCATTTGATGCGGATGTTGGTCGCTCATGTTCCACTGTCGATGCTTGCCTTTTCGCATACTGTAATAGCATGCCGTTACAGATATGTCCTTCGATCCCATCCCTCAAATGCCTGTAATTGTTCATGCTATGGCCATTTAGCTCGTGGAATAGGCAGTATTTGTCTGATTTCTTTTCATTATTGGTTGGATCCCTCCTCATAGACTTCCGGTAGTGAACCTGCCCCATTATGTCTTTATATATTCACTCTAAAGTTTCGCTCAGCTCCGAATAGGAGGTAAATCATGGCTTCTTGGCTCCTTTTGCGGTCGCCACGACTCCTCGAAGCTATTCTCTGCTTTTTGCTTCCCTTTATCCTTGTTCGAATCTTTCCCGGGCGAGTCCCTTCCTTTGACTCCATAAAGTTCAGCTTCATTTCCTTCCTCTCTTTCATCCTTTGCGTCTTCCTGTCATAGAATCCTTCCACCCCATGGTAAAACTCTCCTAGGTCCATAGGTGGATTCCTTGTCAATGAATTCTTGAATTCCGTGCCATTAGCTATGCCAGGTACAGCTGCCATCAGAACCATGGATGGATCTGGCCAATTCATCGATGTCGCCGCAGCATTGAATCGTGTTAGAAAACTCCTTCAAGTCTCCCCGATTTTCTACTTCAGTGTTGTCAAACTTATCACGTTCTTGGGCTTCGAGATATGTACTCTGAACTGCCTCATAAACTTCTCAATCAACTCGGTCCATGTTCCAATGGAGTCGCTTTCTAATTGTCTAAACCATAGCGCTGCTATACCCGTCAAATACAATGGGAAACACTAGGCCACGACTTCCTTCGATGCCTCCAGTACCTCCATGTTCCTCATACACCTCGTTAGATGAACTGCAGGATCTGTCCTCCCATCATGCATCTCTAATGTAGGTAGCTTGAATTCAGGTGGGTTCCTAACCTGCCTAATTGCGGGAGCTAAGGGGCTCATGTTCACATCTTCCAGATCTCTATTCACTAATCCTCCTCTAATGGCTCATCTAACCATCTCTGTTAATCCGTCACTTTCATCAAGTTGTGGTCCTTGTCTGTTGCCTCCATCGATGCCAAAATGCATAGTCCCGCCTGGTATCCTATCTGGAATTGGATCAACATGGTCCGGGGGCTTGCCCTCTAACTCTGGGGCTGCTCCTGATGGTCCCGCTCTATCTTGAATCATGGCTACTCTAGCTTCACGATCCCTATTTCCAGCACTTCCTATAGTTGCGTTCTCTTGATTTCACACTCCAGCTTGTCCGACCTGTCGGAGTAGGTTCTGCATCCTCCCCTCTTGCCTTTTCAGCATCCCTTCCTACATAGCCTCCATCGTCATCTCCATTTCATCTCCGGTGATTAAAAATGAAGTCTGATTAGCTCCTGAGGAGGCTTCCCAACTTCCTTCATGCTGACTCCTTTCCGCTCTTTGCCTCCTTGTTGATTGCTTCATTATAGCTATCCAGATCCAAGTTCCTAAGCCTTCAAATCTAAAATCCAAGCTTCAAAATCCCTGAGTGCTAGCCTTCTCAGTGAAAGCAGCAAAATGTTTGCGCCAAAATTGGTCACAAACACACAATTGAAGATGAAAGCACCAATTCTCAATCTCAGATCACAGATAGACAAAATGTAGAGGATATAAATATGAAGAAAAAATTTAAAAGGAAAGCAGTAAAAAGGCAGGGTTTATAGTGGTTCGACGTTGTAGCCTACATCCACTTTGAATGTTTTGATGTTTATTGCTGATTGCTACAACAGTAAATAACTCTAATACTCGAGTTATAACGAAGATCCGACAAAGCAACAGCGTAGCAAAGTCAAAACGTCTCTCTTCTATTGGCATTGGAGTGTTATTTATAGGTGTAGATCTGAAATATTTGCTTTTGACCTCGGAATACTCCTTCTCACACGTGGGTGGGCCCACATGATCGATCAAGGTCATTTGGGATCGGTTGGGATTGATCCCCATCTCCTTCTTGTCGATCAAGATGATGCCCATTTGGGTTGAGATCGATCTTGAGCGTTCTTCGGGCAGTACGTAAGCTACGGTGAAAATTTAAAGGCATTTGGATTTGTAGATTTCAAGTTATGATCGATCCAAGATTGGCTTTGCAATTGGCTGAAGCATGCATATCGATCCTACTTCGTATCGATACCTCTTCGTATCGATCCCTCTGCGTATCGATCAGACGTATATCGATGACGTGGAGCAATGACTTAGGGAAGATCCACTTTTTATGTCGAGTAACCGTCTCCTTCGATTGACCATGTTTTTCTTCGTATCGATCTTGTATCATGCCCTTCGTATTGATCCTGACTCCATTATTCGTATCGATCGCCGAATGCCAGCTGCTTTCCTTCGTATCCATCCCCTACTCACCTCTTTGTATCAATGTCGAAGTCCCTTCTTCATGTCGATCAGTGAGTGATCAATATGAAGAATGTTGCCATCATTAGATGGATATGAACAGAAGGGTGATGATGGATGGATACAAATATGATGGGTGGACATAAAGTTGTATGCTAGGTTTGATGGATACGAACCGATGCGAGTTAAATAAAGATTGACTGGTCCATTGCTCTAATGCGAAACGACTGCATTCATGACCCAAAATAAACTTGTAACTGACTCGAAGTATGGTGCTTGATGACTCGAAGTAGCTTATTCCATAGCCAATGTTGTTCCCTCAAAGACCCAAAGCAAACGTTCCTTCGACCCAAAGCAAGATGCCTAAAAACCGAAGCAAACATGAAGGTGACTCAGGGTAAACTCCAAACAACCCGCTTTTTCCAAAATCTATATTTCAAGTATGTTGTGTTGTTTGTCCATCGACTATGTAATATCCTGGCCTTATAATCATGTTTATTATCTATGAAAATCCAGCTTCAATCATTGTGCAGTCGAGTGGGTTAAATCTGCCTGTATGTTGCTTGCCAAAAGGCGGGTTAACAATGTAAATGTGTATATATATATATATGTTTGTGTGTGTATGCATTTCAGAGTGTCCCATAGCGACCAATTCACTGCATAAACACCCCGGCTTCTTCTTTTTGTCCATGGCAACACAATGGTTATTTATACCATCCTCTAACGAGCAGGAATTTGAATATAAACAAACAATCAACCAATAATCTTATTACTTTGCAAGCACAGAACGGTGATTTATTCTACTTAATAGATGTCAAAAATAAGTTATTCAATTTAGCATAACGGCGTTTATTCTGCTAAATAGATATCACAAATAAAGTATAATTATTTAATTACGTTATGTGTAAGTAAATCCAATAACTTATATTTTATCAATATTTTAGACTTCACCAATTATATCAAATAACTATATCATTGTATTCTATTAGTTCATATGAACCTAATGTCGAAGAATGCGGGTTCAACAGACTTTGTATGGTTGAATTATTCATTTTTTTAAGTTTAACATTTGATTAAGTAACTAATAAAATCAAACTCAACTCTTAGTTTACCATCCAAGCCCAACATGCACACAACCCAGGGATCTAAATTCTTGTTTTCAAAGTAAAACTACTTTAATTAACTAATTAAAGTGACTGAATTATTTAAACTAAATTGAATAAACTCTCACCCAACCAAACAACAAATCCCAAGGCCAAACCACATGCAAACCCATAAGCTTCTTTCCTATATTTTTACGAATAGGAAATGCAAAACCCAACACCTTCCACCACTTGCGCGACCACCGCAAGCTGCCAAACACCTCTTCGACCACCATTTCCAGTCACTTGAGACCGAAAGAACCGCATCGTCGAAGACTGCTCGACCTGTTGCACCTATTGATACCATCAACAACACCTCGGGCATCGTCGATGAACTTCACCTCCTCCATGCTCATTATTTTGCCCATGGCCATACACATACAGTATTACCTAGTAATACTTTTTCATAATGTGGGTCTCGGGGTGGGGCGTCACAGCTTGCTACAAAATGCATCAAAAAAAAATTAATTATTTTTTAAATTAATAATTATAGAAAAATATAATCAATTCATTTAAAAATAATCAGTAAAAATCAAGCTGTTTTCATTAACAATTGGTTTATTTATTATTTATGTAAACTATTTATTACTGTAAATAAATTTACAAAATGAGTTCACCTTTATTATTTACTAATTAAAAGAAGATAAATAAGGCTATTAAATCCATTTAATTCACAATTCAAATATTTAAATAATCGCTATATTTGAATTCATTTTATTAAAATTTAAAAACCAATTATTTAAATATTTAAAATTAATTAAATTTTCAAAATCAAAATGATAAAACTCCAGGATTTTACAAAAATAAAGTATGGACTTTGTTAGACGTACCCAAAGGGATAAAACCCATCGGCTGTAAGTGGATTTTTAAGAAAAAGTAGAATGCAGAAGGAGAAATGGCGACTTACAAAGTTAGGCTAGTTGCAAAAGGGTTTCATCAAATTTAAGGTGGTGATTATGGCTGTTATCTGGCATTCTAGCCTGGCTATGTTGAACTGATTGCACGAGTTAGCTTCAACAGTCGTTAAGGCTGACGGCTACGGAGTGTTGGTTCTGGGGACCAGAAGTCGCGTGTAGATGGTAATATGAAGTCAGGATTGAATAGAATCAGTATATGTGCAACGTACAATGTTCAAAGTATGGGATATGGTTCAATGCATAGGAGGGATTGACATAGTTTGGCTCCAACAAGTGGTATCGACATACATCGAAGTACAAGAGCATTCTTATAGAAAACAATCAATATCTCGAGATCTGTAAGTCCAAAGCATACTAAATTTGAGGAGCAAGATATAAGGGCCTTAGGGAACTTACCTAGGGATCACACACCATAGGACAAAATTGGAGGGATCGGTATACATCCCTTGGGAGGGATCGACATAAGGCAAAAATCAAGTTATGTTACATCAGAGATCAAGCAACAACTCCAGTTCCAATGATCAAAATGACATGAAAATTGGAGGTTGAGCATGTTTTCCATAAGGAAGCCACCGTAGGGATCGCTCCCCAAAATTCGACCGAACAAGGGATCGGTACCGATCCCTCATCTTTTGAAATTAGGCCTAGCGATCCATTAACTGGACCCATATGGATTAGAAAGTCCTTAAGCAAAAATTTCAGTGGTCGTCTTCATCTATAAATATTATCTTGATGGGTCATTCTGAGGATCTTTTATGCTATTTGTTACTTTAGACTCCATTGTAATCAAGCACCTGCTACTTTAATCACATTTATAAGTGATTAATAAAGAATAATCTTCAAAGTGGACATTGGCATACAACGCCGAACCATTATAAATTCTCGTGTCTCTCATTATAGTTCATTCTCTATTGCTATTAATTCATTTATTCATTTTAATTTTTGCTTTTCTTCATTTACTCCTCTACAAAAAAACTATTCCTGGGTGTTCGCGACCAATTTAGTTACAAACATTTTGGTGCTTCCACTAACAACCTTGATTCTTAGTTTGTTAGGATCCCTTTGTTGCTATTGCATTGGATAAATCCCTTAAGGAGATCGGCAGTTATCTTCAAGAAGTTGTTCATACCATACAGATTTGTAGAAATCTAAGCAAAGCTATCAATGATGGTGAGAAATACTAGATCTACTTCTCAGAACGTGGAAGGAAATGAGAATACTAGCATGCAGCAAGGTGGCCTAAGTAAGCAACCAACTAATGTGAATGCTGAATAAGTTGAAGTTCGAAATCCCATTGATTCTATTATAAGAGATGAATTTCATAATTAAATGAGAGAGACGACGGAGAGCCGTCGACAATTAAACTAACAGATTCAGACCAATATCAACTTGATGAACCAGCTTAGTTAGCAGCAGCGGGGGAATGCTAGGAGAGACCCCACTCCTTACTCGACATCAGAGAGTTCTACCTTGTTAGACAAGTATCATGGGTATAGGCATCGTAGAACATACGAATATCGCACAAAAACATCAGGGCATCAGTCGATGCTTCAGTTGGTTTGGATGCTAGAGTTCAAATAAATGTTGACCAAGCCCTTCCCTAGGAATGACGATGAAGTGAATTTACAAGATGCATATAAGGAAGATAGTGAACCAAGAAGGTGTGAAACATCCCACAAACATCGATCGGACCATTCACGCGAGGTGGAGCACGACCATCGCTTTGCATCAACCATCCAAACACCGAACTTATCGGCAATGGTCACACAGTTAGTGAGAGAGAGCCAGGGCTTGATTAATGATGACTGGGAAATCTCGAGAAGTCATACCTCATTCATTGGTAATGTTCCACATGCGAAGTACCTAAGGAGGTTCAACATGCCATCTGTAACACCCCTAATTTTAAATAACATTACTCAAGAGACTTAATTTGGTAAATTAAATATAATAATGTAAATATTAGAGCAATAAGGGGATTGAGATTTGAAAATTAAATGAGGTGATGCTTAATTAAATAAAATTAAAAGATTGAGTTTATGGAAATGGTTTCATAAGTTAACTAATAAGAGAACAAGACAAGGGTATTATGAGGAATAGCCGTCCACCATAACCCTTAACCCCTAACCCTGAGTCCTATTTTTCATTTTCACAAGCTCATAATTCTAAAACATAAACCAAAGAGCTCAAGCTGGTCATAACCTAGGGGAAAGAGGAGAAAAATCAATTGAAAGCAAAGGAATCAAGCAAGGAGAATTAAGCAATATCAAATCTCAAGTTCCTTATCCAAAGCAAGGTGAATAATAATCAATATCGTTTTGTTTTCATTTTTAAAAGAGCATTTGATTAAGGTTTTAAGTTTAAAACCTTTATGATGATTTTAATGATGACATGCTTGGATTACATGATACGTTGATTCAAACAAGTATGTTTGATAAATGTTTTATTCGATTTTAAGGTTAAAATCGTATAAGGATTTAAATTGTTATATAAAACATTATTTTGGAGCTAAGTTTAATTTTTGTAATTACCCAAGCTATGGTTAATTTATTATGAATTTTTGAATGAAGAATAAATAATTGGGTTTAAAATTTTATTTCCATTGTTATATAAAGGATTCTGGGTTCGAAATTTATATATGTTAGATAACATGGTAAATGTGAATTACGATGATTTTTGGGAATTTTCCCTAAGTGATTTACTATGGAAATTAAATTAATTAAGTTGGAGGACTTAAATGTCTTAACTGTTTTTCTAAACAGAAAGGCTTCTTTGCTAATTATTTTTATTTAATTTTGGATTTATTCAACAACCATTTAGAAAAGATTTTGTAAAGGTTATGGCAGCCAATTATATTTTAACAAATAGGCAAGTTAGTTGAGAAGCATTTCTTAAAAAGGCAACAAAAATGTTTTGTATAGATTTATTGTTTCGCCACTTCCAGTAGCAACCTTTCGACCCCATACTTCCACCTCCAACCTAGTCGGAACCAATACACATGGTAATAATGCTTTGGTACGTGGTGGATTGGAGAAAGGTGGAAGGTATAGAGTCAAAACCATGCTTTCAAAGGGATCGAGACCATTTTAAATAGCTTTTGAAGGTCTTTGTTTTGCTTTCAAAAAAATGCCGCTTGCCTTGCTTTCAATGGATGCTTTCGAAAGGGTTGAATTACTTTTATATAGCTTTCGAAAGGGTTGCCGCCTCTTTGTTTAAAGGGTAGCTTTCTAATGAGTTGTCGTATATTATGTTTTAAAGAGAAGCTTTCGAAAGGGTAGTTTTGAACCAAGTCGAAACCTTACTGCCATCTTCATACCTTTCAAGAGGTTGAAGTTTTCAATGAGTTCGAAAGGTAAGCCTTTTTTTATACATATAAAGCCCTTCCCAATGCTTTCGAAAAGGCTCCAGTTGCCATTTAAAATAAAGGTTTCGAGAGCAATGGCTTCATAAGGTGTTTCGAAGCTATCCATCCAATTGATTTACTTAAAAGATTAAAGCTTTTGAAAGGATGGTTCCAAAGCCATCTGTTTTTCCCAAACTCTTTTACTTGAAGGTTAATGGTTTCAAAAGGGGTACTTTCGTTTTTGTTCACTTTGACCCAAAAGTTTTATTTAAGGTTAAACCTAATGGTTTGTACAGAGGTACTTTCAAATGGTTTTGAAGCCATGCTTCTATAAGTTGAAAAGATATGCTTTAATACTTTCGAAAGAAGGTTTGATGCTTTTGAAAGAGATATCTTAAAGTGTTTCAAAAGGCATATGTTTAAGTGTTTTGAAAAGAAGATTTGAATGCTTTTGAAAGATATATTCTAATGGTTTTGAAAGTAAAGGTCTAAGGTTTCAAAAGCCTTAGTTTTCAAAACAAAGAACCCAATCTCAGTTTTAAAGGAAAACCAATGGGGAAATCTTAAAATATAGAAACTTGTTGCAAATGTATAAAAGTGCTTTGAAATGGCTTTTAAACTTGGTGTTTTGAAGAAGCTAGCCTTGATAAAAATAATGGCTTAAAGGGATTAAGCAAATTTCATGTGGAAATGATTTCAAGGATATCAAACCATAAATATTGGCATTATTATGTCATTTTATATGCTTCTTCTATAAATATTTTCACCATATAACGGACCCATAACTGTATTTCAAGGAAAAAGGGAAGAATAACCAGATAGGTTGACCTAATAGTGAATATAAATTGAGTTAACTTCTGAATAAGTAGAGTTGCATACATGAGGTCAGGTAGACCAGAATATAGGATGGCCAAAGACTGATCAAAGAAGTTGTCTGTTAGATAGGTTCATAGTAAACCTATGGAAACTATGTTTGGAAAGAGTTGTTGGCAGGAACTAATAGGTTCGTAGTGATCCCATGAAGACTATGTCCGGAGAAAATTATTGCTAGTAATCAACCCATGAAAACTATGACATAAGAGAAGTTATTAGATATACCAATAGTTTCGTGGAGAACCCATGAAACAATTGGATGAAGTTATTGGAAGGGGCCAATAGGCTCTTAGTGATCCCATGAAAACCATGAAACCATACAGATAGTCCATAAGCTTTGAACAGGTTATTAGTCGGCCCATGAAAACTTGTAGGTTAATAGTGATCCTAGAAACTATAACTGAGACATATAGTCAAATGAACGGGTATGGAAAATCCAGGATATTTTTCTTGTTTTCATATCATTATGATATTTTAAATTTCTATGTTTTTAACCATTGTGGATGTAGGAGCATAGAATATGGTTATTATAAATTTTTGGGGAAGATACTAGTGATGGAAAACCTGTCCCACCAAGCGGCGTAGTCTAATTAGATATCTAAATGGTTCGAGATGGTAGGTTATTATTCATACCAGGCTTTTTGTCTGACTTAGAGTTTATATTTTCCCTTAAAATCTCGAATGCTCAATTTATTTTGAGTAGTTTGAGAGTTAAAGTTTTCAGGTTCTCCTTTAGACAATAAGCTTCCGGAAACGTGCAGGAGATAAGCTAGCTATTAGGAGTTCTTTTCTTTTTGATTCCGATGTGTTTTGATGTGAAGGAAAAGTTGTTTAATTGCTTATATTTAGACTCTGATCATCCAAGGGGGCAACTACGTATGTCGCTTTTGGCATAGTTTGTAATAATTATATTTTCTCTGATCGTGGTTCTCGAATTTGAGATTATGCAATGAATTTGAAATATGAATGAAATGGAATGAGAAATTTATTTGATGGTTTTAAAGAAAAAATTTCATATCCATATGTTTCTGTTATATCAAATCTAACATTATTGCATTTTGTCACCGAGAATTAATAATAATTGATGACTACAGCATCCGTAGCCGTTAGTTTTGGGCCTCTGAGTGGGAGATGTTACACCATCAATGCCCACCTACGAGGGAAAATCTAACCCCAGGCAGCATATCATGAGATATGAATGGCCGATGGATTCGGCATGAGTGGATGATGCAACTAAGTGCACATGCTTTCACATAACTCTCTCTAGAATAGCAACGATGTGGTTCACATGATTACCCCCACAATCAATTGCTAGATTCGATGATTAGGCAACAAAGTTTGTATTTCTAGATGCATGCAACTCATATGTGATGTCCCAGTCTAGCATTATTCAGGCTCTAGGAGAATCGTTAAAATATTTTTTGGAAAGATTTCATACACCTGTTACGGAAATAAGTAATTCAAATGACCGTGCGATATTGATGGTCGTGTCGAGAGGGATAGATCCTGAATTTTATTTTGGAGACTTGTTAGCAGGCAAGCCGCCCATAATGTTGGAGCGTCTTTATGCGAAGACGGCTCAGTATTTGAGAAAGGAAGAAGTCAAGTCCTCTAGGAAAAAGAATGTTGTGGGACTAAGCAGAGAGGGAGTACAAAGTAACATTGCAGTAAAGTAATCTGATGATAACTCATGAAAAGTTTAAGCTTATAACCAAAACAAGCCGAATTAGCAAAAGAAAAGCAAAGATTGGGGCCAAGAACAAAAGAGGGATTCTAGAAGATAGAAGCCTAAGATTCTAATGTTCAATACTTGCACACCGTCGAATAAGTCCTTAGAGAATATCTATTTGTCTACTTGCAATACCGTGCAATACAGGAAGCCTTCTCTAAAGGAATCAATTGAGAAGCAGAAACAAAGTGGAAAATATTGACGGTTCCACGAATGCTATGGACATGGCATGAATGAATGCAGGCATCTCTAGGACATTATTGAAAAGGTAATTCGAGAAAGAATATTGCAAATGTTTGTTAAAGCTTCGTAGGATGGCAGACATGGGACATCCGACCCCGACCGAGGAAAAGCACCACGTAGGGCTGAGGAATCTGCATGAATTGGTGGAAGATTAGTAATAAATACGATAGTCGAAGGACCGCACCCAAAAGATAAGAGTTAGCAAGAGATGTAGCGCAATGCTAGCATGATTAGACATGTGGATTTTGAGTACTGTTCGAATACAGAAGCTGGAGGTCCAACAAACTAGCAACGTATAACGACAGATGATATCGTATATAGAAACAGAGATGCAGACAAGCTAGAGGCTCTGACGATCGACCTAATGGTCATTTCGGCCACGATCGGTTCCGCTTTGGTGAGAAAGGATATTTATTGAATTTGGAATTTCAGCAAGTATAATTTTCAAAAAGCTTAAGATCAGATGAAAATGGAAGCTGTACTTAAGGTCGTCTAAAACCACACACGGTTTTAACGTTTTTGCAACCGAAGCCCTTGGATATATGGAATTACCTGTAGAGTTTGAAGAAGGTGACTGTAGGAGGATGCGAATCTTGTCATTTGTTGTTTTGGATGTTGACTCTCTTTACAATTTTTTTTTGGGACGACCATCCCTAGTCGAATTTCGAGCATCCCTTCCCCTATGGTGTTTGACTCTAAAGTTTCTGAGGGATAATGATGTTAAAGTTGTTCACAGTGATCATGCGATTGGACGTGCTTGTTATGTTGCTGAGTTGAGGGATGCTCAATGTAAAGAGAAAGGCAAGGGTATGGACAAGAATGTCCACATCCAAGATACCGAGATATAGTCAGTTCTATAGAGATATAGATATAGATTCGAGAGACGATGAGGAGCCTAAAAAGACCAAGGCTACATCGGCTGAGCTAATGGTTGATATCATGGTCAGCGACATCAACCCGTCACGGGTACTAATGATCGGACCACAGCTCATCCATTCGATGATGAAAGAACTTGCTAGTTTTCTCGAAGCGAATCTAGAGGTGTTCACTTGGACTTACTCTGACATGCATGAATTCTCGCTTGCCATTGCGAGCCGTGAATTGTCTCGATGAAGCCAAAAAGACGCGGCGTGGATCTGGAGAGATCTGCCACTGTCAAAGAGGAGGTGGATAGACTCAAAGACAATGGGTTTATCAGCGACATCCTCTACCCTAAGTGGGTATCTAACCCTGTACTTATGAAAAAGGCGAATAGAAAATAGAGAACAAGCATTGGTTACTTAGACTTGAACAAGGCGTGTCCATAAGACAATTTTCCCCTTTCAAGGATCGACCAACTAGTGGATTCAACCATGGGACATGAATTACTATATTTCATGGATGACTAACCAAATCTCGATGCACATTCCCAATCATGAGCATACCAGTTTCATTAGCGATGTTGGATTATATTGCCATGTGGTAATGCCGTTTGGACTAAAGAATGCAGGAGCTATTTACCAGCACCTAGTCAACAGGATGCTTAAAGATTAGACTGGAAAGACAATGGAAGTATATGTGGATGATATGCTCATGATGTCACGGCGATCAAGTGACCACGTAAAAGACTTGGCAGAGATGTTCGACATCCTCCGACATTACAAGATGAAAATTAATCATTTAAAGTATTATTTTGGTGTTGCATCAAGAAAATTCTTAGGGTTTATTGTTAACGCCGATGGAATCGCAGCTAATCCCGAGAAAATTTAGGCTATCCATGATATCCAAGCACCAAAGACCATTAAACCAGTACAAAGTCCGAATGGAAAGTTTCTGCCTTAATCCGATTTATTTCTAGAGCTACTGACAAATGCATTCCTTTCTTTGACTTGATTAGGAAAGGGAAAAGAAAATTCGAATGGACATATGATTGTAAAGACGCATTTCAAGCTTTGGTGAATCATTTGGAGTGAACCCTCATCTTGTCAAAGCCAGTGGATTATGAACATTTCTACGTTTATTTGGCCATGTCTGCACACGCTATATGTGCTGCATTGCTTCACAAGGAGGATCAAATCCAGAGGCTGGTATATTACGTTAGCAAGTGATTGACAGGAGATGAAATGGGCTATTCTAAAATAGAGAAACCGACATACTGCTTGCATCACGAAAGCTTCGTACTTCTAAGCACACCCAATCAATGTTTACACCGACCAGCCATTGCGATAGGTCCTAAAATGACCTGAGATGTTTGGGAGGTTACTCAAGTGGAATATCAAGCTCAATCAATTCGATATCACTTATCACTCTCAGAGGGCTATCCAAGTTAGGCCCTGGCAGCTTTTATAGCGGAGTTCACTGCATAGGATGATTCCTCGAAGAGTAGTGATGTCTCTACCATATGTTGGAAATTGTATACTGATGGAGTATCTAATTATCATTATTCTGAAGCTAGAATTGTGCTTGTAACTCCCAATGATCGGTCAATCTACTATGCTTTAAAGCTTGATTTTCTAGTGATGAACAATGAAGCTGAGTACGAAGCTCTGATTGCTTGACTTAAACTCCCTAGAGAATTGGAAATAAAGTCTCTTGAAATCTTTTGTGATTCACAGTTGGTAGTGTCCCAAGTTAGGTGAGATTATTAGGCTAAAGGACAACGGTTTGCTCCATAACTTACCTATGTCCAAGATTTGTTGACTGAATTTGAGTACTATGATATTTTGCATATTCCATGGGATCAAAAAAGAGAGACTGATTCATTGGAAAAGTTTGCTAGCACTGGCGATGCACTACAAATGGGTTTGGTTCCAATCGAAGTGTTAAATACCTCGAGTATAAACCTGATAGAAATCGATCGAACAATAGAAGCAAAGCCTAAGAGGGAATCATGGATGACTCCAATTAAAGACTATTTGCTACATGAAATCTTAATAGATCAAAGAAATGAAAAGCGACAAATTCTTCTTAAAGCTACACGGTATGTCATGCAAGGAGGTATTATGTACAGAAAAGGTTTCTCTATTCCCATACTCCAGTATGTCATTCATGATGAGATAAAACATGTCCTAAAAGATGTTCATAATTGGGAATGTGGCGATTACACTGGGAGGTGAACTCTAGCAAAGAAAATACTTGCTACGGGTATTATTGGCCAACTGTTAATCGCGATGCCACCGAATATGTAAGACATTGCGATAAGTGCTAGATATATGCAAAAGTTCCAAGAGTTCCACCAACGGAAATCATGCAAATGGTCAGTCTGTGGCCGTTTTCCATTTGGGGTATAGATATTATTGGTTCCTAACTGATCTCTATTGTTGGTGCAAAGTACCCTATTGTTACAGTTGATTACTTCACCAAAATGGACCAAAACAGAACCTTTAGCCACGATCACAACCAAGAAAGTGATCAACTTCATTGTTCGAAACATCATATGTCATTCGGTCTTCCATGAACTATTGTAATAGATAATGAGACTCAATTCGATAGTACGGAATTCAAAGACTCCTGTCAGAGGTATCATATTGAAAAGAGGTTTAGAGCGGTCACTTACCCTCAAGTGAATGGACATGTTGAAGCTGCAAAAAAATTTATAAAGTCCATTTTGAAGAAGCATTTAGAGAAGGCTAGAGGTAAATGGGTGGGTGAACTCCCTACAACCTTATAGGCTTACAAGACCACCCATAAGTCCACGACTGGCCATACTCCATTCGCCCTTGCTTACGGTTCCAAACCCATCATTCCCGTTGAGCTTGAATTTCCGTCTCTTCGAGTGACTTTATGTGATCCAAAACTAATAAAGATCTCTTCTTGCAATCTCTCAATTTTATAAATGAGAAGCGCGGAGAAATCGATTTGAGGGGTAGTTGTGCATCGACACCGAGTCGTCCGATACTACAAGGTTAAAGTCTAGCCTAGAACCTTTGAAATCGGTGATCTCGTCTTGAAACAAGGTAATCCTACCCCATTGCCCGTGAGTACAATCTGGGAAGGACCATATGTCATTGAACAAAGGCTTGGAGAGGGAAATTTCAAGCTAGCGACTGTTCATGGCATCATAGTCCCAATGGCATTGAATATCGAGCATTTACGATGCTATTTCACATAGTTTATTTATTTTTCATTTAGTTGTATTTTCTTTCAGAATTTTCTTTAGCATTTGACTTTCTAGATATGTAATAAGACAGATTACATCATTCCTTTCCATTTAGCAAATAGAGTTTTGGACATCCTTTATATTTATGTTTGTTGTAGCATTATGTATTAGTAACATAACGAAACTGATGGATGTCAATACGTCCGAATAGGTTCTCGAAGTTTAATATTAATCAATTACGCTAGTTCCCAATAGGACTAAACAAGATGGGCTTGGTCTGATTGTTCATTTGATAACTCTCATTCATAATCTAATGGAGGGATGCACAATGACGAATGGATGTGACTCGAGCATCTAATGATTGAATAAATCCTGCCGAATGATGGGACTGAAATAAAATAAGAGTGATCATGACATGATCGATCGCTTGCTAAATCAAACCCTAGACCCTCGGGGCAAACCAATCAATTAAGAAGAGTACGATCCGACTGCTCTCCGAAACAACTTTAAGTCTCCAAAGTTTAGAATGGAGCATAAATATAAATTGGGTGTGAATCGACCACCTGGAAATAATTCTAAGTCCCTAAAGTGTGGACTGGAATGTAAACATAAATCGGTGTGAGTTGACCACCCACGAAATAACTCTAAGTTCCCAGAGTGCAAGCTAGAGTACAAACATAAATTGAGTGCGATTCGATCACCCATCAACTAACTCTTATCCACAACTCCTATCCTCGGAGTGTGGGTATGAGTATAAACTGATAAATGAGTAAGGTTCAACCATTCATTATTCCACAAACTTCGGCTTGAAATTGACAGGAAGAGTATAAACCCGCTAAGGATGGAGTTCGCCACCCAAGGTCTAACCCCACTTACCTAAGACTGGGTGCAGAAGTATAATTACTCAAACCGCTGAATTTGACGGTGTAAAACTATGGCTCGAGCCTAGCGTTTGATATGACTCAAGACCACGACCAGATAGAGGCCTTGGGATAGAGCGAGTAGATTGATACCAGAATTAATGAGCAACGAGTTACAAGTACATTGAATGGAAAATAATAGTTCAACTACTTAAACAACAGTTCACAGGAGAGCTTAACAGAAAATAAAAACTTTTATTCACATGATAAGTTTCAAAAGTGTGGTATAAGTTATTCCAAAAAATCGGGAGTCATACCCGTACAACCACAACTAATAAAAGAAAATAACCAACAAATAGAAATGCAAACTATGTACACACCGAGCCGAAGTGACGACTATTTCTTCGATCTTGTAACAGTCTAAAATTTTTTTACAAATATTTTATTCTTTTATTTTAAACTTTGGGTTTTATTTTAAAACAAAACGTTGAATTTTTAATCACCCAAATTTTATAAATATAAACAAATGTCTATAATTCCTATTTTGATTAAAGTCTAACATTAATTGAAGTTTTAAATTTTTAATCCTAACTTCCTAATCTTTTATAATAATTGAATATATTCATAACAACGTTTTATTTCTTTTTTTTTTCTTTTAAAAAAATGGATTATATACCTTTTAAAATTAAGTAATTAATATTTTACTTATATACATCCTTTTAAGTAATAATTTTTTTTTAGTAAATGGTAAATGAATAAAAAGGATGTAAGCAAATCATATTTTATTATAATTTTAAAAGTTAAAGTGTATAAACAATCTATTTTACACCTTTAATTTGTACCATTTGGCTGATTTATTTGACGCTATAAAAGTACGTTATTTTCTTTTGCATATTTACTTAATGAATAAGTAATGACTAAAATTGAAATAAGTACGCGCTCATTCTTTCCTTAACTTTGCTATTTGAAAAATACATTTCCGTGCATTTGGGGGGGGGGGATTCAACCGTGACTTGCCATTTACATTTAAAGATATCCCACTTTCTTTTACTTCAATTTGTTTAATAAGTATGAAATCTTTGATTTCCCCTAACGTTCAAAATTTATTGCTTACCGTTTTTCTTCCCCTTGATCAACGGAACCACTGATAAATAAGCTACTCGTGTGCGTGTTCCTTGCCGTTCAAGCATATTTATTTCTTGCATTTTTAACAAACGCAATTATCTCCTAAATCAAACATCATGCGCAAATTCCTCCTGAAAGTTTCAAAGTGAATTATTTCCTGCCGTTTCTCCAAGCAATCAATACTAGTTTTCATTTAAATACTCAACCTTGTACGCAAATAATTTTCACCACCTTCCCATTTTATAAATATTTCTTGCGTTTTAATCAACACATTTACTTCCTAATAAATTTTAAACGTGTACAAAATGTTTGACAAAGATTTCTTGTAGTTTCCTTTTGCTAAATTCACGCAATCAATACCACTGTAAATATTCGCTCAAATCTTTCTTGCCTATATTCACTCACCTAAATCAGCGCATTTCCCCCTTAATAACGTAAAGAAAACATCACGTATCAATCAAAGATTTGCTTACCATTTTTTTTAATTTGTTTTCACACATACAAAAATTTTGGCCAAAAGTTTGCCTTGATTTGTGCACCCTCTCTCATATTTACAAGGAACGAAAACTTCTCCTTATAAATACTCAAGCATGTCACAAATATTTCTTGCATCTCATTTTGCTTCAGCCCTCATCTTCCTTCTATTTGAATGAGCTTTTGGGCTATCAGGTAATGGCACATGTTTTTCTTACTATTATTATCTTTTGCTCTCCTTTTTGCTTCACGCTTGTTCCATTGGCTCACACGAATGCTTGACCACCTACAGCCCTCTACCCCACCGCAGCTGCACCACCTCTCCTCTGACATGCAGTGACTGAGCCATGTAGCAACTATGAACAAACATTTGAGGATATGAAATGCTTGCATCACCTCTGTATTCATTACAGCCTCTTGACTTAAAAAGAAAGAAAAAAAGGGAAGATTTCCCCTACTATGCATGCATGCGTTTTATAACATGAGTGTGACATGGAAGGGTACGTAGGGAGTTGGGGGAGTTGTGTGGTGAAGTAGTCGAGCAAATTTGGTCCAATTATCCTTTATTTAATCCCGTTCAAATTTTGTTTTATTTAAAATTTGCTTTGTCCGTAATTGAGTTTCGCGTACTCAGTTCATTTATTTATCTTGTTTCAAGATCGAGATTGGTTTCTCTCATCTTCCAATATTTGATCGTTCTTTCTATACACTATTTCCGGTGTGGTTATCCTAGTTTTGAGTCTAATCTTCAGCAGCATAGAGGTGAGTATTTCTCACCCGACAAACGTACTTATAGATCTGTAAATTATTAACAAGTGAAATTGTAGAATGATTTTATTTTATATTTTAATTGTCTGTGATAAATTTATGATGTTTAAAAAACACCGTTATTAAATTTACCCATCATCAGTTATATTTTATACTATTATATTATGTTGTTATACCATTTATTTATTTACTGTTTATCACTGCAAGTCCCTTGTAGAATAGAATCGTTACGGGATGAAATGATAGGCCTGAACGATATTTGTATTATTTATTTATTTATTATTTAACTTGGGATTGTGGGTTTGAAATGATAGAACTCGGATTTTATTTGTAAACTACAGATTGAAATGATATATTATCCGTATTACTTGACCTAAGTTAGAAAATATTATACAGACCTGTGGTTATATATATATATATTTTCTGGAATATTAAATATTTTTAAATTAGAATGTTATAATATTTTATTTAAAAATTTGATTTAAAAATGATTCTTATAAGTATAGTGATATTGTACAAATTAAAAATGTAAATAAATAAACGTTCAGAATTTAAAGTATAAATTTATTCTTGTAAATTTTGGTTGTAAAATAAAATGGAATTCAAGTTAAGAAATAAATTATGATGTTTCGGCTAAAATTTGAATAAGTAAATAAATAAACGGTAAAGTTGTCTATGAATTAAATAGTTAAATAAAGTGAATAATTAAAAATGGAAGTTGAAATATAACCAAATTTAGAATGTAAAGTGGTTTAGGAATAAAGGTAAGTTAAGAAATTGATTAGAAATTTAGTTTATTTTTGAAGTGGTAATTGAGCTTAATTATTTAGTAAAATTTATAGAGAATTTTTCACTTGATTTTAATAAGGAAAGTAGAGAAGTTAGATATATATTTGAAAATTTTACTTAAAAATAATCATAAATTATTGAGTAATTTAAATGACTATGCAAAGGTGGAAATTACGATTATATAAGCTAAATTAGTTTAATTTAAGGTTTAATTATTGTTGAAATTATACTGAAGTCTAAAATTTAATTTACTCAAATCTGTTGTAAAGGATATTACCGCACTGCGCAAGTGCTGTAGTTGATACAAATGAACTAAGGCTAAACCTTTGGGATTTATATTGGATTTTGTAAGAATTATAACTTCACTTTTAAATAGTTTAAGTGTAGTATTTTGATTGAAACATAAAACTATTTTGACTTATAACGTTGGTTGTTAAAGAGACCGGGATCAGATGTGGGGATACTCTCTATCGATACCGAAAACCACTTGACAACCGTGTTCACGGTGGAGATTCCAGAATGAAGTAGGATGGTGGTGACATTTCCTTTAAGGTAAATACGTGGACCCGACTCCTGTGAGTTGGCAAAAGGTGGCTAAAATAGGAGCGATTCTCGAATTAACGAGGTAGCACCTTTGATCGAACGCACTTCTTCGTATGTCATTCCATTACTTTGTGATTGTTTGGTGCGCACCTTTGATTTGGGAGTGTTGTTCAAGGTGGGCGGTAGTAGCAGCTACGCGTTACCACCGGTCCGAATGCGTAATTGGTATATCTACCCTGACATTGCCTAGTTGTGTCGTGTTACCTACCATAGCGAGCCTTGTACGAGTTTGGTTTTCTCCCGTATCCCGTGTGGTATCCTCTGGTGGCTTCCCGATCAGGAGAGACTATGATATTGGATGGACTACTGGGACTATTACGTGTTAAGGGGAATATTGGGTCACTCCTTAACACTATTTAAAAGTAAATTTACTTTACCAATAGGCACTATTATAATAGCGAAATATTACTACATAGTAAATAGTTTAACGGATCCTTTGAGGATGGGCGGTCCCAAGCATCCTTTAAGTTACTTGTATCTATATTACAGTTCACTTGAATTAGCTTACACTGTATAAGTATATATGTCCTGACTCGAGTGTTTATGTTTTTATTTTACGCTCGGGTCAGCCTGAGTTTCAGTTCGGACTTCATCCCGGAAGCTAGGACTTCTGAAGATCATCTCTTTCCAAGCTGCTGTCAAGTTTCTGTTCAGTTCTTATTTTATCTTTTGTAATTGAGACAATTGAATATTAAGTTTCTGTGGTGATTTCAAACTATATTTGGGTTTAAAGACTATGTAAAATGTACTTTTTGAGACTATGTGATAGTGGCCTCATGAACCACTAAGTTATTTTATTCCGCTGCGAGTATTCTGATTTCCGTGTCTGTGATTTGATTTCATTTGCTCCAAATTTATTTACAATCTATTGTTTTGAATTATTCAAGTTTGACATGTTTTAATTTATTATCGAATTTGAATGGTGCAAAATAGTGGGTCGTTACAGATCTTCTCTCCCTTTTGGATTTTTCGAGAGTGGTGCTGTCTGAACTTCCGCTAGTTCTCTTCCTTGATCCTTTATTGCCTTTGGCGGGAGAGCGTTCGAAGCTTAGAGGGAGTTCTCTAGGAACCAACCACTTAAGTGGAATGACTTATAGTGGGATAAGGTATGTGTTAACCCAAAAAATGGATCAACACCCTGAATCAACTGTGAAAGCACCAGCGTAGAAAATCAGCAGCACAAATCTCAGATGAACAACAAATAAAGAGCGGAAGTAAGAAAAGAGACAGATAATTTTTATAGTGATTCGGCTGACTCTGTCCTACGTCCACTTTAATCAATCTTTATGATGATTACGCTAGTTGAATCTCTCTGGATGTCAACATGTTAATCCTTAGATTTAATTTACAATGAGTTAAAATGAGTCACAAGTTCACGAATTAATGGAAAATCATAGTAACCCCCTTGATGACTGTTATGAGGGAGAAGAAAGTTGAAGAAGTGAAAGAATTTTAGTCGAGCAATGGAAGCTCTCTATCTGGAAAAGATCCATCTCTAGTTGCAGGTAGGTGAGTATTTATAGGGAATTTCAGTGAGTATTGGGCCAGAAGTCCAGATGCAGAAGAGTCCAGTTGTTATGCCAAGTCACCACCAAAAATCTTATATCAATCTGAGTTATTTCCATGGATCGCTAGCTATCCATTGGGGATGAATCGCTAGCTATCCATAGGGAATTGATCACTAGCTATCCATCAACTTAGCATATTTTTCTACAGAAGCTTTGACTTGGTGCTACGAAAGAGCTAAGAAAGTTTGAGGGCAATCCGACCTATCCTGATGGATCACTAGCTATCCATAGGGGATGGATCGCTAGCTATCCATCCACTTAGCATATTTTTGAGTGATCTTTCTTTAGTTGTCTTCTTATCTTCTATTTAAGTGCCTTGTCCAAATATCAAGTTGTTTGGAGTTAGTTTGATCATCCGTCTTCATGGGTCATCTGGTCCATAAGAATCATCCATATCTCGCTCAAATCACAACGAAATCGAACAAAACTTTATAGGAACACCCTAAAGGGTGTTACGGACCCACCATAAAAATTTGAGATGGTAGGGCCCATCTAGATGGGTCGCTAGTGATCCATCAAATCAAATCTAAATGACTTCATTTTTTATGAGCCTTCTCCGATGTTTTCTAAATGTTCTCCCAAAGTTTCATGTCAATCCGACTTTAAATGAGTCATGTATGCCCATTTTAAGTTAGCTAATTCTGGCCAAATAGCTTGAATCAAATAAGTCTTCACTTCTCCATCTAGATTATTTGGCATGCTATGAAACTTGGCAAGCATGCTTAAAAATGGTAATGAATCATGATGCAAGAGGCTTGGAGGGTCCATGAACAAGCCTTATGGATCGTTAGCAATCCATAGGTGACAGATTGCTAGCAATCCATCACCTTAGCTTATTTTAGCATCTTTCCCCTTGGGTCTTTCTCTTCTCATTTTTCTGGTCCTTTTGGTAGATTTTTGAGTTATTCTAGCATAGTATGAATGCTCTAATTCTTATTGAATTTTGATGGGTTAAAAACCCAGTTAACAATTGCCCCCCCCCCCCCGAAGTACGCCTTTTGAACGAAAGGTGTGCTTTGATTAAGAATAAGTTCATGTCTCCAGTCTTTGATAATTGAGCTATTTAGCTGCTTTAGCCTTGGTGAATCATCCAGTTCCTTTGGATTCTCTTGCCAATCACACATCATTTCAAACCAGTTACATCTTAAGACTCTAGACCCTACCCAAGTGTATTCTATGCATCACAATCATTCTGAGTTCATTCGGGGTTATTACATCACAGAACTAATTAGATCACATGCTTTCAGTTACATCTTATATTTCTAATTACATCATATATATCCACTTACATCACATATTTCTAATTGTCCCATGTTTATTCGGGATTTGCATCATTATCATTTTTCTTCTCATTCAGAGTTGTCATATCATTTATCAAAATCACATTATATTGAAAATCATATCATATATAGAGATCATCCTGTGTTCATTCAGGATTTACCAGTTTTATTTGATTTATAAGGCATTAAAATCCTTCTATGAAATCAAATTTGTTTTAAGGCTCGGCCTCTCCTAATCGTTTTAGTTTAATGCACGATCCCTCTGAATCATTTAATGTTTTAAGCTAAGGGGACGATCTCTCCATGTCATTTGTTTATTAAGTTAAGGAGATTAAGAAAGCCTATCTTCTCACTCTCCAGTGAGAGGACTTACTTCTTGCACTCTGATCACGTCTCTTCGGTCGGGACTCTAAGGCGATCAATACTGTTCAAGTCCATCCGGTCACTCTATGGCAAAGGGACTCACACCCTACACTCAGAGCCCATGGCGGGACTCCAAGGCGATCAATATCAGTCATCATAATCAATGTGGATTTTTCAAAATTCAAATATTCAAATCAAAACAAGTAGAAATCTTAAATTTTCACCTCGGAGATCCGACTCAGACCATGTCTCGAGACCAATCTGGGTTCGTGTAAGCGGTTCGAGGTCATTATTGTCCTAAATAGTCATCTCAGGCATCCGACTCAGAGCATGCCTAGGGACTGTTCAGGATCTTGTACATGTGTAAGTGGCCTGAGGTTATTGTTGTCTAAATACCAAAAGAAAAGTGTGGAAAATAAATGAAAAATAGAAAAGCATAGGAGTAGGATCTGATTCCCATCTACTCGATCATGGGATAATTTGTCTTGGCTCAAATCCCTAGCCGTTTCTTGATGCATTTACCATGGATGTTGGTTATTCTTGCAATTCTACCACAGTTTTGTTCCTCAAGTATTATGGCAGCTGGTTATTTTGAACCAGTTCTTCTATCAGATCATGAAGGTGTCGACATTCGTTCGTTTCATGCCCATTCAGCTCATGGACGATGCAAAACTTTCCAGATCTTTTCTCTCAATCTGTGGGCTCCCTCCTAGTTGGCCTCAGGTAGAGGTTCTACCCTCTAGCATCCAAGTATATCCTCTCCGGGGTTTTAGTCAAGTTAGTGTCTGAAGAGAATCTCGACTCCTTCCTTTGTTGTTTCGGCTCCCCAAAGTCGTCGTTGGTTTTCCTTTTCCCTTTGTCTTTCCAGTTCCAGCTCTGGATGGTCCCTGTCCTTTACGACATTTATTTCAGCATCCACATCCTCTTCTTTGATTTCAGCATCATCTTGAAGCAAATATCTCTCAGTTTCGTAGTAGAATTCTGCAAGATCCCTTGATGGATATCTTTTCAATGCAGCTTTGAAATCAGTCTTACTAGCGACTCCAGATACTGCTGCCATTAGGATAAATGATGGATTTGGCTTGTTAACCGCAGCCGCCGCAACATTGAATCTTGTTAAATAACTTCTTAAGGACTCTCCAGACTTTTTTACGTTTGAGAGCATAAATAAATTCCTCGGTTGTGAGACGTGAATTCTGAACTGTCTTAAGAACTTGCTCACCAAGTCGGTCCATGTGCTTATTGACCCATTATCTAACTGTCTAAACCACATTACAGCTAAATCCTTTAAGTATAATAGGAACCACCACCCAATTACGCCCTCAGAAGCAATTAGCACCTTCATACGTTGGATGTATCTCATCATATGATTCATCGAATCTATCTCCCCATCGCACATTTCCATTGTCGAAAGCTTGAAATCTAGACGATTTCTCGCATTTCAGATATTAGCAGTAAACTGATTCCTATTCATGTCTTCCAAACCCTATTCTGGGGGTCGTCTTCTAATGAACCTTCGTACCAATTCAACAATTTGGTTCTCACCATCCAATGAAGGTCTCCATCCTAAAGCAATACTTTTCCCCCTTTTCTGGTGGGGGTATCCCGGGATGCACTCTTCTGGCCGCATGCCGGTGTTCTAATTCATAACTCTAGCTTCATTCATACCTATGTTCCTTTGACGAAGTTTTGATACATATTCTTTTGTCGGTTGCATCCTAGTATTTGGATTAGCTCCATTACCACCTGTTCTTGGTGTTCCAACAGTAACTCCGACATTTGGACTGATTCCCATGTTGATTCCAGCATTGTCCCCAGAAGTTTGATCAGATCTGGCCATCCCTTGCTGTTCCATCCTTTGGAAGAAGCCGTCCATCATCTCCTGTTGTCTAGCTAAGGTTCCATTTTGCATCTCTTTCATCATCTTTTCCATCTCATCTCTAATCACATAGTTGGGTTGATGAGAATTTGAGGATACCTCCTGGCTATACTCAGACTCCGGTTGACTTACAACAGCTCTAGATCTAGTATTAGGCCTACTCATCTTCTCTAAATCTTAAATTCAAACTTCAAATCTTTAAATCACGTTCAAGGTTCTCGATGAAAGCACCAAAATGTTAACCCAAAAAATAGATTTACACCTAAGATCAAATATGAAAGCACCAGTATAGATAATCAGCATGACAAATCTTAAATAAACAACAAATAAAGAGCAGAAGTAAGAAAAGAGACACAAAATTATTATAGTTGTCCGGATGACTCTAACATACGTCCACTTTAATAAATCATTATTATGATTATACTAGTTGAATCTCTCCAGATGTCAACTAGTTTGTCCTTAGATTTAAATTACAATAAGTTAGAATAAGTCACAAGTTCAAGGATTGACTGGAGAACCACAGTAACCCCCTTGATGATTGTTGTAGGGGAGAAGAAAGTTGAAGAAGTGAAGGAATTCCAATTGAGTAATAACAACTCTTTATCCAGAAAAGATCCATCTCTACTTGTAGGTAGATGAGTATTTATAGGGAAGTTCAGTGAGTATCGGGCAAGAAGTCCAAGGTGTAGAAGAGTCCAGTTGTTTTGCCAAGTCATCATCAAAAATTTCAAATCAATATGAGCCATTTATATGGATCGCTAGCTATAGATAGGGGATAGATCACTAGCTATCGATCAACTTAGCATATTTTTCTACCAGAAACTTTTACTTAGTGCTATGAAGGAGCTCGGAAAGTTTGAGGGCAATCTGACTTATCTTGATGGATCACCAGCTACCTATAGAGGTTGGATCACTAGTTATCCATGGGGGATGTATCGCTCACTATCATCCACTTAGCATATTTTTGAGTGACCTTTGTTAGGTTGTCTTCCTGTCTTCTATTTAAGTGCTCTATCCAAATATTAAGTTGTTTGGAGTTAGTTTGATCATCCGTCTTCATTTGTCATTTGGTCCAAAAAATAATCCATATCTCACTCAAATCTTAACGAAATTGAAAGGAACTTTATAAGAACATTCCAGAGGGTGTTAGGGACCCACCATCAAAATTTAAGGTGGTGGGGCCTACTCAAGATGGGTCGCTAGCGATCCATTAATCAACTCTAAATGACCTCAATTTTTTATAAGCCTTATCTTATGTTTTCTAATGTTCTCCCAATGTTTTATGTGAGTCCGACTTCATATCTAGGTCCATTTTAAGTTAGCTAATTCTGGCCAAATAGCTTGGATCAGATGAGTCTTCACTTCTCGAGCTAGATTGTGTGGCATGCAATAAAACTTGGCAAGCGTGCTTAGAAATAGTAATGAATCATGATGCAATAGGTTTGCAGGGTACATGAGCAAGCCTTATGGATCACTAGCAATCCATAACCTTATCTTATTTTGACATCTTTCCTCTTGGGTCTTTCTTTTCTTCTTTTTCTAGTCCTTTTGGTTGATTCTTGAGTTATTCTGGCATAGTCCGAATGTTCTAATTCTTATTGAATTTTGATGGGTTAAAAACCCAATTAACAGTATGAATCATCAATATCCACCTCGGTTGGCTTAGCTTTAACCTTTTTCTTCAGCAACTCCTCCTTCTCAATACACTTCTTAAGGCTGATCTCATCAATACGTTCGGAGGTGCCGGTAATCACAACGTCGTCGGATTCATCTACCAGTAGTGGATCTTTAGCCTTATCATCATCATCAAGTGCTCCGATGGCTTGAGCATCGAGCCCCAGTACAATGGTGGCCACCAGAATCTCTGATAATTTCTCTTGTTACTCCACGGCAGCGTTACTTTTAGGGTTTTGGCTGGGACCCGGAAGACCTGCAAATTTGTTAAAACAAGGAGATATCCCTAAAACCATTGGGAACGAAGAACAAAACCTCCCATAAAGTTGAGTGTAAAGTGGAATACCTACTTTCGGTTGGCTCTCAATAGTTGCTGGAGTGCCCCCTTCCAAACTTGGGGTCAGCACTTTGGATTGATAACCAGGTTTATCTGGATCGTAGCTCAAGTCCAACCAAGTCCAAAAGAAACTGATGCTCCAGTCACTTGGAAAGAAGAGGGGCCCTTAGGATCTTCTTTCAAAGATTCAGTAATATGTTTCCCTTTATCAGAAGGTGCTAAAATGTCAAAATATTGGAGTCTCTCGGTGGTAAAGTTTAGGGGTTCATTTTCACGGAGGATCTCTCGCACCAATTTGTCTTCATCTAATTTGGCTTCATCCAGCTCCCTTATTTTCATTTCAATGATGTACTCCTAGGGTTCAGAAAGTGAATCAAGATAACCTTTGCTAAGAAAACTCAAGTCATGGTAGATGAGGACTTTGGCATTGTATTCAATGATCAGCAGATCAAAAATGTCCTTAATTTCATTCCGACCGGACTCTTTAGCATCTTCTACTCGGGTTTCAATTTGTTCCATCATCTCCTTGAGGCCTTCCTCTCATGCCTCTTATTTAAGGGCTTCTATTTTGGCAAATTGTTCGTCAAGTGTAATTTTCAGCCTCCTGACTTCAACAACCTCTTCGCGGTACTTTTTTATTCTTTCTAAGCCTCAATTTTCTCTTCCCTTTCTTTCTTAAGAAGTTCTTCAAGCTCCCTAATGCAGCAGGCTAAGATAAATTTCTATTTTTGTAAGGAATCCATTTCCACAGTGAGTGCCCCGCTACGATTGAGGGCAGCATCGAGTTCTTTCTTATGGAAAGCTTCCAAACGACTTGCTATCTCTGACGTTTTCTTGGCACTTTTTTATGCCTCGGAAAGTTTTGTTGTCAACCCTAATAGCTCATTATCTTAATGCTTAATTATGTCTTTATCATGTATCGCCTCTAGCTTAAGACGATCTATTTCATATTAATGCTCAATTGACACTTTAAATTTTTTTCCACTAAGTGATGGAACAACTTATGCTACACAAGTACATCATTAACACATGCGAAAGAGCATGCTTTGGCATGCCACAGGATTATATGGATTGTGGGAAGGAATTTAAGTGCGTCGAAACAGATTTTCGAGAAAGTGGCCTTAAGTTCGGCTAATTTCTCCACTATAGAAGTGTTAGACGCAGCGGTCGACAAAGATGGATCAGAAGTTGAAACTGGATGCTTGCTCGATCTGCAATCATGAGTTTTCCTAGAGCTAGAAGAACCAGAGTGCTGCTCATCTGATGTGGCAACTTGAGGGCCGTGGAAGGAAGGCTGGTCTCCGCTATAAAAGGGAGACTGGGTTGGTCTCCCTAGCAGGATGACTGAGACGAGACTTATGCTTGGAATAAGAAGACTCCTTGAATGATAGCTTTTTTCCTGTTTGTCTTCGTTTTCCCTTCGCTTTCTAGATTCTAAGCCTCGGCTAGGTCCATAATCTGTTGAAGAGCCCTATATGTAATCAAAGGCTCGAGATTGAGTAATTGTAGCTACACAGACCAAATGAGAACATGTACGTAACCATTATGCAGAGGCCTGATGAAGAGCATGCAATGGTTGTGAGTGTCCTAGTGTTCCCCTTTGATAGACCAGTAGTTGTAGCCTTGCATATAGGTGTTTTCTCTTTCCTCTGTCGGTAGGAAGAATGCCTTCACCACTCATAGTAGGAGAATTGAGCCCTTCGATATTGATGTTTGGAAAGTCATATGTCATAATATCATCGGGAATCTAGAGACTTGAAAATCCTTTCGGTGAACTTTTTAAGTGTTGTGAAGATGATTCTTCGTCAATAGAAGTGATGACAAATTTTGGATCTGCAGCAGTTTTTCTTCTACGAAGTTTATATGCCAGCTTCTTCCTTCTTTTGGTTGGTGTTTGGAATTGCATGTCTTGTAGCGGTTTGATCATAGGCGCCTTGCTTTGGCCAACATCAGAATCACAGGGTTTATTGGCCTAGGCATCCCTAATCTCGCCTTCTTCAATGTCATTCTGAGTCCCCTTGACTGGAGGCACAATATGATTTTTGACATCCCTTTCTTGCTCGACGATGTTTCTCGATAATGCTGCACTTTCGAGGATCCCAATGCTACACCCTTTTCCATCAGCCCTAGAGATAATAACTCATTGGTTACGAGAATTTTGATGTCCCTTTCTTTGATAGAGGTAGTGCAAACAGCGGAGATCGCTCTTGAAAAATTATTGCCCTCAGGACATGGGCGGACACCCGTCGATATTCAGGATGTTAGTGGATTCAAAATATGACTTGGATTGATGGACTTAAGAATGAAGTGAAGGTTACACTTACGACCTTCTATCCATCCCCTTGCGAGGCCTCGCGGACACCGAACATAGAGCAACTCGTGTTTGAAAAGAAAAAGTTTGTTCCAAGCACCCGTTAAGATTTGGAAATCAGGTGAAGGCACAATGAAGGCATAGGAAGGACATCCTGATCCTAAATTAAAGTTGTAAATGAATCTTATATCCTCGGGGGTTGGTAGGTGAAACAGAACGCTTGTGAATAGTACAAAAGTTCCATGGAGGAAGGCGTAGCTATTCAGGTGAAGTTGAGTGGGATATATTCTAAGACATCCTAACATCTCTTGGATAAACGAATTGAAGGGTGGTACGCATCTGGCCCAACATATAAAGTTTTTGATGCTGTGTACCTCTCCAGTGGCAACTGAGGCCTATCGTTTCTCGAAGGAACCAAGACATCTACGAATGGAATTCCACGTATGGAACACATCCTATGAAGGGCAGCCTCATCAATTCAGGAGGCTAGAGGCGGGTTATCCAAGAGAATGGCACCTTCTACGGCGTCGGGTTCAAGACTTATATCTTCTTCCAGGAGAACTAGAACATTTAAAAGAAGGTTGACCAACGGGCCAAAAACTTCCGTTTGTTCGGCTTGATGACTAGGAGAAAGCTTGTCGGATTAGTCCCGTAGCTCGATTTTGCTTTAGGATCGCTATGTTGTTGAGCCAGTTCATAAGACATTGTAGATTAATTTTTTGAGCATATGAAATCCATAATGACTATACTCAGTAGACAATTGAGATTAGAAAAAATAAATCGTTTCCTCCATGTTAAATGAGCTAATGGGGTGTAGTGTTGTGTATAACAGATATATAAATTTAAATAAGACAATGAAGTTAAATGACAAGATTTTGATTCCGAATAGAGTGACCGTCATCGCTGATCATCTCAACTAGTAAGGAATTGATCGACAGGAAAGCTTTAGGATCGACTATCGGCATATTAAAGTGTAAAACCTATCATTCAAGTCCTTATGCTATGCTTAAGTTCATGTTGGAAGTTCCAAGGACTTGATTGTTTGAATCTCAAGTTCGATGGTGAATATACAAGTACTATTGTTCATTGTCATCATATATTTAAGTTTTTTAAGATGAATTTGTAGTAATTGTCCAAACAAGTTAGTTTGGATTAGTTTATGAATTTAGAAAGAATGTTTGTCGATCCCTATATGCTAAGCCCTTTATACCGATCCCTATCCCAAAGCATTTCCGCCGATCCCTCTCCATAACATAAACCTACCGATCCCTTCACTTCTACAATTCCTGACTATTCTCTCACACCGAAAACTACCGAACCATAAACCTACCCTA